>OY978529.1:46991820-47639346 GCA_963854835.1 Megamerina dolium | reverse complement strand
GAATAATGCACTACAACCTCTATAGACTTATTGTGCTTCCCTTCAAAGACTTAAGCTGAATCTCCATATCAGGTTTTTCAGGCGTTGCGGCTTTCGATGTCGCTCCGGCTTATCAGGCTTTTCAAGCGGCAACTCCACATCAAACTTTGACGCGATTAACATTTCTTCGAAGTTTTGACTTTTCGCAGTCTATATTTGTAAACATTTTTAGTATAGACACTACTCTTAAGGAAGAGGACGAATGAGACATCTACTAAAAATTGTAATTCCACAATGATATCTGAAATTAGTGTCATTCTCTTAAAATATGGTAACTGATATCGATTACACCATTGCCATAATCAACTTCACCAGCACTAATGTTCGAATGAGCTAACTGTCAGACGACACCTGAAAAGCCTGAAACAAATTCAAAATTTGGCATCTTTCAGGCTTTTCGGACTTCGGTTTTGGAGCAGCTCCCATAGAATTGCACTAAATCATATTTCAGGCTTGAACGCCTAAAGCCGCAGCGTCTGCAAATCTTGCTATGGAGCTTCAGCTTTAAAGTATATTTCTTGGTCCAACATTCAATAGGATGTTTAGAATACATACATCTCCCTTACTGGGTCTCCACTTACCGAGTATGAAATATCCCCAAGGTTTTTCTTCTTTTTGTACATAATTACTAGTCACATTTCCAGCATTTTCATCCATGTCTCTATATTAAAAGTAATTTTCATCTAAAGGGGCTCTCAGTTTAGGTAAGTAATAGTTCAGGCTACAATGTAATATGGCTAATCCCGTGATAATTCATTAATTGGGTTCGGTTAAGTTATTATTATACATTCCTTAAAGAGTTGTGAATTGAATGCCCCTAAAAGCAGTTTGGAATGAGACAACCCATTTATAATCCAGAGCGCAGTGAAATACGCCAACAACTTCTGAAGACTTTCTGGAGCAATTGGACATCGGAAAATAATCGGGCACCTCGGAGTTACAGTTTTTTAATGCTAACATTCCGAGTTTGAACAGCTAAACACCTAAGTATCTGCCGCCTATAGCTCATCTCCTTCACGGTATTATACTTAGCGAGTTCAACGCCCTTCATGAGATTTGGCATGGTAAACTGGTTAATGGCGAAATCCTTAAATATATTGTCGAAATATTTAAGAGCTTTAGTTTTGGTCCCATAAATGACGAAAGTCCCTCTAAGGTAAACGGTAATTGATCCACTCACCCAGAGGGTTGACGTTTAACTAAACTCGGGGCACCATCTTAAGATTTCTTTGTATCCGAAAAGCGAACTAACATATCTTAAACAAAGTCAATTGGTTAGGTTTCAAGACATTGAGAATTGAAAAACTCAACCTCCACGAAACGTTAATCGTGGCGTTCATTTTCCGTTTCACCAATTTAGATTGTTGAGTGGTTACACATGATTGGTGAGACAGAGGTGTAATATTTTGTACCTTCGTATGATGCAGTTGCTGTATGTTTTTACTTTTGCTTTTCCACGCAAACACTTGTGTTTCCACAAACTCGAATTCGTTGAGAAAGGAAGAGAAACGAATGCATAGTTTGTATTTTTTGTCTTGGAACTAGAGTTCTCCGAAAGGCAAGTTTCCGCGTGGAAAATCAAATGAATTTATAAAATAATTGGAAAACGAAACATATGCCCTTTTTAGTCGAAATAAAAATAGTAGAATAGTTCGAACTTAAAAATAGCCGATGCTAAATTTATGTTGGAACTTAATTTTGACTATGACACGGTGGCTTCTGTTTTCAAAGTTATCGAAATAATTGTACTGCATTAAATTTCAATCGATTTCATAATGGATACTGCGCTGAATGATTTGATAAAAACAGCAACCATATATGCTGAGAATGTGTGCTTTTGGATCGATAATCATAGAAGTGTACTGGGATAAATATTTGAGTTAATTGAAAAAGTATAATCGACAAATCGGCAAAAAAGAAAACGATCAAGTGAAGTAAAAAAAGAAGAAAGAAACGAAGTACAAACGGCTCTTTCGCATTCCTGACGAAGGATTTACAACATAACGATTTCTGGTCCTTCAAGAATTACATAAGGATAACCGATGCGAAATTCCAGACCATTCAGCGGCTCATTGAAAAGGATATTAAAAAAAGTGAAACGCCAGTTGGAAAGCAATACCGCCAGATCAACAACTGGCAGTGCTGGTGTTAATTCTTTCCTATATTGGCTTCAAAGGACTGAATTTTTGCCGGGATATCATATTTTGATGCCGTGGTTATATTACCAATCAATTGAACGCTAATCAAAAAATTGTTGTTGGTTTCAATACAAAATGAAAAATGAACTCCAAAAATGAACATTTGCATGTCAATCGGTTCTGATTGCTGTTCTCGACACCAATCAGACCAATTTCACCAGTGTTGCCAAATACAATTTTATATAAAGAAAAATAAAATGTGAGAAAAAATAATTCTAAATAATGCAATATTGCTTTACGGGTATTGCGTACATACATACTTATTATGTTGACAACTGAGAAGGATTATTAAATTTTAAACATTAATTATATAAATTCCATTTAAAGAAAGCTATTGGCGTTTGTTTTATATCCTGATTAAGAGAATTTTCTTGTTAAGCAAAGAAATTCTATAACTTTAAATTTTATTTTATTTATTTTATTTAGAAATGGTGTTTTCGTGTAGCAGACCTGAAGAACTGATTACTCTGCTGGAAATTAATGAACTCTTGTGGGATACAAGAAATCCAAGCTATTCTAATCGGGAAAAACGGGAACAAGCCCTAGATTCTATGCAACAGCAATTGTCTAAAATTGCTATCAATATAGCAAAACATGCTATCCGGGCAAAATTTCAGTCCTTTGAAGCCAATATAGGAAAGAGTTTACAACTATTGACACCAGAACTGCTAGTTGTTGATCTGGTGGTATTGCATTTCCAACTGGCGTTTCACTTTTTTTATATCCTTTTCAATGAGCCGCAGAATGTTCTATAATTTCGCATCGGTCATCCGTATTTAATTTTTGAAGTCCAGAAGAATGTTGCAGTTCCTTTTCCAGGAATGTGAAAGAGCCGTTTGTACTTCATTTTTTTCGCTCTTTTTTTTATCCCACTTGATTGTTTTCTTTTTTGCTGATTACTTTTTCTATTAACTCTGTGATTATCGTTCCAAAAACACACATTCTCAGCATATATGGTTGCTGTTTTTATCAAATCATTCAGCGCTGTATCCATTATGAAATCAATTGAAATTTAATGTAGCTTAATTATATTGATAAAATATTGCACCTCTGTCTCAGAAATCATGTGTAACTACCCAACAATCTAAATTGGTGAAACGGAAAATGAACACCTTGATTGGCGTTCAATTGATTGGTAATATAACCACGGCATAAGGTTTTATTTTTGTAATGGTAAATTTGTAGCAAAAATTATATACTCTATATATAAATATAAATTTAACTTTTCCAATTGTCAAAAATGTATATACTTTCTTCAAAAATTCACTAGCCCAGAAAATTTTATTCACGTCAAAACTGTCAAAATTTACTCGCATCGTACTTTGCTACCGATACAAACACGCTCTTTGTATAGAAATAAATATGGTATCAATATGATTTGTCAAAAGTTATTATAAATAATAAATTATGAGGTCGAATATGACGATAACACAGAATAAAATTTATAATGCAAGAATGCATATACGATATCTTCATATGTTAATTTTGTCGCACCTTTTTTACTACCAAATTACTCTATGTATATGTTGGCATTACTGGGTATAAGTTGTAAGACTTGTGCGAGTGCTTGAAATGTAATAATATTGGTAGCACTGACGTCTGTTTCTGATATTAGCAGATTTACAAACCAATGAACAAACATCATCGCGTTAAAACATAAAATTTATTACAAGCATCAAAAGAATTTTTTTGTTTAATTGAGAGTATTTATATGGTAAGTTTGGAAACAAATTTGGATTAAAATAAGCAGTTATAGAATGTATAAATAGCAATTGTCTTAATCTAATACATAGTTGATTGAATTTGTAAATTTGGTGCAAATATATGCAAGTACATTTATGCATATATATATATACACGTATGTATGGTTATATACGAGTTGTACATATATATATATATATATATATATATATATATATATATATATATATATGTATATATATATGTATATATACATATTTATGTAGGTTCGGACATATTTGTGGAGTATAGTGTGTTCTATGCAAAAAAATCTTAAAAATAGAATCGCTGCGATTGTTGTAAGCTTACAATTGTATCGAACATCGTGATGGTACTACAATTTGCAATAGGGCTAAAAAGCAACAGCCATAGTTTATCGAATATTTTGTATAAATGAAGTTTCTCGTTTTCTCTTGCTTCCCGTTTTTTTAGTAAAGGTGTGCAGCGATCGGTGTACTCTACTTCAAGGGCTGGTCGTGTTCGTAACAGAAAATATGTTGTGTGGAAATTATTTCATAGATATATGTGCTTCATTGGTGGCATTTTTGGTGTATTAATTATTGAAAAATATTAATGCAATGTGAAATCAGTGAATTTTGTCATATCGATCCCGAGACAAGTCAAAGATATCACATTTTTATAAATGGTTTGCTAAATCATCTAAAGTTCTTCATGCCACATACATATGTATTTAGATAGAAGATATAAGTTTCCGCAACGATTTCACTCGTAAGTTTTATATTGTTTCCATTTCGCTGTGTGATGTTAACCTGTACAACTGCTTTCCGTCGGTAGTGTAACATTTTTATAAAGTTCGGTAAAAGTTCCTTTATTCGTTTCATAGGATACCTGAAGATCTCTCATTGGAAAGGAAGTGTGTGTATGTGTGTGTTCTTTTTATAAATAATAAACCGTTTTACCTGTCTTTCTGTATGTGTGTTAACGGTTGATTATTTATTTCTCTAACATGGATTGTGTTCTTTATATTTGGTTTGCCTTCACTGCCAAAATATAGTTGGACCGATAGTAGAGTAGTTATTCTACATGAAGTTATTTTAGATCAACTGATTCGCCGTTATTAAAGAAAATTAACGGAAACATAGTTCTGTTGGTGAAGACCAACAAAATATTTTGTATTTTCTCATAATCGATTTGCATGCACTCAGGTAGGTACGTGCTCCTTTAATGAGCACCAAATAGAAAATATTATGAGTCAGTTTAATAATTATTTTTATTATATACCTATGTAAAATATATAAAAATTGTTTCAAATAATAATTCTACTTTCTTTTGTCTCTTCTATTGCAGGCTGATTTTTATTAAGTTTCAACGTAGTGTTAACTCTGCAGTACTTTTATTTGTGAACTACACACTGTAATTTATATTGAAAAAACACTGACGGTAATATTTTAAAAGAGAAAAAATATAATCTAAGTTGACTGAAAGCAAACAATAAAAAAAAACCAAGAACTAAGAAAAATGATGACAGAAAACCTTAACACTGGGCATGGCAATTTAGTAACGAAGAGGTAAGTATATCAATCCAAGCTAAACAGAAATGCTTAATTTTAATAATTGCTATCGTAAGAGTGTTATAATTTGACGTATTTTACTTTACAGTGTTAACAAGGATCATCAAATGGTCACTAATATAGGAGATGACATGGGTTGGAAGTCGAAACTCAAAATTCCTCCAAAAGACAACCGGTTTAAAACAAGTGTATGTATTGTTTTTTTTTTTTTTTATATACGAAAATATTGCTTATATTTCGATTATGATTTAGCTTGATTCCGTTATAGTTGTGCAGTAGTAGCATGTGTAGAACAAAAATCCATGCAGTATTTCAGCTTGAATTTTGAGTATTCAAGTAAGAACTTCAAAAGATGATATCGCGTACAGAAATCGAATTACACTTACAATTGATTTAACTTATTAAAGTATTGATGGAGAGAAAAGTTGAAAATTTGTAAACTTTTTAATACTTTACTAACTCGACATTAGGAACCATTTCAAATGTTTCAACTAGAATCTTTCACATTGATGTTAATGTCGTGTAGATGATGTGGCGATGAAATACCACATGGATGTCCATCTACAACACAACTGGCTTTGAATCAACCGCATAGTTATATATATATATATATATATATATATATATTTTTTTTTTTTTTTTTTTTTTTTTTTTTTGTAAGTTGCTCTTTTTTTGACAAATAATACTGCGGACCAAAGCAACGGTGTTCATTCTTGTAATGGTGGTATTTAGACTTTTCGTATTTTCACCCGAGAACTCAAATGATTTTCATTGAAGCGAAGTAGAAGAGTTAGAGGTTTTTCAGATAAAGTTGTTTTTCGAGCTGTAACCCATCTGATGCTCTGTATCTATAATTATGTTCCATATGTTGCATATGTTGAAGGTGATGAAGGTATGAAATGAACGAATTTTGAAAAGAATGATGTTCTTATCAATTTTGCTAAAGGCGGTAGTATTTCTCATAGTCAACATTTTTTAAAATTTACAGTGTGCCTCAATTTCTCAATTATGTACTTTTTTACATTGTTCTCTATTCGATTTTGTTTTTGCTTTTACCTTTCTTCACCATTGCATCAACCAGAACAGGCAAAATAAAAAATTATAATTAGTGTACATTTTGTGTGCCACCACCAAATAATCCTTCCAATACATAGTAACAAATTAACAAGAAAAATCTAATTATGTTATTATTAGAGGATTCCCGTGATTACCACAACAGAGGAAGACTTCCGCATTAAATATATATCGTCTATTGCAGAAATTATTTGATGTTACGCTATTTTAATAAAAAAAAATGTTATTTCGTCATATTTAGGATGTAACGGACACTCGTGGTAATGAGTTTGAAGAGTTTTGTTTGAAACGAGAGCTGTTGATGGGAATTTTTGAGAAGGGCTGGGAACGTCCATCACCAATTCAAGAAGCAGCAATACCCATAGCGTTAAGCGGAAAAGATGTTTTAGCTCGAGCTAAAAATGGTACTGGCAAGACTGGAGCATATTGTATTCCCGTTCTGGAACAAATCGACCCTACCAAAGATTATATACAAGCTTTGGTAATGGTTCCAACAAGAGAACTGGCACTGCAAACTTCACAAATTTGTATTGAATTGGCAAAACATCTCGATATACGGGTAATGGTAACAACGGGCGGTACCATTCTGAAAGATGATATTCTTCGTATATACCAAAAAGGTATTTACTTGATCCATATATAGATTAATGTATAAATCATATAATTGGTTTTTTCTTTTTTTGGTATCATTTTGTTTTAGTACAACTAATTATTGCGACACCTGGACGAATTTTAGATCTGATGGATAAGAAAGTAGCTGATATGTCTCATTGTAAGATTCTTGTACTCGATGAAGCTGACAAACTATTGTCACTAGATTTCCAAGGCATGCTGGACCATGTTATTATGAAACTACCGAAGGATCCACAAATTCTTCTATTTTCTGCAACCTTTCCTTTGACTGTTAAGAATTTTATGGAGAAACATTTACGTGAACCGTATGAGATCAATTTAATGGAAGAACTCACTCTAAAAGGTGTAACACAGTACTATGCATTTGTACAGGAACGTCAAAAAGTTCATTGCCTGAATACATTGTTCTCAAAATTGCAAATCAATCAATCTATTATTTTTTGCAATTCAACGCAACGTGTTGAATTGTTGGCAAAAAAGATTACGGAACTTGGATATTGTTGTTATTATATTCACGCTAAAATGGCACAAGCCCATCGAAATCGGGTGTTTCATGATTTTCGGCAAGGTTTATGCAGGAATCTTGTGTGTTCAGACTTGTTTACGAGAGGTATTGATGTGCAGGCTGTCAATGTTGTAATCAATTTTGATTTTCCACGAATGGCAGAGACGTATTTGCATCGTATAGGCAGATCTGGACGATTCGGTCACTTAGGTAAGACATCATTGCCAGATAATAAAATGAATAAACGATTTACGCATGATTTCTTCTTCTTCAGGTATTGCTATAAATTTAATAACGTACGATGATCGTTTCGATTTGCATAGAATCGAAAAGGAACTAGGTACCGAAATAAAGCCTATTCCAAAAGTTATTGATCCGGCACTGTATGTAGCCAATACGGCGATTACTTCGGCTGAATCTTGTAATAACAATGATTTGAATAATTCGGTGAATGAGGAAGGTAATATTAGCAAGTGAAATGCTATATGTAAAACAGGAGAATGAAAAAGGAAAAAAGAAAAACTACAATCTTAAAATGCTTTTCAAACATTAAATTCTGAAATTGAAAAAATTATTGAATTTTTGGATTTTTTCATTAGCGTAAACTGTTTCTTTGAATTACAAAAAAAAAAATAATAATAACGAAAACAAAATAATAAACATATAAATCTGTAAAATAGGATTTTATATCTAATATGGTGTTTTATTTTGAAGCAATATTTTCGAAAAGTGCCTAATTAATATGTTGCATTCGTTAGACTCCATAAAACCGTCAAATCAATAAACGGACGATATGAGATTTCTGCAATATCAGCGTAATTGTTAATTATAGGGAATGAAACTAGAACAGATTGTGTGGTTGTAGCCACATATAAAATACCTTTATATTGCCTCCAACTATGAATTCAGTTTGCCAACATTGCAGTATTTACTTACATATATATGTATAAGGACGCCTGATGTTCATAAAGGCGTACAGACTCAACATGCCTTTGCTGATTGACTTATTAAAATAATATTATATAAATATTTAATGGAATTGTAGAATATTAGAGTATAATATTTTGAGATTTATGACGCTATTCTATTCTATCTGATTATAATATTTGAAATAATCGTACAATATTGATACTTAGCTTCCCAATAATGAACGGGTCTACGTACCGGAAGCACTCGACCACGTGGTCGACCAAGGTCCAAAGGCTGAGAAAATGCAGCCAAACTGGCAAAAGTAATTATTTCTAAGAATACTATTTATTTCGTTCAATAGTAATGTTGTAAGGAATGCGAGCTCTATTCGTGTCAAACATGACCTCCGGTGGAAAGAACTGAAGAACTTGACGGCGCTTGGAAGTTCTTACCGGCTCCAGCTAACTAAGAATCAAATCGGTTTTCACATAAGTAAAGTAAGAAAGTTAGAAGAGAATATGTGTATGAGAAGTTTATGGAAAACCATGGTTGAATGTGGAAACGCTCTCTTATTGAAATTGACATGCATATAGATAAATTAGTTTGATAAGATTCTATAAAATTGTCTTCAACGATAATTTAATAAATTCTGATTACCTACATTAAGCTCCATTAGATAGCGTGTGATACGAGGCGAGACTCGCATTGGAATTCGAAGTCGAGAACACTCGCTGTGATACATAGCATGCTCATTTACAAAAGCGCAGGGGATTGTAATAATATTTTGAAGATGTTTTAATAATATTTTTAGAAGTGTAATATGTTTTTAAACAGCTTTGAATTTTCAATTTCAAACAAACTTAACTTATCTTTGAACTTTGAATTCAATAATTTCATGTCTCGTTAAAAACAAATGTCTCTTTTTTGTCCAACTCGCTATTTTGCTCTGCGCTTCAGTATGCGTTGGGTTTATGTTTTTATTCTCGCTGCTTAGCTCTGCGTTTTCATCTCTGTTTTGCGCGCAGCTGCACTATGCGCTTACCCTTATTCAAAGAGGATAAAACAAAGAGTAGACGGATAATATTTCTGTCGCAAATTCACCTGTAGGAAATATAGTTGCATGGTAGCATTTTGAGTGATTGGGCAATAATCGAGTAAATCCAATGCCATCGTATAAATTTGCTCTCTCAATGTATTCTTTTAATGAGTGAAATAGGATGCCATTGAAATGGTAAGATATAGTAGCAAATTTTTGACAATTTTGATACATGAGCTGGCATACTATCACTTCTCTCTCCCTCTCTACTTACCTTTAACTATTATGAAATAACACTCAGGGTGATGTACATATAACCTTATGTGCAATAAAAATATGTAGGATAAAAAGTTTGAACTCGAATTCTGGTTCTCATAGGCAGTATAATTGTAGTGCACTTGAAGTGCATTCAACTAGTAACAACAATAAGGATGTGCGTCCAAGAAATATATTTGGCCCATGATCCTGAACAATTTCGTATAAAATTCAGTCTTTGATGCTTTATTTTGCATCACAAAGTTGTAAAAGCATTGCAAACGGCCTGCAAATCCGGCGGAGGGCAGACTGTTGCTTATATTGATGTTTTTTTTTTTACGAAAAGCCTCAAATAAAAAGTGCAATGCCTTGTAATATAATATAAATATTGTCCTTTTATTACATTATCACATTTCATTTCATTTCTATCAACATTTTATCATTTCGATTTACTATCATTGCTATCACTTTAATTTACAGCGTTAACGTATTAGTATTTGTGCACAGAAATGACAGTTGTCATTTTACGCATGAAAGTAGAAAAAGTTCAACTTGCCTATGGAGTTCATCCCAAAAGATTGCGTGTTTTCTACTCTGCTGTCAAATGCACGCATACGTTTACGCGTGTATTGGAGGTCCACTTTCCCTCTGCAGTTCGCAGCTATGTGTCCTCTCTTCCGCCGTTGTTTTTGATTACTCGTTTCTCTATGTGTGCTGTGAACATCTTTTGCTGTACCTTCTCATTGTCATTTACGTTTGTTCTGCGTCTCTCTCCTTCTCTCAAAATTTTCATATTCGTCACTCAGACTTGAATCAAAATTAGAACGAGTATTTCATCAGGAACCGTTACATCAATTTCTTGTAAGTATGTATGTATGTGGGTGCCGTAGCTCAGTGATTAGTGTGTTCGCCTTCTGATCTGTAGGTCGTGGTTCAATCCCCGGCTGATGCATAACAAATTTAATATCGATAAGATTTTTCTTTCGAATGGTACCCACCTGTCGGCAAGCAATTGGCAATTCTTCCGACAGTAACAACTTGCCATGAAAAAGCTTCTAAAAGAATTCTGTGACAAAGCTCAGAAAAAGTGATGTCACAAGTGTTCTGCCGTTCGTCTAGCGTCTAGCTGATGTTTTATTTTCCTTTCCAAATAGACTCTTTCGCTTAGTCGACATTTTGGCCACAGAGTTTCTGTTAAAGTAAATTTATTTCAAAGTCAGTCTTGTTTGAAGTCTCGAACCTGCATAGCAGGCACGATAACCTATTTATCAGAATAATTAAAACATTGTAACCTATTTAATAGAATAATTAAGTCGTTATAAAGAAAAAATAAATATGAACATTGAATAAAATAAATATGAACATTGTAGAAAATAAATATGAACATTGAATTTAATAAATAAAATTATAAAAAATTATATCAATTGTGTTTCGTTCACTTGTATATTCAAATTGGAAAATTTAATGTGTCGGTAATTGTGCAAATTTTAAAATTAAAAATTAATCATAAAAGAGTGCTAAAGTGCATTATAAAGTATAGTGCAGGACGTGATAGTAATTCAATTGTTCTGTATAAGTTTCCAAAGGAAACTCAAAAGAGTGCTAAAGTGCATTATATAGTATAGTGCAGGACGTGATAGTAATTCAATTGTTCTGTATAAGTTTCCAAAGGAAACTCAATTGTAAAAAATGGCTCGCGAATTTACATTTGCCATGTAATTTCTTTGTAGCCACAACGACCAGAATATGCAGTCGCCATTTTCCTTGACTTCATAAATTGAAGACGATATCAATCAAATGCTGTACCAACGTTATATTTGGGTAAGTTTTATTTGTTGAAGACATGTACATCTATTGAGGGTTTCATATTCTTCTTGAATAAATGTATATGCTAGTATGTGATTGTGAATACGTGAGTGTTTCGGCAAAACATTTATAAATTACTACGGTTTTATATATGTATGTGCACAAATGTTCAATGTGCAATTATGAATCAAATTTTGTATTGTTAAGTTATTAATCTGTTTATGTGAGAATGAAAGTATAACGCGCTTAAGATTATAAAAGTTGGATACATCACCATCTAAGAATCAGTTTTTCCTAAACATTTAGTAAATTTTTAAAAAATTTTTACGTCCTCGCAGAAGCGTTTTAATGATTCTCTTTCGCGTTTTTTCATTTCTCTATTCTATTTGGTGAGGGCTTCAGAGTAGGCCTGCCAGTCGTGCCGCTTGGCTCTATTAAATAGTTTCCGCCCTTCTTTTCTTAGCATGCTAAAATGACTGTTCCACCAAGGTGTCTGTCTTTAAAAGGTCTTTGTCTTTATGGGACAGTTGTCTTCATAGGCGTTTCTTATGATCTCTTCCAGTTTCGTGCATATCCCTTCTAGTCTATCTATTGTGTCAACTCTATTTACAGGTTGTGTACTGATATCGTGCTTATCTGGTAACAATAACTGTTCCAGTTGGTCTGTCTTTTTGGCCTAAAGGTCACGGTAGTCAGTTGCTGACAAGTGATTTCGATAGAGAAGTGGTTAGTGGTTCTTTGCTTGAATAGCAAAAATTGCATTCGATTTTGCTCACATCAAACTCAAACACTCGTAGATAAAGTGTACAACTATATTTTCTACAGATAAGTGGCGCTGCTCAATTATCCGTCTACTCTTGTTACTTTATCCTCTGCGGAAAATCCCTTAAAGGAAATTTCGTTATTCTAATCATTATATTGCTGACATAGAATCATAAATTTATAAATGCTGCCAAATCAGTAAAATAATTTGGATTAAAAATTGCATAAAATCAGTTATAACCAAAGAACATTCAATTCAATAGATGTTTTTGTTTCATTTTAGACCATTTAGACCATTTAGACCATTTTAGGCATTTCTTTGTATGTATGTGTATATACGGTAAGTGCAGTAGAGCAGTAAGGATTTTAAATAAAATATTATATATTCCAAATTTACGAGGTCTCATGTGTATGCAAATAGAAATTATCGATATACGATACATATATTCATCCGTAGTAAAATTCAAAAATTACTTTAAAGGGGATGAAATTTGTTTGGAAAAATAAATAAATATTTTTTAAGTTATAACCTATTTCTTGGTATTTTTTGCCAACAGTATTATAATAGCACAGGGCAGTAGAAAAAATTTCTGACGATTATTAAGTAATAAATATTTTAACAAATTTTAACAAATATTTGATCTTAATCGAAAGCTATTACTATAATTTATTATTTTTTTGCTAATATTTTAAAAAATAAACACAATATGTGTGCATTTTTATTACTAGATATTAAATAATTTCGTAATATTATAGGTGGTTGCAGATTTTTTAAGATTCCACGCGATCCTGAACATCAAGAAAAATGGATACAAGCATGCCGTATTCAAACCTACAAAGCAGTAAAACTTAAAAAGTTACTAGTGTACGACAGACTTATCACTGAAGAATGCTTTGGACGACGGAAGGTATTGATATCGGCCGTTCCCACGCTGAACTTGACACAGCCAAATCACTGGTACACAGAAGAGCCAAGTACATCGAATAAAAAATGCGGTATGGTGATTCTCTATTTGGACAATGGCGCCAGTCCAAATCACTTATATGAGTATAACACTAACTAATGTCGATATGACTCGCCGAATTTGAAATATACAGTATTGCCGAAGAGACACGACATGGTTTGCGTCGATATAGAAAGGCTTTAGATGAAATGGATGAAAAGCAAATTATTAATCAAGATAAGGCTGAAGCATTTCGGGCGTACCAGAATATGTTGCAAAATAAAGACGTCAAAATATGTGATTTGGAAAAGAAAATAGTTGCTCTCCAAAAGGAAATCGAGGTGTTGAAAAAGAGGATAAACAATGCCATTACACCAGATCAAGATGTTAATGCAAATACATAAATTGTGGCGAAAATAATATGCACTGCCAAACACGAAAGATATACAGTGAATGAGAAGCTTATATCTCAAAATTTAAACTTTTTATCTACACGTGCATATAAATTCATGAGGGACGACTTTGGTTTATGCTTACCATTTATAGCATCTCTTCATCATTAGCGACCAATAAAAATAGTACGGCCAGGAATTGACAAAAATGTTATCCACAATTTTCAGCAAATGGTGAAAGATATGTCCGAAGAGTCTCGTATCTGCTGCCTGTTATTCGATAAAATAGCAATACGACAAGACTTGGTATATAATCCCGTATCAGAGGTAATTGATGGATTTGTAGACTTTGGTAATGGGAAACGTAAGGAATTGTTTACAAACAAAGTAATGTTCATTGTGGGGAAAAAGCTTGTTCGGGAACTGGAAAACAATTCTCAGCTACTATCCCAGCCATAATGGAATCAAAAGCAGTGAAATGAAATAAGATGGGCTTAATAGTAAAAGTGCTAGTTTGTGATCAAGGAACACCAAACCAGAAGTTTTTCAAAGACTTGCAAATTAGCTCAGAAAATCCAACAATAAAAATCTACTCTATGTTTGATAATAGGCACCTCAAAGTGATAAAAAAAATGTATAAAATAGATGGAGTCATTACGCAATTTAAAATATGCTTCAAGCTTACAGAGTCGCATATTCGGCCCAACATATTCGAAAAAACTGAGTGTATCCCGAGCAGCGCAACTCCTCAGCAACTAGGTGACAGCAGGCATTAAAATGGCAATCGAAATGAAACTACTCGCGGATGACAGCTACGTAAATAATTGCGCTCGACCAACGAATTATTTGTTCGACGACTTAAACTGTAAACATTTTCAAGAGAGAAATGCATTAAAGCCAATGTACAGAAAGTGCGTCCTCTTAGGGAAAATCAATTAAGATGCTTTGGAGACTTTTTTTTATAAATTAAGATCATCGTTGGAGTCCAATTCACGTTCGTCACTTCACGAGATGCAGTATATTGTTGCTCATATGCTATCCGTGGGCTTGGTAAGATTTCACTTTATAAACAAAGGGTCGATTGGGAATATGTGCCAGAACTAGCAACTGAAAGCAGCGAAGATAATGTCAACACCAAAAGCGTTATTAGCTGTAATGACTGCACAAAAAAAATGAGCAAAGCGCAATTGGATTTTCAAAACGCCTTAGAGTGTCTACTCAAAGCTGAAAACTTCAAGGATATCGCTTTCATCTGTTGGATTCATGCGTCTAACGAATCCAACAGATGAAGTGCTCGTGATATGCCAATATCAATTGCTTTCTTTTAGAAACTTTTTCATGGCAAATTGTTACTGCCGGAAAAATTGAAATTGGTTGTCGAAAGGTGGGTACTGTTCGAAAGACAAATCTTTTCGATATTAAAATTTGTTATGCTTCAGCCGAGGATTGAACCACGACCTACAAATCAGAAGGTCAACGCACTAACCACTGAGCTACGGCACCAACTGATAATATTCAAAACATTATGAAATAATCTTACAGGTATAAAATTATTCTGAAAAGAAATTGTTGAAAGTTATTGTAAGTACTTCAAAATTCTTTTATCACATTGTACTAGTAATAAAATTCAAATTGCCATTAATTTAAAAAATCTATTAAACAGAATATGCTATTTGAATTGTATTGTTCTTGTGTGCTATTCAAACCACAGTACCTAATTCTTTGATTTTTGAACTATTGTAAAATAGTAAACTTTAGGACAGAGGAAAAAAGTTTCATTATTTCTCAATTTTCCCTATACAGATTAGGTGAATTTTTTAGTCGCTGTGAACATGAGAATCATTTTCGGTTGGAACAATTTAAATTTTTTTGTCGTTACAAGGGGTTGTTGCTGCGCTCCAATACGTTTGGCGTGCTTGTAAGTGTACCCAAAGCTTCAACGAATACTCTTATATTTTTGCACATACAGCTGATACTTGTATTAGTTTGTTCTCTTTAATGTTAATTCATATACATTTGTACGTTTAATGTTATTCCTATGAAATTGAAAACATTTTGAAATCTGGATGCTTTATCGCATTATTCCAATGATGGAATACAAATCATGTGCAACAATCGATTTATCAAGGTAGATGCATACACATACTATGTACATATACATAGACATGGTTTCCTACATAAGTGTATAGTTCATATGACATCTGCATGCATGGAGGTTTCATCAGTAGGAATGTTTGTGTTTAGAGAAATTCCAAAAATACACTAGGTTTTTTTAAAATTTACTGCTGTTTGAAGCAAGTTGAATATTTAACGATATACTCTCATAAGATATATTGACATAAAATGCAAAATTTTCATATTCTAATTTAGAAAAACATTGTATGTAAAGTAGACAGTGTAGTCGAATGTATGAGATTTTACATTCTGTTTGTCCTGGACGTATCGCATATAACCTTTAATTTAATCCGAGAAACTTCCTTTAGAGTGCACAATTTTTTATTTCTTATAAAAAGAACCTAACAATGACCTGTAAGAATAGGCATAATAATGTATTTTACTAGTAGACTATTATGGTAGCCTTGCTGAAAGGAAGTGTATTGGTATATTAGAGTTGGCACTTATACGCCCAAAGAACCCTTTGACTGATCTGCTTTTCCAATATTGTACTGTGCATGTGAAATTCTGACGATTTTGCCTTTCCAATATAAACTGTTATTCTCGAAAGAATAGCCAATTGCTTGCTGACAGTGTTGGGGAATTTTGTCACAGTCGGGACTCGAAGTCACGACTTATGTACAGAGGATCAACAGACTGAACAAGGTTAGATATACATTCAAGTATACATATATATATATAATATATATATATATATATATAATATATATAATATATATATATATTACATATATATATTATATATATATATATATATATATATACATATATATATACATATATATATATATATATATATATATATATATATATATATATATATATATATTGATACATATATATGTATATATATTCATACATATCTATATAACATACATATATAAGTATGTATTAAATATGCAGTTTCGTCAGAGACGTTTCTTTTTGTTGTTGTAACATACATAATTTCTCTGGTTTTCCGTAGAATTTCCAATGAAAGCTTTTGAACAACACAACTCAGAATGTGTAGTCCAGTGCTGTGAGTAGTTTGTGCTCCACGATAAGGGTTGATTGATTAATATTCCACCATTATGATATTGTAACTTCGTTTATATGTTTACATAAATTCAGTGCTCAGTTTTCCAGATTTAGTCAACGTAAGGCATCACGTTTGGCAAGACGTTTGCCCGCTGCCAAAGTGTGTTTAAGTGCGTGGCGCGTTTCGCATTTTGCATGTCGCTAGCGCAAAATCTCTTGTATTACAATGAAACAATGCGTTCGGCTAAAGGTTGCTCGTTATTGATAATACATAAATTGTGACAAAAGCAACCAGATATGGTAAATGTCATTTATTAAGTGTATGTGTAGTATATTAAATTTGTCGAACCGGAATAATTTGCGTCAATATATGTACATATGTACATATTTACCATGTGAAAAGTATGATTGTTCGAAACGAATTTGATATGCACCATCGACATACAATAAAGCCAGTGTTTTGATTATTCTATTTGAAAAAGGATATAGCTAACGTATAAGGTACATATATGTACATGGAGTGCTGCTGTGTAACATTCTAAACACAACAATGGTACACAATTATAATTAAACTAAATATGTATTATGTACTATATATTCGCATAATAAGTCGTTAATAAGCGCGCGAGTGAACAAAATATATAATATTTTCAAGTTTCAGTGGATTATAGCCCCATAATATTGAAATTTCAACAACAAAAAATCAATTCCAGTAAAAATGCTCATATACTCGTAGTTGAAAGCTAAAATTAAAATTTCAATTAAAGATAAAACAAACAAAAAATTTATATTCAAAATGTATGTAACGCAAATATGTTGTAATGTTTTGTGAATATTTAAATATTCTATGTAGAAATATAATACAATGGTGCAAATTAATTTGTGCCCTTTTCATGAGGCAAAACAGTTTGAAATGGCCAATTATTGCAAATTGGATGTACATAATTTACTCAACACAAATAAGTAATAATAATAATAATAATAATAATAATAATAGAATGAAATAAATGGTATTGAAGAAAATTTATTTGTTTAGAGATGCAATTAATTTGCACTGGATTCAAGACAACAATGAGCTGAAAAAATATTATAATACCAAATAATACTAAAATAAAATAAATTGTTTTGAGCAGCAAAATAATAGTCAACTGAATTAAAGTCCACAAAATCACAAACGAAACAAAAAGGATACCTACTTGATTAATAGAAGGAGAATAGGCTAAAATCGAAGCAAAGGAGCAGAGTAGAATTTGTAAGTTTTTGAGTTGGTTGATGTATGTTATTAATATCGCTTATGCACCTACCTAATTATGATTTGGTCTTTGCGTTACGAATATTTGCATATTTTCTTCTTCTCCTATTTTCAATAACTACACTGAGAAAAAAAAAAGTTGTAAATGAAGGTACTGAAATTAAATATGGAATTATTCGAATTAATTCACTGTTTACGTAGCATTTGAAAAGGATTTGAATAGTAAAATATTATATTTGATTACGAATGGAATTAAATATTTTATTTAATTGAAAAAAGATCTACAGTTATTTATTATGTGCAACAGTTTCACTGAAAACAATGAGTGTCCAAACTTTCCAAACTCTCCTCTCTAGCACAACCGAATCCTGTTCGCTTATTTATTGGTTGCGTAACTTCACAAGTTCATGGATTTAATGTCTGAAAATTGAATTGCCAATTTCCTGGCGAAATAAAGTTTTGTAAATTGTTATTTCGCGAAGCGTGAGAGTTTTATTGAAAGGCTTTAATGTTCATCATTCGCCGATGTCCTAAATGTTATTTTCGCTAATGACTGAAATTCGCGCTTGTAACTCTCTACACGAGACCAACGAGGTTATCGTAGGGTTCTCACTCGAACGACTTTGCAGAGAGAAATCGTTAATTTCTTTGCCACATACGGCATTCAATATTGGTTGAGTGTTAGCCTACATCAGAATATGTAGTTAACATTTTTGTATTGTTATACATTAGAACAACGATTTTTGTCGCAGCTGCCAGGACGAGGAAGAGGAGGAAAGTGTTCACCACTTCCTCTGTAGATGCCCCGCCTTGGCACGCAGAAGACACACTCTACTAGGGAGTGCCTTTTTTACAGTTACCACTGAGCTTGCACCCATGGATGTCAGGGACATTGCTCTATTCATTAGAAAATCCCAATGGTTCCACTTAACAGAGGAGATAGAATGGTAAGCATCAACGATGCATGGTGACACAATGGCCAATTATTTGGCGGCCGCATAACCTAACCTATACATCAGAAATCTTGTCTTCCCCAGCCTTTGGGTTCTGCTTTACCTACCAGTATGATTTAGGGATAAATATACAAATAAGAAATTGGACTTGATCATATAGCGACCACTGAAATACTTTTCATTGTTGATCACCTTTTAAAAATATCCACATAGGATACAGTATTTGTATGATCACTGAGTGATGATAGGTTATTTGTTTATTTATTTATCTATTATAACTCATAATTAATAGTGAATAGTGAAGAGCAGCTATGGCCTTTTGTCTTTCCTATTTCTCGCTAGGTGGCGCCCGTTCGATAATCCAACCACTGACAAGTTCTCCAGTACTTCGTCTTCTCACCGCCAGTTCCGAGTATAACACCTTCTTGGCTAGATTGTGTTCTCCCATTCATTCGATGCTTTTTACTATGTTATGATTAGCATATAGAATCGGCATACTTACTCGCCACCAACGCAAATAAGTTCAAAGATTTTGAGAAGGACTTTTTCTCGGAAACGTCAAGAATCCTCGGAGGAAAGTTCCGTCCCAATTTTCATTGAATAAGGGCCGTTAAGCGGTATCATTCTGCAAAGTCGAATACGTTATGCAGTAATACCGTACTTAGACATTACAGAAGCAATCCTTTACCAGACCGATGTGTGTCAATTTCTATTATTGCTATTAAGTTGGAAAGTACAATACTTATTTCTAAATTGTAACAAACAAAAAATAAATACGTAGCACTTTTAAGTCCGAAGGACTGTTTGACCGAGCTTTTCTTCTATTACTGTTGTGCGTGTTAAATTTTGGACAGTATTAGAACGGACCTACTTATTTTAGCAGGTTCCGAACGGCAGAACTCTTGCGACATCACTTTTTCTGAGCTTTGTCGAAGAGTTCTTTTAAAAGCTTTTCCATGGCAAATTGTTACTGCCGGAAGAATTCCCAATTGCTTTCACAAAGGTGGGTACCGTTCGAAAGAAACATCTTTTCGATATTAAAGTTGTGCTTCTTTCGAACAGTAACCACCTGTCGCAAACAATTGGCAATTTCTCCGGCAGTGACAATTTGCCATGAAAAAGCTTCTAACTGAAAAGTGATGTCACAAGGGTTCTGCCGTCCGGATCCTGCTAATAGGTAAAAAGATCCCTTCTAATACTGTCCAAAATATAAGGCGCACAACAGTAATGGCAGGTAAACTCAATTTTTGTGTGTTTAGACCTTTGTACCAAAAAGAATTTTTCGAAACGGTTTAAATTTTTTGCATATTCGTTTAAACAAAAAAAGTTTCAAACAAGAATTATGGTAAATTTGGTAGTTAACAATCCCTAGATTTTTTTCAGTCTACGATAAATAGAAGCCGAAAATTTCGCTGCGAAAAATTATCACGGGGCAAGGCAATTCTCTATCGCTCCATTAAAGAAAACCCAGACAGCATGAGCACGCAAGGTCAAACGACATTGAGGATCATTTCATGTTGATTTTCAAAATTCTAACTAGTATTTAGCATTATTATTTGCTTAATAAGTCACGGGTCTAATTAATAAAAATATTTTTTTTTTGTTAATTCTTCTTTATTCATGAACATAATCCCCTTCAATATAAGAATTCCAGTGCTTTTCTAAATTTTCGATGTCTTGTTTGTAGGACGATATCTATTTTACCTCAAAATAAGCGTTTATTTCGGCGATTAATTCTTCATTTGAGCCAAATTTTTTTCCCTGGAGCATCTTTTCAAGTCTGCGAACAGTCAGTAGCCATTGGGACACAAATATGGCAAATAAGGCGGCCACAATTCGAAGTGTAATTCGTGTATTTTGGCCATTGTTAATAACGACTTGTGACTCGAAACTTGAGGCCGTTTTACTGGGATGTTGTTCTTAAATCGATCCAAAAATGCTATGTAATATTCGGTATTGATAATTCTTCCTTTTTCAAGGTATCTCAAAATACAGAGGCCAAAATTTTGCCCGCTCTTGGTCGCTCTGGGCGACTTTCATCGGCCATTCTTCACTCACCTGACTGACGATTCGATTCTGGTTTATAATAATGGTTGCATCCATTGTCACCGATGCAAAAAATTGCGACTATTACGCGTAAACAGTGTTAAACAGCGCTCTGATTAATCGATTCGTTATTGTTCTATTGTAAGCAAACGTGGCACCCGTTTGAAGAGCTTTTTCATAGACAAATGTTTATGAATGATGATGAATACGTTACCAGCTGATATCTTTAGGTTATCAACTATTGCACGGCATTTCACTTTTCGTTGTCTTTTTCACGTTTTCTGCTGTAACAATCGCATTTCGACGACTTGATCTCTCAGCGTCATTTGTGTCTGTACGTCCACGTTTGAAATCAGCAAACCACCAACAAATAGTAGTTTTCGACGGGGCAGAATCCGAATAATACTTTTCAAGTATTTGTTGAGCTTGAACGGTGTTTTTCCTCTTAAAACGTTTAATGAACACACGAAATTCACTTTGTTCTATTTTTTATAAAATTACAAAAGTAGCGTCACTTAAAATACCGTATATAGGCAACTCATTTTACGAATGTCATGAAATTTAAACAGGTATCGTCCGAAGGTTAGTCTATCCAAAAATAATAAGGATATGGTATTTGTAGCGCTATCTCTTGGTTAGTACCAGAACTTATTGAACGATGTGTTGTTTACTATGACAAGTTGTTTTATTTTTTAAGAAATTGTGTTTGTGTTTGACTGTATTGAAAACAAACAACCTCGTGAATATCGACGAAAATAGGAAAAACATATTTATTTCGATGGTTGTCAAACACAAAGAACATGTAGCAGTTTGCTAAAAATTTGAAGGTAGTCTGTTAGGAGATTTTAGTTGCTCGGAGTGGATTCATCGTACTCGAATTAGGTTTTCGGAAGAGTTTCTCAGATTCGAGTACAGTCTAATTATTTAAAATTTTATTTCAAACATCGAACTTATCATCAAATAATATTTTATTTCAAATAACTATTTTAAATATCATTACATATATAACTTCTTATTTCAAATAACACTTTGCAATATGTCTTTTATTTTTCTTAGTATACTCGTGGGATATCATACATACTTATCTCTTGCTTACAACACATTGCATATATGAAAACATATTTAATTGGTTCACAATGTGTCATAAAGTTATGTCACAATTTCTAGTTGCACGAAAGTGTGTTGCATGTTGCACTTATCCTTACATTCCTATTTCAATGCACAACATTTGCAACAACCCAGAAGTATAGCATGTAGGCGCCGCTTTTTAAGCCATTGTAAAATTTTCTAAAATTATGACATGTTATGACACCTTGTGAATCCCCTGATTACATATAGTTTAGATTATCTTTTGGATTGAATAACTTATGCATTTAAAATCGCTTACTTTGAAGAATGCAATATTTGGTTCAGAAACAATTAAACAAGATTGATTAAGCATTTTTGTTTTTATGTTTGGGAATACAATTTTATTCATTATACACACACACACTCCCAATGATCCGATTATGTTCACATGTATCATGTATTGTGGCACATGTATACTCGTACATGCCTTTATGTAGCAATAACATAACATCGAGAAAACACAAAAAAAAGAGAGCAATGAGAATAACTTTGTATATACTTACTTACTTATGTGGCCATAACAACCGAATATCGATTTAGGCCGAAAATAACATGCTTCGCCAGCCATCTCTGTTCTTCGCTAGCTGGCGCCAGTTAGAAATTCCAAGCGCCGTCAGGTTCTCCAGTACTTGGTCTTTCCACCGGAGGTTTGGTCTTCCTCTTCTGCGTCGTCCTCCAGCGGGTTCCGAATATAACACCTTCTTAGCTGGAGCGTGTTCTTCCATTCGCTCGACATGACCTAGCCAGCGCAGCCGCTGGATTTTGATGCGCTTTACTATGTCAACATCGGCATATAGCTCGTACAGCTCATGGTTGTACCTTATTCGGTACTCGCCACCAACGCAAATAGGTCCAAAGATCCTGCGTAGGACCTTTCTCTCGAAAACTCCAAGCATTCGCTCATCAGAGATGGAAATTGTCCAGGCTTCAGCGCCATATGTTAGGACAGGCATGATGAGAGACTTGTAGAGTGTAGTTTTCGTTCTTCGAGAGAGGGCTCGACTTTTCAATTGCTTACTCAGCCCAAAGTAACACCTGTTAGCAAGAGTTATCCTACGCATGATCTCCAAGCTGACGTCATTACTGCTGTTAATGCTGGTTCCAAGATAGACAAAGTCCCTTACTACTTCAAAAGCGTAGTTGTCAACAGTGACGTGCTGTCCAAGACGCCGGGACTCTTTGTTTGTTGACACTAGATACTTCGTCTTGCCCTCGTTCACCGTGAGACCCATCCGACGCGACTCTCTTTCCAACTCTGAGAATGCTGCACTGACTGCTCGCGTGTTCATGCCGATTATGTCAATATCGTCGGCATACGCTAACAGCATGACACTTTTGTTGAAGATAGTGCCATTATGTCGTAGATCAGCAGCTCGTATTATTTTCTCCATAATAAGATTGAAGAAGTCGCACGATAACGAATCACCTTGTCTGAAACCCCGTTCGGTATTAAACGGTGCGGAGAGGTCCTTCCCAATTTTCACTGCACAACGAGAGTTATGCAGTGTCATTCTACAAAGTCGAACGAGCTTTGCAAGAATACCGAACTCAGACATTGTTGCGTAGAGGTAATCCCTTACCGGACTGTCGAAAGCGGCTTTATAATCAACAAATAGGTGGTGTGTGTCGATCTGTTTTTCTTGGGTCTTCTCCAGGATTTGGCGCAGTGTGAAAATCTGGTCGATGGTGGATTTACCAGGTCTGAAGCCACACTGATAAGGTCCAATCAGGTTGCTGAGCATAGGCTTCAACCTTTCACACAGTACGCTCGATAGAACCTTGTATGCGATGCTCAGGAGACTTATTCCACGGTAGTTGGCGCAAATTGTGGGGTCTCCTTTTTTATGTACAGGACAGAGAACACTGAGCCTCCAATCATCAGGCATGCTTTCATCCGACCATATTCTGCTTATGAGCTGGTGCATGCGGGTGAGCAGCTCATCGCCTCCGGTCTTAAACAACTCGGCAGGCAGGCCATCAGCACCTGCAGCTTTGTTGTTCTTCAGCCTTCAGCCTCCCTCTTCTTGCGCCTGAAAAGACGTCTCTCTGCACTCCTTTTCTCTCTATACCGCTCCTTAACAGCTCGCGTTGCGCCTGCACGCAGGGTTCTTCTGTAGGCGGCGTCTTTCTCTGCGGTAGCGTCGCGACACTCCTGATCATACCACTCATTCCTCAGAGGCCGGTAGTAACCGATTACCTCCTCGGCAGCAGTAGTCATGGAGTGGGATATATGTGTCCACCGTGCGCATGTATCATCAAGTTGGGGAGTGTTCTGCATAAGCAGATCCGATAGTCGAGTGGAAAATGCATATGCTGTCTCTGGTGATCGCAGCTTACTGACGTCGAGCTTTCTCTGTGTGGGACTTCTCTTGTTATTTGCAACACATAAGCGTGTGCGCACCTTAGCTGCAACAAGGTAGTGATCCGAGTCGATGTTGGCACCACGGATCGATTTCACGTCCATCACACTGGAAGCATGCCTTCCGTCAATCACCACATGATCAATTTGGTTTCTTGTACGATGATCTGGAGACAGTCATGTCGCTTTGTGGATGTCGAGATGCTGGAATCTGGTACCACCAATTACCATGTTTCGTGCTGCGGCGAAGTCGATCAGCCTCATTCCGTTATCGGAGGTGTTCTGGTGGAGGCTGAATTTTCCGACAGTTGGACCAAAGGTACCTTCCTTGCCCACCCTGGCATTAAAGTCGCCAAGCACGATTTTGATATCGTGGCGGGGGCAGCGGTCATAAGCTTCTTCGAGGCGCTGAAAGAAGCTCTCCTTGGTCACATTGTCCTTCTCATCCGTCGGAGCGTGGGCACATATAAGGCTGATGTTGAAAAATTTTGCCTTGATGCGGATTGTGGCCAGCCGTTCGTTCACAGGCGTGAACTGTGAGACAAGATGTCGTAGTCTCTTGCTGACCAAAAATCCACATCCTAATTCGTGCCTTTCAGCATGGCAACTGTAGTAGATATCACAGGACGCTCTTTTGGAGCAGCCCTGTCCTGTCCATCGCATTTCCTGGAGAGCGGTGATGTCAGCTCTGTATTTTTCGAGGACATCAACCAGCTGGATAGAGGCACCCTCCCTATAAAGGGACCGGACATTCCAGGTGCATATCCGTAAATCATTGTCCTTTTTTCGTTTGCGGGGGTCATCAACAAAAGCGGTAGTCCTTATCCGAGGCATTTTAGTTTTTTTCATTGGGGGGGTTTTTTATGTGGCGGGTCCCAAACCCAACGCACAACCTCTAACCGAGGAGATTTTCGCCACTCACTTCAGCCGCCTCCCAGCGGGTGCCAGGAAGACGTTGCCCGGTGGTCGCCACATGGAGGGCCCCCATTAATAATAATGAAAGCGCCGTCACATAGTAAGCAGAGCAAGCTATATGACTACCCCTCATTAACAAATAAAGGTATCATCACATAGCGCTCAGATCAAACTACATGACAGCCAGTGAGTTGACTTGCGATGAGTTCAACAAGGATTGCGCTAGCCCCACCCAGTTGAGGCAGTTAGACACGTTACCTTGCGAAAACATCACCAGACCACCACCAACTTTGTATATACAGGGTGATATTTCAGCAACTTTCATTTTAGCAATACTATTTTTGGCAGCTCAGCTGTTTTGTTAAATTTGGTCTATAATTTAACCATGAATCGACTTACAAACGAACAACGCTTGCAGATTATTGAATTTTATTATTAAAATTCATGCTCGGTTAAGAAAGTGCATCGTGCACTTCTTCCATTTTATGATCAGTTTGGACGACTTTCTGAGGCGGCTATTCGGAATCTTGTGACTAAATTTTGCACCAAATTTACATTATTGGACATTAAACCACCAACACGCATACGTAGAGTGCGAACAGAGGAAATTATCGCAACTGTATCCGCCAG
Source organism: Megamerina dolium (assembly GCA_963854835.1). Taxonomy (NCBI): domain Eukaryota; kingdom Metazoa; phylum Arthropoda; class Insecta; order Diptera; family Megamerinidae; genus Megamerina; species Megamerina dolium. Next base: position 47,613,046 of record OY978529.1, on the reverse strand, counting down.
TGTTGTTGATGACTGTGAATTATCGATTCGACAAGCAATTGGGCCCCTGTTACTACACTACGTGGAAAATTTTGCGGAAGGATTTGGGTGTAAAACCTTTTAAAATATAGCTGGTGCAAGAATTGAAGTCACACGACCTACCACAACGGCTAACTTTTGGTGAATGGGCACCGGCAAAGTTGCATGAAGATCCACTTTGTGTTCAGCAACGAAACTCATTTCTGGTTGAATGTATACGTGAACACGTATTTGGTGTAAAGGGCAGCCAGAAGTATTGCAAGAACTGCCAATGCATACCGAAAAATGCACTGTTTGGTGTGGATTATGGGCCGGTGGCATCATTGGAACGTACTTTTTCAAAGACGACGAAGGCATGAACGTTACTGTGAATGGCGAGCGCGAGAGCTGGCCTTGACTGACATGTGGTTTCAACAAGACGGTGCCACATGCCACACAGCACGCTAAACAATGGCCCAATTGAGAGGCGAGTTCGGTGAACAGTTTATTTCACGTTTGGGGCCGGTCAATTGGCCGCCTAGATCGTGTGATTTAACGCCTTTAGACTATTTTTTGTGGGGCTATGTTAAGTCTCATGTCTATAGCGACAAGCCCGCAACGGTTGACTCACTGGAAGCCAATATTGAGATACCGGCCGATACATTGGAGAGAGTATGCCAAAATTAAAATTAAATGTCGCACACATATGATTGCAAAATCAAACCATACAAACGTAACAATAAAACAAATAAAGAACATACGACATTGACTCTAGGGTCGTCTGTCGATAAATAAAATAAAAGAAACAACATAAAAGATTTTATTACATGGCTAACTATATTCGTTTAAAATAAATTTTCTATACTGTAAAGCATCAGATAAAAACCGCCATTTAACACAACAAGCATTTCCTTTTCACTCATGGAATACTTTTCAAAGCATGTGTAACGAATCCCTTTAAGAATTTGACACCTACTCAGAAAGTATATTCTATTTTCTCTTTCGTTCAAATTACATAGAGAGCTATTTTGGTTTCTGTGGCCATTAAGATTAATTAATCCGCTTTGTGTTATTTTTCCAAAATTCTTTATCCTTCGCTGCCATTTCCCAATTTATAACTGAATATCTATTTAACGATTTTAAGCTAAAAACTCTTTTGTCTGCAACCTTCTCTGTTAACTTGTGTAGTAATCTGTCGGATTTGTATTCAAAAAATGTTTTGTAAATATATTAGATATTACGGTATATTTTGAGGTAAACGCAAAACTCTCTTGAAAAAGTATAATTATATTTGGTGCACATCTTCAAACATTGAAAAGTCCCACACCAGCGCCGCATAGCTCTGTATTACTCTAGTGATCGCTAAAAATAATTTCCATTTGGCAGTCAATGTGATTTTATTATTTGTTAAAAAGGTGCGGCATGTGGCATTTATGCTGTTTTTTGCCAGACTATTTCTATTCGCTAAATATTTTCTAAAACTAAGTTGGGGAGTTGAGATTACGCCCGTATTGCTGTACTCGGATTTTATATCAATATTAAAAATAAATAAATATGTGGCACTTAAAGCACCGCAGGCCTCATTGGCCGAGCTTCTCTTTCATTACTGTTGTGCGTGTTAAATTTTGAACAGTATTAGAAGGGACCTACTTATTTTAGCCAGTTCCGAACGGTAGAACTCTTAATACATCACTTTCTCTGAGCGTTGTCACAGAGGAAGAATTGCCAATTGCTTGCCGACAGGTGGGTACCGTTCGAAAGAAAAATCTTTTCGATATTAAATTTGTTATGCATCAGCCGGGTATTGAACCACGTCCTACAGACCAGAAGGCCAACACACTAACCACTGAGCTACGGCATCCAATATTTTCTCCTTTAAATTTCCATTTTTCCTTTCCAGACAACCACCTTGCATATTTTCCCTCTAACTCTATGGAAATTTGTGATAAATTAGAATTGATAATTTTTGTCGCTTTTGAGAGAGAGAGAGAGAGATTATTATTTAAGGATTGTGTTGCACTGCGACTCTAAGCCTATTGTGCACCCCATCTTAGACCTAGAGTATGTATCTAAGTCCAATATTCATAAGGAAGTGTGACATAGATCCTACCTTATAGCATTTCACCAAATTTTCTTGTATTAAAAATTCTGCGATATTTTTCTTTCTTGCATGCATTAGTACTGGGCACATTTTCAACACATGTTTCGCAATTTCATTCTCCTCCCTGCTGTATCGGCAAGTATCATTCGAAATAATTCCCAGTTTTGTTAGGAGATAATTAATCCTAAAGTAATAATCCTAAACTCACATTCCCGTAATGATTCTTAAATTTTTCTAAAACTTGGTAAGTTTTCCCAGTACGTTGAGAGAGAGATACTACTATTTAATTTGTTTGTAAAAAATAACATGCAGATTCGTTCTGCAGATATCATTATAAAAATGTATATAATAAAGCAATGTTAATCGCAATTTCGTCCAAGAAAGTATGTAGTGGATATGTTGTCTTTAATATGTAAAAAGAGTTAAAACGGAAATTACCGTATTTTTCTCTGTAAAATTAACAATTTTAATATTTTCCATATTCTAAATTAGAGGATTCTATCCACTTTCAAATATTTGCTTACTTACTTATGTGACCATTACAACCGAAAATCGATTTAGGCCGAATCTAGCGTGCTTCGCCAGCTATCTATTTCCTTCGCTAGCTGACGCCAGTTAGAAACTCCAAGCGTGTAAATTATGCAGTCTGCCTCTTCTGTGCTCGTACCGCTCATAATTGTACCTTAATTGTACTCACCACCAACGCAAACAGATCTACAAAGATCTTGGGTAGGACGTTTCTCTCGAAAACTCTAAACATTTTCTCATCTGAGGTAGAAATTGTTCAAGCTTCGGCGCTATATGTAGGAATAGGCATAATGAGAAACTTGTAGAGAGTGGTTTTCGTTTCGCGAGAGAGGGCTCGACTTCTCAATTGCTTACTTAGCCCAAAGTAGCACCTGTTAGCAAGATTGACCCTTCGCAATATCTCCAGGTTTACGTCATTACTGATGAACCTGGTTACAGAATAAACAAATTCCCTCACTACAGGGATAGTGTAGCGTAGTTATCAACAATGACATGCTGTCCAAGATGCCGCGACCCTTTGCTTGTTGACACTAGGTACTTCGTCTTCCCTCGTTCACAGTTAGATCCATTCGACGCGACTCTCTTTCCAACTCTGAGAATGCTGCACTCACTGCTCGCGCGTTCATGCCGATTATGTCAATCTCATCAGCTTATGCTAACAGTATGAAACTTTTGTCGAAGATAGTACCATTATATCGTAGATCAGCAGCTCATATTATTTTCTCCATAATAAGATTGAAGAAGATGCACGATAACGAATCACCTTTTCTGAAACCACTTTCGGTATTAAACGGCGGGGTGAGGTCATTCCCAATTTTCACTTGCAACGGGAGTTATACAGTGTCATTCTGCAAAGATGAATGAGCTTCGCAGGAGTACCAAATTCAGACATTGTTGTTTAGAGGCAATCCCTTACCGGACTGACAAAAGCGTCAACAAATGGATGGTGTGTGTCGATGTGTTTTTCTTCGGTCTTTTCCAGGATTTGGCGCAGTGTGAAAATCTGATCGATAGTAGATTTACAAGGTTTGTAACCACACGAAATTCGTCCTGGAGCTAATGGCGACTACGCTTGAATTCGTTAAACCAGTCATTAAAAAATTGTCTCGAGGGTTGGTGCTTCATCGCCAAATGTCGCATGAAGACAATCGAAGCACTGTTGTTGAGATAATTCACTTCGAATATCGTAAAAAATCATAGCTCGAAAATGTTCACGAGTGAAATCCTTTTTTTGACCGAGATGAATTTTTCAAGCCACTGTAAACAAGACAAATAGCGCTTGTACATCAAAACGTTTATGCTAAAAAATGTTAAACTTTCCAATGGAACTGTCAGATTAGACGAAAACGTACTAGATCATACTTTAAAAAAACACAACCTACGTATCTATGTGTTTCAAATTTTCTTATTTCTATTTACATTCTGTCAAATAAGTACCCGGAAATTCTCATTTTTAATTTTCCCTCTGAGAATATTTCAAACAATTTTTTTCCCAGGTTGGCACAACTGTCAGCCACTATTCTGTGAATTTTTATTGCTATGTGTCATTTAGTTTGATTACGGCGTCATTAGGAACAATTCAACTTTTTGTGTGCGTTGCGATTTCTTCTCGCCCCTCTTTGAAAGATTTATACCAATCGTAAACTTGAGTTTTCGACATGGTTGAATCACCAAATGTTTTTTTTTTCAACATTTCCAACGTTTTGGCACAAGAAATTTCGTTTGAAACACAAAATTTCACACAAACTCTTTGTTCGATAGTTTTATCCATAGTAAAAATCGCAACGCACACAAAAGGTTGACTTGTTCCTAATGACGCCGTAACCAAACTAAATGACACATAGCAATAAAAATTCACAGAATAGTGGCTGACAGTTGTGCCAACCTGGGAAAAAAATTTTTTTGAAATATTCTCAGAGGGAAAATTAAAAATGAGAATTTCCGATTTCCGGGTACTTATTTGACAGAATGTATATGCAGTGTTTACTCTTCATAAATTTTTTTTTTTGCTATTTTTCTCAGCGAAATATAAAGTTTAATTTATTTTATGACGTCGTCCAAAATATTTCCGGTCAATAGAAAACCATTCGAGTTTTCTAGGAAAGAAGCTTAAATTTTAAAATGTATTTTTCAACAAACGGTAATAGATAGCCAACATTCTCAATTCTTTGAGAAATATAATTTGGCTGTCGAGTTACTAAGACGTAATATTTTTACTTTGGTTGGTACAGTCAAGAAAAATAAGAAGTTATTGGTTGTCAAGAATGTGATGTGAAGAAAAGTCGTAGTATTACTCGGAATTCTTCTTTACAGAACATATTACAATTGCAACGTATGTATATTCCGAAAAAAGTACAAATTTGTCATCAATGATAATAATTATTGCAAAGTTAAGTGCAATGTTAATTATAAAAATATTGAATTTTTAATTTTCTTAGTGAAAAATGTGGAAACAAATTTGGTTTGCCTATTACTATAAAATTTTTTCCTATTGGGTCATTTTCACCCACAATTTCTTTATATGGGGTTGGTTTTAAATTTGTGCAGGGAATTTCTTGAAATAAGCATATTTTAATAAAACAAATAATGTTCTTTTCATTTGAACACAATGTTTTGATTAGACAATCTAATAAGTTTAAGATAAGACCTGTATATTAAAAAAAAATCATTAATTTCATTAAGATTTCAAATTTTTTTTATACCAACATACTATTAGAAGAGTAATGTAAATATTAAAAATATCATTTATATTTTAAGGTTATACCAACAACAGGAGCAGGGGATTTTGTAGCAGTTGATGTTCGAGATCCTCCAGTTTAATATAAATGCCATATAATGGATTTAATTGCATTACAACCGAAGTTTATCTGGAGTTTGCAGTTCATATTTTATTTTTTATGCATTGGTACCTACTCGGGTAAGTTTCAAACTAAAAATAACGAAACAATTACATAACTAAATATGATTTACATATACATTCGGCAATTTTTGTTTTATAATTATGGTTTGTTTATATGTTATACATAGGTACAGATAGTTTTAGCAATCCATCAATATCCGAAAGCAGTATCACAAGCAGTTGAAGCCTGACTTGCACACTTCCATTTTCCTTTGGTAATAAAAAGTTTGTGCTCAATCCAAAGATGAAGGTTCTTTAGGTACTTAAAAAAAAGAATTGTAGACAACGGTATATTTTTAATTAGGTACACATTAAAATAGGGTAGCAATTATGTTCATTCGCAAAGTAAATGCTATTAGGTTAGGTTAGGTTAAGTGAGTGCCATAGTTCGTGCGTTGGCCTTCTGATCTGTAGGTGGGTTCAATCTCCGGCTGAAGCATAATAAAATTTGATATTGAAAAGATGTTTATTGCGTATGGTACCCACCTGCCGGCAAGAATTGGCAATTTTTCCGGCAATAACAATTTGCCAAAAATGCTTCTTAAAAGAGTTCTGTGACGACAAAATTAAGTTAAAGCGAGATGTCACAAGGGTTCTGCCGTTCCGAACCGGCTAATACAAGTAGGTCCCTTCTAATGCTGTCCAAATTTAACACGCACAACACTATTGGAAGAGAAGCACGGTGGTGCTTCTGGCCTAAGAGTGTCCTCTCATAGAAAAGCTATTAAAAGAGAGCATAAAGAACAGATGTATATTTCAAAAGGACATATATTTTTTTTCTGTGGACTCTTACGTTCTTTGTACAAAGATTTTGTCTGAGAATAACCGTAGTGCAATTTTCCGGAAAATTTTAAGCCTCTAGCGACCTCGCAAATGCTATTTTATTCAGACTCTCCAGGGGTCAAAATGACCCTTTTATGAGATTTTACTATAAATACCCAAACTGCATACTTCGCCCCGATATGAATTTTAAACCTTTTTTCAACTTATTCGAAAAACACGCAGGCAGAAAATTGCAAACTTAATATGGACGTTAAATAAAAATTTTTTACCTGAGAATTCAAAGAGATTTGGAGATCTAGGTCTTTCATCCTGAGTTGGAATCATTCCGTCCCCAGACAATGACCCTGAAATCGTTTCATAGTGTTGACTTATGAAACTTATTAAAGCCGATGGCAAAAATGGTTGCGGAGTATGGAGAAAGATCAAAAGTGAAGATCTTGGTAAACAGCATAAATATTTATACAAACCGATAGTTTTTGAACTCTCTGCTATATGAAATTTTAATTCGGTATTTGCCAACAATATTATTATTGACTTGTATATTTCCCATTTATCTACCAATTTTTACAAATTTGTCATCCTCGCACTTCCTATCGAATGTTGTCACTTTATAGAGATGGTGTAATATTTTTTCAGAAAGCCTTAGGTGGGATAAACAGAAAATCCCAGAAACAGTTATTATTAACATACGGTTAGCTAAAATAAAATTTTCGTTTTACTTGATTGTTGGAAAAAAGTTGTTAAAAATATGGTTTAATCGAAGGGAAAAATTCACGACTGTTGGAAGAATACTATTACCAACTTCTTGACATTTTTAATATTTTTGCGAAAGCTTGTGCAATAATAATAACAATAACCACTGTGCAATAACTCTCTGTTTTGAAGAAAATTTAATTATGATTAGAATATTCGTAATTTTTCAACCTTTGGATTTCTGCAAATTCCAAAATAAAATATTCTACTTTTTTTTTCTATTCTAAATAAAAAGTAATTTCCACTAAAAATTGATTATATAAAAACAGCATTTTTGATAATATATAAATAAAACCCGTTAACAATTTCGAATTCAGTAACCCCAAATTAATGTCAGATTGATTCTGAAAAAATTTTTGCATAGTAATTTTCACTTGTCAGCAAGGCATTTTACATTGCTGACAAGTGAAAATATTCACGCGAAAATTTGTTCAGCATAACCCTGCATATGTATAGGCAAACATTTTTAAAATCAATAACACTTCTATTTTTTTCATTTTTAACAGTTTATTGAGTATGTTAAAGTTTATTAAATTATTTACTTATATTTAGATATGGGTAAAATATCCTCATCACAAAATCATTTTGGAAACATCATACAAACACAATTTGTAACCAAAAATAATACGCGCGTTATTGCACAGCAAGGCGGCCTAGCCGTACTACCGTGTGTCGTCAAGTTGAATTCGCCAGCAACGGTAAGTATCTCGATTAGAATTTACCATGTACCCGATAAGGGGTTAAATAAACAAATTATTTACTTGACTTTTGGAGGGAAGGTTTTTTTATTGGTACAAAGATGTCGAGCTGTCTAATAAAGCACGACTATTATCGTACTAATAGTAAATTCGAATGTTTTTGCAAAACAAATTAGGGGGGAAACACAGTTTGTCAATTTATAGAATATAATATATTTAAATATATATGTGATAACTTTAGAAAAGAATCAAGTAAAATTAAAACTTTCATGATATTTATTTACAGACGTTAATGATAGTTGATAGTTTAAAAAAATATTTTTTTTCTTTATATATACACACACTTATATATTGCATTCTTTTATAGGTATCATGGATACGACGTAAAGATTTTCAATTGTTGACAGTTGGTTTATCGACGCACAGCAGTGATAAACGTTTTCTTGTTGAACACACACGTCATATGGGTCATTGGTCACTACGAATTAAGTCAGTTCGAGAAGAGGATCGCGGTTTCTACGAGTGCCAATTATCAGTTTATCCTACTCAATCAATTTTGGTTGAATTAAAAGTAGTTGGTAAGTAATAATACATAGCTTTCAAATGATAATGATAAATAAGCATGATTAAACGGCAACAGTACTCTAGCTCCTTCCACACCGTTACTCTACAAAAATATTGCATTTATTATGCAAGAAATGAATAAACATTTTTATCGGGTCGCAATTAGTTGGTTTGTAATGTAACACTTTTGTCCCGTTATTTAATAATATAAACAAATTTCATGATAGTAAAATTTGTTCCACTTAGAGTGCAACATTTTTAGAAAAGAAGAATAAGAAAATACCTCAAAATTGAATATGACGCTCAAAAGGGTCGACACGAAACAAAAGCTAAACATAAAAGAATATCTTCTTCTTCTTATGTGGCCATAACAACCGATGATCGATTTAGGCCGAACATATAATGCGGTGCCAGTCTTCTCTGTTACCCAACATTTGGTCCTTCCAACGGAGGTTTGGTCTTCCTCTTCTTCTGCGTCATCCAGCGCATGCCAAATTAAATACCCTCTTCGCTGGAGCGTCTTCTTACTTTCGCTCGACATGACCCAGCCAGCGCAGCCGCTGGATTGATTCGCTTGACTATGTCAATGTCAGCGTACAGCTCATACAGCTCATCATTGTACCTCATTCGGTACTCGGCATCAACGCAAATAGGTCCGAAGATCCTGCGCAGAATTTTTCTCTCGAAAACTCCTAGCATCCTCTCCTCCATGGTGAAAATTGTCCAGGCTCCTGCGCCATATGTTAGAACAGGAATAATGAGGGACTTGTACAGTATGATTTTCGATCTTCGAGAGTGGGCTCGACCACTCAATTGCTTACTCAGCTCAAAGTAATACCTGTTAGCAAAAGTTCTAAAATGCCATACATGTAGAGAATTTTTTTAAATATGCCCATTCTTCCAATAAATATCCCTACATTTCCCTACATTTAACAAAACCGATACGACTCAATCGGGTTATTGGGCATAGGCTTCAATCCTTCCTTCCGATGCTCACGAGCCTTATTCCACGGTAGTTGAATAAGGCTCCATATCAGTTTATGCTGCAAACCCATGCGCAAACCCACTAGACAGAAACTTTATGTATATGACTTGCAAAACTGCAATTAATCATCAAATTCGACTTTGTTATGCAGAGTCAAAATTATACAACTACACAAAACTTAATTTCCTATGTATGTATGGCATTCCAATGGCATTTGCCAGCCGTTAAATATAAATCAAATTAATTAATACAATAATGTCAGGAACAATTTTTAGCAACAAAGCATTAGTAAATCCTACGATTTTGCCCTCTTTTGCTTCCCTTTGTTTTCTCTTTTATGTATACATCCTATTTTCATGTTTATATTGTGAATATTTCATATTTCAGAGGCTGTTGCCGAAATTGCTGGTGCACCTGATCTACATATTGATGAGGGTTCCACCTTGCGTTTGGATTGTAAATTAAAGCGTGCAACAGAGCATCCAATATTTGTATTTTGGTAAGCATCTTTCAATTCCTTTACATACATGGTATGATACTTGTCCTTTTTCCTTTCTTAGGTATCATGACGATAGAATGGTTAATTATGATCCCGGATTTTCTGTCATCTCGACTATAGCTAGTGTGCCAGCCACAACACAAGATAAGAGTAGCAATAGTATCGGCTCTGGATCATCGTTGTTCGGCAATAACCCTAAAGATATTAGCAATAACAAAAATAACAAAAGTAGTATTAGCAATGGTCGTCCAATATCATCGACCAGCTCATTACTACCGTCAACAACGGTACAGCAGTCAATGTATTTATCAACGCCTTCCACAAGTGTGCTTACCATAGGAGAAGTACATTTTCATCATGCTGGCAATTACACATGTCTACCCTCTAATGCACAAGCTGCCAGCATAACGGTTCATGTATTGAGAGGTGAGTACGATAGATGTGATAAGTGATAAGTGTTATACATACAACAACAAAAAGTAATATATATTTTTTTTCATTTGAATTAAAGGAGAAAAACCTGCTGCAATGCAACATGCAAATCGAAGTATTCTCGATATTAACGGTGCTGGTGCTGATGGTGCCAACAACAATAGTAGTATAGGTGGTGCTGGTGGTAGTGCAAGTGGAAATTTCTTAAGTTTATACAGCAATAGAATTTTCTTTGGTATTTTGGTGTTTGTGATACATCAGTTCCTCCATACTTCTCTGCACCATCGACGACTTTTTCACAGCCATCTATTTTTATTGTTAGTGATAATAGTAATAACATTAGTATCTAATACATATTATTACAAAAATAAGAGATGAGAAAAAGCCACTAGCATAATTAACACTGCTAATGGGGAATAATCAAGTTGAGCCATTTCAATTTTTAACGGCCATGAACTCGTTCAATTGCTCGTTTGTGCTAATACAAAAAAATAATCATATCTAGGTCTTTATTTAACCGCGACAAATCGTATAGCAAAACATGAAACTACCGTTGATTTGCCCAAGAATCCATGACACTTAAAATTAATTTTAAATCAATGATTAGGAAAATATACTTAAAATTATAGGTAGTTTCTTATTTTGCTAAACGATCTCAAACCATGTAAAGTTTTTTTCTCTTTTGAACAAGTTTTTCAGTGATATTCTGAAACTCGCTTTAATATTTTCTTGTTGATGAGGATTTTTCCAGGTTATCCTAAAGAGATGGCAATCAATTTTTTTGTGTTCTGGCGAAAGATTCAAAACAAAAACATTCAGTTTTCTTGTGTTAAATGTAAATCTAATCACCATTACGCCTTTAAAATGAGAAACAGTTATTGTCATATGAGAACAGTCAAATGATAATGCGAAAGCATCAATTCTAAATGAAATAAAAGCGTCGATTTAATTTAATTAAAATAGCAATATTTTCAAAAGCGTTATTAAAATACACAAAGCATATTTGACTATGAATTATGATTGTTTACGAGTATTAAAGAAGACTGCGATAATAATGCAGTGTATGTACTTTCTCAGTGGTTAGTGTGTTGGCCTTCTGATCTATAGGTCGTGGGTTCAATCCCCGGCTGAAGCATAACAAATTTAATATCGAAAAGATTTTTCTTTCGAACGGTACCCACCTGTCGGCAAGCAATTGGCAATTCTTCCGGCAGTAACAATTTGCTATGAAAAAGCTTCTAAAAGAATTTTGTGGCAAAGCCCAGAAAAAGTTATGTCACAAGAGTTCTGCTGTTCGGAATCGGCTAAAATACGTAGGTCCCTTATAATACTGTCCAAAATTGAACACGCACAACAGTAATGGAAGAGATGCTCGGCCAAAGATCCCTTCGGGGCTTATAAGTTCCACATATTTATTTTATTTTTATTTTTATGTACTTTCTTTTTTAAAAAAAAGGCCATAACTTTATAGCAAATGTTGAATTGTATGGGTGCAATCGTCATTTGTTTGTCGTATTCGCATCATGTGTCAGCTTTTTCAAATATTGCATTTACAACAGGAATACTCCGAATTGAGATTTCGATCGGGTTCATCGACAGTGTGAATGTGGCACAGCATTTTCTATCGCAGAATAGCAAGGACCATTGTTACAGGTTACAATAAAATCGGTCAAAATATTATCCTGTTCCTTCTGAAATATTCTCATTTTCAAATGACACTTTCTCATATGGAATAATATGGAAATAATCTAGTTTATGTAATCAAAAATCACAAAAATTGCTTTAATTTGTGAACGTTTATAGTAAAATTTAACGATTTTTTTTTTGAAGATGCCTCTATATCCCACTTTTATTGGTCTCTTTTTCTCTCTACACAATTCGAATCCTCTAGAATTTCTAATCAACACTCAAATTTACCTTCAAGCGAGTTATGGAATATAACAGAAAAACTTTTTTGTCAAAATTTAATGTGAAAATGAAAATGAAATAATGAAAAACTTTGCGTACATTGAAAAAGTTGAATACTGAAAAATACCATATACTATTTGAGCAACTCTAATACACATACATACTATATATATCATACAATAATTAAGTTTACAAAGAAATTGTAAAAACTTATTACTTTAACTATAGTTTAACTATTAATTAAGCCTAATAATATTCATACATAATACATTCATAATAGATATAATATTTATTATAAGTATACTATGTATATATGTATATTTTAAAGTATTTACAAGTATATATACGAGTATATCTATAAAGTACTTACCATATATGTACACTAAGCATGTCCTAGGCATGTGTAAATATTTAGATATTATGTACATACATAACACATAGTTACTTACATACATAGACAAATTAGAGGGTGAATGTTTAATGATACTTACAAATGCTACAATAAATGATGAACATTATATCGACCCTACATTACTAATTCATTATACTATGCACTTTCCATTGGTGTGCAATATTTTAATTCTATTCTTAAAGTGTAAATCCTTCTTGAGCGGACGTTAATCGATCGGAACATTTTGCTCAGTTATGAAAATGTGAAAACGAATTTTTGTTACTGTAATAAATCAAAATATGTACTTACATACTACATGTGTAGCGTGTATTACATATTAAACTAAACTAAAATATATATTATTGCGAGTTAAAATTGTTTTGTTTTATATGCTAATAGAATCGACTTGCATTCAAATAAAATTTGTGACTTTTTTGATTTTTTGAATTGGGCATCACTTGCTGTATCGATAAATTATCGCTACCGTAAGAATTACATGCTGAGAGGTGGGCTCCATTAAAGGATATAATTCTTTTAATGGAGTTCTTAAATTGATCGCAGCAGCTTTTCGAACACTTACCGTAGTTATTCAAATCAAATAAGGGAAATACTATATTAATTTATATATTCATCATTGATCATGGATCAATTGAATTAACCAGTTAACAAAATAGCACAATGGAAAAATCTAAATTTTGTAATAATACCAAAAGAATAAGTGATAATTATATGTACTTTTATTTGTCAAGCGAAAGTTTAATGGGCAAAGTTTTTCTGTCAATGTCCATATAAAGCAATATCCGCTTTTTTGTGACTGAAAACGTTGTAAGGATGAGAATGGTGTCCGCTTAAGAGGGCTGTCACATTTTTTGGATTTCACAGGACATGAAACTTTCAAAATGGATCATCTTAGATATTCAAAATTGTGATAGCATAGAAATACTTCGCAGAAACAGAGAAAATAATTTATCCCTCAAAGTTATCGTTATATGTTTGTTACTCGAAAGTTTATCGGATTTTAATGATTCTATTCATATTGGATAGGGAATATCTTTACGTAGTAAATTGTTGTACCTAATTTGAAAATTATATTACATATTACAAGTAGGTGCATACAGAGTTGTGATCCCCCTCATATTCATACGTACTATTATAAAATATGCTTCCTGAAACACAAAACATACGGTTTCCATAAAATTCTAATTAAAGAGAAGAAATTTAAACGAATTTTGTAACATTGTTCGTATTTTGCTTCATTTTTATTGCTATGCATTGTAAATCATGGAATGATTGTAATGAATGGGCACGATAAATGGATCATCCCGAGCTCAATCATACTTGTATTTATGTAGGTAACTATCGTATATTGAGTTTTATAATAACTGAGAAAAAAATCAGAATTACATAGAGTAGAGTGGATCACCCAAAAAATTACCCCTGCTCATAAGTATTTACTTGATGTGCTTCAGATTTTGGCTAAAAACTAAATTGCTTAGCAATTGTACAATGTCAACGAATTTCTCAATAAACATTAAGTGAAATATTACAGTACAAGTTCTGCCCGGCTCAATGATCGATGAAAGCCATTTCGACCACTCTACTCGATGCAATGGTTTATGGATCACAGAAGAGATCTTGTATTATTCTAAAACTTATGAACTTGTATACTGTTAAGAACTAATACAATTGAAAATTATACATATGTACGTAGCTATAAATACACATACAGTATGAAACACCTAGTGTATAGATTAAGAGAAATGTATGTAGTATGTATGCATTTATTGTCTTGCAAAATAGAGAGCTTTGTTTATTTTTGTAAAGTAAGTTTTTATACATTTACCATAGCCCATATTTTATGTATTTAATTAAATAAATTTTAAATTGCATGTACATACAATATATAGAAAAGTATCAAAGTAGCGTTAATACTAAGTATAATGTATAATGGCATAAGAAGCATGACAAGGCGGTGAGAAAAACAGTGTACATATGTGTTATTCAAAAATTCGAAAATCTAGTTTAAATACGTAATGAATGCATAAATGCATTCGTATTTATGTACAAGCCTAAGTACGTTGAAAATGTTTTAATAAAATCTTCCTCAAAATGTCATACTATTTGCGGGCAATTAAATTGTTATATGCACAAAAATGCATTTTGCATATGTTTTCATTTATCTAACTACATAGATATTAGAATTGCCATAATATACAATAATTCTGGTAAGTATACATACATACGAGAGGTATTTGATATGAATCTGTGAGAGGCATGCATTGTTTCGAACCCATAGGTACAAGAAATGCAGAAAAATCAAAGGAGTTGTCGTATACCAATGAAACTTCTGGAGTCTCTGGATGATTTTGTCATAAATTAATTTTGAAAACTTGCTTTTTTTACGTTATTGATAGCACGATAGCATGATAGCACGGTTGACGCGAATTAAAGGAGCAAAGTAGAAGAAGAAGAAGGTTGTCATTGTTGTTGTTATTGTTCTTTCTTTTCTTCAAGTTTCAAGCTTGATCTTGATTTGTGTCACGTTCTAATTATGACCTGGGATGAGTGCTCAAATGTGTGATTGTACACACATTATTCTGATACTATTATCCGTCAACTTTTTTTCTATCCTTCCGCGAAAGGAAAATAAAGAAGTAAATTTTTCTCACACAAGAATTCTTTTTTCCTGAATTCACACACACATACATAAATTGAAATTTGTTATCCTTATCCAAAAGGGGAATAAATGAGTATAAACCCACTCGAGGGGTAGTTATCTTTTTATGCACACACACACTCACCGTTAAAAAGAAATACAATTTTGTTTTTTCAATTTACACTCAAAAGTACAGTACAACACAACAGAAATATGATTATCGTTACCGCTAGATGGCAATGATTATTGTATTCTAGAAAAGAACCTGTAGTTCTAAAGATGTGGTATGATCTTGAATCTACTACAATGGGTCTAAAATCAGAGTAGGACTTTAAAATTACAAGCAACAATCATCTATATTAATAAAGGTAGAGCATTACAAATGATCATCATTTTTTGTCAAATGGTATTTGGTATTTGTTAACAAAGAATATTGAACTAAAGAAGCTGCACAAGCAGCATGTGAATTTCAGGTAAGACTAAAACGCGGTCCTACTCAAACGGCAGCTATGTATGAAAATTTTAATTTAAAATCGAAATTTTTTGAGTGGTGCTCTCGCATTTGGTTGATTTCCCTACTCTTTTGAAAGTATTATATTTCTTTATGCAAATTTGATATTTATTTATTTATGAAAAAATATTATTTATATGGCAAATGTACGTTGAAGTTTTATATGAAAAATGAAAATAATTTGAATGATTTTGAATATTTGAAATGAAAAGTTTTAATTTTCCCGATTTTGTACAAAACGAAATTGGATTTATCAGGCGCCCATGGAAAACAATAAGCAATATTTCAATTTTTATTTTTCAAAATATGAAATATAAAATTTGCCTACATCATACAATCATGTACACATGTAGCCATGACAACGTAATAAATTCAATAGTAAATTCTATACGTATAAACGTATGTAGAATTTTCATTCATAAAATTTGCATGGAAATCATTCGAAAATTTACATTGAAAATTTCAATTGTTTTTGAGAAATTTTCAACGAAATCTTGCAAATGCTTTATGGAGTATGCATTTATTTTTGCTTACAATTGTCGGTGGATGCCTTTGTTAAGGTTTAGCTATTGTTGTTGTTGTTGTAGCAGCAGGACATTGTTTTTTGCCTAAAGGGGCAGCCTATACCGGCTACGCTGCTCCTCATCCTATTGATGTGTGCCGGAGTGGAACAAAATCCCGGTCCTACCTGGATTTGTCCCGTATGTAACAGATCAATACACCACAATGCCACTTCAGTGATTTGCAATGATTGTGGCTAATGGACACTGCTCAGCCCTGCGTCGGCACACTGAGTGGAGCACCGAACATATGAGTAGATGCTGTGACATCGATATCCGGCCAGATTAGCGGCTGCCACGACCGGTGAGGGGTCTACCGCCGTGCACTGGTAAACAGCCGCGAGACGGCTGGTTCTGTTGTGTTTGCGGAGGTGCAATTCATCGCAACGCTGTTTCTGTGCGGTGTAATGGCTGCCAAGGCCGTGCTCCACTCTCAGAACACATCGTGCCTTGAATGATTCATTCATCGGAGGCTGTTGTAGTCAAGCAACCGCCCCAACGATACAGCAACCCATCATCAATCCACACTCCCGGCCACCGTGCACGATCAGACGGGGCGCTGACGCATGGACATGTTCAGTGTGTTCCCACCCCATTTCTAGGAATTGTACGTCAGTTCGATGCAATTCTTGTCAGGAATGGTGCCACCTGCGTCCCTGTTCGGGTCTTCGTTCTCATCGATCGTGAGGTGTCGATTTCACTGCTCCGTGCTGCAAAGGAGTGAGCACGGAATTGCAAAGCGACACCACAAATGGTTACCCTTGCAATAGTAACCACCAGCTTGTGCCATCGCCTCACCGGCCCAGACCTCCAGTTACGAACTCGAGCCTGCAGATTAACACCACATGCGATCCAGTGCCTGTTGATGAGCAGTCGCACCCGCCT
The DNA here is from genome assembly GCA_963854835.1 of Megamerina dolium. NCBI lineage: Eukaryota > Metazoa > Arthropoda > Insecta > Diptera > Megamerinidae > Megamerina > Megamerina dolium. The sequence goes on along the minus strand of OY978529.1, from coordinate 47,595,896 downwards.
CATGCGCTCCAGCCTCACAACACCCTAGGTGCCCACAATGCCAAAAGCAGTACACCATCGCCATTTCGTGGTTTAGCTATTATTACCAATAAGCATTTGCGGCCGAAAAGCACCAAAGCATTGGAGAGAGATTCGAAATCAGACAACGCAAATAGATTTAGTTATAGGACAAAAAATAAATAATCTTGTTCTACTATTTTTAGTAATTTACTACATACATTTAATTGTTATTAAAACTGATTAGTTTTAAATAAATAATAGATCTATTTGAAAGTTCATAGTAACACATATGTATACACAGATTTGTATGACAATTAATATGCATGTTTTATACATAAGAGTATGTATTTTTCATTAATCATACATTACTATACATATGCAATTGTGATTAAAACTGATTAGTTTGAAGTACATAATATATACACATACGTAATTTGCACAAACTTAAAATCTTCGTCATCTTTGGAATAGAAGTAAAATATTTACATCATGGACGACGCTTGCGCTGGGACATCATCCATTATTTCATTTCAGTGCACAAAGCTTATTTTCAGAGGCAATGAAAATGTCCACTTCTGCATTCATGCAATAGGAGAATATTGTGTTTTAATTTATTTTTAATTAACTAATTGGAGGTATTCATGTCACAGCGCCTTCGTCGATGAAGCAGGTGCACCGGTATCAATTGCTTCTACACTAGCAATTTGCAATACTTTACTAAAATCATTTACTGTTGGTTTTTTTAGCACGATGCTCGCATTGTCAATTATCTTCATAGCGTCTTCAGCATTTGACTTCTCTCTGGTAATTAAATTGTCTGCAGATTCTGGTGCATCTGTTAATAACCAGTGTTTCTTATTTAATAGGAAAAATAACATTAGCGCAGGTAGATGAAGAAGAGAAAAACGAAAAAGTTTTCGTGAGCTGCTGCTATCTGACCGTTTATAGAATTTATAAGCTAGTACAGAGATAAAAAGAATATTTGGATACAATTATATTACAAGTTATTGCATAGAGAAACCACATATAACATGGATACTCACCTAAGAAACAGAAGTACGCATTCAAAGGAAATACCTCCAATGCAAACCAGTTATTTGTAACATCAAAAAGTGGAGCTAAACACGATAGTCCAGTAATTGCAAAGGTATACCTTAGTGCAGTTCTTCTGCAGAGGTCAGGATTTGTTACAGCCATCATACGATAACCAGCACGAGAATAATCCGGTCGCAGATTCCACGAGAGTGCGTTAAAATGAGGAAATTGCCACGCATAAAGTACACCTGCTAAAATCCAAGCACCAGCATCTAAAGTTCCCACACAACCTGCCCAACCCATTAGTGGTGGAATTGCACCAACTACAGATCCTATCCACGTGTTTAATATACTAATACGTTTCATTGGCGTATACACAGCAGTATAGAGAATAAGATTGCTTGCAGCTAATGCTGCTGTCAAACCGTTTACACCAAAATATAACATACTAAGACCAGCAGTTGCAGAGGCTATCGCAAAACCATAACCGTGAAGCGGTGTAAGCTGTCCAGTAACTAATACACGATTCTTTGTCCGTGACATCTGTGAGTCAAATGGCACCTCGTGATATTGATTGATCGCATTAGCTGCAGCTGAAACAAGCCCCGTACCGAGAGAGCACATCAAAAAAGAGCTTAATTCGAAGGCACCTGGTGCCATGGCATAGCCTCCCATTGTTGTTATGACTACTAGTGCTAAAGTCAATGTTCAATAATTAAAATATAAAATGCATTACACTTCCAATATGAACTTACACGTAAGTCGAAACTTGGATAACTTCTTGTACTGGGACATCAGGTGCAAATAATTCGATACTGTTGGACTGGGTAACCACGCGACTTGTTCATCGATTATCTTCCCTGTGGTTTTACGCTTGCTAAGGCCTTCGCCTGTATTATCCATGGCAGTTCGTAAACTTGCATCTAGAGTTGGCGCCGTTGCGACAGGTACCAATACCGTTTCAGTCACTGGCTGAGTAGTGATATCTTCGACAGGTAATGCCTTTGTAGATGCCGGTACTTCGCGGGCATAGCACTGAAAATGTGTATTTCATATACATATATATATACATGCACATATTTTGTTTTGCACATTTTTCACAAGTTGTTTATATAATACCGAATCCGACCTTACCCGTAAATTTTGACAGTTTAAACCATGTCGTATAGAAACCACTTCCTGCGAAATACTCCTGAGTACCACTTTTAACATATTTTTATTTATTGATGTTACTTTATTTACTTCTCTGTTACATTATTCAATAAAATCTTTATTTAATTTAATCAAATGCAATTAATATCAAGTTGTTGAGTTTGATGCTAGCGTTCTGAGTTTTCAATTGTCAGTACACGACGTTTCTTATACATCAAGGCGTATTTATCCCAAGTGGTAATACATTGACAACACCAACTCCATACAACTACAAGTATTAGTTTTGTGCACAGTGGACACTTTCAATATTTTACACTCAAACTAATTCAATTATTGATGTGTTTAGGAATATACCTAGCAAAAGAGAGGAATAAACATTCTCTTTCAAATTTTTATGTTTTTACTCTATCTTCAAAGGTTAATTGATACCATATTTCACTTGAAATTTTTTCCGTAATGTATATATTCGGGTCTGTGAGCACAAAAAGTTTGGCGTGAATTTCTCATTCCTATTTCAAACAGTGTTTCCTCCTCAACAATTTCATTAGTTTAACAGTAAACATTGATAATTTCAAACACCTTGAACAAATTTTTTCCCAGCCAAGAATAGGAGTCATTGCAGCAAAACAGTGTGTATGTAAATTCTTGATCATCGTAGCCTTAATAGTTGGCTTAACAATGTCCATCCATTCGTCTTTTTGTTACCTCTCTGATTAGCACCATAACTCGAACAAATATTAAGCTATATAGACGACATTTGGCATGAGTGACCTTCTGTCAAAGGGTACGGACGGAATTGATAATAGGCATGATGGGTTAACTGCCACGTCTACACGGATTATCTTCAGAATTTAAAAAACGCTTAATTTCCTATAACTCACTTAATACACCATTTACAACAACAATATTTAATATGTAGATTGATGTTATAATGTCTAATGGTTTTGCAAGCAATTAGCAAGCCACACCCACTATATATAGTAGCTACCATAGATTACGAAGCCTTTCGCCTGTAAATTAAAATTGCATAGATGTTTTTTTTTAATAGCCACGTCACACCCACTCTGTAGTGTGGCTCTATACCTCTAAAATAACACGCTCTATTTTACATATGTAATCTAATATTTTAAAAATTTGTTTATCACGCTTACGATGGACATGTCGAGCCCACATTATTCTATATATATTGTACATTTTTGGTAAATTTTGTTTCACTATGTAAACATTACTTACACTTTAATTAATTTATGGTTTATTTCACTTTTTTTTCTACAACACACATAACAATACAAAACATAATTGTGCGACAATAGTGGACAGTGTAAGGTCGACTTACATTTATTATATTGCATACCTGTTTTTAATGTCTTATATTCTTTAATAAAGTGGGTGCCGTAGCTCAGTGGTTAGTGTGTTCGCCTTCTGATCTGTAGGTCGGTGGTTCAATCCCCGGCTGATGCATAACAAATTTAATATCGATAAGATTTTTCTTTCGAACGGTACCCACCTGTCGGCAAGCAATTGGCAATTCTTCCGACAGTAACAACTTGCCATGAAAAAGCTTCTTAAAGAACTCTGTGACAAAGCTCAGAAAAAGTGATGTCACAAGTGTTCTGCCGTTCGGAACCTGCTAAAAATAAGTAGGTCCCTTCTAATATTGTCCAAAATTTAAGACGCACAACAGTAATGGAAGAGAAGCTAGGCCAATGAGCCCTTTGGGACTTTATGTGGCCACATATTTATTTATTTTTTTATTATTCTTTAATAAAACTTGGCAGCATCCACCGAAAATTACGTCACGGAAACTTTTAACGAGGTAAAGCAATTGGAAAATCCATTCTTTTTACGTGCTCTAGTAATGATACAATGTATTCGTAAAGTGTCAAAATCTGTTCCTTCTTTTCTGTACTTCTTCATTCCTGAAAATATACATTCACATATACTCACTAAAATTTTTGCTTTTGTAAGCAAATAATATCAGTCTTACTACCAAAATATATCAGGTAGCAAAATCTGAAAAAGATGTTTGTTGTTTAGGGCATGAAATGCGAAAAGCATGTTAGTGCAGTGTAAAAATTGTGTGCTTGTTGTTTGCTTTTTAATTCGTATTTCTTTACCTGGAATTGGATTCCCTGTAATTATCTATATGCCATATTTTTCAATGAATTTGGCATCACTGTTTCGAAGTTTTCGATTTCCTGTAATGGCCGACACGAAGTTTCTTTCTTTTTCCTGCATGTCGTGTCTTGAAGAAGGTGGGTAGCGTGCTTGTTTGTACAAAATTGTGAAATTTTTTTTTTATTTATATTACATTAATTGAGATACTCTCATGCATTTGGTGCTTTAAACTGTGTTGTGTATAATTAATTACAAGAAATATTATAAATTAACATATTTTAATTGTAAAGTGTTGGTAAGTGTTTGAAACGAAAATTTTGCGACAGCTGTATAGAATGAAACTAGTGTATTATATTTATTAGGTACAAAGTTTTATTCGGAAAACATTGCTGTTGCTTTGTTATGATGAAAATAAATTTATCTTTATTTCAGACATATTGCTGATAGAACGAAATGCCACAAAATGAGTATATGGAGCGCCACCGTAAGCTTTACGGTCGGCGGCTTGATTATGAAGAACGTAAACGCAAAAAGGAAGCGCGTCTACCAAAGGAACGGGCTCGTAAGGCACGTAAATTGCGTGGCATAAAGGCAAAACTTTTCAATAAGGAGCGTCGAAATGAGAAGATTCAAATGAAAAAGAAGATCCAAGCACATGAAGAGAAGAAAGTTAAAAAACAAGAAGATAAGGTTGAAGATGGTGCCTTACCTCATTACCTACTCGATAGAGGGCTACAATCGAGTGCTAAGGTCCTTTCAAATATGATAAAACAGAAGCGTAAAGAAAAAGCCGGAAAGTGGGATGTACCTATTCCAAAAGTACGAGCGCAATCAGATGCCGAAGTGTTTAAAGTAGTACAGACGGGTAAAACCAGACGCAAAGCTTGGAAACGTATGGTAACAAAAGTCACATTTGTTGGTGAAAATTTCACACGAAAACCACCCAAGTTTGAACGATTTATTCGACCGATGGCATTACGTATGAAGAAAGCACATGTCACACATCCTGAATTAAAAGCAACATTTCATCTGCCAATAATTGGTGTGAAGAAAAATCCAAGTTCACCAATGTTTACATCACTTGGTGTCATCACAAAGGGTACTGTCATCGAAGTGAACATCTCAGAATTGGGTTTGGTTACTCAGACCGGTAAAGTCGTATGGGGCAAATACGCACAAGTGACAAATAATCCAGAGAACGATGGTGTTATTAACGCTGTGTTATTAGTTTAATATGGAGAAAATAGTACCATTCCATTAGTGGTTATAATGTTATAGTTCTTAGTGGTTCTGTCTTGACTGATACAATGAATAAACTTCTGGATTTAAAAAAATAAAATAATCTTTTTTCAATATTTTAATTTTTCCTAGTTAACCACAATGAATATAATACATGTTTTTCTTTTCCACTTTTCAGGTGACATAGCATAATAATGCAAATTTTTGTTAAGACTCTAACGGGTAAGACCATCACTCTTGAGGTCGAACCATCGGACACTATCGAAAATGTCAAAGCCAAGATTCAGGACAAAGAAGGAATTCCACCAGATCAACAAAGATTGATATTTGCTGGCAAACAATTGGAAGATGGCAGAACTCTGTCCGATTACAACATTCAAAAAGAATCTACATTGCACTTAGTGCTTCGTCTGCGTGGTGGTGCCAAGAAACGCAAGAAGAAGAATTATTCTACACCCAAGAAGATCAAGCACAAGAGAAAGAAGGTCAAGTTGGCGGTTTTGAAGTACTACAAGGTACATAAAGAAAAATGATGATGCAGATGCATACAGCCAGCGCGTATGTACCAGAACTGAGATCAATAACAAGAAATGAAAGGTGTTGATCATTTGGAATTCTTGAGTCTTGTTTATCTTGGGCTATTGACTTGAGATTGACTGATGCATGGAGTTTGTTACTGAACTCGCTCTGGTCATAATCGTCAGCTGTTGCAGTTGCTGCTTTTGTTTCTTTGAATAAGTCCTTTTGAATTTGTTTCAGGTCGATGAGAATGGCAAAATACATCGTTTGAGACGTGAGTGCCCCGGAGAGAATTGCGGAGCTGGTGTCTTCATGGCTGCCCATGAAGATCGTCACTACTGTGGCAAATGCAATTTAACTTTTGTATTTTCGAAACCAGAAGAAAAGTAAATGTCAAATTGTACAATGAATGTTATGTACTTTAAATTCTAACGGTTAGAAATACACTTTTTAAATATTTACAAATGAATTTATTTTATGATGAGGTAAATGTGTAATCTGTGATCTCTAGGTCGTGGTTCAATCCCCGACTGGTGCATAACAAATGTTAGTACGACAAAAGTGATATTTTACCACATAATTTTAATGGATTCAGTACTTTTGTACACCTTTTTCATATAATAAAAATGTTCCCGCGCGTTTTATCGTCTGAAATTTATGTAACATTCTCTTAATGGTAAGAGGCCTGAAGCCGCAACGTGTGAAATATCTAGTATGAAGCCTCAGATTAAGAACAAAAAGAAGTCCTCTTCCTCTTGTTGATTGCCGAATTAGAAATAGACAGCCTCAGCAACAATTGTATTTAGTAGTCATACCGTCTTCAAAATATTCGTCTCCATTAGAACACGTGTTTTATATAATTGCCGGATATAATCGATGAGATGAACTCATCGAAATGCATGGAACATAAGAACACGTATAAAAATCGTCAATATGTGTAGATCATTATAGGCAATTACTGAACACATATTGATAGGCAAAAGTAACGGCTATACCGATCTATTTTCGACCAACGTTACCTACCACTCGGTTTTGAATAAATACCGTATGATTTGTGTATGAAATAGGTTGAGACAGCTGATTCGTTGGCTATCGATAAGTATTGATTAATCGCACTATTAGACTCAGCGCATCAACTGATTTTGGTGAAATTTAATTTCCGTGATTGATAGAGTTGTTACATCAAAATTTACAAATCAAAAAATGCCAAAATAAGTGGAGCGGAAATAAAAGATCTGGCCCCACACAATTTTTCCGATCATCATTTTTATCTTTGCCTGTAGACGTGAGTTGATGCATTGACGCTATGTGAGCGGCCTCTAATGTGAAACCCACTTTACACCATACAGTGTTGCAAAATACTGGTTGAACTGTCAAAATCATTATGATGAGAAACATTCGCGCTGCGTCATTTTTTAAGGCCGCTTGTAGGTCTGGAGTTTGTTCGAATTTAATATTTCGTAAAAAATTTCCATATACTTTTGCGCCAGGCTTGTCGCAGTATTACGGTGGTATGCTATTAATATTGTGGTTTGTATTGTTCTTATGTCATTAGTTTTTATCTCATTTTTTTTTGTCAATGTTGCTTGGTAAATTGGTAATTGTATTACGACAATATTTTGCTTATCATGCGTTATGGATGTTTTATATACAATATAATGATGAATTTATTTTGTAGTTTCAACTAAAGTACACTACACTATAGAGAATATGGCTACGAGTTTTAAATATCCTGTTGCACGCAAAGACGAGAGCATTGTTGACGATTACCATGGGACTAAGGTCAGTGATGTATATCGCTGGCTGGAGGATCCTGATGCAACCGAGACTCAGAACTTTGTAGAGGCGCAAAATAAAATTAGTCAACCATTTCTAGAGGATTGCGATGAATGGAAAAAAATCAACGAGAAGCTCACAAAGTTGTGGAACTATCCCAAATATGGCTGTCCAATGAAATATGGAAAATATTATTACTTCTACATGAATACGGGATTACAGAATCAGAGGTAAACAAAGTAAATTTTGCCATGCACAATGCTCGATTGCTATATGCATTAGATATTGTTCTTAGTGTAATGTATCAACAAAAATCATTGACTGATGAGCCGAAGGAGTTCTTGAATCCCAATACGTTGTCAGAAGATGGAACGATTGCTTTATCGCAAAAGTCTTTTTCAGAAGATGGCAGTTATATGGCGTATGGTTTGAGTGAAAGTGGTTCGGATTGGATAAAAATAAAAATACGTGACGTAGAAACGAATAAAGATTTCGATGAAATTCTGGAAAAAGTGAAATTCTCCGATATCTCATGGACAAAGGATAATAAAGGATTTTTTTATAGCGTATGCATAATTCGCACATTCATTTTATGGAATTATTTTTTTACATATATTTCGCTTTGTTCCTTCCTTAGCGTTATCCTGATCAGGATGGTAAAACCGATGGTTCGGAAACGAAACAAAATGAGAACCAAAAGCTTTATTATCATCGAATTGGTCAACCTCAAACGAAGGATGTTCTAGTTGCAGAGTTTCCCGATGAGCCCTCGTGGCGTATGTAAGTTTAGGACATGAAGGTTTATGAAGAAGTCAAGAAAGATATTCATGGCATGTTTTATTGCAGCCAATCTGTAGTTTCCGATTGTGGAAAATATTTAGTACTGCCTATTGTGAAAGATTGCAGGGATAATATTTTGTACTATGCTGATCTAGAAGATGCAGGTGATATATGCGGTCCATTAAAAATACATAAAATTGTGGAGAAATTTGAGTCTGATTATGACGTGAGTTTAACCAGAAGTTAATTAGTTGAAACAACATTCCATAATAATAATAATCACATTATACACACAGTACATAACAAATGAAGGTTCGAAATTCTATTTACGTACGAATAAGAATGCTCCTAATTATCGAGTAATCATAATCGATTTTGAAAATCATACAGAAGAAAATTGGCAAACATTGATTTCTGTAAGTAAAATATTTACATTACAATGCAATATCAAGGGATCCAATCAATCATTATATACATCATTTAGGAACATGAAAAGAATGTATTGGACTGGGTTAAGTGTGTGGACAATGATAAGTTGTTGCTCTGTTACATACAGGACGTTAAGGTATTGAGTAAAGTATAAAAAATGTGTCTAATGTAAATATGTAAAATATATCTATGATTTCAGAGCGCTCTACAAGTTAACTCTTTAGCAACTGGGGACCTAATACGGCATTTCGATTTAGATATTGGCACGATTGTTGCAGTCTCGGGCAAGAAAAAATATTCTGAAATTTTTTACAATTTTTCGTCCTTTCTAAATCCTGGCACAATATATCATTATGATTTTAAGACACCCGATGAAAAGCCGAAAGTGTTTCGGGAAATTAAATTAAATCTTGAAGGTTTTCGACAAGAAGACTACAAGGTAGAACAAGTTTTCTATAGTAGCAAGGATGGTACCAAAGTGCCCATGTTTATCATACGCAAAAATAAGGAAACAATTACTCCTCGGCCTTGTCTTCTTTACGGTTATGGCGGTTTTAATATCAGTTTACAGCCTTCATTTGGTATAACTGGCCTCATGTTTGTAGACACGTTCGATGGTGTTCTGGCTTATCCCAATTTACGTGGAGGCGGAGAATATGGAGAGAAGTGGCATAACGGTGGCCGTTTGTTAAACAAACAAAATGTTTTCGATGATTTCCAAGCATCTGCACAGTATTTGATTGAAAACAATTATACAACAAAAGATCGTTTAGTTATAGAAGGTGGATCGAATGGAGGGTTGCTCGTAGCCGCTTGCATAAATCAACGCCCCGATTTATTTGGTGCAGCTGTGGCACAAGTGGGGTAGGTGTTTGCACGTATGTAACGGAGATGATAATTTATTTACATTATAATTTCAGCGTTATGGATATGTTACGTTTCCATAAATTCACTATTGGACATGCTTGGTGTTCTGATTATGGCAATCCAAATGAAAAGGTGCATTTCGAGAATTTATACAAATATTCGCCACTGCATAATGTAAAAACTCCAAAATCTGCCGATGAAGAATATCCTTCTACTCTTATTCTAACCGCTGATCATGATGATCGTGTTAGTCCTTTGCATTCATTGAAGTTTGTCGCCGCTCTGCATGATGCAGTTCGTAATTCTGAATTCCAAAAGAAACCATTGCTTTTGCGTGTGTACAGCAAAGCTGGTCATGGTGCTGGAAAACCAACTACAAAAAGGATTGAAGAAGCTACGGACATAATGACATTCATGTTCAAGAGCTTAAATGTAGACACAATTAATTTGTAATATCATTACAAAAGCTTTTTATACATATAATTAAATATTCTGAATTATATTTGTATTAATGCCATTTTTATTAAACGTCATCGCATGTAGCTAGACATGTACATATACTTCTTCATCCAGTTCGATTTTCTTTTTGGAATATAGCTCAGGCTCACCTAATATACGTACCGTATGCACTCAAAAAACGTAAGTTATATTTATTGGTTTCCGTTCATTTAAAGTCAGCCAACTTCTAAGACGGTTTTCTAAACAATTGGCCGGACATGGACAGTATGGTCCTAATAAAAGTCTATTCTTAAAACAAATTAAAATCAACAGGAATAAATCTTTTTTTGATATATTATGACTATTAGAAAAAGAAACACCCATTATTTATGGAACACAATACCATCCACGTGGCTGAACCAGTATTTTCCGCACTATTCTGGTTGTTATTGTAGCAGCAAGAATACGGAAATGCTTTGTTTTGCTCCCGTACAAATCATTTCCGTATTCCCCATGAGTTGAAAAGACCCTGGTCGAGTGCTTCCGGATTCCGAAATATTTTCTAATATTGCTGCAAGTAAATAACGTATAAATAAATATATATATATAGTGTTAGAAAAATACATAAATGTTTGTCGTAATAGGGAAATCGCAGTGCCAGAACCGCACGTATAAAAACTGGAAACGAAAACCATAGCGCCATTAATGACACACAGCGATCTGGGTAAAAATACGCTATTTGTGATAGTAAAGCGCAGTTTTTCAGCAAATCGTGTTTAAATTTAGTTTAAACGACAAATAGAAAAACTGAAAAACTAGCCCTAAAAGAGCAAAAGAATAAATCTAGGAAGTCGACAAATTTGCAAATTGACAAAATCAAATAATAATTGCATTGTTATTAAAATAATATTTGTATTCCCAGGCATCGCTCGTGACGATGTCCATGAGTGTGAACTGCATATTTGAAGTGCTGGAGTAAACCGCTGAGTAAACGCCGGCAGATGTATACTGAGCACGATCACTGATAAGAATTTTCAAATTGGTATGGTCTAGCTGGTAATTCTCTTCCTGATATGTTCTTAACTCCCGTTGTACAGTGAGAGGTACATCTACCCCGCTCAATACCGAACGATGATGTATGCAAGGGTATTCGATATCGGCTGATACATTCAGTCTTCTTATGGAGAATATCTAACCTAACCTAACTTAAACATACTTCTGACATCTTCTTCATGTTGTCGGCTAGTCGGCGATATTTCTTTAGTCTGGTGAAATGTGACCACTACGAAATCTATTAAGAATACATGGGAAGTTTAATCTTCTAAAGTGTAACATCTGGACGACTGATTTCATGGGATCTAACCGTAATTATACTTTCGTCCCACACTCCCAGTGTAATTTCGCTATCCTTAATGATTAACAATGGAACTCTGATTTTAGGATAACTTTGATCGTACTATGTTCTATTCTGAGCAAAATCTCATTCCTATTTTGTGTAAAAAGAGCAGTTATGCTGCAGAGTTCTTTTAGATGTTTAAGTTTTGCACTAACTTGCTTAGGTTTAGCTGGAGGGTGTACCAATTTCATTCCTTCAAACTCTACAATTACTTTGTTAAGTAGGAATCTGGGGCCTTGATCCACTCTTGTATCCTCTAAAAGTTCGAGGATGGAGGCGGCAAATCTTGAGTTATTTATTTATTTATTAACTACGCCCCTAAAGACCTACACATACAATTTATCTTAACGGTAACGTAGAACATAAACTTCATAAGCATGGTTCTAGACAGAGCCAACACTCAGTGTAAGAGGAGAGCCCCATTTTCTGAAGGTGATATTGTAACCAGCTATGTCCCGTATGGTATCCCGTTATTAATCGAAGATTTTGTCTGCATACCCTGATTCTATCTTGTGAGTTCTCTAGATTCATGAATAGCTTGGCTTGGTGCAGCCCAGGATGATTTATCCAGATTTGGGATAGTTCGTTTCGAAAGTTTTGGTCTATGATTTATTTGGCCGTTGCCCAGTTTAGACCGCAAAAGGATTCAGAACCCGCAATTGTAGAAGATGAATTAGTTCGTGCTAACTCATCTGCCATCATGTTGGCTTCAATAACTCTCCCAAAATGATGTGAACTTGCTGTTCACGGCAAGTTTTTGTACGACATAAAAACATTATATCATTATTTTTAAAGAATAGGAATTAAACTCCGACAAAGAGAGAGCATTAATGTCAGCCTGGCTATCCGAATAGATAAGGCGTGTACTCCTTTAGGGCTTTTGCCCAGAACGTACGCAGCATTCTACAACATGGATCTCTGTTTGATAAACAGTGGGCCACGAGGCCATGCGAGCTTTGGGGCTACATATTGTATGTACCTCAGCGACAGTAAACTATATATTTCTTTTTGAAGAAAATGGAAGACTTTTTGTTCTGCTAGGAAAAATTGCAGAAAATCGTCTACCAAGGCTGAGTTCTGTAGGCATAAAATCTGCTGTAGTACTATTTACTTACTTATGTGTTAGAAATTCCAAGCGTCGTCAAGTTCTCTAGTACTTGGTATTTCCACAGGAGGTTAGGCCTTCCTCTTCTGCGTCGTCCTCCAGCGGGTTCCGAATATAACACCTTCTTAGCAGGAGCGTGTTCTTCCATTCGCTCGACATGAACTAGCCAGCACAGCCGCTGGATTTTGATGCGCTTTACTATGTCAATATCGGCATACAGCTCGTACACCTCATGGTTGTACCTTATTCGGTACTCGCCACCAACGCAAATAGGTCCAAAGATCTTCCGTAGAACTTCTCTCGAAAACTCCAAGCATTCGCTCATCCGAGGTGGAAATTGTCCAGGCTTCAGCGCCATATGTTAGGACAGGCATGATGAGAGACTTGTAAAGTGTAGTTTTCGTTCGTGCTGTAGTACAGATTTCGATATTTTGAGTATTTCTTAGTATACTCGAGTTCCCAATGTTATTCATGAATGAGTTTTGAAGAAATCGCAGAAATTGCTGCTGTTCTCTTTATGTAAATATGAAAGAAAGAAGTCCTTCCAATGTACAACCGTACTATACAAATTTACCCAACACCAAAACACCTGCAACGAGGGAAAAAATGAGAGCGTAAAATGACAGTTCGTTGTGAGAGAACTTACAAGTTTTTACTGGATAAACTTTTACTTGTAAAAATTACTTACTTGTACTTACTCAAACTGAAATATAAGAAAATAAAAAGCGAAAAAAAAAATGTTGTGCTTAATTTTATTTTAATTAGAGCTCTAGTGTGTGCGTGCACTAGTACACGAAAGTGATGAAATAAAAAAAAAAACATAATTTTAAAATATTTTTGCATTAATTATTAAACTTAGGTCGGATAAATATTGAAGAATGAAGGATAGTTATTCAATTCATGTTTAGTTAAAAAAAGTTTATTGTTGAGGTAGAATTTTTTGAAACTGCTTAAATGAAATTGCTTATAAGAAAATTGGCTTATCTAAGTCCAAGTATGGATAATATATTACAATTTATATTAAGATTAACATCGGGTTAAAGCCTGTCCAGAAAGTGTTATCACCAGTACTATAACTGAAAGTCCACACCACACATTTTCGCGTCACCGCGTTCTACATGTTTCACATCTTCTACGTATTCTACGCTTTTTTGCATTTCAAGTTATATGCGGCGCTATTTAAGCGGGATTTTTCACTTTTGAGTGCCGTAGCTCAGTGGTTAGTGTGTTGACCTTCTGATCTCTAGGTCGTTGGTTAAATCCTCGGCTGAAGCATAACAAATTTAATATCGAAGATTTTTATTTCGAACGGTACCCACCTGTCGGCAAGCAATTGGCAAGTCTTCCGGCAGTAACAAATGCAAGGAAAAGCTTATAAAAGAACTCTGTGATAAAGCTCAGAAAAAGTGATGTCGCAAGAGCACTGCCGTTCGGAACCGGCTAAAATATAAGTAAGTCCCTTCTAGCACTGTCCAAAATTTAACACGCACAACAGTAATGGAAGAGAAGCTCGGCCAGAGAGCCCTTCGGGGCTTATAAGTGCCACATATTTATTTGTATTATTCTTCGTTTTTTCTTTGTTTAAAACCCTTCCTTAACACAAAAATAGAAATAAAATCATTTTTGAAACAAAAAGTAGAGGGTAGGCCTACGTTAGCATTCTATGCGTCTTAGGTTTCCTAAGCTTTACGCTGTGTTACTTGCCCCGTACAACTAAACTTACAGTGCTATTCTCACGCAATGCCAAATTTTGCCGTAATGACAATTGTTATGATAATGACAACTGTAACATTTCGGTATGCACAGAAAATTCGAAAGCTTTTTTGATGACTGCTGTCATATTTATTGTTATGACGTACAGAGCATCTGACAACGTTGAAACAGATGATTTTGTGACTGATTTTGCCACTCAAATTCAATATCAGGTAAAGAAATTAAAAAATGCCTTCCTTTGACTTCGGCATATAATTTCCAATATATCAAAATAGATTTTTTTTTACATATTCTCCGGTTTTTCGTATACCATATTTTTGTTGGCATTTTTCTTTATTTTTGCATCATTCGTGAAACTATAAATAGCATCTCGAATTTCTTTACTTTGTGTTAACGCGATTCAATTATGTGCTTGTGCTTTATATATTTTATTTTTAAAATAAAGTTTTTTCGCCAGAGAAAACAACTTTTAACCGATGAAGACAGCCTAGGTTATCAGAGCATGTTTAGCGTTAATTACGAAGCGATGCCACTTTATTTGACGTGAAGCGAGTTCGTTTCGTCAACAAAGTAAATATATAAAGCATATAAATATTGAAAGTCAAGAATTGAATAGCGTGAAAACGCATTTGCATTCACTTAGTGCGCATTGATTGTGTCTTAAGCATCAATCTTCTTATTTGCTCGCTTGTTTACCGTAGTTCCAATTTGTTTTGCTGTTAATAACTTTTTAATTAAACTTCCAATAAGAAAGATAAATTATGATTGTGAAAAATCAATTTGCCAAAATGGTTGTGTGAAACAGAAATGTATACTTGTGAAATAAATATTGTGTGTTACTGCTTTTAGAGTAGGTTGAACAAATCTAAGAAAACAATAGCGGAGCTTTGATATGCAATTCTCCAATTAAATTTGGTCATTTGACAGGTGCGATTGTTTTTCCTTTAGTTCTATTAGTCCTTCGTTTACCGTACTGTTTTTAATTAGTCTGAAGTAGGTTTTTAACAAAATCTATCTAGTTATATAGTATGAGAATAACCTCCACCGATGTACGTAACAGTGTATTGTAAGAAAAAATTAAGTCACTCATTTATAAAGTAGTAAAATGTGTACCTACATTTATATATTACCAAATTTGTTTTGTTAGATTACTTAAATGTGGTAGTAGTGTATTTTTAATTCGACTATGTGAGAATGTATGTCGAGACAAGACTTGGCTTAATATAACATACAAGTTTGTTACAGATGTATGTACATACATATGTATTTCTAACGCACATAACGCCTACAATATTAGAAGTGGAGGAGGTCTCTAATACGAATTATATTAATTAAATATGAGTGTATTTGTAATTACATTGTACATTTCAAGCAGATTAAAAGCAATAATATATTGAATGGGAATAAGAAATGCAAGGTATGTTTGTCTGTATTGAATATTTGTTAAAGATTTTGAGATGAATGATGAAGTCATTTATTGATTATCGTTTTTTGCAGATCATCCACACATAATGTATTTAAATGATTTCAAATAGCTCGCAATATGGGTACATATGTATGTATGTATGTATGTGGTCATAACAGATAAAATTTGCAAAAATATTTATTGAACATTAGTTGAAATGAATATCTACTTGTTGCCAATTTTCACACTTTCATTATGTATTGAGCTTATAAGGGGATTTAATTATATATTATTCATATGAATACATGCTATTATTCAATGATATTTTATTTTGGAAGAAACCGATAACCTTTCATATATATGTATATGTCTTTATAATCTCCATACGTTCTGTAAGAAGACAAAGGGTCACGTTTTCAACGAACACGGTAGGGCGTTGATTGTTATTGTCTTAAAACTAATGATAAATTTGTTTATTTTTAAGATTTATATTCTAGTTTATGTTCAAATGGTTTACAATGTTATCGGTATACGGTTAACAAAGAAAAGCGTACGGTAGACAAATGTAATTTCAAGTGTCTCGAGTGTTTTGAGGGAAATATTATATACAAGGTTTTGCCGTTCGGAGTCGGCTAAGTGCGATGCTATGTAGGCTGTAATAGTCACGCTTTAAAAAAAAATTTATAATTACAAAAAATTTTTATTGTGAAATTAAACATAACACCACAAAAATATCCGTCAGCTTAAAAAGGAGATTAAAATGTTGGGAGATAAATGCCTAAAATCGCATGCTCAGCAGTCATGACAGTATGCATAACGTCGGTCTAAGAGATCGGATGCTATCAAAAAAGCTATGTTATGGAAAAAACGCTTTGAAATTTGTTAAATGTTTTTGTCTTTCGACAATTATAATTTGAGAATATACCTACCTATCAACAAGAAGTCATACTCATAGCCTGCTTGACATTCCTCTGATAATTGCTGAGGTAACAAAATAAAGATCCAAGTTCCAATTTTCAGTAGAGAATGACTGATATAAAAATTGAAAGTGAATGAAGCTGAAGCTGAAAGTCTTCATATTTTCTTCAAGACGATGCACTTGGGGACAAGATCTATGTATAAAATAATTTTACTTAAATAGATGCAGGTGCATAAAGATGAGGTAAACAAATTCGGCCACTTATCAAGATTCGATTTGCTGTCATATTGGACTTAAAGGGATTTATTGTTCTTTAAACTCATATAAACGATAGATTATAAGTAATAATTAATTTCAGAATTATTTTAATGGTATGTAACCGAATTTTGCCATACAATTCTCGTATAACATTTTGGCATAAATGACTCAAACTTTGCTTTTGTGGTAAGCCTTTGCTTGTTAAATTACGCATGTTAGTATGGTATGAGGTATGAGGTATGGCGAGTACGGTGTCAATCATTGTGAACAAATCTACTTCTACTTGCTCAAACGAGTTATCGTAAATTCGCATATCAGGCCAACATTTGAAAGAAATAATTATTGTAGAAAATAGTAAATGTAAAGATTACCCGTTAAAATTGAATTTCTTATTTTTTTCTTTGTATTTGAACATGTACCATAGTTCTAAACAAATCACACTGCATTATAATTTTACTATTATTTTCTTAACCGTTACTACGTAGATTAGAAGTTTCTTGAAATTATTACGTGTAATAAAGTATAAGGTTAATTAATGAATAAAACAAAAACATTTCTTTAACCAATTCTATTCTATTCTATTTCCAGGGTTTTATGCAGAGTGTATATATAATTTGAAAACGATATAATTCGAAATTAAAAAGTAAACATTTATTTGTTGGTCAAAATAACAAAAAAATCAAACAAAATTATTCTTTGTGAACAAAATTCGTCTTTAAATTAAATAATTCGTGGTACGCAAAATACTTTTGAGGGTGAAACACTGAGATATAGAGCCTTCCTAGGGTAGCGAAGGCTAATTTGTACCATATTCAGCATATTCAGCAATCACGGCGTCCGAAAAACAGAATAGATCATATTCGGAAAATAAAAAATACATTCAGAAAGCTGAATATCCAAATAATCAACGACGACATTGTGGAAGTTTCAGCGACGAATATATTAATGATTTTCAAAGAAGGAATAATCAGGATAAATCAATACAAGTTGACTTTTTTCGTGAACTCGAGCCAAGAAATTGTACAGCAAACGTTAAAGTTAAACGAAGACATGCAGATGAGGCTGATAAAGGCAGTGCAAATAAGAATTCACTCACAAAAAAGAAATCTAAGACATCTTTAAAAATATTTAATTGTGCATATTTAAAAGGTGAAAGAGTTGATAAAGGTGGTTGTGACGTTGAAGCATCGTGTTTGGTGCCTTGTGAAAAAACCAAGTCTATTTCAAATCCACTGCGGAAGAGTGCATCATCAATTGTTGTAGTGAATCGATTATATAAAGATTTGCTTAAAGAAACAGATGAGAAAAAGTCAATTCCAAAAAAAAACTTTCGCGAGAACAATCTGTCAGCATTTTGTTGTCGAAAAAAGAAATCACTTAAAAACGATCCTCCAGAACGAAATACAAGAAGGCCGTCGCCGCCTTTTGAAAAGGAAAATTGTCAATACATTGCGGCATCAGCTAATGAAAAACAAATTAGGCCAGTCTTTGCAGACAGTAAGTCACGATTTTCAGAAGTTGTAGCAGTAGTAGTAGTAGTAAGACTAGTGATAGATGTAGTAGTAGTGGTACGACAAATCCTATGACTTTAGAGTATAGAGTATAAATTAATTAATTAATATTCGTTAGATCCGACCTGGAACAGACCACATTTAAAATCGCAGAGGATTCAAAAGAGACATTGTCGCTTCACTGTAGAACTGCCTAACGAAGAGGACCAATTATTTCCACCAAATTGTTCCTCACTATTTGCAAAATATCAACGGCCACCTATTGAAAGTAAAACTGACAGAATATTACGAGAAAAGGCTGGTAAAGAACACGACCAGCACAGTGCTGTTGAATATAAAATTCATTTAACCTGTCAGGACGACGAATCTCCGGATCCATCAACTTGTGAAGACCTAGAGTGTCCTAGAGAAAGTATTTCAGAAAAAAGACGTCCTCCTTCAACTTATCAACAACATTTTGAAAACCGAGATTCTCCTAGAGAAAGTGTTTCTGAAAGAAGACGTCCTTCTTCAACTTACCAACAACATAGTGAGGACGAAGATCGTCCGAGGCAAAGTATTTCGGAAAGAAGACGTCCTTCTTCAACTTATCAACAACATTTAAAACCAACAACTTATCAAGACGACTACAGTACTGAAGAAAGAACTTCACGCAGAAGACGATCAACAACTTATCAAGACGACTACAGTAACGAAGAAAGAACTTCATGCAGAAGACGATCAACTTATGAAAACGAAAACTTACCCTCACAACGAATTCAAGAACTATCTGCGCCAACTTATGAGGACGAATCTTATCCTGTGGAAAGTGCTTCACAAGGAAAACGATATTTGAATCCAAAAACTTGTCCTGTACAAAGAAGCCAAGATTTGAGTTCATCAACATATCAAGACGAATGGAGTTCTGAGGAAAGAACTGCACAAGGTAGAAGTTGGAGCCCATCAACTTGTGAGTGTGCTTGTCATTGTGCTGAAAGTACTTCACCTCCAAAAAAACAACACTTGAGTTCATCAACTAACCAAGACGAATGGTCTCCTGCAGAAAGTACGTTACAAAGAAAAGAACGCTCACCAACCGATGAGAGGGCACCAATTTATGAAGACGAATACCAACCTGCTAAAAGGACTTCGGAAATAAAACTAGATGTGAGACCAGCAACTTATCCAGACGAGTACTCTCCTTCACAAAGAGAACAAGATTTAAGACAGCCGATTTATAAAGACGAATACGAACCAACTGAGTATACTTCACAAAGACCATCATTTCGTGAAGGATACAGTCGACCTAGTGATTTTAATACATACAAGAAAGAAAGATATCAAGGTTCCACTGCATCAGCCTATTCAACCATTTCCTATCCTACTGAATATAATTCACAAAGAAACTCACTTTTGGATCCTGCCAACTCTACACGCTCATCTTTGCAAGAACAATTTTTTCTCGAACAAGCTCCAAAAGCTGTTTCAACTCAAGCTCCTGTTGCAAGTTCCACGGAAAAAAAAAACGTTGCACCTCTATACGATTGGGAGGAGCAAGACAATACTGCCACAGACAAACATAGCTCAGAAAATAAACCGATTCCGAGTTCATCCGTTTTTGGCGCACCCAGTACTATTGATGGCAAATATATTCAACAGACACCAGTCATCTCTCAGTCATCTCATATAAACTACGACGACAACGTACAAGAATCTGCCTTTGATTCTCAAAATTTGGGACAATTAGAGTCGAAATTATCTGAGCACTCATTGAAAGAACCAAATTCTACACTTCCCTTACCAGCAATACGTGATTATAAACAGCCAAGCTTAGTTGAACAACTTAAAAGTGAACTTTTAACGGAATTATGTTGTAAGAACAAAAACAAAAAAAGAGGATTGAGAGAGTTACAAGCTAACGAAATTCAAGAACGAACTTGCATCGCAGAGAGACAGAATCACCAGCAGCATCATCATCATCATTGTATTATTGACGAAATAACCGGGCGACATTTTCAAAACGAAAATCATCCGCCAAGGGAACATACTTCGACATTACTGCAAAGCAACTTGTCGTGTGTTTCATTGGATCTTCACAGTATAACAGAGTATAATAACAATTGTGAAAATTCAGAAACGCCTAGCAATACTAACATAGAAAACCTATGTGAGTACCAATGCCAGTGTGAAAATAACTTGAGCATATCATCTTCGACGGATCAGTCTGATTATTCAAGACCATCAATAGCAACGAATAATTTTGAGGAAGTCAATTGTCGTTCGATCGCTGGTCAAGAAAACACATTTGTTGGATGTTGCAATTGTTGCTGTTCTTGTTCAGATGAGCAAACTGCTCCAATTTGTTCACCTCCAGGAATACCAGTTATAACAAAGACTAAATGTAATTATCCTAAACCACCGTCCTTTGCAAAGGTTTATGACAAATTAAAAACCGCCAATAAGAACTCAAAACCGAAGAACTGTGCCTGTAAGTGTAATTGTGCTGGGAACAAAAGTAACCAAGTGGTCAAAATGTCAAACGAAACAGAATATGATCAAGATAAAGATTGCTCCGTTCGAGTTTCAGTGCGGTGAGTACATATTATCTGCATACAACTTATAAAAAAATATAATAAAACAATAACTTTTGTGTGGGATATGGGGAAAATGTTTATTTCGGATTAACTTATCGAGGCTCGGCATATTTTTATTGGTAAAAATTTTTTTAAATGGTATTTTCTTTTGAAAGTACATAATTTTTCCCATCTTTAAGGTAATTCATAAATTCCTTCCCAATAAAACCGCTCATCTTTTGATGATAGGAACGTATCGACCCAATTTTTTATAACTTTGACTGAAGCGAAGCATTTTCCACATTCCGCATTGATCGAAACAAATGGTAGTCGGAGGGACAATGTGTGGGCTATACGGCGTGTGGGGTAAGACTTCCCATCCGCTATTTTCCAAGTACGTTTTAACAGGCTGTATAATATGTGATCGAACATTGTCATGATGGAAAGTCAATGACTCGTGTTTAGTCGCCTATTCCTGCTGTTTTTGGTTCAATGCTTGGTTTAATTTGATGAGTTGTGTCGGGGCTTTCCCCAATAATTGTTTTACCTGGTTTTACCAGCTCATAATACACTATATACACTTAAGATCCTATCAAATACACATCACCCTCGAACATCTGATATTCGGTTTGGAGTCTATTTGGCTGATTGGACAGGTCTCAAGTATGACTTTTTGCGCTTAGGGTTGTCGTAATAGATCCATTTGTCCATTCGTCGTCAGTAATGATACGACGCAAAAAAAAAAAAACTTCCCTTTGTATCGCTAAAGCAGCATTTCGTACATTCCTTTCGATCTTTCTTGGTTTGAGTTCATAAAAAAATAAAATTGATGAAGCACGTTCTCCATAAGCCTCAGATGAAAACAAAAAAGCCAAACTTCACGAGAATGGGGTTTTGTAGGCACAAAAGTTGACATAATCGAAGCCAATAAAATATGTTGTCGTACACAGTTAAGTTAGCTTTGAAGAAAGAATGAAATTTGTAAGAAATAGGCAAGCCACGCCTATTATCTTATATAGCTCGCATATAAAGCCTCGGAATTTTATGTTTAAACAAAGACAGACATATTTCCCACGAAGTCTAATATTGTCGTTGTAAAGAACTCGCGAGAAGTCAGCTACTTCCGCACACTATTTAATGGAAGCTCCATATGAAGTCGTGAGGGTTTCAAAAACTAAACCACCATAATTTGCGTAGTCTTCCGCCTATGACAACCATATTTGGCGTGTAGCTTAAAATTGTAGAGACAAACAGTTTTTAAAAGAACCGCAAAGTCCCTGAAATAACACCCACTACTTTACTATTTATTTCAACTCTAATATTTTTACAAGTTATTTTAAATGTTTACAATAATACCAAATTCATTTACTGCACAAGTCATGAGTTTATTAGAAAGATTGAAACACAATATCATTCAAATGACTGCCACGGCTGGCTTTACACTACCCCGTCCGATCAACCCAATTTTCAGTACAAGGCTTCAGTCGTCTTTGGAGTGTAAGCTTAACACTTATCTTTAACAGCTTCCCACAAAAAATAGTTTAATGGGGTCAAATCACAGCTCTGAGGCGGCCAATTGATATCAGCATTTCGGCTGATTATTCGATTTTCAAAGACATAAATCGATGTACAAAAGATAGATGGCTACTTGGCTGTGTGGTGTATCCTGTTGAAACCAATGTCGTTCATGTCATTTTCAATTTTTGGTAATAAAAATTAATTTAGCGATTCACGGTAACGATTCACGGTAACGGCGGCTCTTTGCTCACTTTCGAAGAAAAATGGTCCATTGGTCACTCGTTGTGGATGCATTGGCTTCTCAACAATCATGTGTGGATTCTCTGATCTCCAAATGCGACAATTTTTTTTATTGACATAGCCTCCAAGGTGTGGAAATAAGCGTCATCGGTAAACATGATTTTTCGGTAAATATGCTCATCTTCGGCCAATCGATCTTCAGCCCATTGGGCGAACTGAAAACGCATCGGACGGTCATGTGGCTTCATTTTGTGGAATTATTGAACTTTGTAGGTCTTCATACCGAGGTCTTTATGCAAAGTTCTCGTCAGAGAAGTGTGAGAAAAGTTCAGTTTCTGAGAACAATGACGAACTGATGTTGATGGATGTTCACTCATACTCTGAGCCACAGCACCAATGTTTTCGGTTGAGCGCACTGGATGTGGACGTGAACGTGTTGTTTTATCCACTAAAGATTCAGTTTAGGGAACTCACTTCACAGTTTCTCTACTCACTACTTAAGAAGTGGGTTTTCAATATTTTCCAACTCTGTTCAAGCGTAAAGCCACTCATTTCGCCCCCAATGTCAAAGATAAAATAAAATTTCTGTAAACTTAAGTATTAAATAAATATAAATATATGGCACTTAAAGCCCCGAAGGGCTCATTGGCCGAGCTTCTCTTCAATTACTGTTGTGCGTGTTAAATTTTAGACAGTATTAGAAGGGACCTACTTATTTTAGCCGGTTCCGAACGGCAGAACCCTTGCGACATCACTTTTTCTGAGCTTTGTCACAGAGTTCTTTTAGAAGCTTTTCATGGCAAGTTGTTAAGTATTATACCTCTGGAAATCAAAATAACCGTCAAAATAAGCTGTCAAATAATAAAATAGCAAAATTATTCGCAATTTTGAGTTATTCGATTAAAATATTGTACAATACTGACAATTTACCTCTTGGTATGGTACACTTTATTAATTATTAGGTGCTCAGGATATTTGAATGGCTATGAAAATTGTTTCAACTTTATGCATTTCAAATTTCATTAGAGAAAGTCATATTTTGATTTTAAATTTTAATTCATTTAATATCATACGAAGATATGAGGGCATACGACGTTTTTCACTCACAAACGCAACCAATAATTAATTTTCTTTATATCGTGGTCATGTGCTGCCTACCATTTTTATGGTTTGGTGACTGTAAAAAGACCATTTCATTATTATTTAAAAAAATTCAACCTCAAAATTCGACTGATGAGGATACATTCTCAGGCATTGAGTTTCCTCAAAATTTACAAATCGTTTTGGTTTTGTTGGGCATTGCAGTTTATTATTTACATCGACGTTGGCGATTATATTTACAGGAGCAACGCTGTGACTTGCTGCGGCAGGAAGCCGCCTTTACGGACACATATGAGTTGCATGAATTGAAATTGAAGCTCTTAAATAAGATTAATAATATATTAGAGGAGAGATTTTCCATTTCAAATATTCGAGGCACAATTAATCCAACAAATTCACAGATTACCATGCTTTCACGTAAGTGTCGTGATGATGAATTGGAGAATATTTCGGAAGAAAATCAGGACACTGACGATACACTAGATGCGGAATATACCGGTACTGATGCTAAGAAACTGAAGAAAAAAATTGGCGTAACTAAGCGTACAAATAAAATTAATAAAACTCGTGCGAATGTTTAATTTTAAAATATTGTAAATTAAATTACATCTGTAATTTCAACAATGATACCTTTCAACAATATACCTATAATACAATATTTGTGAATTGGCCATCATATTTTATTTATTTACTTATATTTTATAGTTCTAAAAGAACTAGTGGGGAATATCAAGGCCTAAAACTAAATCCGTACAAAACACTCAAATATTACGAGGTATGTAGTTGATTAGAAAGTGAGGAAAATTTTCCTGATAAGAGTTCTCTTTTATTTATTAGAGAAAGGGGCAAGACAAATCTTGAATTTATAATTTCTTAGCAGAGATCCATCCCGTCAAATTAATGTAGCATAGATTTCGGACTAATTTCCAAACAGTCGGACAGATTGTCGCTTCCCAGAACCAAGCAAACATGTAGAATGTGGGTGAGTGTCTTCTTTTCATCTAAGTTTCTGCAACTACTACATATATAGTAAATATATATGCATAAATGTGTGGTACTTATAGGCTCCGTAGAACCCTTGGGCCGAGTTTCTCTTCCAGCACAACATTGCGTGTTTAATTCTCGACAGTATTAGAAGGGATCTACTTTAATTACCCGGTTCCGAACGGCAGAGTCCTTATTATTGCCGAAAGAATTGTCAATTGTTGGAAAGAAAAATATTTTCGATATTAATGTCTCAGTCGGGGATTGAACCCAAGGTGCAGAAGGGGAACACACCAACCAGTGAGTATTAAAAGGGATTTGTAGTTTCTCTGCGGTGCCTGTTCATAAGTTCTAGAGTTTTAATCCTATTTTAAATAGGTCAAGTCTAATGCGTTGTGCCACACGAGTGACTTGCATCTCATATTTGTTAGTTGGAAATGCTGCTGATAATTGCTTCTTTCGAAAACCTAGAGCTGTACGAAGACAGGCCAATTCGTATGTCTTATCATTCCCTTCAATATTCCTATGGCCTGGAAATGAGCTACCTATGGTCTAAGAGTACGGGCGATACGGGCCCCGCCCATACTGAACATTCAAAGAGGCTAACTCGGAAGGCACTTTGGTCTAGCTTCTCTTCTAGTACTGTTGTGCGTGATAAATATGATATTACAATAGATCTAGATGTATTAGCCTGTTCCGAACGGTAGAACTCTTGAGACATCACTTTTTCCGAGCTTTGTCACAGGGTTTTTTTTAGGAATGTTTTCATGGCAAATTATTTCTGCCGGAAGTATTGTCTATTTGCTTGCCGACAGGTGGAGATCGGTCGAAAGAAAAACCTTTTCGATATCAACATTGTGTTTCAGCCCGGGATTGAACACCCACGACTTACAGCTCAGATGGCGGCCAACACACTAACCACTGAGCTACGGCTTCCACATTATACTGCGCAATAATTTTTGAAGACGTGGGCGAGCCACACCTATTTATTGTAGATTAAAACTGCGTAAGTCCATTTTGTATATATCTGGGATCTGGGGTCTCATCACTCAAAACGATGAACTCACAAATTTTAATGAGAAAAGGGATTTAATCAATATGGGGAACAATGTGGACCAAGAACCGATCTGGTTAGATAAGTACGAAGTAAACCATTATGAACCACTGTAATAATGTTGACAAATAAAGCAGTTGTCTTAATGTTTTTAGTGTGCTTCGTAAATTTTAATGATGCCGAGAGAAAACCTTCAATTAAGTTGTGGACATTACAAACATTTTTTATCGACTCTCCAAATTGGAAGTAAGTCACCTTTTACAGAAGTTGTGTGTTTGTTGACCCAATTCTTTCAAAGAACATAGTATATCGCAATTACTACCGTTTTTTAGATATTTTTCTCTCTAGGCTGTGTAGGTAACATTTGGTGGGATGCGCAGACTTATCTCTAATCAAGATTAACACCATTCATTTCTAACTCCAATCGCTTCATTGGGCGTTTTTCCTAATGTCGTCACGCTACTTTCTTCTTCGCATCTAGAGAAGGGGTGATCTAAGCTTTTGTTTAGATACCGCTAGGTGTTTAATATTTATTCAGCCATTTTGGGGATTTACGATATTATAATGCAGTTTTATATATTGGAGTGCTTGCCACTCATTGAGCCATATTCTAAACGCATTCAACTTGCATAAAATATAATTGTGTCTTATTTTATAGGATACGGCCACAAAATTCACGTGAGTTGATTGACATGTGCCGCATTTGTACGACAGTGACTCCTAATGAACCACAGATCGTGCTGGGACTAGATAAGGCATTTACGTTCGATTATGTCTTCGACGTAAATTCTAATCAGGTATTTTTGTAGAATACTTAATAAGGATCGTAGAGGCAATTTGTAATTTCTTGATTGTTATAATCTAGGGTGATATTTATGAGGCTTGCGTTAAACGTCTTGTAGAGGGCGCTTTACATGGCTATAATGCGACTGTTTTAGCGTACGGTCAAACCGGATCCGGCAAAACATATACAATGGGAACCGGCTTTGATCGTAATCTAAATGAGCAGCAACAAGGCATAATACCACGTGCAGTGGAGCATATCTTTTCTGGCATCGATGAGATGCAAGCGCAGGCAAGATGTGAGAACGACTCGTCCAATTCGAGAAATATACAATTCAGTGTAGCCGCACAGTTTATGGAGTTATACAATGAAGAAATTATTGATCTTTTGGATCCGTATAATAAGGGGCGGATGTTTAAAATACATGAAGATATAAATGGTGAAATTTCTGTGACGGGCGTCACCATAAAACCGATATACGGGTCTGAAGATGCACTTAAGTAAGTTGAATAATGGAATGCGGCGAGTGTTTTAATGAAACTCATATAAATCAAATTAATTTTCTTTGCTCAGGTGTTTGCAGCAGGGTGCTTTAGCTCGCACAACAGCTTCGACCAAAATGAACGATCAATCATCTCGTTCACATGCTCTATTTACCATACTGATAAGGCGGCAACGTGTCGTTTCATCATGCGAGAGTGGTTTGCCAGAAGGTGATTTGGAAACGTTGACCTCAAAGTTTCATTTCGTAGATCTGGCTGGATCGGAGCGTTTAAAGCGAACAGGCGCAACCGGTGAACGTGCACGTGAAGGAATTTCAATCAATTGTGGTCTGCTCTCTTTGGGAAATTGCATTTCCGCTTTGGGCGATAAATCGAAAAAAGCTACACATATACCTTACCGCGATTCGAAGTTAACGAGGCTGTTGCAAGATTCCCTAGGCGGCAACAGCCAAACAGTAATGATCGCTTGTGTATCGCCTAGCGATCGTGATTTTATGGAGACGTTGAATACATTAAAGTATGCCAATCGTGCACGCAATATTAAAAATAGAGTCCAAATCAATCAAGATCAAAGTTCTCGTACAATATCACAGTTGCGGAGAGAAATTGCAGCACTACAGTTGGAACTTTTGGAATTTAAACAGGTACCGCTTAAGGCATAGGCCTCATAGAAGCAATACTATACTAGTATCTGCTACATTAATCAATCTATTTTCAAATATTTGTAATGATCCAACGTGTTATAAACATTTTAGGGTCACAATCAAACCAATCTCAGATGAAGGTAGGTATTTAAGCTCAATATCAAAACCCCAACTGGGTTTTGCTCTTCCTAATCACAATATTTTTATAGTGAAGTGATTGGCAATTACAACCGACCATTAATTTTGGGCCCATGCAGCAAATTTTCGGGTTTCAAATTTTCTCTGAACGATGCCAGTTGGAAAACTCAAACTCAAGTCAAATTCGACGGGAAGTTTTCTGTTGAAACATTTGAATCAAAAAGGTTCCTTTGGAAGATTATTCAAGTTCGAACGGTTTCGCAAAATTATTCTCCGATAAATTTCACTAGGGCTCACTAAAGACAAGAACCATCTAATGGTTAAGGGTAAGGAGTTTTGCTATTGATGTTTAAAATAGCTTCATCTGAGATTGATTTGATTGTGGCCCTAAACAATATTTTGAACTTTCATGATTGCACCAAACTATCAGATCGTAAAATCATATGTTCATAATACTAATTGTTTTACTTTTCCATTAGGGTAAACGTTTGACCGATGCCGAGGGAAATTCTTCATTGTCGGATACGTTCCATGAAAATTCGATGTTAATGTGTGACAATAAGCGCTTGCAACAACGCCTGAAAGCTATGCAAGAAACCATAAACAAATTGACGGAGAAAAATTCACAATTATTGCTGGAGAAAGAATCATACGGTTGGTCCACTTTAGCGGAATCTGATGCATCGGTAACCAATATGATTGGTGGTTATTTGAGTGAAATTGAAAAACTACAGGCTAAATTAATAGAATCGGAAGAAATGTATCAACAAATGAAGAAAAACGATGTGACAACGGCAAACACCCTTAGCGGTATATTCAAAAATAAATCTAGCTACGAAGGTGGGTCACCATAAGCCACACAATGAATTACATTTGACATATTATTCTCTTCCTACTCCATAATTCAATATAGATCCTGATGATCTCATAGACATGGCGAAACGTGAACTTGAGAAAGAACGCTTGATGCTTATGTCAAGTTCAATGCCTGCTAGCCAAGAAGATAGCAGCAATTGCAATAATGTTATAAATGATTCCTACGATAGTGATGACAGCGACACAGAGTCGGATGACAAAAGTAATCAAATATTCAGTCAAAGTATTTGGTAATTACAGTTATTTATTTAATGTGAATTGCTTTTGTTCTTTTTGTTGCGTTTCCCCTCATCTATTAGCTAATGAAATACAAGCTGACCTGAATGACATCAATTCTGACATCGAAATTAAATCGAAGCTTATTGAGCAACTGGAACTTTCACAACAGAGAATGCAATTAATGCGTCAACATTACGAAGAGAAATTACTGGTTCTAAATTGTAAAATTACAAATACTCAAAAAGAACGCGATGAGGTCTTGGCAAATATGGGTAAGTTATCTCATCATACATTTGTGTATGAACTAGAGATGGGTAAACATTGTGGGCGATTTTTCTACGTGTCTAAGCAAAAATTAGGGGAAACGGGAGATTTGTATCTATAAATCTATAAACTATATATCCGTATCTACTTCGATCCCGTAATGGAAGTTTTAGTAGCCATAGAGATTCGTACAAAATTTAGACGAACGAGAACTACATATTTTACATGAAAAATTAGTGAGTGCCGTATTCGAAATGAACCGAAAAAAAATTTCTCAATATAATTTGAAGCGTTTTAAGCATAATAAAATAGATTTTGTAGATCATTTTGTAACTGTAACAGTGGACAACGATCGGCAAAAAAATGATATGGTATCAGTTTTTTTTTTTTTTTGGATGGAAAGGGATTTTGTTGATTGAATATCTTGAGGCCTCTTCAGAGACTTGAAACATTTTCTACGTGGAAAGCCTTTTTCGATGAATGAAAAATCCATTGCAGCCCTGAAACTGTATTTTGCAGAGCTTCCGGAAAATCATTACAGAGATGGTATACATTTATTGTGGGAGATTATATTGAATAAAAAAACGAATTTCACTTAAAAATTCATATTCATTCATTTTTGCTTTCAATACTTTTCAACCAACCTGTATATGTTTACCACGATATTTCTCACAAACTACAATACAATAGTAATTATTACTAAGTTTGTAAGAAAAATTTGACCAATCGATCTAATAATAATAATTGTAAGAATGATTTTGTGATGTTCCGAGCTAAAGTAGGAGTGGAATATGGGGTAAATGTTGCTAACTCGAGGGCAAGGTTCAAACAAATTGGTGGAAAATTGCCACTAGAGAGTTGAAATGTTTGACCGACCACCATTAATTCTCAGATCTCAGATTCTTAGATCGCATCTAGAGAGGTGAAATGTAAGATCGACCCCATTAAGATTTTCTTCTCAACCTTTTTTCTGGAAAATGTCTACCCCCTATCTCCAATTTTAGTGGGCTCCAAGTCTCCTCAGTTTCCCCTAACGGTGTCTAGTATATCCTTAGCGGCAAGAAAATAAGAACTAAATAATTATTTTTTCTTTTCTTTATAATTTTTTTTTTATATATTTTCCTTATCGATACTACAGGCTCTAGTAATACTAATGTATCGAATGGAAAAGTGAAGAAGGTTCGAGATGAGTACGAGCGGAAAATAAGTGATATGCAACGCGAATTAAAGAAGCTTCAACAAGCTGAACGCGAACACTCAAGACAACAGCGGGAGATGAAAGCACAAGAAGCGAAGCTGTGTAATTTAAAAGCTCAATTGGCGGAATTGAAATGCATAAAGGTGAGATTGCTTGAAAAATGAATAAAACTACTATTGCTTTTCTTTTTTTAAATACCCCGAACTCTGATGTTTGTAACCACTTGAAGGAATCGCTGAAGATTCTTGATCAGCGTCATATACAAAATACGAGGGCAGCTTTATGAATAAAAGATACTTCTTTTCGGCAAAAAAAGTTTTGGTTCTCAACACAGTTTCCCTTTAACTCGATACATTTAGACCAGTGTTTTTCAGATATTTTTAATCCTTCCAAATAATAGGTTTTCTCAAGGTCCTCAAAATAGGCGTTTGTTTCATCAACGACCTCTTCATTTGGCCATTTCTTAAAGGGTTAAGTTAAGGCAAGTTAAGGCAAGGGGTTAAATCTGGAAAATATAATGGATGAAGGAGCAATTTGTAACTTAATTTATGTAATTTTGTCATTGCTACTGCAGTCTTGCGCGCCAGGCATTCTTCTGGTGAAGAGAATTTTTTTCCTCACCAAATCGAATCGATCCAACAGCTCTGAAAAGTATTTGTATATTCATGTAAAATGAGTAAAATGTACCCGCTCAGTTGAGAAAACCCACACACTTTCATTCTCCGATTGCCCAATATCTTTCCATGGATTTTATCGAGGGTTTCTGGCGTGACGATTTCTTTCAGGGCGACCTGTTCGTTTGGCATCACTTTTGGAGAAGGGTCTCCATAGTATTTATCAAGTCTTTCCTTTTCGTTTTCTGTGGGTTTTTCTACACAAAAAAAAAATATTGCTTGATGAGAATACGAAATTGTCTTTTTTCCATCTTTGTCGGAATTTACAAGGTTGTCTGCTTTCAATGGCTGTCAAACACAAACTAAATGACGCAGCTTGCTCAGCTTGACGATGGTCCTACAATATTAACTTGCCTTATACGGTTGTCCTAGCCGGAAGACTACAATGCTAGCTAATTTAAATAGTGGGCGTGTTAGTTTCGTTGTTTTCTACCATACTTGTAGTGAAAATTTACCGATTATACCCATTTTAAATAACGACTAGGTCTGAGTTATACATTTTTAATTTGAAATTGCTCTCCTGAACATTAACAAAAATGGATTTAAGCCCTTTTTCATTCTGCGTCGAGATATTCGAAGCATACTTCAATTGGTTACTAACATCTGACCACACTGAATACGGCCTTGCACCACTTGTACAGGGTATGAAAATGGTGACTTCAAGGCCTATCTACCATTTTCTATAGCTTCCAAAAAAAAAACTATTTGACCAATATCTACAATATATTTTACATAAAAAATACTGCAAGTGCGTTTAGTTTACGAAACATTTTTATTTGTGTTCAAAGAATAATAATAAAAATTACATTATGCGATAATTATAGACACGTTTAATGCGCAAAATGTCGGAACAGTCGACGCGACACAAGGAGGAAGACACTCGTAAGGCACGTGAAATTGCGCAATTACGCAAAGAGCAGCGACGACAACAGAACACTGTGAAATCACTTCAAGCACAAATGCACGCAAAAGAACAAATTCTCAAACGTAAAACGGAAGAGGTACAAGCTTTGCGTCGTAGCAACAGAGGTTCGCTCAGTTTGAAGGCTGCAGGTCGTGTACCACCATCGAAAAAGGACGTTCTGAATTCGATCAATACTCGATTAGCACGACAACGCTGGGATAAAATATTCCGTGCAGTATCGCGTGCGGCCCGCAACAAACAGGTTGTAGTGCAACTCGAGAAAGAATTGGAGCGTTTAGTTGAGGAACGTGAAAATCTTTGTCATGATTTAACAAATATTCAATGTCGTGCACAAGACAAATCGATTGAACTGTCGAACGAAGTGGATACGATCAAGTCAAACTTAAATTATGTTCAGGATAATATTGCACATGTTCAGCAGGCCATTATGGAGTTGGAAGAAAGCAAAGAATCGAACAATGAGGCACAGAATTTACAATCGCTAATCGGAAATGTACGCAGTATGGATGAAGCGAAATTTCTATTGGAACGTCTTACCGACAGTGCAATTTTGCTTTCGTGTAATACAGCATTGACACAAAATCGTTTGCTAGAGCACGAAGCCTTATTGAAGGAAGCACAACAGGAAAATGGTGTACAACAGCAGTTGCTACAACATTTCTTGGCACAAAATAATGCAGCGCGCATTTCCGATTTATTTGACTCATTAAATTTGGGCGCTTCGAAATTGAATTCACACAATCTTAGCGGCTCACAAAAATCATTAAATAGCAATGGCACATATGATATTCCCTTTGAAGGTAGTACCTATAATGCTGCTTTGCACAAATCACAACATCGCTCACAAAGCCGTAGCCCATCACCTTCGCCCACTATAGACATGTAAGTTGGCTCTCATTTGCATTTGCATATAGGCAATTTAGTTAATAGTTTCAAATTGTTTCTTATCTTCCTCGATGATGCGCATATGTAATGCCCTTGTAAGAGTTTCCAAAATTATAAAAATACCATTAAAAGTAAATAGAAAGTTTTCAATAAAGAATCATTCATTTGAAGCGGTGGTCAAGTGAAAATATGCATACGTTTGGCTCAACTTCAAATTCACTCAAGCAAAATAAATTCGCACAAAAAGAAACTATTGTAACATAACATGTAGTAATAAAAGTTTTCAAACCAGTTCATTGCATTTATGGTTTCTATCTATTTTTTGTATTCTCTGTATTCACTACTAATCATTAATCTAGGTCATGTGACAAGAGTGACAAAATACGGAGACGTACAGCTCAACCCCAAGAGTTACTATTTGGCGATAGTAATATTGCTGATGTAAGTATGGTATATGATAAACGTTAAACAATTAGAGATTCAATTAATTTTCCATGCCATTAATAGGGAGCAGCTATGACACGTTCGTATACACAGCAGGAGACATGTACTGTCAATCCCTTGATACGAGTACCAAGTGCACCAGGCTCATTAAAGTAAGTTTTTGTCTTTTAATTGATTTCGTTTTCTACATTAAGATTGTATAACAAGTATGTAGGGCAGGTTATCGGCTGGTTTGTGCTATGATATTTGCTTCATTCTAATAACTACACAGGCTAACTAATTTTGTACGAAAAAAGTCCAAAATTCTCATGGAACCAATGCTCGATTAATTCATTTCTTTTGTTAAGGACCATATTTGGCTTATATGAACAAGTATTTGATAGTAGTACTGTACGAGTTGTGGTCCAGTGTATGTCGACGTCATAAACTGTCAGGTCGTTCTTGATGTGTCCTGGTAGTTTGGGGAGTGTCGTTAAAGTACAATTTGGATAGCAGCTCGTTATGCTGTTTCAACTTCCGCAGTTTTGTCTCTTCGTGCAGATGGTCTTCCTGTTTTATCAGGTGGCACCCCTTGATGGTGCGAAGTGTTGCATTTTGTGTTTCTAGAAGCCTTAGCCATTGCGCATCACTGATGGCTGGAGTCCAGACGGGAGCCGCATAGTTGAGCACCGATCTTCCAATAGCTTTATAGGTTGTAAGGAGCTTTTCATTCTTTTTGTCCCAAGTGCAGGTTGGTGGCGTTAGCAGCAAATGTGTGAAGGCAATCAAAAGTGACATCCGATATTTTTGAATATCAAGTATAGAGGTATAAGTAAGGAGTAAACAATGTGGCAGTTGACTTCACGGCCGATAGCTGTAGATGGCGGCTTTTGAAAAACTTGGATACCTCAATGCAATGCAATGAGTGCAGGAAAGCTCGACTATGCTGTTGTCAGTGGCACGGACGGTACAATCGTCAGCCGGAGCCAAATGGAGCTGAAACTGGTAGTAGCTTCGGCTACGAGGTCGTACCAAAAAATTTCTACGGGTGATCAGTTTGAAATCCCTCCAACCTGATCGTTGGGAACGTTGGGTAGAGTATTCCACGTCAAAGGCGTGGGGTACTCGATGTGGAGTTGCATTGCATCCAGGATGCTGACTCCTTAGATCAGATGAGGTTTTAGTTAGGTCTCGATCCCCATCAAGGAGGGTAGTACGTCCATTCAACGTGCCCCAATTGGTACCGTAGGAACTTGGAGGTTGGCTTCCGATTTTTCAATCCTACGGAGCGCTTATCAGCGCTTCAAATTGATACATATGCTTTGTGCGTCGTGAGATTAGGCCATCATGGCAGGTGCTCACGATAAATACTGCTCAGTTATTGGTCAGCGTCAGCGTAAGAAACAAATGTTATGGTATCTTGAGATGGAGGCATTCTAGATATATATAGTAGTTGAACATCAGGGTGGACAGGACACCTCTTTGCAGAACTCCCTGCTAAGTTCTTCTGTGATTGGTTTTGGCGCTTCTGAATTCAACAATTTAACACAGGTAACAGGTGGCCTTCGAGTATTTTAGCCACTGGAGACAGCAAGGAAATGGGTTGTCGTTTTTTATAGCATTTTCAGTTCTGCAGCTGTAAATGTGAAGTTTTCGTGATCATCCACTCGCTTTAGCGCACATATTTTTCTGGTTATAACTCACGTTAATTCTGCCTCTCGCTCTTTGGTGCTCGATGAATTGCTGGCAGAACAAATGTTGTTGAGGTAGACAGCATTTGGTGGAGATGTAATCTCGAGACATTTCGGGGCATGGGCCCCGCTGTCAGTGGAAACGAAATTTGGCGTACACTTTTGATAACAGTAGCGGTTTATGCGTTACTTCGACTAGAATTTCTTTTCAAAATTTGCACTGTTTCAACAGCACAACATCTGGTGGCGATATGATATTTACTGCACTAAACAAACCAAATTGTATTATTCCGCTTTACATAATTCGGCTTTTTTTCCCACATATCAGTAGAAATATAGCATATATTTAGAAAAAAACCAGCCTCAGTCTAAAAGTCAAATAAATTATGTTAAATATGCATAAGAAAAATGTTGAAAAATCCATTACGAAATTAACTCAGAAAATTGTAACTAATTTTAATTGACAGGCAACCTTCTTTAAATTCACCATCGTCATCGGTGGCAAAAAAGAATATTGAAACATCTTTAACAAGTTCGACTATGGCTGCTGCCGTTTCTGTTGCACAATCGCCTCGTTTGTCACGACGTGGATTAAATGTGAAGGGAACATCTGGCTTGTAAGTTCGTACATAATGAATATCGCGCTTGAATATATCACTATTATTACTATTACTATTACTATTATTATGATTTTTCAAACATGAATAATTTCTTCTATTTAGATTTTAAATAAAATTTCACAATATGTATTTGTTGTAGATAAATTTTATACACTTGATTCTATAGATATACTTATGTGTATATATTGGACACTAATAATTTTTACTATTTTATGTATGTTGATTACTTTCATAATTATCAAGTTAAAGCTAACGATTTATTTTTCTCTTATTTTAATTTGTTTTTGGATCCTAAGTTATTTTCTTGTTGTGTAAATTAAAGTGTGAAGACTATCTATTTTATCTACAAACTATACAATCTATGCAACCAACTGAATGTATACATACTATATATAAATATATAGATTGTAAAAATCATTGAAAATAAAATTAAATTTTGTGTATATTGTATCATACTATTTTAGTTTTATGTTGACTTCTTTATTTTTTACATTCTATTCTACATACTACATATAGCTATATACATAAATGGTTTAGTCAATAGTTTTAGCATTGCACTCATGCACTAACATGAACATAATACGTGTATAAATTATTTTCTTCTAAAGGTGATGGTTTCTTTATGATACTCAGAATTATAAAGTATTGCGAAAGCAGAGCTGGGAAATTATTAGTTAACTAACATGGAGAACCATATAGTAGCATTTTGCACTTTAAATACCCACAAGATCAGAATGTATCTAGTTAGATGACTTACTAAAATACAAATCACAACTCATCGAAGTAATTTTAAGTAAAGTAAATTTAACAAGTAAATTAGAAAATTAGAAAAGTTCATGTTCTAGAGCAAAGATAATATTGTTGCAAACCTTTCAGCACTCAAATATTAATATTTTTATAGATTTCCAAGCAGAATGTTAAAAGTTTCATGTTTCCGAGTTTCTCAAAAAAAAACAATTGATGTGATTTTTTTATATAAGATGAAATGTATATTAAAAATTTCAAAATAAGGCAAAGACAAACAATATTAAAATAAAGAGCCTTTACGAAATTATTTATAAAATTATGAATATGAAGTAAAAAATTTGCGTTCAACATGCACAATTGGTTTGCTTTGCAATTACCCCCATAGAAATAACTGAATCCTTTCGTTATAACATGTCTTGCTAATAAACCCACACAGTTCACAGTCTTCAAAAATGTTTTTTTTTTGCGATGGGTGGGTAAAAAATGGCTAACCCACTGATCCATAACTGCCGTTACAGTTACGGAGTATACCATTGCAGAAACTAAAAAACTAACACCTCCTTCTAGGACCTTTTAACCCACCAATGGCTACGATGGCATCACTTCGGAGTAGGACCCTGTTTAGTTTTTACCAGACTTTACTAATTTTGACTTGCGTCCAGGTTCTGCTTCTTTTTCCTGAGAATGTGTTGCACAAATTTTGCGGTGGCGTTTTAGTTTTCCTCATTACTGACCATTTTTTCAATAATTTTCTCCACCGTTATAGGTCGAAATTGTCTTCTAAGTACTCGCTTCGCTATCTTTGACTATTCAATATTGTGTGGTCTGCATCGTCTGCATCGGCGTCACCGTCAATGCATCCCATTTATGGTGACCCATTCTGTTAAAGTATTTCCTGAA
This sequence comes from Megamerina dolium, assembly GCA_963854835.1. NCBI lineage: Eukaryota > Metazoa > Arthropoda > Insecta > Diptera > Megamerinidae > Megamerina > Megamerina dolium. The sequence continues at coordinate 47,558,296 of OY978529.1, read as the reverse complement.
GTATCCATGGCCAGAGATAAAGTGCGTGAGATAGTAATTTACCTCGCCGAATTTTCTATTTATCCACATGCTAATATTTAGGATTAGCCTTGCCGTCCATCTGCCAATTGATTCTCTATTCCATCTATCCTGCTACAGTTGGTGTATCCGCCATTTTATTTCGAAGCCTCTCTTTGTTGCAGTTTCCACCTCATTTTTCGCTCTTTTGCTACCAAATCCACAGGCAGCATTCCGCCAATAACTAGTATTGTTGGCTCGGTCACTATCAATACGATGAAGCACCCCTTTAAAGCAAAGCTAGCACATTTCGTCTATTTTCTGCCTTTAGTGCAACTACTAGATCAGAGTTTAGCAAAGGCATGAGGAGCTTTCTCTTGCTCTGTGTTGGGATACCAATGTTTGATACCAGTCCACTCAATGCCGATGTAGCTTGCGCTGCTTTAGTTGATGCGTATCGGATTAGTGTCCCGTACGTGAGTTTAAAGTCGTCCAAATACTTCATAACCTTCTTCATACATATTGTTCGTTCGAAAATCCATATCTCCACTTCTAACGGTATATGCTATGAAAAAATGTTATGAAAACAATGAAAATGCGAATAGATAAAACTTTCTGAAAATATATTTTCAAATGATCACAATCTCCTCTACTTAAAATGGAACCTATATGTACATACACATTTGCTTCTCATCCAGTATTGTTGTGCATTTTAAATTTGAACAATACTGAACTGCTTGTCGAATGAAAGAAATCCTGTTGATTTCGCCTGAATATATTTCGAATGAATAGAAATAAATCACACCGCACAGCTTTTTATTAAGATCTAACAAATTTATTGGGTCTAGAATTTGACAATTTGTTATCAGCGACATAAATACCTCTTGTGATACGAGTAATATTCGTCTTCAAGTTACACTATGAGCCATCATCATCATTTTTCTTATGTTAGATATTCCCCTTTGCACATGGGACTTTCAAAGAAGGTCTCCATTTTGTTGAAAAACGTTAATATATCGAATTTTCTTTCTAAGCGTTGTCTTCCAGGTACGTCTAGTCTTTTTCCTAAAATTTAAGAATGATTGAAAGCTACATATCCGGGGTCTGGTAAACGTCTTCACTCTTTTGTGCTGTTCACCTGAATGTCAAATTTAAATCGAAAAATATGATATTATATAAATCTCATGCATGATATTTTGTATTTTTGTTGCCTCTATCTCTATCACACTCATCATACAATGTGTCGTTGTTGTATCAATGTCATTTGCCTCAAGATTCAAATTTGACTTTTTTTCGTACTTTTTCGTGATTTTTTTGTTTATAAACATTTTAGAGAAATACACAATACAAAATATGTAGCTTCAATGTATACACGCATGAGGCAACAATATGGCGTTATATTTGTTTCGTGAGAGAAGTCTAAGCACATATGTGATTTGTATCATGCCCATTTGTCACTTGTCTTTGGTATTTCGTATGACCGTCTATCAACATTTTAATTGTAATTACCTTACTTAATTGAATTTACCCAGCTCTGTGTCTCCGTGCGTGTAAATACATATGTCATTATTATTGTAATATAATTTTATATTTGTCATTGTGTGGTCATAGTAAATCGCTTGCAACATTTTACATATCAAATGTCGAATTTAAATATTGTGCGCCGTCATTTATATGTATTTCCTTTTTTTGTGTTTTTGTTTTATTGTGCCGCCTCCTGAACGTCCATATATTTAATATATTCAATATTAACATAAATCATATTACTACGAAACAACAATAACAAAAATATAATTGAAACAATTTTGAATAAAACTTAAATTGAATTATATGTAAAATACATACACACATATGGTACAAATTAAAATTAATAAATACACTACATCCATACCGGGGGTGATTATAATTACGTCGCATTATCACATGTCAGAGATGATGATGGCACTTTTATGCCTCAATCGCCACCAGTTTATCGTAAAATGACTTCACGTGAAGATACGAGCACAGATGTATTCTCAAGATTAGGAGCAGGTATACAGGATCCTGTTCCAGGAGGCAATATACAAAAAGTTATTGGAAAGGTGAGTGTAATGTGTTAGCCGTGGTCATTTCATTTATATAAGGGCATCCTTTCACCACACCGATGTTGTGTAGATACGTTTGGGCGCCCCACTATATTGTACGCATACTGTTTGTGGCCACAACAACTCGGTGCTGTCAATTAAAGTTGACGACAATATTCTATATACTGCTGCTGCTGATCGAACAGTCAAAGTATGGGATCTAAATCAAGAAAGGGCACAGCATTGCCTCTCCAGTCATCCAGGTCCAGTAATAGCTGTGCAGAATGACATTAATTCGGGACTTTTATTTTCGGCATCTGGACCATATGTGAAAGTTTGGGATTTACGTGCAAGTAACACAAAACCAATAAAAACGCTGACATCATCGGGCCAACTGCAATCTGGAAATGTTAATAGTATTTCCGGTATAGCTCCTGGTGAATCACCAATTACCGCTTTGTGCCTAGGTGGAGCTTCAAATAATTTGTATGTGGCTGCATCCGATAAAGTTCGCATTTGGGATTTGAAACAGTAAGTTCAACATATAAATAAATTTGATCGATGAAATTAATTATTATTATTATTATACGTAAATGCATGGGTAATTAATTGCCAATTAATTATTTTAGCATTGGCATAAGGAAAAAAACTAATACTAATGAAACGCCGCTTTCGCATTAGAAAAACTGATTCTAATTATTTCAAAAAGGCATTGTCATTATATCAATTCTAATGAAAATACGATAGTTATAATTCTGTCAAAAAGCATTAGACCAATTCGGATGATAAATTTATAGCAATAACACTAGAAAAACTAATTCGAATGTAATAAAGTAGAACGTTAGTAGTAGTTAAATATAAAATTGATAGATAATAAATTAGCAAGAATTGAATAGCGCTCACATGCCAAATAGATAAACTCAACATTTGAATTTAAAAAAAATTAATGTCAAAGCATTTCATTGATTCCAAATTGTTTCTATAAAAAAAAAATCTGTAATATTAAAATTAACACCACTAAGTGACATTTATTAGTAATTGAATAATAAATAACATGATTATTAAGAAAAAATATACAGGGTCTTTTTGAGCAACTTCAACGATTTTAAGGTTACATTCTATGGTTCGTTTCATGACGAAAGGGAGCTAAATGTTGGGGTCCCATTCGAACGCTCTCTCGTTTCGTTATAAAATGAACCACAGGATGTAACCTTAAAATCTTTGAAGTTGGCAAAAAAAAACACCCTGTATACATTTATTTTTCTTAAATTTTTGTTTTATAAATTAATCGATTTGGTAAGTGAAGTATTCAATTGTAGCTGTAGACCATAGAGCAATAGTATTTTTTAAAAAATTTAATCTTAATATAATTTCACCTAATTATCTTCCCATATATGTAATTTAGTGCATAATTTTATTATTATTCCGATAACATATACAATTTAAAGATTTCATTCATAAAAAATATCAAATAAAAAAGTTTCGTAATTTTTGTTATAGATCCTATTATAAAATATAACTCAAAAGAAATTGTCAACTTTAACACTAATTTTCGAATTCTACACAAGCTTTATTAAAATTTCTAACAGCGAAACCTAATCGAACGAACTACGGTGTTTTTTTTTAAGAATTTAATTTAATTTCAAACCGAAAAGAAATTCTTCCAAATTCATATTTCAAACGGAATATTTATTAGCAGGGATGATTTTCATCTGACATTTAATATCTACGTATTTAACTGTTTCATATGTATTTATAGTCTTACTTGCATGGGAAAACTCTCTGGTGGACATCAAGCAGCTGTCATGTGTGTTACATCTTGGTCGGATGCCAATAGAAGTACCGATTTTGTAGCGACCGGTTCCAAAGATCATTATGTCAAAGTATTTGAAGTATCTCGTACGGGTGGTGTTATTTATCCACTTTTGAATTTGGAACCACCACATTATGATGGTGTGCAAGCACTTGTTGTTGCTAAAGATGCGATTGGCGCAGATGCTGAACTATTTTCAGGGAGTAGAGACTCCGGTATTAAGAGATGGGACCTTAATAGTGGAGAGCTTAAGCAGGTACACATAATACGGCAATACTGTATTTGACTCAAGAATATAAATCGAAGTTAAAAGTATTTTTTTAAGTCACCGGTTGATTGATTGGCAACTTATTGTGAGTTTAATATTTTTCAATATTTTTTCCATCCAGTCCATCAACAATGCCCACAAAGGTTGGGTCTCAGGAATGGCAATATCTGGTGATATTTTGCTTTCTTGTTGCCGTGGCGGCATTATACGTTTATGGAATGTCAAAAACTGCGAAAGTTTAGCCGAATTAAAGACTGATTTAATGATAAACGATATTGTTGCATCTGGTCATCGTATATTTACTGCATCAAGGTATGTTTTAATAATATCAAGCTTGTTGGTAAGAAAATTTTTAGCTAGAAAAATCTGTACATTTTTACTTATAATTATTATAGAAAGTAATTTCCCCAGATATGTATACATAACTTATAAATGACTCGTTTACTTACTATTGCTATTATCATGAATGAAAGAAAATACAAATTGATCATGGCGCATCTACGTTGTATTGAAATAACACTTATGACGTCATCATGTTGATGAAAATATGTGGGGAAAATGGTAAAATGCAATCAAATTGTACCCAAGATTATTCTTCTATTCACATAATGACGTAATAAATGCGCAATAGAAACGATTTTTGAAAAACTGATTGTGCTATCTTCTTTCTTTCTTTTTTTATTTCATTTATATATACATAATTTGATGTCATATTATTTACAAATGTTCAAACAGTTCGGGTGAAGTACGGATTTGGCGTTTCGCACCACAAGAAAATTTTCAAACATCCTAAACATGGAATCATGGGACTGAACAAAATAATGCTTTATAATACGATACGTTTAGAATTCAATTAGAAAACTATCTATGTCTTAGACACACATACATAAATATAATAATAATTAATATGCTACAAATAAATTATACTGTCATGGTGTAAGCCAGTATATGAATGTAGTACAATACAAATGTTGCCTTGAAGCAACTATCGAAAATTATTATAAGTACACATTACATTAGTTATGGGATGGTATATGCAATAACATGTTTGTTCCTAACACAAATTAATACTATTTAACAAATTATTGTAACAACTAATTTGAATGTATACTGATTTTCTAACCAACAGCACTAAGCTTTTCACAGTGTCAAGTGTTATTTTATATGCAATACATATTGTACAAGTATATTTTAAACTGCATACAAGCTACAACTTTTTCCGGGAATTCCGACAAAATATAACCGCTCATATTTTGAGGCCCAGATCGTATCGACCAAATTTTTGATACCTTGGACTGATCGAAACAAGTGGTCGTCAGAGGTGGCAATGTTTGGGCTATATGGTAGTTGGGGTAAGACTTCCCATCCGCGATTGCTTCAAGTACTTTTTAACGGGTTGCGCAACATGTTGCTCGGCCACATGTCATGATGGAAAATAAATAACATGCATTTGGTCGCCCACTCTGTGAGTTTTTGATTCAATGGTCGCTTTTAATTTGATGAGTTGTTGTCGGTAACGTTCCCCATTAATGGTTTCATCCAGTATTAGCAGCTCATAATACACCATATACTTGATATCTGATCCCATCAAATACACGGCTTCACTATCGAATTATGGATATTTGGCCGGTTGTCCAGTCTCACATATGACTTTTTGTTCATAGCGCTGTTGAAATAGATCCATTTTTCGTCGTCAGTAACGGTATGATGCAAAAAGACTTTCCTTTTGTACGAATTGAAGCAGCATTTCAGACATGCATAATCGTTTTTCGATGTCTCTTGGTTCACTATCGAATTATGGATATCAAATGGTCTCAAATATGACTTTGTGCTGTTGCAATAGATCCATTTTTTTGTCGCCAGTAACGATACTACGCAAAAAAGTCTTTCCTTTTGTACGAGTTGAAACAACATTTCAGACATGCAAAATCGCCTATCGATGTCTCTTGGTTTCAGTTCATATAGAAGCCTATTTCCTATTTGAGTTACTCCCAAGGATTGGGTAAGCTCCTTTCGAGTTTGACACGGATCTTCGTCCAATAATTCCTTGAATTCAGCGCCTTCAAACGTTGCTGGCTTCCCCCTAACGCTCTTTATCGCTTGTATCAATATCATCACTTCACTTTTGAACCGTCTAAACCAAAATGTACAAGTTGAAATTGATGCAGCGTATTTTCCATAAGCCCCACACAGCATACGATGACTTTCCCCTGCAATGCACTTTTCTTTAGGTGAAAACAAATAAGCAAAGCTTCCCGCGAATGGTGCTTTGTAGGCATAAAAGTTGACATAGTCGGAGCTACACTTCGAAAGAATGAGACATACTGATTTCAATAGCCTAATAATACAACATGAACATAGTTGCCATATTATCCGATGCAATTTAATGCTACTAACAACCGACTATATTTGTACGTCCCATATATATGTACTAAGTGTATGTTAGGAAGAGAAATAGATACGCAATACCATACGCAAGCATTATGGAAGCCTTATCAAAGCAAACGTCTGCATTTTAACCTTATCGAAGCGCAATTTGTTACTTGGAATATGAATACTGGAAAAATTTCCACTTAATTAATTTTTAAAGTCCAGATCTGGTGCTTGGTTAAGTCTCTCTAGTTTTTATTTGATATAAAATGAATTGACAACATGTTATTGCCACACACCACATATGCGACAATTTGTCGACTAACTCCTATACGTAGTATAGTGTAGTAGTCTAATGCAACAGTAGACCGCACAAGTGTTTAACACCTAGAACTAGCAACACGTCCATATAAATTTATAATATAATTTTATTATGGCTAATAAGCAAACAACATATTTATTAAGTTATGTTTGCAAATTAACGGATTGGTATACAACTAAATTGGATAGTTTGTTGTGATGTTGCAATAAATAAGGTGAACATCTAATCATATTCATTTGGTGTGTATTCTCGAGAAGTTGTCTTTTATTTTATTTTTTTTTTTATCATTTCATTTTATCAATATGTTTATCATTACCAAATTTATTTACTTATTTTTGTGTGTTCATTTTCTTTGCTCATTTCTTCAATGTATCTTACCTATCTATGTATTTCTGTATGCTTATTGTGCTCTCACTTGTTAACATCACTTTAACTTTCATTGTAATGTATAGTACTTTTTTTTCCTATTTTCTATGTGTTTTTATCTTTCATCATCCCAAATGCGTTTTTGCTTATAATTCACTACTGCACGCACACTGAATGATTTGTGAACCAATTACAAACGATTCGTCCTTACAACAATAACTACTTGTAACTACTTGCAATTAACAATAGTGATGGTAGAGTACGTTTATGGCGTTTTACCAACACGCTACGCAGACAATGTTCCGTCGAAAGAAGTTGACAATTGGATGGAGGAGGTGGTTGTAGAGGTGGTGATAGTAGTGGGCATCATTATATTCGGTCTGTATCAAAAAGTAGTGATTGCTTAATACCAACGATGTCTGGAAACCATAGAAGTTCAATGTATCAAAACAGTCATCAATTTACGAATATTATGAAAGGTGTTCATGCAAAAGACGCACAATCGAGTAACATTCGTGCTATCGATGTCAGTACACACGGATTGAGCTCTGCAAAAAAACGCCAGATACCAACACTGAAACGTTCTTATATTTATGATGCCTATGGAAGTGCCTCAGCTCAGAAAAAATTGCATCTGAATATGATCTCCTCATTAACCAGCGGAGGAGGACGCACAGTAGCACTATTCAATGGACAACGAAGAATTTTTCCTAAAGAACCGGCAAAATAAATCATGAATATGCTACTGGCATTCATCGCAAGTATTATGTCTAGTGTGCTGGATGGCAGACAGAACAATCTATGTACAATACATAATTTTAAGTTGATATGCTTTTCTAATTTGCTTCGCCTTGTTTCACTGACATTATTTTATTCTGTGCTTTATGTATTTGTAAGCTTTTTGTTTGAATGTTTTTTTTTTTTTTTTTAATTTTACTTACAAAATTTTATTACTAATAATTATAATTTCCATACGAACAAATACGTTTTAATACTAACCTCGTTATACACACATTCCAGATTGTACATTGGTTATCAGACGAGAAACTACAAGAATAGATGCTTTTGGTAATGATGACTCAAAGCGTTACCATCGTAATTTGTAGCCTTGAAAACAATTGATTGGACTTTATAATTGAATAATTAATCGCGCTTCTGCTACTACTATTTTAATGATTAGCGTATATTTACCATTAGATCTCAGCTCAGTACTCTCAGTAGGTACGCAAAAAATAATATTAAAAAAAAATTTGATTTTGACAAAAATCACAAAAAGGAAAACTGCTTTAATTTTCCTTTGCCCAAATCTTGTCATTTTATTTAATCTCGATTAATGCAACAGAGAATATATCGATATAAAATAAACGATTTATATCGATTCGATAACATCTTTCGTTGTTTTGTATTTGATTTTTGTGCAGTATTGAAAAAGCTATAATTTTCAGATTACTTTCAAAGCCAACAAACACAAATAGAGGTCAATTTTATACAATCGCTTTTTTACGGACCAGACTTTTTGTATAGAAGATATCAGATTTTTATTGTATCATCAATAGAAAAGCCAATAAAGGAGATAATAAGAGTCTATGCAAAATGAATAGCGACGTTTTAGCATTATAAATGTCTTAATACCTACAATATTTTGCCAAATGATGCGATTTCAATCTACCTGAAGAATGTCACTAAACTCTTTTTGAACGCATCTATTTTTGGTGTGCATATAGTGATGATGACGGTCTGATAATCAATGTAATAAATATAAGAAGAAGAAGAAGAAGAAGAATAACAAAAATGTGAGCAGCTTTATAATTGTATCCTTTTCCTAATGCAATACAACTAATGTAACTATATTTAGAGACAATATTCAATTTCAATAGGCTATACATACTCGTCTATGTATGTATATTATATCGAAATTCTAAACGATTGCCTACATACATAATAATTATCATAAGATTCTACGCAGTATGTGGATATAACTAAAATTATATATTTTAATAACTACATACATACATACATATGTATAATATATATATGAATACAATAAAATATTTTAATAAAAAATGCATGTATAATCTTTATTTGTCAAATCTTCGCTTTATGCGTTTGAAACTAAGAAGACGAACTAAGAGTGCTGGACGAATACTACTCAGGATTGTGGTAAGGTCTGAGCGCTATCGAAACCTGAATTGAATTCGATAGAATATCCTTTTTTTCGCAAATCATTTACGATCCCTGTACCCTGCCAACAAGTCCCTTTCTGCTGTTGAGAAATTCATTTCTGCTGAAGTGAAAAAATTAAGTAAAATAAGAAATTTATCTCAGAAGAATTAAAAGTGCAACAGCAATCGAGAAGATCAAAATGAAAAGTATAGTATATTTTAATTATGTTCAGATTCCACACATATATTCCTACTACGGGTAAAGAAGCTTCAGGTGAATAAAAGGAAACCCGGGTGACAATGGAGTATACAGTCATTATAATGAAGAGGAAAAGCTAAAATCAGTTTCTTGAATATCCAATATTCGGATTTGGACTGGGTATACTTCTAGCATAGAGGATTATCATATTGAGAAAAATGGTCCATTTATTGTCGCATTTGCTGTGAAAATAACCAAGAGAAATGGATTCACCAAATATGATAAAACCACATATTTTACCAATTCTACATGATTTATTTCTGTATCGAAAAGAACTCTGTGACAAAGCTAAAAAAAAGTGGTGTCGCAAAAAGTTCTGCCGTTCGGAACTGGCTACAATAAGTAGGTGCCTAAATACTGCCCAAAATTTAACTCGTACAACAGTAATGGAAGAGAAGCTCGGCTAACGAGCCCTTTGGGGCTTTAAGTGACACATATTTATTTTATTTACATGATTTAATTGAAATTAGCGGGAGCGTAATTATTAATATTATTGAATACGCATTAGAAGAAAGAAAATAAAAATTGTATAGAATACAAATAATAGAAAGTAAAAAAAAAAGGATATGCTACACATCAAAAATCATCTATGGTAAAGGAAATATTGGAACATACACGATCAGTATAACCAACGAATAACGTATCTCGAAAACAAAAAGTTAATAGGAAAAGGTACGTACGTACAAGAGAATGCTCTACATCATCTATTTCCATTCTCTGATGCATTACACGTTAGTATATATTTGTACAGGGTATTTCAACAAGAGGTGTCATTTAAAATTTCTAATTGGGTGCTCGAAATGCATGAAGGAGATCATGATTTCTCAAACAAAATTATTTTTATTCTCTTAAATTATTATTGTGAGCATGATTTTCATCTGTCTGGGTAAATGAGTAATCAAATCTGTCCCAAGAGATATGGTCGAACAACCAATCCATCGACACCGAGTACCAGTTTGGTGCGGTTTTTGGAGTGGTGGTGTAATTGGGTCATATTTTTGAAGTGTGAATAATATGATGTAAAATTTCATCAAAAGAATGGCCATATGCAAAATGAGTCACGGCGAACGTTTGGCAGATATTATGTTCCACCACTAACCTGAGTTTGTATTAAAATAAAATTATCAGCTCTTTTCACAAAATTATTGCGTTTTTTTTATATAAAAATGACACCTCTCGTTGAAAGGTGTTGTATATTTCAATATTTTGGGCCACCTCTTGGTGTATCGGAAATACTTCCGACCAAATTTGTGGATCAGTGCGGAAGAAGTAATATAGCTCGTGAGGTAAAATGGCGCACAGTCCAGATTCGTCCAGAAGTGGTTTGAAGGCTGTTCTGTTAAACGTCACCAATTGTACTGGGCACCACTACAAGCGGGACCTTTTGTGCCGATCAAAAAATGGTGATTTTTTAATAGGTATACAATTGGGTGGTGCCGTAGCTCAGTGGTTAGTGCGTTGTCAATCTGATCCGTAGGTCGTTGCTTCAATCCCAGACTGTTACAACTCTAATGTCGGCAAGCAATTGACAATTCTTCCAGCCGTAATAATTTGCTATGGAAACATTTCTAAAAGAGTTCTGTGACAAAGCTCAGAACAAGTGATGTCAGAAGAATTCTGAAATTCGGAACCGGCTAACTGGCAGATACCTTAATTTCTGTTGCGTGATAAAACTTCCAAACCAAAGAATTTTATTATTGCACGATATTCGATTTTTTCCCATTGCAAAAATTACACTGATTTGTCAACTTAAAAATAAAATTTTCGGTGTGTTCAAATGAAGGATGAAAGATAAAAGTTTGATTCCTCTACTGGTTTAATAGATGTCGCCTTCGATACTTCAAAGCTAACAACTCGTTTGTTATAATGACATTTTGGGCGAGTCGCTAAAACATATCGGCGAGTCGTGAATTATCATAATATTCCTTATATATCTTCCTACTTTATCACGTAAAAAAATATTTTATCTACCCCTATAGCATACCATATAGTACTATCAATAATGCATCACAATTTAAGAGGATTGAATGCAGTTTCAAGGTGTTTGTGACCGCATGGCTGTTAAATTGTTTATTATTTAATTTACCTATCATTGTAAGGTATTTAGAGAAATTCATACAAAATATTACAGCCACTTTCAGTGATTTATTTTGATTGTTTTGTATTTTTTTGAACTAATTTGATACTTGCCTGTCGAGTGTGACTTGCTAAAAGGAAGAAGGTGGGTAATATGGTACAATTAAAAAAAATTGTATGTTTGTCGTATCATGTAATTTAATTTTGTTCATATTCCGTTCACGAATTAAACGATTCGACTCCTGGTTGTTGCTGATCGATTACCCGATTACCAGTTCCGTATGACATTCGGACGTGCTTCGTGCTCAGTCTTATGGCTAAGTGGGCCCGTGGGACTCAATTAAAACTCAACAAAGGAAAAAAAAACAACATGTTTGTAAACCCGTAGTTTGTTGGTATATAATTCGTTTTATTGTTTTATGTATTCTTTGTTTGTTTTAATATAAATGTAATATATTCGATATATGCATATGTACACATATGCAGATAGATATACACATACATACAGCTTTATTATAATGAGAATAATAATAATAATAATAATAATAATAATAATAACTTTAAACAATGTGTACATCGATTTATTTTTTATATATACTGTGTATATACCTATATATGTATATATACATATTGTATTTATATATATATATATATATATATACATATATATATATATATATATATATATATACATATACATATATATATATATATATACATATATATATATATATATATATATATATATATATATATATATGAATTTATTTATTTATATACACACACATATATATGTATAACAGGTAAAAACTCATCAAATATCTCTCGTTCTTCTTTTGATTGTTGATTAAATCGACAATATTAAAAAAAATATAGTAAGTTTGAATGTGGTTTCTCGAGAATTTCAATTTCGTCGATTGCTGCTGTTGTTCATCTTATCGCGTCGTGCTTCGTATTATTTAAATCGTATTTCTTTCAAACGTCCATCTTATTCTCATATTTCATCATCCGATATTATTATTATTATATGCATCTTCGTATTCATTATCGATCCAATTCTATTATACATACATACATATATATATATATATATATATATATATATATATATATATATATATATATATATATATATATATATATATATATATATATATATTTATATATATTTATATATATTTATATATATATATGAATATATATGTATATATGAATATAAATTCTAAGTGTTTTTCAAAAATTTCTAAATTAGACTACGACAATTTATTATACCGCCAGCTTTTCATTAAATGTTGCGCGCAACCGTTTATTCAATATTATAATATTGATAGTAGTTGAGTAAATAGTTAGGATAATAAGGTTGTTAATGGGTGTTTTTTGTCATTGGGTAGGTTACAAGATTTGTTTATGTGTATATTCTCGATTTAATTTATACATTCTGCTTTCTGTTGCTTATTCAAATTGCTGGAATGAATACCTGGTGGCATTGGTATTGATGACATCTTGTCGAAAGCATTCGCAGTAAATCCATTTGCTAAGCTATTCATGAATAAACTCTGTTCGGCACTCAACCAATTTGATGGTGAAAAGTTTACCTATAACATAGTAATAATAATAATGCAGTCGTTTAAGACATGCATACATCATTGTTGTTGGTTACACATATATATAACACAGTCAGAAACCACAGAAGACGTACCAAATTATCAGGATGTGGCACATACGCATTACGTTGTTTAGAGAAAAAAAAAAAGAGCGAAAAATAAAATAAAATATGAATACGATTAATCATCATATATGTGAATAATGATACAAATATTTCAACTCATAACTTTAAACATTATAGACGTCTGTAATTTTATAAAATGAGTACGCTTTTGATATACGAAATCAAGAGCTATCATATACCAACATACTAAGTGGATCAAAAAAGTTTGGAATAATCCGATAAGCGACTTTACTCCAATGAAGAAGTCGTTTCTGAAACTAAGGCATATTTTGGAGAGTTTTCGAAAGTCTACTTTTAGGACAAAACAAAAAAATGAAAAGCTCTTTCGACTCGCTGTATTGTCTTAAAAGGAATGTATGCTGAAAAATAAAACCGAATTTGGCAAAATATATTTTCACTTATTCCAAACTATTTGATCCACCTTGTACATATATTATTTTTTTTTTATTCCAAATTGAATAGAAACCATTTACGTCAAACATGACGTAGGAATACTAGTTAATATCTATCCTTCAGAACAGAACATACAGTATTGTGCAAAACTTAAGCAACTGGCATAGTGCTCTCATTGATTTCAAATTTACTAAAAAATAAAAGCGCTTAGATTGAATGTTTTAATATTTATTTGTTCCTTCATTAAATACATAAAAAAAACAACAACAAAAGTTCGGTATTCTTACGAAATTAACTGTAAACAACAAAAAACAAATTATACTCATATTTATCTGTGCAAAACTTAAGCAACTTTTAATATTTTGTGTAGTATCCCTTATTTTTAATTACTGCAGCACACCTTTTGGGCATAGAAGCTACTAATTTCGTTAAATATGATTTATTTATATTTTCCCATTCAGTTTTGAGGCCTAAAAATAGTTCGTCTTTATTTTTAAAGCGCTTTGAGCCCAAGCCTCGTTTTAAAATTGAAAACAAATTTTCAATAGGATTCAAGTCGGGCGATTGTGCCGGCCAATCAAGCACTTGAATCTTATTTGACTGTAGCCAATCCTTCACAAACTTCCATCGAAGTGGCATATTCTATTCCGCAAAAGGCAACATTGCAGTTTCTAAGATGTTCTTATACATAAATCTGTCCATTTTGTGGTCAATCCTATGCAACGGACCAAGTCCACTCCCCGAAAAACACGCCCACACCATGACGTTCCCTCCTCCATGCTTTACAGTCATTTTACAGTATCGCGGATTGAGGCCTTCACCTTTCGCATGTCGAACTCTTATTATTCCGTCTGAATTAAATAAATTTATTTTAACTTCATCACTGAACAGTACGCCAAACCACTTTTTTATGGACCAGCCCACGTACTTCTTAGCAAATTCAAGTCTGGAAAAAAAATATATGTTGTTGTTTTTGTTTGTTGTTTGTTTTGCATTAAACCAAACATACCTTTTTTTTACATGTTTTGGTGTAAGCATTGGTTTCTTTACCGCTTTGTAGCTTTTTAAACCAACTTTAATCAAATGCCTTCTTACTGTGCTTGAATCGACATTTAAATTAAGAGTATTTACTATATCTTTTGAAGACATGAACGGATTTTTTTTAATCAATTTTTTAATTTGAATAGCTTCCCTATAAGAAATTTTTTGGGGTCTTCCTCCTGAATTTCGATCTGTAACGCTACCAGTTTTTTCAAATAATCGTATCCATCTTGATATCATAGATTTGTTGATATTTAATGATTTTGCAATGTCATTCTGTGGTTTTCCTTCCTTAAATAACGATATAACCTTCATCTTAAATTGATGACTATAACGGACACGTTGCATTTTGGATTTCAATATGTTTGAAAGAACTGTGCGCTAAGAAAGACTTTTTTGTACTGAGTTAGATCAATGTTAATGCACAAAGCAGAAAAAACTCCGAAAAAGATCCGTTATTTTCTGAACAAAGAAATATCGAACACCTTTGCACTCCGAGTTGCTTAAGTTTTGCACAGATGAAATATGAGTATAATTTGTTTTTTGTTGTTTACAGTTAATTTCGTAAGAATACTGAACTTTTGTTGTTGTTGTTTTTTATGTATTTAATGAAGGAACTAAATATTAAAACATTCAATCTAAGCGCTTTTATTTTTTAGTAAATTTGAAATCAATGAGAGCACTATGCCAGTTGCTTAAGTTTTGCACAATACTGTAAGTAATTGCTGCTGATGACAAATAATAAAACTTAAACTTGCTTAATCAGCATAATAAAAGAAAAAAGTAGAAATATGTAATATAATATCACATTCACATTGATTTGATCAATTGTACAAAAATGTTAAACAATTTGCATGTTCTGAATTTCAAATTCGTACGAGATTGATTTAAAAACACTCATCGCTTGGGCCTTCTAAATTCGAAATTCGCGATAAAAAGAATTTCTCACCGGTTGGGACTTTTTTTTTTAAATAAAATTCGTTACCACCGCACCTAAAATGTCTATATGGAGATAAACTATATAACAGATTATAATTGTTATAACCAATATTTAAAAATCAAAATTTAATGATTATTTTGTGATTTCAATTTTTTTTATGTACGATATAAATTTTTTTTTTTTATCTTTAATAAAAATTATTTGATATTTTTTTTTTTCTATAAGAATAAAAATTATTTTTTGCATTTAATCTTTTTTTTTTTTTCTTCTAAACTAAAAATCGCCTTTTGAGTCTTTTTTGTGATTTAAATTTTTTTTGATCCACCATATAGATTTTTTTTTTTTTATTTTTAATAAAAATTGTTTGATATTTACTTTATTCTTCAACAATAAACATTATTTTCTGCGTTTAATTTTTTTTTTTTTTGCTCAGTACTAAAAATCACCTTTGTTTTTTTTTGTGATTTAAATATTTTTTAATCTACGATATAAATTATTTTTTTTTATCTTTAATAAAAATTATTTGATATTTACTTTATTCTTCAACAATAAACATTATTTTCTGCGTTTAATTTTTTTTTTTTTTTTGCTCAGTACTAAAAATCACCTTTGAGTTTTTTTTTTGTGATTTAAATATTTTTTAATCTACGATATAAATTATTATTTTTTTTTATTTTTAATAAAAATTGTTCGATATTTATTTTATTCTTCAAGAATAAAAATAATTTTTTGCGTTTAATGTTTTTTTTTTTGCTCAGAACTAAAAATCACCTTTTCAGTCTTATTTTTGCTCAAGAATAAAAATTAATTTTTGTGTGTAAGTTTTTTCTTCAAAAATAAAACTCAAAACGTCATACAACTTTGTTGTGAGCATGGTGAAATTTTTATTAGTTTCATTCAATTTAGCAAAAAAAAAACTTTAACTCAAAAAAATTTGTATAGAAAAAAATTTTTTATTCGTGAGCAAAAAAAAAGAAAATAAAATAAGAAATGTTTCTTCTTGAAGAAAAAAAAAAAAAAATTATGATTAAAAAATGAAATCAATAGAAATCTAAAAATAATAATTTAAATTTCTTCACGAAACAATCAAAAGATGTTGTGCTTTGGAATTCAAACAACTTATTTTGGACATTTCGACAATTGATCTAATCAATTAATAGATTGGAAAGTGTAATTTCAAAACATGTCTGTATATTTTTGCAATTGATTTGATCGATTCTTAAACTGTTTGATTTTCTTTCTAGCTCTCTACGGATTCGAGTAAGGTAATGTCCATTTACTTGTACTTTCCATTTATAATTTTTATATGCATATTGATTAACCCTCAAGGGTATTTGATTTTAATGTATGATTGTATTTTATATTTATAATAGTACAGCCTCTAAGAGACATCTATTGTCACTAATATAACACATAAAATATTCATATACGATTTAAACATTGAGCCAAAGTCTCAGATGTAAAATTGAACAAAATAACAAAAATATAAAAATTTGTTTTTTAAAGAATTGCATCAAATTGACACTCGCAGCGCGCGCTTTAAGGTTAAATTGATAAATTGATGCCTTGTACATTGGCACTTACCTGCGCCTGTGTAGATTGCTGTGGGTTCAAAATGGTGTTCGGCATATTAACACCACCACCATGAAGATGTTGTTGTGTGCCGAAACCTACAATAAAATTACATGAAACATTAAATTAGAAAGTTTACAAATATTGCATGATATATGATGTATGTAGTCATACCAGAATGACCACCCTGTTGTTGTGGCGTTAGATGTTGCATAAACATGTCCGGTTGTTGCTGCGCATTATGAGACATTTGTTGCGGTTGTTGTTGAGGAAACGAAGAAAATTGACGTAAAGACAGTATAGCCGGATCCATGGCTGTCCAATCATTATTGCTGTAACCTTTTTTGTATAGAGAAAATGGTAATTTGTGCAAGAAATTTTAAATAAACAATTAAAAACAACAACGCATACCCTTTACACCATTCGGATTTTGACCTTGATTCATTGCATGCAATTGTGCATCATTTAATGGCTGCTTCTGTTGTTGCTGTTGCTGCTGGAATGATGCTAAATGTGGGTTCCATGAGTTGGATGATATCTGTTGTTGTTGTTGTTGTTGCGGTGGTTGACCGTTATTTGCCATATTTACAAATGGTAATATTTTGCTAGTATTAATGCTACGTGGTACTCCAAATCCAAAAGCATTCATATGATTAAATCCTGGTGGTGGCATGCGTGTGCGCTGCAAATTTTCTTGCAATTGATGTGGATGTTGTTGATGTTGCTGCTGCTGCTGCTGCTGTTGATGTGGTTTCACCCCTGCTGTATTACCGCCTGTCGATGTGGCATTTTGTTGTTGCACCACTTCATTTTCCATTAGCTCGGCCAATGCCTTTTGTGTTTCGATGAAAGGATCAAAACCTAAGCAAAATATCAAATTGTGTTATTAATTACAATACGCTTTTTTTTATTAAATTTGAACTGATTCGATTGGTTTTGTACTACCTAAATCGTCATCAACAGATGCATTCTGCGAATATTGATGATTTGGTAATCGAGTTTGTTGCGCCTGTTGTTGCTGCTGCTGCATACCCTGTGATTGTGGATTTTGGGACGGATGTGGATGTTGTTGCTGTGATAACTTTCAATGTAATTTATTAATTAGAGAATGATACATAGAAAAAACAATCTACATAAGGAGTCGGTCCATGGAAATTGTTCCCAAACATCCAAATTTTCAAAAAGTTGTCAATTGGAATAATTTCTAGTGACAGACTACTTATTTATGTTTACGATATAATCAGCATTATCGGGAACTTCATATGAATGCCATTCCCAATGGAAAAATTCCAAAATTTTTGATTTTCTTTTCGTGAACTTCATATGGGGAATATCTTGCATATTCGAAAAATTTCCCTAATCGTAAATGCAATTTTTTTCATCCGAAACCATAAAATTTATTAATAAATTTACTTCATTTTAACAATTATTTTATGTAGGGAAAGGAAGAAGTTGCATGATTCCCTCAATAACATGGTAACGGTAACGGTAATGTGCGTCCGTTCCGCCCATTTTAATCAATCGACCGTTCAAATGTACCATTAATGTAAATTTAAAAATGTTTATATGTGTGTATATATAAATAAACAAGTAAAAATGAAAACCAAGAATGATACAACTTAAGATTGAGCCCATCAGAGACGAGTTTTCTAGTTGTGACGTCGTAGTAGTACAACTGCGAAAGAAAATAGCGGACAAAATGGCGAGCACATGAAAAATAAAAATGTAAACAAAGCAGAATAATGAATGAATAATGCAACTCTGAAAACTACTGTGACGTCACAATCTGTCAAATTCACTGGGAAACGACTAGTGGTAAAAGATGGGTGCAATCTTGGTATTCTGTGTTCTGTGGGTGAAAACCATAAAGATATATATGCACATATATTCAAATATTTCTTAAGTATTATGCATTTTATTTGCATTTGTAAACTTGTCGTGTAAAATCCTTCTGGACACCCTGGACAGCGAACTGCTGAGTGAAATTATTTTCCTCTTCAAAGCACTAATCATTCCAAAATATAAAAATTTATAAGCCACAAAAGCTTTCTTTGCCACAAAATCAAAATAAAAACATGAGTGATTTCTCATTCACACAAAATTTGTTCGTGAGGAAATAAAAAATGCATGGTATGATAGGTTCCATGCATATAAAGTTCCCGATAAGGTTGAATATTTACCACTGGATCAAATTTCCCAAGCAGTCTTTGCTTTTGTAGCTGTTGTTGTTGTTGCTGTTGCTGTTGCAATGGCGTAATAAGGCCTAAAATAGAAACACAAATGTAGCAACGAGAAGAAATTAATCAAAAATAAAAATCACTGTCGTTTAATATTTTCAACTTACTATTAGATTGATCCAAAAACTGTGAATTGATGCGATTATTTTCTTGAATTGGTGTCATATAACCAGAATTTCCTCCATTTAGATGATATTGCTACAGAGATTGAGAGTCAAGGTAAGGTTAATTCAATACATTGAATACATTTTCTTCACATCATCTCTATTCGTTCACTTACTTGTTGTATTTGTTGTTGATTTTTATGAAAATCGAAAAATTTCGACATATTCGTACCGAATAAACTGCTATTCAACAAGTGTTCTGCTATTGGATGTGTTGTTGTCTGTTGCTGGTGTTGTAACATTTGTTGCTGTTGCTGCTGCTGTTGTTGTTGTTGCTGTTGCAACAGCATGGCTTGCGATAACCGATTGAAATCAATAGCATTTTGGAAATTATTTGACACATTCGGAAAGTCTGGAATATTAAATGAATTAAATGAATTTTGTTCTCTCTTTTCTTTGGTATGATTAACTGCAACTCACCATTGTGCAATGTATTCATTTGTGTGACTCCAATGTTATTCAATAAACTATTACGTTTTTGTATTTCCTGAATACGTAAAAATTCCTCTTGCTGCAACTGTTGCTGATGATGTAGTTGTTGATGCTGGTATACCTGTTGCTGTTGCAGTTGATCCTCCATTTGTTTGTTGCGCAATTTGATATTTTTGAATGCCTCCTCCCATTCTGTAGGATACCAAAAAATAAGCATTATTATTAGCTTGCAAGTATTTGACAATAGCCAATACACACTTACCATTCGAATTTAGTGTGTTATTTTGATAACCATCTATGCCTGTTTATAAAGTTGAAAATGAAAATTATTAAAAATATATTGAAATGAATTAATAAAAATACTTGCCATTTAACAAATCTGGCAAGTGTGGCGCATTAGTGTTATTCATTTGGTTTTGCCTAAATTCAGAAGCAGCCATCTTATTCTTTAGCAGCATCGACTGTTGAAATGACGTTGTAGCAGAGGATGAGAAAAAGCTATTGTTGTCATCGAAAAGATTCAGTTTGGAAAACGCAACTGAAAATATACAATGTGGAAAAACAATTAATGTTACATAACAATTGTATCAGTCGATCTTGGCGATTTTTGATTGTCATCTACACCAGCATCTGTTTTGTGGTCTAAAACCCTATATTTTCTGTTAAAATCCAATCTGTTGTCATTAAAAAATATATTCCTATTTTTGCATCAGAATATCTGGTCACCGTATATTATAAAAATATAGTGGATTTTGTTATATCACGGGAAAAGGCTACCTATTTTTGAGAGCCCCTCGCAAAAGGCACTCAATCAAGGAGGCGTGACCTAGCAGCACGAATTGGACCACACGAAACCAGACTGAAGACTGTTAAAGATACCCAAAACCCAATTATGACAAGATTCCGCACCTATCAGTGGGGAGGATGAGTCAGCTCTCGCTAGTTCCTGTGGCACTTTATTACCCTCAGTGCCCCTGCTCACGGTGAGTTTTTGTAGGACCTGAAATCATTCTCTACCTATGCAAAGGGCGATAAAAGCGATAGTTTGATTCTCAAAAAGAAACAAAAAAAAAAAAAAACCAACATGACGTTCACAATGAAAGAGGTCAAATTGGGTTTTTCATGAAATCGCTACACAATAAACTGAAAACTTCTCCTAATATTTTGTCTTTGAATTTTCCATTAACTAATCATTTCATATCAAACAAAATCTCAGATTTGTCTCATCAAAAATTCAATAAATTATTGAAATATTTTTTTTTTTATAAATATTGTACGTCCCAATACAGTTTACGATTTGTACAAAATATCACGAAAAACTGTCACGTTACGATTCATTCGGACTCGATATCATTTTGATGAAATTCGAATTACACTGGTTTACAAAGTGATGAAAAAAAATGCTAGTTTAATGCCAATATATTTTTCCTAAGTATAGAATTTTTTTTACTGGATAGATGGTTTTCGAAATATGAATTTTTAATATTTTTCTTCTCCCGTTTTATACAGAGATATCACGTCTGTCCATAAGTTCGTGCGTTTTTCTTAGGTGATTTTAAAATAAATTTCAGTTTTCAGTATTTTCATCTTTTGAGATGTAGTTCTTATGACTTAAATGAGACTGAAGTCCACAGAAAAGGTGATAATCGCAAGGTGCGATTGTATCCGGAGAGTATGGTGAATGCGGCATTCGCTCCCATCCGAGCTCGTTGAGTTTGCCTAAGGTCTGTCTTGTGGTATTCGGTATTGCGTTGTCGTGGTGAAACAAAACTTTGCGTCTATTGACTAAAAATGGACGATTTTTTTTTTTCAAGTGCTTCATTCAGTTTGGATAGCTTATGGCAATAATAATCAGCTGTGATCGTCTGGTTTGGTTCCAGCAGATCAAAATAAATGATATCAGCCATATCCCACCAACAGGAGGCCATCTTTGGGGGATTGTTCTGATGTTTCATCTTTTTCTAACCAATGGCGTTTGCGAACAGAATTTTTGTAAAGGACCCATTTTTCGTCCCCAGTTACAATACGGTTCGAAAAACTCTCATCATCAAGCTGCTAAAGGTTTGCGACGGAAAGTTTATGCGGAACCCATTTTCCCAGCTTTGGAACCTTGCTCAATTGAACCAGGTGCCTGTAAACTGTTCCATGTGATGAATTTAACCTTTCAGCCATCATATCGACTGTGAAACTTGGCTCAGCTTCCACGAGTTCCAGTCATCAGGACGACCAGAGAGTGGGGAAAACCACTTTTGCGCAGTCCTTACACTCACGGTATTCTCCGCATGAGTTGCGTTTATTTCTGCAGCAGCAGTTGTTGCATTTTCCATTCCACTTTTATAAAAAAAAATACAAAATATGCCTCTTATACTGGTTCGAAGATTCCATTTTATTTTTTAAAAACTCGTACTTCTATCTGCGATGAAAATCACTTGTTGAATGCACAATACAACAGAGAAAATAAAAATAGTTCCTTTATCTCCCACGAATCATTTTTTTACGCAAAAAGCGTCTACTGTGAAACTATTGAAAAAATAACGCACGAACTTATGGACTGACCTGATAATTTCGCATTTGAGACAATATCCCGAATGAGTCCCATAAAGGATCTAATTTAAAATCCATACAAAAATAGAAAACGTCAAATAATTCAGAATATCAAACTTTTACGAAGATATCAAGGTATTGATAAAGATAATGGATAGGTGCGGGAGTTATGAGTCATCGAGTGAAGCAACAACAATGAACATTTTACTCTGTTTTTGTATTTTTCCCTCTATTCACGTGGAAAACAATTATTTAATTCATTTCGTTCATCTCGTTACACCAAGGTAAAATATCAAATTTTTCAAACAGACGGACGAAAACGTTAAAACACAGAGTATAAGAATATATCTTACCCGAAGGATCAACGCCAACTCCGTTTAACAGTTGCAAGTCAGATGAAGTGCTGTTATTCAGTAACCCTCCACTGGTGTCATTTTTCTCATCGATTATTACATCACTGCTGTTGCAACTATCTGTCAGCCCTTCAACTTCATTGTCCTTAGAATGCTGCTGACTAGAAGAGATGCAACTGATGTCATCACGATTTCTGTTCTCATGTGCATTTTTAGTTTGCACTGCACTCTTGGTAATCGCATTTTGCTGCTGCTGCTGCTGTTGCTGCTGCTTTGAGCACGACTCCAGAAATATGTTACCCGGTGAGCTTTTACCACTAGTACTATCGCTAAGTGCTGACGATGATGCATCAAATGTATTGCTAATGCTACTACTACTGCTATTGCTGCTACTATTATTACTGCTGGTACTGCCATTGCTACTGGAGCTTAACGAACGATGTTCTTCACTTTTACCTCCGGAGCCGATAGTGTTGGTCGTAGTACTGTCGACACCTTGGCTGTCGCTGCCTATGCCACTACTATCAGTATTTGTTTGATTCTCTGAATTATCGATAAGTTTCACCTCTTCATCAGCACTAATTGCACATTTTTCCTTCGATGGATGCTGTGATGATGACTGATCATCTTTATGATTATTCCGATTCGTAAGAAGTTTTTCTTTATTTTTATCTGTTCGATTCGATTTGGAATTATTGCTGCTGCTGTTGCTGCTGGTGCTGCTGCTGTTACTGCTGTTATTATTGCAATTTTGATGCTCTGAAGTTGAGGCTGCAATTGACTCAGTAATCGATGCCGCTGATGATATACTGGAATTATTATTGTTATTGGTGTTGTTCTTATTTTTCGGCCTATTGCTGCTGCCACCGTTCCTATCTGACTTCGTTTTGTCGTGTTTTGCCTTTTCCTTTTTATTATTCTTACCATTACCATTGTTGCCGCCTCCTCCGGTGCTTCCACCAACAATCAGTTCTTTATTATTTACTGGTGATACTGATAAACTGGGCCATGCTTCCTTTTGATGGCCACCATTAGTATTTACGGCCGGCGTTGGTACCCCATTCATTGTTGTCGATGGTGGCGATGATGATAATGATGAAGTTGTTGAAGAGACCGTAGTATTGCAATTGACAGCTATTTTAGCGCTATCACAATTTTTAATGCCATTGCCGCATGGCACCGAACAATTCGAGCCACTGCTTGCCGATGGTGATGGTGATGTTAACGGTGCTTGACCCATACCACTGGTTACACTGCCAGAGGTTGCAATTAATGCATCGTGCAATCGTTTTTCGTACTCTTGATGTTTCCCTTGATGCATTTCCTATTGTAGAATAATAGCCAGAACAATAAAGTTAGTTTTCGTGGTTTGTACAAGGATTTAATCCAGTAAAACATCATGTATACCTCTTTCGTGAAGCTGGCTTCTGGATCGCCCAATTCATGCAAATACATACAATCTCCTTTAGGACATTGCTGATTCTTCATAAAGTGACTGCAGTACTTTGTTGTTCCCAGGCTAGTTTTAATAAGCCGTCCATCGATCATTATATTGTTCACGCTTTGTATTGCCCTCAATGCATCACTATTATGCACATACGTCACATAAGCTGAAGCCGACGGTCCCTTTTACGAAAATATATTATAAGCAATTTAAAAAAATTAAATATTGATCATACCTAATAATAGTCAAAAAGTTAAACATTAAACTTACTTGTACTCCGGCATAAGTAGTGCTTGGATTTATCACAACTTTATGAATTTTACCATACTTTCCGAAATATTCGTGCTTTTTTAGAATCTAATAGGAAATTGAGAAAAAATGTTTAAAAAAACACACAAACAATATTTATATTTACTAAAATCGAATGGCAGCTCGTCTGTGACAGCAATTATTTGTAAACTAAGGAGACGAAACCATTTCGTTTCTTACAATCGATATAGTAAGGCACTTTTTACCAAAAGAGGTGGGTAAATTTAATTCGGTAATATGATTTAAATTTGATCGCATAATTCATCGTTATAATAAATTGTTGTACCGGCGTTGTGACCGTGCTCAACAGAAGGACGAATTTTGGACTCTCTATGTATGATATTTCATAATTAAATCATTAGCAAACTCTACACTTGTTGTGTGATTTTGAATAGTAAACAATACAGTCTACTTGGATTCAGTTAATCCAAATTGTGAATATATTTTGTAGAGCTAAAGCCCTAATACAATAGAAAATCATCTCAGTTGGGAGCCTGAGAGCCATTCGATTCGATTCATTCTAATCTCATATATTATAAACTTACATCGGCATCCGCCAGTCTTGGAGGCAAACCAACGACAAATACCAGATTCTTTTGAACTACACGAACGTTAGCCAAATGCTTGCGATTTTCAGTAATTTTTTGCTTTCGTTGTTGATCGCGTTGTCGTTTCTGCGACTTAAAGGCTATCATCTAAAAAAGATAGAAGTCCATTTTAGACAAATTCATTAAATGCAATCATTAATAATAACTAATTTACCTCCTCTTGAGTTAGAGGGGTGAAATCCGCCGGATTTTCAGGATATTCTTTACGACATGCTGGACATAATTCATTCTCATCCGTACGGATTCTATGCCAGCAAAATCTACAAATCTACAAAATAATATACTATTAATAAGAGAAAATATACAAATAATATATCATCAAAATTACCTGATAACCACAAGTGCATGGATAGAAGTTCAGATCATCAACCTCCAATGGTTCCATACACAATGGGCATTCTACCACGTCGTCGTTGCTATTGTTCAAACCGTTCATATTGTTTTCAAGTAGTTTTTTCTTTCCTTCCTTTACGAAATAACTTTATAATTTAATAAGTATATATGTCGTTTGAATTAGGCACAATCCAATTTTGTGGTTATGAGAATAATTGAATTCTTTCTAACAATGAAATGAAAATAGAAAATAGAAATTTCTTAGTTTTTAATTATTAATTTGAGGTTTTGTAAAGTTTTTCCCTCACAAAACATTTTGAATGTAAACGTAAATGTATATATCAATAAACGTAAAGCAATAAATATTATAAACTTGATAGATAGTGGAAATTCATAGGTCGGAGGACAGATGTTACTTAGGCAAGTGATGTTCGTTGTACGAAAAAACTACAAACTAAATGTTTTCTCAGAGTTGTTGCTATTGAGAATTTTGATGCTGCTGAGCAATGAACAAGTCTCACATCCAACTTTTTCCTTCAGTACTTAATCCTTCGGCCGGAATTTGAGTCTTGCTCATTGCCTGCGTCCTCCAGCGTGTTCCGAAAGGAACATCAGGTTTGACATATTCCATTGTGTTGGCGCAAATAGTGGAGTCGCCATAGGGGATGTTTGCGTTCCTCCACCCATATTCAGTTTGTAAGTTGATGCATGCACAAAAGCCGCTTGTCGTCTTGATGTCAAAAAAAAAAAAAAAAGACCGGAAAACAGGCCATTAGTTCCTGCAGCTTTGTTTTTCTTCAGCCCCATTATGTCTGCTTAATGTCATATTCATGTGGTGGAACAGCACCATCATTCGTAATTGGAGTGTTCGCGTAATCAGTAATTTGCAAAACTGATCCATTGATAGGTTCTGTATAGTCTGGATATCTGTAACTAGATTCCCGTTTTCGTTGACAGAAGGAACCTTCACTCATGCGCTTAATCTTCTTGAATCATTTTCAAATCTCACTCCTGTCGCGACAAATCTCTATATCATCATACTAGCGCTTTTCCAGCTTCCTCTTCCTGCCCCTGAAAATACATCTCTTCGTACTCCGTTTCACACTGTGCTGCTCCCTAATAGCGGGTTTCAGTGTAAGTGAACAATTTCGCCTTGATGCTGATTGATGACTGCCGTTTGTTCACAAGTGCGTTCTGGAATGGAACATTAGCCCATCCAACAACACCTACACAAAGTATTTCTGTCGTGGTTTACGATATCTAAAATATTTATCTCTCCGATCTGAAAGGATTAGCGTACTGATTTATAATTTAAAATTTTTAATTTGACTGAACAAAAAAATTAACTGTGGATTTGAGAACCGAGTATGGCGCCTAGTTATATGAGACATTTCTGGAAAGTGGAAGCCTTTTCACTCAAAAAACAATTGGATAATAATACTTGAAAATTCCTCTATCCCTGAATCTTTTTTCCATTATTTGTGTACGTTTAAAATTGCGATCCAAACGGTAAAACTTTTCCTGAAATTTAGCATAAATTTTTTCCTAGTATGTGGATAAAGGATAGTAACTCGATTTGGTTACGCACTGAAGACGGAAATGGCAAACAATACTCTGCGATTTACGATTTTCCTTTTTAAAAAAGACGAATATTCAAATATCTGGAAACGAAGAAGTATGACTCAACCCACATTCATTTTGTTTGTGTGTCTGTGTGGTAGTTTTGAATATAATTCAATGCTAAATATTGTATATAATACATGTTAACAATAAATATCTAATGACAATTAATCAAGAAGCTTTCGAAATGTTTGTTTAGGTACTATACTTAGTAACTTTCTATGGTTGTTGCGTTTTTCTACTTTTTGCTCCATATATGTTGATTTTCTTGGTATCTCCTTTTTGGGAATGGCCCATGCAATAGGTTAATTTGATATCATATTTTAAATAATTCTTTTATTCACTTTAATTACAAATAAAATTATTAAGGATCTTTTCAATGTCTGTACTATCACAAAATCGATAAATGAGTCTTAAATACACGAATCCAGTCATTCAGTGTCAATAAACAAATTTGACTTGACAAGTTGCACTTTGCGAACGTTTTCCACAAAATTAAGACAGTTCGTATGAATTTAACCACATCAAATAAAATATAAATTATATCTATGCAAAAACAATGAAAAGAGGATGCATATAACTTAGGTGACGACGTGGAAACAAAAAAAAAATTAACCATCAATCGTCCAAGCAAATTTCTATGTACGAATATTGAAATTTTTTTAATTCGAAAAAAAAATTTTCATAAATTAAGCTGTAGTGGCAGAGGCATGAGCCTTAAATTTGTTCCATTTTTTCGATAATTTTCTAACAAAATTTTTAACTTTTTCCATTATCAAACGCTGATGAAACCTTTGTTATTCAATTACCTCTATTACAACGAACGAGTTTCTGCGAGATTTGTGCGATAAATTTACACGAATATTTTTGAAATATTTAGCTAAAAACTTTCTTCTAAAAACTTATGAAAAACTTCAGAGTCTCTTGTACTGGCGAAAAAATTTCGTCTTCGTTTTTATTTTACATCGTTTTCATCTACAAATACTGTTTCGTATTCAGAGTTCAGTCAAATATGCTCGAATGCTTCAGAGCAAGCAGCACAACCATATATGTACACAATTAGAGCACATTGATTTTATAGCTTTGTCCTTTATTACTTTTACAAAAATTAAGATGTGTCAAAATGAATAAACTATAGTAAACTTGCTAATTGACATGTTATACATGCGTTGCCAGATCGTGTCAATACTTTTCTGACATTTGTATGTAGTTTCAATTGTACCTCAAACTAACCCACATGTCTTCCGGCATATCGAGAAAACCTACCGTCGAACAAGATATAACGAATGCTCTTATTTATTTATGCAAAATAATGCAAAACGACGAGACATTTTCGTGTGTGCACCCAATTTCGTATTACAAATTCATTCAGTCACGCTTTCGTCAAAACGTCATTATTTGTATGAATTAAGTAGTATAGAATTAACTGCGGCTCTAATATTGCAACAACTGTCAACATGTAGATAACGTGGGTTTCTTCTATAGACGAAAGTGATGGCAACAATTTTACTATCAGATCTCTTCAATTTTTATGCTCTTATTTTTAGATTCTCTCACATAAATCGATTATGCGAACGAAGAAAACTCAACTGCCGCTGCATTGCTATCTATAAAAAATGAAAATTACACTTTCAATGTTTTTTTTTTTATTTTACCCCCTCGTCAATATTTTATCTTTTGCTGCAATGTGTCTACACTGTTTATTTCTCTCTTTTGTGGGGTCGTTGCTCAATACAATAACAACTGCAACAAAAAAACAATGATAGTGTATTACCCTCAATGCGCCGTGGCTATAAGACCAATTAAAGGTATAATTATGAAAAAGGTATAATTATAAAGATAGAGCAATAAGAGAGAGTACTCACGAACAAAACAACAACACACGTATACGGAAAGAAGAAGAAGTAAGAAAGAAAAAAACAAACAAACGAGTTTGACACTTACATACGTATTTGTTATTGTTGAATTTTCTCTTATTGATCTACCTCTATTCTTCTACCATGGCTTTTAACTGATTGCATGACAATGCAGTTTACACTTTGATGGTAAAATTATCATGCAGTATCTGCAAACAAATGCTACGAAACAGCATATGTTGGTAGATTTTAATGCTCGATTCGACTTTATTATAGAAAATATGACTTGATTAATTTTTGTTCTATTTATCATTCACAGAACGTCAGAACTAGGTGGATAGATGCTCATGTAATGTATCAAAGGTGCTTGCAAGGCATACATATATCCCTATATCCTATACCAAATCCCGTTAGTAACACTAAATGACTTTAGACCTATTCTTATTCCTATTCGTCATACTGTATCTATTCACTTACTATTTTTACTATCACAACCCAAGGTATACCGTGTTTACAACCAAAGTGGTTCGGCATCTATTTTCTTCTTTCTACCGGAGTCTTCCTTTTAGTATATGACCTCCAACAGGCTCCTAATATAGCGCCTTCGTGTTCCTCATAAGGTCAATATGACCGTGACATTGGATTTTTATGAGCTTAACCATGTCACTAACCATATTTGGGTGTACCATATCCGGCACTCGCGACATATCTCCAATGCTGTGTAGATTATTTCTCTGAAAAATGCGAACCAAACTCTTCGTAGACGGAAAGTCACCAAGCTTTTGCACCATATGTGAGGACAAGCATAATGAAATACATATAGAGTGTGGTTTTCGTTTTTAGAGAGAGGGCTAGACTTCTCAATTCAACGAAATTTCATCTATAACTGATGGACACGCTTCAACGATGTCTCAAAATTTCGTTGCCGGAAGCCCAAACTTCATTCCAGTGTAAACAAACTATTACATTGCCTTAAGAATTATACAACAGCATAATTAATCGGTTATGCCGCGGATATGGAACCAACTCTTGTTTTTCCCCAATGAACAAATTGTTGTTTACGAAACTAAAAACGAGCTTCAAAATGCATGCTCGACGAATTGAATCTTTTGCAAGTAAAAAATTGGAATTACTGGCTGGATCTCTCACACCATAGTCCGCTGAACTTGTTAAAATTATAAAAATTTATTTTTGTTTAGTAAGATGTGGTAAAGTGGATTTATTAATTATTTTCCATTATAAATAAATATTGATATTTTTCAAAACAAAGGAAAATATTTACTGAATTTAGAAGTAAACAAATTTGAATTCCATTCTTTGTATTCAATCCTTCTAGTGGGTTTATTTTATTAATGAGGACATTATGTTATACTTTGGTTAGTGAGAACTTTTATTAAGAGCGAAATATATCAAACAGCTAATTATAGCAATGAAATTAGAAAAGAAATTACACATTTTTTTAACGATTCTATTATTTATGGGATCTTTCTATGCTTCATTTTCGTGGTTTTCCATTTTCTGAACAATATCAACATCCATCTCCAAAAAGCGTTTTAAGCGGGTACCATTGAATGGTTGATCACTACCTGGGGGATATTTGCGCATCTATAAAATACAAGAATAATATAAGTTATTATTGATTTATTAAAATGAAATTGGAATTTCTAAAAAAACAAAAAAAAAAGAAATGGATAGCAATAGAATATAGAAAATGTAAAACAAAAAGTGTAAGGTTAAATCAAAACGGATTATAAAAAATGGAAGTAAATATATTGTACATAGTATGCACAGGAAAATTCACAGCCTTTTTATATGAGCCATTTCAAATGAAAATGTAACTTTTTTTAAATGTTCTAAATCACGTAAATTTTAAACCAAACAATCATAATTATTAATTTAATTACAAAAATTACTTAAACACTTTCATGTAGAACGGCTCAAATTGTTAAATATACATAAATGTATTTAAGCAGATAATTTTGTGAATAATCCCGATCATGTATAAGAGCATAGACTATAATGTTTGTAAATAATACCTTTTCGTTATTTCTTTAATAAAAAATAACCAATTTTGTTTAGTTCATTTTAGGATTTTTCTGTGTGAAATGGATGTGCGTGGTTTATCCGAGATTAAAGCATTTATATGCTTTTCATGGACTGTGCATGTTAATTAATCTGGATTACGCGGTTGTTTGCATCTTTTTCATTCTTTCTTAATTTTTTTTTTGTAAGTAATATCAATCCGAAATTCAGTCCAGTCGTTGATGTATGTAAAGTTTTTTAAAATGAATTAGTTATTTTCGTTTTAATGGAAAGTATTAAATAGTATATTTATAAAATTGAAAGAAGAAAAGTTGTATGAAATTGCATGCAGATAAGTAAAAGGATAGATTGAAAAGACAATTTTTTATTATGTGTAACACATACACATCCATAGTGACTAAGTACGAATGATAGTTTAAAAAAGTGAAAAATTGAAATTAGAAAAAAATTAAAAGAACTATACTATATACATGTCACAGATGCTAACGCTTTAAGATATTGCGATTTCATCCTCTTCATACTGGACGGATGCTAAAATGTCAAGGTTCTTATTATAAAAATAAATTTAGCCTACTAACATACCGAAAAATTAGCCCCAAATTTTTTATGAATCTAACAAAATGATAATGACAAATCATTAGCAGTTTTGTATACTATAATATAAAATTTGTATACAATTCAACTACAATCGTGTGTAATCCTTTTATCACATTGCAAACATATGTTTTGTTTATTGTATACAGTGTACTAAACAGCTGATACGCATATGTTATGAGAGAACATCATGCTACTAGATAGACCTATCCGAAATACTTGATATATTTTCAGTCATTTTCGGATAAATATTGAAACTTTCTAGGTTGTCAGCAATGTCATGAACGTGTTAAACAATAGGTTTGTTCGAAACAAACAACTTTCAATCATTGTTAACAATTGTCGACAGGAAAGCCTTCGCGTACTCGATTTATGTGACAGAGAATCCAAAAAATGGGAGCGTAAAAATTGAAAAGATCTGATAGTTTGTGATCATAAATAACGAAGGTAGAGCAATTGTAAAGGATTCCTCTTTGCTGCGCCTTATTATAGGTATGTTTGTTTGTTTTTTGTCAAATCGTGATTGTTAACACCAAAAAACTTGCAACGATAGCGAAAACGAGAGCGTAAAATGACAGTTCGCTGTTAGAGAACTTACAAATTTTTACTGAATAAATTTTTACCTGTAACAATTTGCAAGCAAGAAAAACATATGATTGAAACACATATGGCAACAACCGAATATTCTTGAAGTGTGCCAATGGATTAGGTTTAGAATTAGGTGTTGTTAGTTAATTGAAGTCCTTTGAACTAGTATTCAGCAAAAAAACTTTGCGTTCTCGAGGCAAGTTGCTTGGAATCGCTGATATTGAAATTTATATTCAAAATCAGCTGTTTCTGTTATCTTGCAAGTTTTTACAAATTGCTGTTTGTTTACTTTTTTTGGATAATTTTCTGTTTGAGAGCGAATTCTTTCTTACTCTCTAAAATTTCGTTGCTGGATAATTCTTACTGGAAAAGTAAACAATCAGACCTAATGTCAGAAACTGAGTTCTTATAGTGTCAAACTAGTGTGTTTGTAGTTTTATTTTCTACTTCTGTTGTTTCCTTTTCTACTTCTTTTACTTCTTTTCCCATATGTCTGTTGTTGTTTTATTTACTTTTTCTCCTTCATTCGTGAGAACTCTCTCTAATGGCTCTATCTTGTATTATTATACCATGGTCATCACTTTCAATCACCGATAAAAAAAAACATCCAACTGTCAATTACGTACTGTGATTGTCAATTTGCAAGTTTCTGATAGGTTTTCGTTCGCGTACTTTCTATATATTTTCTCATATCATATTCTCGTTCATATTCTCTCAATGGCAGAGATTGTTAGTAATGTAAGCGAACAAACCTAATATTTTTCCATTGACAATGTTGTCATACGAACAAAAAGAAATTTTTTTAAAAGGAAATCGCAGGTTCGATTTGTCAAATTCCCGAACTGTCCCAATATTAATAAATATTGAATTTAAAAATTGTTTGTTCAGTTATTTAGAATAACAAACTATATTGTATTACAAGAACAAGGAAGCGATAAATTTCTTGATGTCACGGAACAACTTATTTTATGAGGCAATGTGTGAGGAAGTGGTTCGAATATATGAGAGTCCTATGGGTTTTCAGGGTTCTTTTTTTTAAATATTAATGTATACACAGGTATCTATAGTATATCTGACATTTATAATAATTTAAAAAAGTGTACTATACAATGCTGGTAAAGCGTTCGATTTATTTATTATTTATTTATTATTATAATTATTATGTATTATTATCATATTTAAAATGGGCTCATCCAAAAGTCATGCATTGCGACGTAAAAGGTAATGGTTTTACTTTTTAATGTGCATATTTAGAGGAAACGACTATCGTGAAGTTTGTCTATTCTATTGATATGAGTTCATAGATTCAAAAAATGTGTGTGTAAACAAAAATTTACTAGTATCAGAAAAAAAGAATGCATTAAAAATGTAATAAAAAGTCGTACACCTGTTCGCATAATTAAATCTGTCAATCCTTTGATATGAATTTAATTTAAGGTTAGTTTGAATCATAATTGAATTAAGAAAGTGGTAGCGAAATTGACCTTTACACCTAAAAATCTTAGATTTTTATTTTGATCACTACTGATATTGTAGTAACCAACAGTTAGCAAAACAAAATATTTATTTTTGTTCATTTTAATATTAAAGCTTTACTAAGTTCACAGTGGATATCCTAATCGCTCACCGGATTATTCTGGTGGGGTTACAATAGTTACCGCAATTACTTTTGAATACTTTGGTTACAAATATATGAAAACAGTATTCTACATAAATTCATAGTATCGTAACAAAAATGTTTACGTTTCATTATGTTGGTAACAAGCTATTCTTCATACAATAAAACTTAAAAGTGATGATGTATTTCGAATTGCTACGTACTTTTTAGCACTTGCTTTGATATAATAAAAATGATACCTATGTATGCCGGTTAGTAGTTAGAAAATATGTGTTAATATTTAACTCAATAACAATCCCACAGCAAATAAATCATAAATAATATAAATGATATTTGGCAATATTGATTCATAAGCAAAGTTTAATTTTTACATGAGTGAAGGAAGTAATGCATAATAATAGGATGTGTTTAATATATTATATTTTTTTTTTTTTGCAGTAAATTGTCAGTATATATTATATAGCGTTATTTTTTGTTGGTTGTGATGAATTCGTCTTTGGCGAATCGTTTCTGTAATTAGAAAAATTCAAATAAATCCATGGTATACCAATTGATTAATTACTAAATAATTAAAATATGATGATTGTCTAAAAATATTAAATAATTATAATTAAATATGTTGCTTGTTTATGTGATTGGTTGAAGCAGTGATGTCCCTTAAGTTTTACATGTGGTAATGGAATCTGCGGAACTTGTAAAGTGATCTCATTTAAATAGTCTTACCATAATTCTGTACTTTTCCTTGCATGCATAAGCGGATTCATCCATGTCTTGATAACAATCTGATTTGTATTCAGGTGGTAAGGGACGACCTTCAAATTCGCATAATTTATGTAGTGGACGTGATCTATTATAAATATTAATTTACACTTAAAATAGTTTCACCACATTTGAATAGAACATTCTGTATTTTGATTATGTACGAGTGTGTATAACTGACCTTACTATAAGTTTATTCATTGTCGACGGCTTCTGCATGGGACAGTAAAAAACATCTGGTGTTTTCTTATCAAACACTATAGATTTGCGCATCATATCATTATCTTTATGTGTGATTTTATCTCCAAATTTCGCATATGCAAAACTTGCAAAAATGAGTAAAATTAAAGCTGTATACAAATGCAAACGATTTGCCATTTCGATCTGTGAAAAAAGATATATACATTGAATTAAAATTCTAATACAAGATATTACATTTTCTAAATTATTATTCTACCGTACCGTAACATTTATTTAACTTTAAACTTTCACCTAAGATATATATAGATGACCTTTCTAGCCCTAACACATGGACTTATTTTAATTCTTCTTTTATTCTACACTGTGCTCCGACCCATTTACTTTCATCCTCTATCTGTTATAATTAATTCCTACGATTATGAAGTACCATCATTATTAAAATGAGACAACAAATTTTTGTCAATTTTCGCCTTTTTAGCTTTATTACACAATGACAGCATTTGTGTGGGTGGAATGATTCTAAACCAGGATGAAAAATCTATATCCATATAGTAAAACCTCCAAATCCTTTGGCATTCTTAGACCAAATTTATGTCATGGCCATATTATGTTTGCAATTTTTTACTGAGTGTTTGTAGAATAAGTCGAAAAAAAAACGGTTAGAATTCATATCGGAGCAAAATGTGTTGTTTGGGTACATATGCAATAGTAAAATTTAACCAAAAATCATTTTGTAAACATTTTAACCCATTAGCTCTCTCACGAAGGGGTTGTTTTGACCCCTTTTTAAATAGTCTGAGTAAAATGACATTTAGGTGGTCTCTAGGGTATTAACATGTTCTAGAAAATGATCATTTTACTAGAACGTAAAAGTTCGCAGAACAAAAAAAACAAGCAGAACAAAAAAACAAATACTTCCCCTTGAAATACGCAAATTTTTTATGCATTCCTTTATAATTTGTTGTGGGTGCCGTAGCTCAGTGGTTAATGTGTTGACCTTCTGATCAGTAGGTCGTGGTTCAATCCCCGGCTGAAGCATAACAAATTTGGTATCGAAAAGATTTTTCTTTCGAACGGTACCTACCTGTCGGCAAGCAATTGACAATTCTTCCGGCAGTAACAATTTGCCATGAAAAAGTTTCTAAAAGAACTCTGTGACAAAGCTCAGAAAAAGTGATGTCGCAAGAGTTCTGCGTTTAGGAACCGGCTAAAATAAGTATGTCCCTCTAATTCTGTCTAAAAATTTAACACGCGCGCTTTAAGTACCACATATATTTTTTTATTTTTTCATAAATATAAATCTAGTTCTTTTCGAAAGGAAGTTTCGGCGCTTGGTACATCAGTATCGCAATCATCGCTATCATCAGAATCTGAGTCATACATGATGTTCACATGTGACTCCTTTGCTGGCCCTACTTCCCTACTCGCCCTTCAATATGCGGCTAGGTCTTTCAACCTGAATTGGAATCATTCCGCCCTCAGTGTTATACAAGAAGATATTTGAATAGAAAACGAATTCCTTGGTTTATTCTTCCTAATTTTGTAAAAGGTCCATTTTACGAAATAGTCCGAAGTGTATCGGCTCACAAGAAGGAACTATTGGTTTTGATTCGAAATATATCCATTTTCAATGTATTCTTCTAAAATTTAATACATTTTTTTAATGGTTCTTTAATAATTCTGTCCCATTATTATAATCAGATTCCGAAGTCTACGAAATATCCATCCACGGTTGCAATAGCTTTGTCATTCGATTGAAAACACCTTACAGACATACATTTTTTCGGCTTTGGAAACAGATAATAGCCACTGAGAGCCAAATCTGATGATGATGGTGGTAATTCGCATTTTGTTTCGTTGAATTTATGCCATCGTCAAAATACTTGCGTGAACATATGTTAATCAAGTCTTTTACATGAATTTTTGCATCCAATCGATCCAAAAGACTAGAAAAATTCTCAGGGTTGATTATTATACTTTCCTGCCAATAATTAACGAATAAAACACCTTTATAATCGTAAAATAATGTTCCAACCATTTTTCCTTTCGATGAAATTGCCTTTGCACGTCTTTTAGTTGCAATTCCACCAACTTCAATTCATTCTTTTGACTATTCTATTCGGTCTGGTGAATCATAGCGAATCCAAGTTTCATCAAGAGTTAGAGAACGACACTTGAAATCAATTTAATTTTGTTTAAAATGATCCAAACATGCATTCAAATGCATTTTTGCCATCTGGAACTGTATGTATATGGCCAATTCGTTCTTTTGAGATGTTCATCGCATCAGCTATATCTCGCACTTTCGTTCGTTGCAAGTGAAAAAGGATATTCACCAAAAACAATTTCTCGAATGGATAAACGGTTTTTCAAATTTTCCATTACAACAACAAAAATCAAAAATTTTTTTGGCATACATTTGACATTTGACATGAATTCATCGAAAGGATGACATAGTGGCCTAGTTACTGTCTAATAGTGGTTAGACTAGTCTTACTTTTTGTAGGAGTATAAATACATTGAGGAATGCAAGCGAGTAAAAGTACTAGTACAAAGTGCATAGTATGTATACCAGTTTTTATGAATAACGCGACAACCATTGCCATTTCCATGAGTAATAACAAGTTGTAACTTATAACCTTTTGGCACTACGTCACATAAACACATAGTGAAGCAAAGAAGTTATATCAAATTATCTTTTAAATATCAGAAAATTAAGATCTACTAGAACATAAAAATTGCTGTTTAGAATTTCTGACTTTATTTAGACCATGGAAATAAAGTCTAAGTAATTATATTTTGCTATTATTTAAGAAATACGTAAAGTTATTTCTTTGACAATTTCTTCGCGTTTTAATATGATGTCACACGCTCGTAAAAACTACAATAAGATCGTTACTACAGAGAATATAACTCAATATCTATGTATGTACGTACGATATGTTCTCTCGCCCACTAACTTGAAGGCATTGTACTCTTTTAATGTCATTTTATATTTTATAGCATTTCAATAATCCACATTTTCTTAATTGCACATGTGTACTCGTATACATATCATAAATATTAAAAACTAGTATCCCAAAAAAAGATACCGTTTTATTTTAACAACTTACGAGTAACGAGTACTTTGATAATTACTTTTTTTTTATAATAAAATATATGATTTGGATGGCAAAAGCGTGGATAGTTATTCCTGC
The DNA here is from genome assembly GCA_963854835.1 of Megamerina dolium. Classification (NCBI taxonomy): domain Eukaryota; kingdom Metazoa; phylum Arthropoda; class Insecta; order Diptera; family Megamerinidae; genus Megamerina; species Megamerina dolium. Next base: position 47,520,025 of record OY978529.1, on the reverse strand, counting down.
TAATTTAAGTCATTTTCATGCAAATCTTGAAATAGGCTTACTCGTATAGTACAAACATAGAAAAAAAAACAATTTGTTCATTATTTATGTATATTAGTAGGTCATTTCGCTATTAGTTGTCTTTTATAAATGCATATGTGCGTATATGTTACTTGCACATCCACGTAATTCTATATGCAAGCGAATTCATGTACGAGTGCACACGAATGAATGTAAGTAAATATAGAGATTTGTTTGCTGTATTTATAAGAGTATACGCTTTCAAGGTTGCGTTTGAACAGGTATAACGAGTCTGTTAGCAAAAGATTTGATTGTAGACTAATGAATTACCAGTCCGAAAATATTAACAAATTTGAATGATAATGCGGAAAAGTAGATAAAAAAATTACATTTTCTTCTTATTAAAAGTTTTGCTCAGTTTCAATCGTAACGTCAAATTACGATCTAACTCACACTTATTAACATAATTTGTAATTGTTGAAAAACCTGAAATTTAAAATTTATAATAAGAAAAATTCATGTTTGTTTCCAAAAATATATCGAAATATAAACATAGATTATGTAAGTAGGAACCTTTATTTGAATTAGAACTCCGTTCGTTGGAAATTTCATGTTTGGAGCATATATAAATCCTGCGTCTCTTAACAGCCCATATTACGATAATTAATATATGTATATGAGGACTGCTAGATAAATCAGGGTTTTTTTTTTTTGAATAAATTATATTTTTTAAGCCAAAAAGCGGTTTTTCTTTACATAGTCTCCTTTTATTTTGTTACATTTAGTCCAGTGTTTTACCAATTTTTTATTCCTTCTACATAATACATAGTTTTTAGCAAGGTCCTCAAAATATGTGTTCGCTTCATAGCTGAAATTTTGATTCGACCCAACTGACCCGACTAAACGATCGGCATAACTTGTGCTGGTGCGAACGCAACGGAATTCATTAAACCACTTTTTAACAATTGAAGTTCATGGTGCAGAGTCCAAATTATATTTACCAAGCCTTTTACTACGATAAAAATTCAAAAAGACACCAACTTAACTAACTGCCTTCGTACATAAATTCGTTCAATATCGGTAAGACGGACGATGCGACGAATTGTCTCTTTATCGCATACATATGATCTGATCAAATTTGCATCATAGTTAAAAAAACCTTCTACAGGTAAACTGAATACTTAAAAGTGCATGATGCTGTTACATAGAGTGAATCTTAGCTAATTTTGGAACAATCTCATTAGACATTTTCAAGATTAACCAGAGTCAAGGTAATGTGTTTATTAGTGCAGCTGCTTAAAAAAAAAATCGCTACACAAGCCAAATAGAATTAATTTTGATTTGATTTCGTTATGGTCTGGGAATAATTAAAATTCAATTCTTCTTCTTATGTGTCAAGTACAAACGATAGTCGATTTGATAGTCGATGCCACTCTGTTATACAGAACTTGATCCAGCGGTCTCCGAATGCAATATTTTTCTAATGTAGTCTCCCGTTCGCTTGATATGACTGACCCAGTGCAACCGTTAGATGTTAAACCGTTTAAGGGGAGGTTCTCCTCTTTTTTTTTTCAAAAAATCGAAAGGTATAAATGCTTAGAATATTTGTGCAATCGTATTTTTCGATCCACAACATATTTATCTCACTAAAGCGTCTCTGATGCACCGATCATGCGCGCGCGGAGGAAATCTCAGGTGCTATTTTATTGCGCGGCCATGGACTAATTTATAGAGATGAATTGTGTAAACAAATGGATAATGCAAAAATAACATTATTTTCGTATTCAGAGACTGAAAATACTATGAAAATAATATGTAAATCATGAAAACATAAAATTTTCCTCTCGTTTGTTTGTGAGACTTACAACTTTTAACGCGTTTATCTCAAAAGCATTTTTTTTATCCTAGCGTCAAGCATAGCTCATGATCTACTGCTCAGATTTACTTCATCTAAAATTTTCCTGAAAGAGTATGGTTTTTCGTATGACTTATACCTAAAATAAACATAAACAATTGTTCAATAATTGTCGTTAAACAAAAAAAAAAAAACTTTAAGAGAAGAGGGTAAAATCGAAATTTTTTTTTAACTATGCATAAATTAGATAATTTTTCTTGAAAACTCTTTATAAATAGGTATAAGTCATAGGAATTTTTATTAACTTGAATATAAAATACAAGTTTTTGATTTCAGTTTACTACAAGTGGCTGCAACCTTGACGTTATCGAACGACTCCTCGCTTTCAAAGGATGACACGATCCGCCATTTTGGGGCCGCAATATTAGATTTTGTCATAAAAATTTTTTTTTTTGTATTTTTAAAAGTTGTCTTAATAAACCATCAAAACCGTTCGTTCGTATGTCTTTTCATTATCCGACAGTAAACAATCAAATTTCGCTTCATTTTCGGCTAAAACGAGGAGAATCTCCCCTTAATGCTGCAACTAGCCACCGACGTAGCATACGTACGTACCGCCCGTACGTAAGAACATACAAAATTGCATTGATTCTCTCCGCTACGAGCAACGTCTACGTCACCGTCATACGGTGGTGAGTTTTCTTTAACACGACGTTCCCATAAGATAGGTCGTGTCAGCTGACACGTTCTACGTTTTTACGTCGGTGGCTAGTTGCAGCATAACTCTGTCAATATCGGCCTATAGGTCGTACATATTTTTATTATTTATATTATTCGGTAGTCGCCATCAGCAGAAACAGTACCCGAAAACTTGAGGTAAATTCACATTCGGTGGTTCAAGTATCCACGCTTCTGTGCCATATGTAAGTTGTGGAGTGTATTTTTCATTTTTTTAGCGGGGGTAGCTTCCTAATTGCACACTTAATTCAAAATGGCACCACTTTGCTAGTGTGATCCTTCATACGATCTCCAGGCTAACGTGGTAATATTGGTTTCCATATAGACAAAGGCCTTTATTAGTTCGAAAGTGTAGTTGCTAAGACCCTGTGACTCTGTCTCATAGATAAATCACAATAAAGTTATTGGTTTTCTCGCGGCATGAGCTGGCACATTATCATGTTTGAAATAAAATAGCGACTTCCTAATTCCTCTAATGGTTGAAATCTTGTAGAAAGCAGTTTTTATATAATTTGTTATCAGTGTTTCTTTATAATTTGGTACCTAATTACCATCTGACCAGTATCTAGGATATAATAGCTACAGTTTATACCCAGGTAAAGTTAATCGCTATTCCATTTTCGTTTTTGGCAATGAAAACTTAGCGAATTTTTGTTAGTATCTTTATACAATATATTTATTTGCATAAATTTTGTATTATTCAGATAAGTTTAAAGTTAATTTTCCATATATGTACTTATATAAATTCTTTAAAACTAATCAAAGTAGCATACACAAATTCAATAACATTACGAGTATATGAGTCGCCCACAAAATTTTGTTCAACTTCTAGGTATTGTGTGGATACAAATGTTTATGGTGAATGATGATGAGAAACGGGCTAATGAACGAACAGTGGTGATGTTATTTTGAGCAATATTACTATGTGGGCTAAATATTTCGAAATCATACTATACAAAATAAATCGATAATATCTCTGCGCTATGTATGTTTGTTTTAATACCTCCAGTAATTCGCAATATTCTACTCACAGGTTGTGAAATGCTCTTTGAATTTCAAATTTTCACCCAAATAAACCAAATTAAAAAAAATCACTCCATGATCACATATGTAATGTATATGAGACTCTGAGTAGTTAGCTGTCTTATGTATAAACTGTTGGCAAAATACATAATTAGGCACTTGAGCTAATTCGTTATTTTGTGATAGAAAATATATCTGGTGTGTCTGTATGTAGTTCTGCTTAAATATTTTATTGTTAAAATGTAAGATATTTGTTTAAAATGATTTCACCTGTATATATTTAACGATTACAGTAATCAGAAATAATAAAAGTAATGAAATTCCAATGCCAAATAATCGAATTAGCTGTTGCGCACACTCATTAACTTAACGCGTCGAAATCTACAATCTGACACCACGTAAGACCAAACAATACTACTTGGCAAGACTTTCGCTCGTTAGCAAATGGCTTAAAGACATCTGTTTACTCTATATGATTTGCGCAAATGCAGCTTCGAAATGTATTTGGTGTATTTAGTGGTGTGATTAACTGAAAAAGTTGTAAAATAGAAACACAGCCAGCTTGCATTAGTTAAAGCTTTCAGATTGAGGTGAAAATCAATCACTTGTGCCTCTGACTTCATTTGACTACGAACGTTCGAACTTACATGATTATTTTGTTGTAATTCATAATTGACTGCAATAATTGAACACCAATTATTTAAAAATAATATGACTGGAATTATTCCGAGTAATTCATAAATTCATTCTTTTAAATTAAGTACTGTATTAACAAAATAAATAAAAAATTATAATTTTTAAATTTGTTTTTGTTGCTCAAGAAAAAAAATTTATTATTGATTTTGTTGAATTAAATCTTAAGAATTACGTGTGCGCACGTGCACATACAGGGTTATCCATTTTGAGGTTCCAAAAGTAAACGTAAATAAAACATACCTCTGTTTCGAAATTCGATCACATTTTTATTTCAATATAATGTTTGGACCTTGCCATTATGTGTGTGGAATACAACATCATTCAAATGTTCTCCACGGGACCTCTTACAGCACTTGATCCTTGTGAGGAAATTTTCAATGACTCTCTGGCACATATCGGGCAATATCTCGGCCATAATTTGACACATGTTTGTTTTCAAAACGTCAAGCGCTTGAGGATAAGTCCAACGGTGATAAATCGGACGATCTTGGTGGCTAATTCATGGACAGGATTGATAATGGGCACGAACGTTCAACTGTCACATCCACACGAAAGAATCAAAGTGACTAACCTCGGAATATTTAAATTAACTTAACTATAAGTTACTATACCGTCTACAACAATATTTGACATATAAATTTATGTTATACTATCTTATTGTTTTCCAATAAATGGGCAAGCCTCACCCAGTGTTTATAGTACCTCCCATATGAAGTGCCTCAGCGTTCTGCCTACAACAACCATATGTTATTTGACAGTTATTAGATTAAAATTGTAGTCAGAAATAGCTTGGTATGAAATCAGCAAGTCACGTCGACCTCTTAATGTGGCTTCCATACAAAGTTTCCATACAAAGACTTACAAAGTATTCAGAGTAGAACAACCATATTTAAGGTGTAGATTAGTATTGTAAGAAATGTCATAATTACAAGAAATGTATAATAACTCCCGTACAAAGTGCCTGAATTACTTTTAAATGTAAACCGCTGTAACCTCGGCAGTCTTCTGCCTGGAACAGCTATATTTGACACTTTGATTAATATTGAAATTAAATAAGGAAACCACTACCACTTCTTAATGTAACTCCCATACAGCCATATTAAACATGTAAGTAGTTTTGAAGGTAGAACTAATTTTGAGATAAATGCAAGCCACACCCACTATTTTATATACCTTATATAGCTAAAGATGAACACGGTGGGTCCACTTTTTATATATAGTATATAACCAGATCAGCCAGACCGTAGTCAAAGATATACTGCATATCCTCCGAAATAGCTTTAAATCCAAAAATGTTTAACTACAAGTTTTATGCACATCTGGAAAGCATGAAATAAGTGTAGTAGTAGTTCATATTCTAAATTTTGTACCCACTTATGAGTTTTATATTTTACGAGTGAAATTATTTTTTTAATTAAATTAATATATTTATAATTTTTGATCATTTATATTATTAAAAAATTCGATTTCAATATAATCACTTTGAAATTTCTCTATTATTTTTCACCCTGTTCACATTAAGATATATGTGTCGAAGCTCAGTAGTTAGTGCTTTGGAAAGGTTAAGGAAAATTTAGTCGCGAAAAATATTTCTTCTATTAAACGGTGCGCACCAGTCTGTAAGCAATTGGCAATTCTTCCAGTAAAAACAATTTACCATGGAAAGCTTCTAAAAATAGTTCAATGACAAAGCCTAATAAAGTAGTCCTCTTCTAATACTGCCAAAATTTAACACGGACACCAATATCGTAAAAGAGGCTCAACCAAACATATAAAAAATAAAAATAAACTAATATTTGCCTCGTATTATTACAGATACTTTGGGTTAGTTATAGCCCTGACAGACAGCAGCGTTAATCCGGATTAACGATTTAATTCGAATTAACTCGGGGATTAACTGCAGCTAATCTGCATTAACTCCACGAGTTAATTTTCAAAATTACGATGGCAACACTGCTGAAAAATTTCAATTGTGGATTTTTCTCGATCCATTTTACAAAATATTAGGCGTATTCGCTTATAAAAAAATTTCAACAATTGTTAACAGTTTTCGATATGAAAAGCGTTGGCGAACAAATAAATCCACCTGTCAATTACGAACTGTGAATGTCAATTTACAAGTTTCTGATAGTTTTCAGTTCACGTACTTCTTGTAGATTTGCTCATATCGAGAGTGACAGATGACAGAAATTGATATTGATAGTAATGTAAGTGAGCAGACCTAATAAAACAACAATCAGCTGTTTAGTTAATCCGCAATACTGCCGTCTGTCAGGTTAGTATTTTATTCAGATTAAGTGCGTCGTTAATCCGGATTAACGCTGCCGTCTGTCTGGGCTATTACTTCACTTTTACTTCTCTCTTCTGTGCAGTCATCGCCAGAACTCCTACAAACACAATTTGAATCATTTGAGAGCATATAAAATGCTACATTGGAAGAATAGGTATCAATAATATCGCAAAATTAAAACTACACAAAAATCGGGGACATGGGCAGTTGGGAGGTATTTCGTATGCTATAATTGGTGGAAGTAACGTTCTGTCGCATAGGATACCAACGCCACTAACCAACTGAACTATTGCATCCAAATGATATAATGGACTTGGTCATTGTCGTAATAAATCTACTTTTCCATTATTTTCTATCTTTCAGAGATTATTGTATAAAACATAAAACCAATAGGAAAGACTTTTGTTTGATTCTTTGTTCTACTTTTTCGTTTTAAGCTATTACCTTTAACAGAGAATGGCGTATACAACACTGTTCTAAAGAAGCAATCATTACGTAGCGCCGTGCAACTTTAGTATTTCATTTTCGAAATCACACTACCAACTGGCGGATATGAAATTCCGCGAAATCACCATGTCCAATATTGTTGACATTGCTGGCAACATGAGCATTTTGAAAAATAAAAAGTTTTTATGTTTGGTTTTTGTATTTGTGTTCTCACTCCGACGTCGCCATTTCTATTCGAGTTGCAAGTCAAAATAATGATCAAAGAACGCTAATTTTATGATTGTTATTCTATTAAGAAAATATGAGCAATCTCATTTGAATGTACGTAATTGTGAATAAATTATTTGTTTGCATAAAATGATGGAGTAGTTAAAGAAAAAGTTCTCATGAAAAATGTATATTAAAATAGTGAAATTTGTTTCGAAAAGGGAACAAAAGGAAAATGATTTCTCAATCCCCAAAACGGGGAAATGAACAATCAACTTGTATGGAACTTTTTTCCAATCAAATTGCAATAAAATATTTTATTGTGAATAAATGCTTACTTCTTTGTATGTAAGAGCATAAGTAATAACTAGAAAAAAAGTGTGGAAATGTGGAATTATATATTTTGAAAGAAAAACGTTTACCATTGTGATAGTGTTTCTAGGTTGGGGTTTATTCATTATTGGTCTGGTGAATTTTAATAAAAGTTGGACTATAAGAGGGTGAAATTGTGAGAATTGTAAAATAATTGCATATGAATTGTTTTATTTGTCACAAAAAAATCTATTAAGAAACAAAGTTACAAAATTACTTACTAAACATTACTTGAAAAAAATAATTTATTTTATTATGTTGCAGTTCAGAATATACATACATGATGCAACTAAGGCAAGACGTAGATCAAACGACAACAAAAAGCAAATACGCTACCATGCACAACCACTAGCAATTTTATTCATAATTAATGAAAATGTTAAACCCATTGTTTTCCCTTTTGCAAATCATTAGAGAAAAGAGAGAAACAATTTAACATATAAGTAAATAATTAGTATTAAGCGCAAAGTGATATATCATCGTCAGTGGATTGTAGTGAACGTACGGCACAACCACCACAACATGAGCGATCGTGATATTCCAAGTGTGCCGGTAACGACTTTAGCCGGATTAACAAGTTTATCGGACTGTATGTATCTTGAATCTGTTTTCTAGACTATCAGAATTACATCATTTGCACTTTTGGTATTTCAGTACTCAGCGAACTTCCTGTTTCCGATTCATTATCCAATGCTACCACGCTTAACAAATCGTTGCTATTCCATACTCTTGTTGCTAATGAATCGAACAATTTACTATCGGTACGAGATGATAACCTAGTAAGACAATTGGTTCATGCTATAGAACAAACGAATTCTGATAATATGTAAGTAACTAAACATGAATTGCAAACTTGGCGCTTTTATTAACATGTTGTTCTTTTTAGTGAACTTAAGCCTCAATATGCCATACAACAACATGGTACCAATATAAGTACTTATCCTGAATTGCTTCAAGGAATTTACAATTATCGTCCAACTGTTTTCAATACATCGCAACGGTTTAGTAAGTTGTTTACATATAAAAAAAAACGAATTGGCACATTTTCTAAGGGTTGTTCAAATTTCCTACAGCTACACAAAATAACAATTTACAACAGCAGCAGCAGCAGCAGCAACACCACTATAATATGCAGCAACAACCGTGTCATAATGTGAATTTGGCGCAACAACCTCAACATCAGCAAAATATTGATTCAATGCTACCCGCACTTCAACAAAGATTGCCTGGAAGTGCAGATGTTGCTACAGCATTATCCACGGTTGTGGGTGTAAATACTAATCAATTACATCAGAATCAACAACAGGCACAAACTTCTCATACTTCTGCTGCAATGGAGGTGGCCCAACCACAGAAGCACAACTTACAGCAAAGCAATATAATGTAAACTAGAATTTATATTAATACAAACAATTTTGAATAGTGAACCATAATTTACTTTTGCAGAAATCATGCTTCCCCCCAAACAAATTTAAATCAAATATCGGCCGCTATTATTGATACTGGACGAGGATGTACACGAACCAGCGGTGAGATTCAGCAGCAGCATATTCCGTCGTCGCAAACGCATCAACTTCCAATAGAAGTAACACAGCTAGAGCACACCAATCAACGAAATCATGCAGTGCAACTGCAGCAGCAACAACAACAGCAGCAGCAGCAGCCTATGTTAATAGAACCACAACATGTACAAATGCCCCAGTTAGTTAATCCATATAAAGTACCACAAATACGACAACAACAACAGCAACAACAATTAGCACAACAAACTTCAGTTATTCAATCGTCGTCATCAGTAGCAGCAGCTGCTGTAGCCAACATGCAACAGCAGCATGCTACAATAAATCAGCAGCATCCGCAACAACAACATCAACAGCAAAAATATAACACTCCACAGAACCCACCGCCATTAGCACCGATTACGCATCAGCAAAAGGCTGTTGTAATTACACATGAGAAACAGCAACACCAACAATTGCCGCAGCAAACTAACGATGTACCCAATTTAACGAACGATCAGCAATCAATAGGTGCGCAGCAGGAGCAACAACAACATCAAATTATACAGGGTAACTTCCAAAATGTGTTGAATTTACAACGTCAACAAATGCAACAATTGGTGGCCCACCATAAACATCAGCAGCAACAACAGCAACAGCAACAAAAGTCTACAACACTTAATAACGAATTATTGCAAAATCAACTGCCGAAGAACAATGTGTTTAATCAAACGCCTGTTGAAGCGGCTGTAGCTTCCGATGGTCATTCGCAACAACAACAACAACAACAACCACCACCACTTATCGCGGCGACATATGCCTCTGATCAGAGTACAGTGGAGCCGGCAAAATCAAACATTACTCTGAATGCAACTGCGACAACAACAACAACTCATACGACAAATGTGATTAATGCCGCCGCCGCTGACACCACAGTCACCAACGCTAAAAGTAAATCTACTAACGACAGTAGTTCGTCTCTATCGTCAAGCAGCAAATCCCTTGTTCGGGTATGTATAAATCGACTTAAAGCCGAGGACGCACGCGTCATGCAACAAAGTATTAAAGAATTTGTACAAAAGTCACCAGAATTGGCAAAAAGAATGGGTTTACCACCAGTACCAGCAAATGCAGAGCTGGTGTCGCCAACCTCCGCGCCCATCATCACCACATCGTCGGCTAATTTTTCTGCGGCACCATCAACTGTTGCAAATCCGACCGAAATTACCACAGGAGCGCTTGACATGCTTCATGTAAATGTTGCTGCAACAACGTCAACAGTTGTTGGCGATACTTTCACCATGATGAAGGCAGATGAAAAACGTATTTCGACAAAACGCAAAAATGCCATCTCTATTGATGATATACCTCCGGAGCAAATATGTAAGTTGGAAATTGAAATGGAATTTTATAAATCTGCTGTGTACCTAGTAATTTTACTTTCTCTGCAATATAGATTATATGAGTATGCTTGGTATTGTAATTTTGTCATGAAAATGTTTCTTTAGAAATATTTCATTTTTTATTCGCTTTATAACATTTGGTAAATTATGTCCATGTATGTGTAAAGAATTTACCGAATATTACGCCTTATAGTTTAACTACTCGCCGACGTAAAACCGCAAACCGTGACAGCTGGCACGATCTGTCTTATGGCATTGCCAGGTTAACGAATACTCACCGACGCGTGACGTAGCCGTTACCCGTAGCGGAGAGAATCAAAAGCAATTTGATTTTTTCCGTAAAACCGTGTCAGCTGATCGCTTTCTATGCGTACAATGTTGCCAGGTTAGACTTTTATAAATAAATTACAAATAAATTTAAAGTGTTTCGAATTTTTTGAAATTAATCAATACTATTTATTTATAAAAAATAATGCATGCACATGGCAACATTGTGATGTATGTATATAAGGGAGAAAAGCAATGGGCATACATTTCGACAAATTTATGTTCTTACGTACGGGCACTACGTCGGTGGCTAGTTGAACCATTACTCAAAACGATGCTTTTTTTTGTTTGTTTAAATTGTGTATTTATTAATATCTATGAATTCAATATTGATTTGTTTTACAGCTAAACTGTAAGTAGTACTTAAGAATTAAAACAAAATTGCATGCATTTATACTACTGCTTCTGTTCTAGTAGTAAATATATGCCTACCACTGTTAGATGCTTATTACATATCGACCATAATGCCTTTCTTACAGTTTCTAAACCTAAGGTTCGACGTGTTGAACGTATTATGGCAGCACCAGCTCCAAAATGTTCGAAAGATGAGGTGATTCGTTCACAGACCTATCAACAATTTATGCGTAATATGGAGCAAATTATCGAATTACTAGATGATACAGAAACGCCTAATTTTGATTCCGGTAAGTACTTCATAATTGAGTAGTAAACTTAGGATACCAGACAAATTCATAGCAGTTCCTATAGCATTTAACAGATAAAAATATATATGAAAATTCAAAAAAAGTATAAGTAATTGATAAGATCATTTAAATTGTGAGCATTTGTAATTACGATTCTTTAGGCTTTCGTAGTTAATATTGTTACGTTTCTATTTGCTTAATTTTACCTCGTATCAACCCTGTTTGATCACTGGATTATGTCAAGATAAATTACAACACTTATTTTGTGCTATATTTATAATATACAGTGATTTTTAATAGCCTTCGGATTTGATTTAAAAAAAACATAAAATTTACAGAAATATATGAAATCTTTATTTAAGTCGATATATAGATCATTCTATATAATTCAATGTTTAAAGATTATTTGATGTAAATATTGACCGCGACTGCGCCTCAGATGGTTCATACGCTGGGTCCAATTTTGGCATACTCTATCCAACATATCGGTCGGTATCTCACGAATAAATGAATAATGCTGCAACTAGCCACCGACGTAGCGTACGTACGTACCGTTCGTACGTAAGAGCAAAGTGCATGCTTTTAATCACACTTACCATTTTCATGATCAAATTTCATAATATATATGTTATAAACTAAAAAAAAAATTAATATACGTGAAGTATATTTTAATAAATAACTAAACACGATGATAGTTTTGATTAATTAAAAAACAAACTTTAGTTAATTTTTTATTCATTTATAAAAGTCTAAGCTGGTAACCCTGTACACATATAGAGCGATCAGCTGACACGTTTTTACGTAAAAAATCAAATTGCTGTTGATTCTTTCCGCTACGAGCAACGTCTACGTCACCGTCATACGTTGGTGAGTTTTCGTCAACACGGCATTCCCATAAGATAGGTCGTGTCAGCTGACACGTTCTACGTTTTTACGTCGGTGGCTAGTTGCAGCATAATCCGCACTCTACGTATGCGTGTAGGTGATTTAATGTGCTTCGGTGCTTGTAACTGCCACATGTTAAATTTTTGTTCACGATAATGGTGCGAATAGTCAACACGTATCGGTAGGTAACGGATCAGCTGCTCCCATCTTTTTTTATACAAAAGCCATAAAACCGATTGGTCAAAACGGTTTGGTAGGTAACGTAACGTTGGAATCTATTGAAATTAGATTTTAACGGAGCGTATGTCAAAAAATGAGAGCCATTCTCTATTTTCTGAATCATAGTTCTATTTTGTATTAAACTTAGCTATCTCTTTCCCACTCATGTATCATATGGACTGAGCTATCCACGTTAAATAACCTCACTCCGTTTTTTACATTACTTTACATAACTTTGTTACCTTACGTGTTGACTAGTCGCACTATAATCGTTCATATTATTTGTTGTGTATCCCTAAAAACTGTAACAGATTTTTGAGCCTTTGAACGTTTTGATCACCAGGTCTAATCCATTATTTTGAATCAACGAAAAAATTAATTGGATTACGTTGAAACATCTCCATATATCGCTTACAATCATCAACTCGTTATTGTTTTTGATAAATCGTTCGACAACACGTCATCCATTTTGTTATTAGCTTCTTCATTGCTAAAATTTCACGTAAAATATACACTATATGTTCAGTTGACATGTTTCGACTACGTAGGTTTAGAAAAGTATAATCTAGTATGTTTCCGTAAAATCTGACATTTCCATTGGAAAGTTTGACATTTTTTAGCATAAACGTACTCAGATATATGCGTATGAGCCCGAAACAAAACAGCAATCGACCGTGTTGGTCTTCCAAGGCGAACCAAACCCAACAAAAACCATATTTTGGAGGTGTCCCAGTCGGAGTGACAAAAGTGCTTCGACAATTGGTTTGAGTTCATGCAAAAGTGTATAAACATTCATAGAGAATACTTTAAAAAACAATAAACCAATTTTTAATGATAACCAAATGCATTCTCATACCTCTAAAAAAAATATAAAATGCAACCCTCGTATGAGCTATCTCATTCACTTTTTTATCGATCGGCTAAAACTATCTACAACTAGTAGATCCACCATAACACCTGAACGTGTGAGAGTGTTTTGTTGCCGGTGGGCCTGACCCGTCGGTTCTTGTTCCAGAGGTATGCTCCTGATGTTGATGCTGCTACTCCTGTGGGTTGCACTTGGCGCACAAATAGAACACTTATGTTTTCCTTTTTTTTCTTTTCTCAATGTTTTTACAACTTTTATTAAGTAAATTTTAAATTTAATTTTTATACACACTTTTCTTGAATATATAAACAATATAATATTTTAACTAGCACTGCACTGTGGTCTCACGAAGAGGGTAATTTTTAGATTGATCAACTAGAACAATGTTAATAATGTTTAGCCCCAAAACAAAGAGAGGTAAAAAGAGAAACAGAATAATATTGAGCGGAATGGGAAGAGTTGGCAAGATCGGTGATGCCAGATCGTTACTCAACCCATTCCCCCAATTTAGAACACAGTGCAGTACATAGATCTCTTTTGGCGTAGACAACACCTTACAACCCATTAATTTGTTGCCACAGTCTTTTTGCCCTTGGATCAACACACGAAATTTGTTTCTTTCCATGATAAAAAAAAACTTGTTAAAAATGGTTTTGCTTTAATTGGATCTTTAACATTATTTAGCATGAGCTAATGTCAAATTTTAACAGCAGTCACAAGAAAGATGGAAGGTCATATTACAATTTTCATTTCATCTCTGTCCCATGCTCGTTATCTGGCATTTCGCAAGTATCAATCATCATTATTTTTTATATGCTTACGTTGGTGCTCACTCAAAAATTGACCACGAAAAAGATGCGTAAATAAAACTTCGAAGAGTAAAGATGCGTAAACATAGTTGACGGCGAAGAAAGACGCATAAACATAATTGACAAAATATAAAAAAGAATTAAATACACTAATTATTTTCAGTCGGTCAGATAACTGTAGTGACGCTAACTCTTGAGCGGTATCTCTCACAACGCATCTTTCTTCTCCGTCAACTTTGTTTACGCGTCTCTCTTCGTCTTTTTTACGCGTGCTTTTTCGCTTCAAAACACTCGTGCGTTTTTCTTCGTGTTCACCTATGATATACTTTACTATTACGAATTCAAAAAATAGAAATCACAACGTTTAAATGGCAAAACGTTTTGTATCGTACCTAGATTTGAAAGACTTACTTACTTATATGGCTATTACAACCGAAAATCGATTTAGGTCGAATCTAGCATGCTTCGCCAGCCAACTCTTTTCTTCGGTAGTTGACGCCAGTTAGAAATTCCAAGCGCTGACAAGTACTTGATCTTTCCACCGGAGGTTTGGTCATCCTCTTCTGCATCGTCCATCAGCGGGTTCCGAATATAGCACCTTCTTAGCCGGAGCGTGTTTTTCCATTCGCTCGACATGACTTAACCAGCGCAGCCGCTGAATTTTAATGCGCTTTACTATGTCGGTGTCGGCATACAGCTCATGGTTGCACCTTATTCTATACACCGGGACTCTTTGTTTGTTGACACTAGGTACTTAGTCTTGTCCTCGTTCACCGAAAGACCCATTCGACGCAACTCTCTTTCCAACTCTGAGAATTCTGCACTAACTGCTCGCGTGTTCATGTCAATTATGTCAACATCATCGGCATACGACAACAGCGTGACACTTTTACTGAGGATAGTGCCATTGTGTCGTAGGTCAGCAGCTAGTATTATTTTCTCCGTAATAAGATTGAAGAAGTCGCACGATAACGAATCACCTTGTCTGAAACCCCGTTCGGTATTAAACGGCGAGGAGAGGTCCGTCCCAACTTTCACATCGGGAGTTATACAATGTCATTCTGCAAAGACGAATGAGCTTCGTAGGAATACCGAACTCAGACATTGTTGTGTAATGGTGTGTCAATCTGTTTCCCTTGGGCCTTCTCCAGAATTCGACGCAGTGTGAAAATCTGGTCGATGGTGGATTTGCAGGTCTGAATCCACACTGATAAGGTCCAATCGGGTTGTTAAGCATAGCTTTCAACCTTTCGCACAGTACGCTCGATAGAACCTTGTATGCGATGCTAGAAAGACTTATTCCACGCAAGTTGTGGGGTCTCCTTTCTTATGTACGGGGTAGAGAGCGAGCCTAGAAATGGACCTCGTCATGGTTGAGTGGTAGAGCATCTGACTCGCGTCGCCATTCAGTAACGTGGAGAGTGTTTCTTCCATAATCAGATTCCCATTTTTGTCACGACGGGAAGAGGCTCCGGGATTTAAACCTCCACTCAGGCGCTTGATCTTTTCAAAGAATTTTCGAGTCTCATTCCTGTCTCTACACATCTCTGTCTCCTTATATTCGCGTCTCTCCGCACTCCTCTTTTCTCTATACCGCTCCTTAACAGCCCGCGTAGCAGGTGCGGTAGCGTCGCGACACTCCCGATCATACCACTCATTCCCTCAGAGGCCGGTAGAAACCGATTACTTCCTTCGCAGCAGTAGCAGTAGTCCATTGTGCGCATGTATCAACAAAGGGGGGGAGTGTTCTGCTCCAATCCGATGATCCGATAGTCGAATGGTAAAAGCATTTGATTGGTGGTTACCGCTTATTGACGTCAGCTTTCTCTTTATGGTACTTCGTTTGTCCTTTGCGACACATAAACGCGTTTGCACCTTAGCTGCAAAAAGGTAGTGATCCAAGTCGATATTGGCATCACGGATCGATTTCAGGTCCATCACACTGTAAGCATGCGTTCCGTCGATCATCACGTGAGCAATTTGGTTTTTCGTTCGTTGATCAGGAGAGAGCGGTACGAATTCCCATGTTTCGTGCTGCTGCGAAATCGTTCAGCGTCATCCCATTATCGGAAGTGTTCCAGTGGAGGCTGAATTTTTCGACAGTTGGACCAACGGTACCTTCCTTGTCCACCCTGACATTGAAGACGCCAAACACGACTTTGATATCATGGCGGGGACAGCGGTCATAAACTTCTTCCAGGCGCTGGAAGAAGTTCTCTTTGGTCGCATCGTCGCATCTCATACGTCCGGTCGTGGGCTCATATTAAGCTGATGTTGAAAAATGTAGCCTTAATGCGGATTTTTACCAGCCGTTCGGTTCTTGGTGACAACAAAATCTACATCCGAGTCTTTGCATCTCCGCATGGCAACTGTAGTATTGTAGATATCTCAGGATGCTCTTTTAGAGCAACATTACCCCGTCCATTCCATTTCCTGAAGTGCGATGATGACAGCGTATATTTGTCGAAAACATCAACCTTATTTCGTTTGCGGGAGTCATCAACAAAAGAGGTAGTCCTCATCCGAGGTTTGTTTAGATTTTTCATAGGGTGAGAGTTTTTATGTGGTGGGTCCCAAGCCCAACGCACAACCTCTAAACAGGTAGGTCTTCGCCACTCACTTTAGCCGCCTCAAAGCGGGTGCCGGGAAGACGTTGCCCGGTGATCGCCACGAGAAGGACCGCTATTAAAAATTAAGGTGCGGTCACATAGCAGACAGAACTAGCTACACGATGCCACCGTCATTACAGAATGAACGTGCCATTACATGATGTCCAGTGAGTTGACTTGCGATGAGTTCAACAAGGATTGCTCCAGCCCACCCCGTTGAGGCAGTTAGACAGGTTAACTTGCGAAAACATCAGTAGACCACCTTGATTTAAAATATTTTACCTTAAAAGCTAAATAGTCTTGAAGAGTTATGCCATTTGACTGACCTAACTAAAGTGTTTTTAAATTTGAATAAAACTTAATTTTTGTATATTAATTTCTTGTAGATGAGGTTGATGGAAATATTGAGTGCATTTCATCAAAATTGCTCCACACAATGAGTAATGATGTTGCCAAGCTTAAGGCTAAGCACGTACTGGATTCGATACCGAAAAATAAGTTGACCTTACTTATTAATTATGCAATGCGGAATATATATTTGGCAAAAAACTACTCAGCTGGTCCTGTATGTATAATAAATTAATATATTCACATTTTAATGGTAGACGATCAATTTGATATTTCTTCAAATTTCTTTCAGGACGATGAGGATGAAATTGTTGATGATGAGGTTATGGAAAAGATTTTAAATGCAATGGAAGCATGTCTTCTTATATGTAATATATACTCAACGGCAAAGGATTTAAAATTTTTACAAGAAGACAACATTTCGTTAGTAATTAAATTTGTGCAATTTCAATTTCGAGAAACAATATTTCCATCTTATGATCCAGTATATACTGTGAAAAGTATGAAAAAGACCGATAATCGTAAGAAAACGAAATCACAACAAAATCATACACGCAGCTTGCACTTGCTTTATTCGAAGTCTGTGGAACTGATGAAAGTATTTGTGACACTATTTAATAAATGCATATTTGTTGATACAATTGTATTGCCCTTATCAACGTTGGCCATCGAGCCGTTTTTCGTCGATAATATTGAAACGTTGCAATTTGTGTGTTTAGAACTTGTGACAACGGTAATTAGATTTATATACAATACTACATTATGTTATATTATTTTATATAGGCCTTAATGAATTAATCACCCCAATCATGGTTGTTCGGCTATATACATTTTAAATGACATGTTATGTGGATACAGAGCAATTATGGGTTAAAAAAAAAATTCTGTATCATCTCTCCGCAATATGAAATGTCGAGAATATTTCTGCTGCAGAAAACGCGCCCAGTTAATGATGAAAACTCTCATATTTGAGTGCCACACCTAAGTGAGTGACTTTTTGATCTTCGAAAATAAAGATGTTAGTAACGTTATGTTCAACGGACTCACTCGGATTACAAATTTTTTCGCGCACTGAGTGTAATCGTTTAACTCTCTTGTCGCTGACGCTTGACATCCGCGGGACTGCGATTTGAAATAATTGGACTTTTTGTGATGAGACGCACCAGATCGATATTATGCATGCTATGCAGCAACGATTTCAGCATTTCGTATTCACACGAATCTTGTTACTTTCTCTGTGTAATATCGGCCTAAATGACATGAGTAGCGAGAACCGAAAAAATTTTCTGGCTTGTCATCGGTTACTTCGCCAATTTGATAATTTAACAAAAACAAAGTGAACGGAAAATATTGCCAAGTAAGAAAGTAACGAAATATTCATTGTATATTGGCTCAAAAATATGGCACAAAGGTAGCGCTACTAATGAAATATCCATATGATTTCTGGGATGTACCAACCTTCAAACGATACCTGCTCTGGTCTCTTGCTTTGGTCTCCCAAAAGAGGTGATAACACTGGAAAACTTTGAAAAAATCGACAAAATCATTTTGGCAAACCGTAAAGTTGCTGGAGACACTTTAAAGATTTCGAAGAATCGTGTCGGCTTCATTTGGCACCAAAAGCGATAATAAGTCCATGATTCTGAGAGCTCTTTAGAGCTACTTCGGCGAGATCGTAAGGCCTTTTTGGTATCGGTATGTAACAATGGACGAAACTTGGATCCACCACTACACTCCAAAGACAAATCGGCAGTCAGCTGAGCGGACAGCAGCTGGCGAACCTCACCCAAAGCAATCAAAAACGACCCTATACGAAGAAGAAAAAGTGATCTTTCACCAAGACAATGTACCATGTCACAAGTCATTGGCTATGACGGCCAAATTGTACGAATTACACTTTGAATTGATTCTGCACTCAACGTATTCGCTAGATTTTGCTACCCAACAACTTATGGTATACCTGTTCGCAGACCTCACAAATGCTTGGTGGAAAAAGATTTCGCCTATTTTGGGGCCAAAGATGAATCGTCCTATGTGAAAGGTATCGAAATGTTTGAAGAGCAATTCAATCATTCCAAAGATTCTCTTTCATGTTGATGAATAAAGTCGATAAAGTCGACCAAAAACTTATTTTTTAGGTTATCCTACGAACTTTTCGTAGGATAACCTAGATGGCGTAATTTGAACGAAGTTATACTCTAAAAGGTTTTTTTTTTTAATACAAATATTAATATTGTGCGATTTTGTGCACACAGATTGACTGTCTATGCAGTCCATGGTCGCTACCCATGATAGGGATTGATTAATTCATTTTGTCTTCTCATGAGCATATATGGTATAGGAGAACAAAAATCATCCATTGACATTTCTTCTTTCTAGATATTTCGCAAAGAGAGTTACGATAAAATACGTAGCAGCATTCTTGGTGATATACTGTCGTCTATCGATCGTTTGCCATCTTCCAAAAAGAATCTTCGCCCCTTTAAATTGACCAACAATGGTGGAAATATACAAATGGTTACTGCACTTGTGCTACAATTAATACAATGCGCTACGATACTACCCGAGTCCCTATGTGATAATGGACAAAATAAGGCACAACTAATCATTGATCTGGATGATGATGTACCTGGTGGTGCTACAAAAATTGGTAGACAAAATCACGATTTGGTTGTATTGAAAAAATACGATGTTGCAATTAGCATAGGTGGCAATTTTTTAACAACGTTCCTGAACAAATGTAAAACACGCTCAAATGAAACTGATTTCCGTCCTCTTTTTGAGAATTTCATACATGATCTGCTGGCGACTGTAAATAAACCAGAATGGCCAGCATCTGAACTGTTACTCTCTCTGTTAGGCACCATGTTGGTGCGCTATGTTTCTGACAAATCCATTGAGCAAAGTATACGTCTTGTGTCACTCGATTATTTAGGCATTGTGGCAGCACGTTTACGCAAAGATACTGTGGAATCACGTTGTAAAGTTCATATAATCGATTCCATGATTAAATCCATCAAGGCTGAACAAGAGAAAGAGGGTGATCTACCTGTGATTAATGTACGAAGTGCATGTTGAATTAATTTTTGGAATTCAAACTAATTTGGAATGATTTGTTTGTTTTTTTTTTTTCTTTCCCCAGAATAAAATACAATTGGATCCTGAAGAAGAGCGTACAGAGTTTCTGCAAAAAATTTTACTCGATTTTTTGGCTGTAAACGCACAAGAAGAAAATTTAATTTGGGATTATGCTCGACATTTCTACTTGGCTCAATGGTATCGTGATGTAATCTATCAAAGACGGCGTATTGCAGAAGGTGGAAAAGGTTATGCATCCAGAAAGAAGGGCACAGTACGCAAAAAGCGTAGAAAAGGTACATAATTCAGTCGTTTATTCATTGATTTTTTACATGCCAGGCTGGTTGAAACGTGCGTGTAACGAAAATGAAAAATCTGAAAGTTTCTTAATCCATTAGCGAGTATTTTTTTTTCTGCTAATCGAGTCTCCTCTCAGATTTTCTTCTCCTAATTGCAAAAAAAAAAAAAAAAAATATGTGGCTCTAAAAGCCACGAAGGGCTCATTGGCCGAGCTTCTCTTCCATTACTGTTGTGCGTGTTAAATTTTGGACAGTATTAGAAGGGACCTACGTATTTTAGCCAGTTCCGAACGGCAAAACCCTTGTGACGTCACTTTTTCTGAGCTTTGTCACAGAGTTCTTTTAGAAGCTTTTTCATGGCAAGTTGTTATTGTCGGAAGATTACCAATTACTTGCCGACAGGTGGGTGCCGTTCGAAAGAAAAATCTTTTCGATATTAAATTTGTTGTGCTTCAGCCGGGGATTGAACCCACGACCAACAGATCAGCAGGTTAACACACTAATCACTGAGCTACGGCACCCCTACGGCAAAAAATACTCCTTTAAAAACAGATGCCATAAGTTCTTTGAATGATTTGGAATATACATTTCCAATCGAAACGTTTTTAAAAGTGCTCTGTGATGTCTAAAGAGTTCAGGAGCGGCAGAGTATAGTTTGGTTCCTTTCAATGGAGTCTTTTGAGAGCTTCTAATGACGACTATTTAATGTTTCACAAATGCCCACTTGTGATACCACCTCGAGCCTTTCTAGCCTAAGTGTGTCCTCTCAGAGAGAGGGCAACCACAATAACCTCACCTAATCTAGAGAAACATTTAATATTGCTTGATGTATCGTTAATTCATAGAAGATAGCTTTGATCCATTTGATATACCTCAGACAGACAGCACAATGTTCGATGTTGAGATCGTCTTGAATTTTTTTTTGCTTTATTTTGTTCCCGTACAAAGCATTTTGTACTTCCAGGACGTATACCCGTCTGTCCTTAGAAAGCCTGCTGTGCCTGATATATTACATTCTTTGGATAAAAAAACCTTTTTCGATACCGAAAATAATAATAAACCGATGAGGTGGTGTCGCAACTCGAGCTTTTCAACCAGTCGAGTATATACATATTTGGATTAATTTATTTATTTATTCTTTGCTTTGCTTCTTACAGCCAGTTCATCCGGGTCATCTGATTCTGATATGAGCGAGGAAAGTGATGATGAGTCAGGCAATAATACAAAGAATACGAATCGTAATTCGAGTGTGATTGATCAAGAGCTGAATTTGGAAATATTCAATATACTTGAAGAACGTAAAAAATATCTGCTGGCTCAAGTGAAACCGTATTCATCGACCAATGATCTAAATCATACATCACAGCATATAAAGACTTATATAGATTATAATAATGCGCATTTGATAGCTCAATATTTAGCCACTAAGAGACCATTTAGTCAATCATTCGATGGTTATCTCAAGAAGATTATCTTGGTTGTAAAGTAAGTGTTTGACATTGTTATTCAATTGATGGCTTAAATGTAAAATTCCCCATATTAATTGACACAGTGAACAATCGATTGCTGTAAGAACGCGTGCAATGAAATGTTTAGCTAATATTGTTGAAGTGGATCCAATGGTACTGCGTCGCAAAGACATGCAAATGGGTGTGAATCAGAAATTTTTGGATGCTGCCATATCGGTGCGCGAAGCTGCGGTCGATCTAGTTGGCAAATTTGTATTAAGCAACGAGGAACTCATTGATCAATACTATGATATGCTCTCCACACGAATACTGGTATTTCTTCTCTTCTTAGTCCCCTATGGTAGTTAGTGGTAGCATTGTAATTGCGTAAAATTTGATTTTATAGGATACTGGTGTATCGGTGCGTAAAAGGGTGATCAAAATTCTACGTGATATTTGCATAGAGTATCCCGACTTTGAAAAAATTCCGGAGATTTGTGTAAAAATGATAAGACGAGTGAACGATGAGGAGGGCATACAAAAATTGGTCACAGAAGTTTTCATGAAAATGTGGTTTACACCATGTCAAAAACACGATAAAGTAATCAAGATCAAGTAATTATACATCCAAGTTCAACTGATCATTTTCAATATTCTTTATAGCATGGCATACAACGAAAGATTAATCAAATTATTGATGTGGTTAATACAGCGCATGATACTGGTACCACCTGGTTGGAAGGTTTATTAAATAGTGTATGTCTTATTGAAAAGGGAATATAATTTTGTCCAAATATATTTTGTTATTTTCATTTTCATTTTCGACAGATATTTCAACCTAAGGAGAATATGATGAAACTAGATGGAGGCATTCAAGAGCCTGTCAAGAAAAATACTGAGCCACCACAGGAAATTGTGCTAGCATGTCAACAATTGGCGGATGGTTTAGTGAACCGTTTGATCGAATTGGAAGACACGGACAATGCGCGTATGCTTGGTTGCATAACAACATTACATCTGTTGGCAAAGGTGCGACCACAATTATTGGTGCGACATGCAATTACCATTGAACCATATCTAAATATAAAGTGCCATCCGGCTACAGCACCTAAATTTATCTGCGCCGTTGCAGATATATTGGAAAAGGTTGAGTGATTTTACTTTTACTCAAAGTGTTCAACTTGTAACGCATTCAAATAATGTTTTTATTCGATTGCAGGTTGTGCCCCTTGTAAATAATGCAAGTGAATCATTTTTGGCATCGTTAGAGGAGCATTTAATGTTGCTTGTTGTATCATTAAATCAAGCTGTTGTTACCAGCTGTGTTTCTTGTCTTGGAGCTCTTGTAAATAAGATTACAAAAAATTACAAACTTATACGGGATTGCTTTCAAAAGTAAGTTATTAGCAAACTGTAAAATAACAGTATTCATTTGTTTAAAATGAGCTTAGATAAGCCCAGTCTTGCAGTATGTGGAATTGGGAGTCAATGGCCAGCGAACACACACTTAAGTGAAATGTCTTACTTATTTAGGTCAATGGGCGTTTTTTACAGGGTGTGGGTCACAGTAATATTGTTGTCCTACAGATGGATGTACCCGTCCACCGTTTTTGACAGATATTGAAAGTGATAACCTCCAAATTATGTGTACACGTGGTTATAGGGATTCCTTTAACATGTCTTTCCGGTTAAAGCCTCCCTGGAAATGGAAAATAAAAAAAATAATGACGGGTATTAACTACTATATTCCGATTAGTGAATCGGGAACCCAAAAATAACCTTACAATGGGTTGGCTCGCATATTTTAGTTTCCGCTGAAGATCCAAACTAGTTATTTTGAGAAAATTTAAAGACTGCAAATCGATCCAGTAAAATAGTTAGGTTACCCTAAATGTTTTTAGGTAACAATGCTTGAAAATACGGGTTATTATTATCGTTGGGGGATGTTGCACTGCGACCTATAAGATCTATTGCGCCCCCTTCGTGGACCTAGAGTGTCTCTAAGCTCAATTCCCTCGATGAATTGTAATATTGATCCTACTTCACAGAGTCTTAGGTTCGTCCTCGGGTATGATGAAATCTCCTAGGTGTTTCTCTCTCTTGTGCATCAGGGCGAAACAAATTGCTATCATATGTTGTGCGGTCTCGTCCTTTTCCCTGCAGAACCTACAAAGAGCATCATAGAAAATTCCCAGTTTTTTTAGGTGATAAATCATCCTACAATGCCCAGTTAATAATCCCGTAATGATTCTCAAGTTGTTCTTCGTTAGATTCATACAGTCCTCGTAGCGTTTTAGGTGGAATGTCCCTAGCGCTAGTTTTGAGTGTGATAGATTAGGTTAGGTTATGTGGCTGCCTTCTCTCTGAGAGGACACATTTAGGCCATAAAGGCTCGTTGTGATACCACCGAGCTTCTCTTTCAATACTGTTGTGCGTGTTAAATTTGGACAACATTAGAAGGGACCTACTTTAACTTAGTTTTGTCACAGAGGTCTTTTAAGAAGCAAATTGTTACTGCCGGAAAAATTGTCAATTCTTTCCGGCAGGTGGGTACCGTTCGAAAGAAAAATCCTTTCGATATTAAATTTTGTTATGCTTCAGCCGGGGATCGAACCCACGACCTACAGATCAGAAGGCCAACGCACTAACCACTGACCTACGGCACCCACTTGGAGTGTGATAACCCCGGTATGTTTTCCCAGTATTTCATCTTCCCAGATAATACCTTCCCAGCTACCCTCAAAATACGGATTAAATAAAATTATGTTTTAGATGTCAACGAATTTGTGTTGGTCTCAATTATTCTTTTCTAATTTTTCTAGATTCTATCGCATATTGGATTATAGTCGTAATCAAGTGGTACAAAATAATCATTGCATTGACAGCATATATACACCAATGTTCCGGCGTAGTTTATTTACGATTGGCATTTTGATGCGTTATTTCGATTTTAAATCAATCGAAGTAATAGGTAAGTTTGATTTGATGATTTGCCACATCATTCGTCCGTTTCTATTGTATATTTATGTGAAATTTTTCTTTTTTATTTATAGGTGAAGCAAATGGCTTGTCACCATCGATTTGTGATGATGCATTCGAATGTCTAATGTTTTTCATACAATGTTCGAATAATGAAATACGAAAACAAGCATTAATTGCATTGGGTTCATTCTGTGTAAAAAATGATGACTATCTAACGAGGAGCGAATTGAAGAAATTTTACTGTGATTTACTGCATTCAGATACGACCGAATCAAGTATTAAAATTATTTGTATGCGCAATATATGGATCTATTTGACCGAGTCAGAAATGTATATGCACAATAAGGAAAAAGAATGTAAGCAATTGTGTTTCTCTACTAGCTAATTGATTCATTCTTTTTTCTGTTTGTTGTCACAGGGGAAAAACAAGCTAAGAATGACGATTTAAAAGAAATGAACGATGTGTCATCAGGTATGGCAAGTCGTATTATACAATTATATTTGCAAGAAACGCTTGATTGTTTTCTAAATCGAGATGAGGCTGTACGACTTTGGGCTGTTAAAGTTGTGCAAATTGTTTTACGGCAGGGTTTGGTACATCCCGTACGAATGGTACCATATTTAATATGTTTAAGCACCGATTCAAAATTGGAGGTGAATTTATTGAAATAGAGTGAGAGAGATAGAGAGATATGTGTATTTTTTTGCGTATTTTATTTTTCTACAGTCGGCCCACAGAGCTGATGCTTTACTAAAAGATATTGACAAGACTTATGCTGGATTCGTAAATATGAAGGTACAATTTGGTTTGCAACTCTGTTTTAGACTACAAGAAATATTACAGTGCAATAATAAAGGCAAAAGTGGCAATGTCGTAAGAGGATATGTGTAAGTATGAATGCATTCTGTCGACTGTTGCATATAAAATATAATTGGTTATTGTAGAAAACGTGAAGCTGAAACGATGCCATCTGCTCTTAATGATTTTCTGTATACATTATTGCGTGCTACAAAACCGCAGCGAAGGGCACTGGTACAAACGGTTACCAAACAATTTGATGATCAGAAAACATCGTTGCGCCAAATGTTATTCATAGCTGATAATCTAGCCTATTTTCCATATGTCGTTCAAGATGAGCCACTATATTTGATACATCAAATTGATTTGCTCATTTCAATGGCAGGCACAAATTTATTGGCCACTTTCAGAGAATGCCTAAAACCGGGTGAAAATAATGGTGACATTTTGGAAGATGATGATGATGTCGAAGATGCAGATATACTTTTGCGACGTTTACCCGACGATACAATTGAAATACAAAAATGTATAACTTCTGCACAAGCGTGTATGCTGTTGCTCATACTGAAGGAACACCTCAAAGATATGTACAGTTTGACGGATGGCAAAATATCACGCTACTCACCATCAGAGCAGAAGCTCTATGAAAAGGCGGTAACGAGAAAAAATGTACCAGATTTCAATCCAAAAACTACAATCGATGTGATTGTGAAGCAGCAAGAACAAATGTTGATCGCAAAGGAAGAAAAGTCTAAA
This sequence comes from Megamerina dolium, assembly GCA_963854835.1. Classification (NCBI taxonomy): domain Eukaryota; kingdom Metazoa; phylum Arthropoda; class Insecta; order Diptera; family Megamerinidae; genus Megamerina; species Megamerina dolium. The sequence continues at coordinate 47,493,424 of OY978529.1, read as the reverse complement.
CAACTAAATGAGGATGAAAAAAGGGATTTGGTGCTTAAATATTTAGATGTAAGTTTCTTTTTCTTTGCTATATACTTTACTTGATCCTCTTTTTACGCGGTTTATATAAATTTGCATAGTCGAATATAACAATCAATTTCATTCTCTGGATTCAAGATTTAGCAATTGTTTTATAGCGGATTAACGATTTAATTCGAATTAATAGCCTAGACAGACGGCAGCCTAATTCCGGATTACCGATTTAATTCGAATTAACTCGGGCAGTAACTGCAGCTAATCCGCATTAACTCTATGAGTTAATTCTCAAAATAAAAGAGGATTACGGCAATTTGCGATGGCAACACTGCTGAAAATTTTCAATTGTGAATTTTTCTCGATTAATTTTACAAAATATTGGGTGTGTTCGCTAACAAAAAACATTCAAGAATTGTTGACATTTTTCGACATGAAAAGCGTTGGCGAACAAATAAATTCAGCTGTCAATTACGAACTGTGAATGTCAATTTACAAATTTCTGATAGTTTTCAGTTCACGTACTTCTTGTAGATTTATCATATCGAGAGTGAAAGATGACAGAAATTGATAGTGATAGTAATTAACTAAACAGCAATCAGCTGTTTACTTAGGCTATTAGAACCCAATGAAGTATGAATGGACTACCATCTTTTGTATACACATAAAAACTAACCGAGTTCAGATTTTCCCATACATTCATTGAATGTAATGATATTAGAATAGTCGACAATACTCACTAGATCAGCAAGTCTTGAGTTTGGAATTGCGGCTGTTCCTTCTACTTCGAAGTTATCAGGGTTGACGTTGATGTGTGGAGCATGAAACGTACAAATTTATTTCTGGACGATAGTCAACAAATTTTGTTTTTTACAAAAATATTACTCCGATATCTGTCTGTGGCCGGAAATACTTTTTAAACTTTATTTTTCTTATTTTTTATTTTACTAATGTATCCCAATGCTGAACGAATATTTGCGGTTAAGCGAAATGAAGGCCAGTTTCGTTTCGTAATATTTAAAAGAGTTTTCTTTCGAACGGTACTCACCTGTCGGCAAGCAATTGATAATTCTTTCGGCAGTAACAAATTCTGATGAACAAGCTTCTAAAGAGTTCCGAAAAAGTGACGTCCTGCCGCTCGAAACCGGCTAATCTAAGTAGGTCCCTCCTGAAACTGTCTTAAATTTACCACGCACCATCATATTGGAAGATAAGCGCGGTCCTTTGGGAAAAAAAACTCAATGCGACCGCACTCAAGAAGTGTCTGAACATTTCTTTTCCCGAAGAATATTTATATTATATGTATTAAATTAAATACGAAAATTAAATGTTAATATCTTGTCCTTTTGCAGTTTAAACAATTGATGTTGAAACTTGATCCCGATGATGCCGATTCTGATGAAGAACAACGTGACAAATCGAAACTGAACAGCAGCACATTGACATCAACAGACACGATGTCGGAATCGCTTCTTCTGAATTCTGCGGATGCGAGTAAATTATTTAATGATAGTAGTGTGAGCGGAACTCCGAGTGGTGGTGGGGCTGCTGTTGCTGCTACTAATATCAGTAATGCAAATCTTGCTCTTAATAGCAGCTATACAATGAATAATTCAATACAAACAACACCTCTACAAGTAAAAGTATGTATTCGATTCAAATTGAATTTTTCAATTAAATTATAAACATACACATATTGTGTCATATTCACACAGGAAAATCCAGTTACCCCAACGTCTCGTACTTCTAAGACAATGGCGGCGTCGGCGGCGACTTCTGTTCTTAAAACATCGTCTCGAAAACAGCCACAACGTAGTAAACGAAAGAAACGTAAAGTGATCTCATCAGATGACGATGATGACGATTGCAGTGATGAGGATTACGCGTGAGAAAAAACACTTTGATATTAAAAATATATTCAATTACATACTTACTATTAATTCCACACATATATGTTGTATGTATAAATGTTTTACATTGTAAACCATTTTTCAAAATCCATCATACTGTTGTATAAATTGTGACAACTCAACATATGTACATACATATAAAATTGATGTTGAGGTATGTTGTTTTGTTGGTAAATTTTTATTCAACTCATAAAATATATATATATATATGATTTGTTTATTAATAGTTTAGAATTAATATCGATACATTATTGTAGTAAGTTGAAAACACAAAAAATAATTGAAAAGTAAAAAGCAAAAGCGTCATTTAAATATTTTTGTAAATTATCAATTCATAAAAAAAAAATAAAAAAACAAAAAAGAATAATAATGAATATTATTGTAACGATGATGATATTAATCAAAATAATAATTAGTATATTAAGGATAATGGTAATGCTAAAATTATGCAAACAGTAAATAAACAAATTAAACATATTATCATCACCACAAATTGTTGAGCATATTCACTCTAGGCAAAGCAGTGAATACTAAAATTAAATATGTATAATAATTATATATATATAAGCATATTTTAAGATACACCAAGTAGTAGGTTTTATTATCATAATGCATAATTCAAAAATGTTGTAAAAATCGATAGACTTTTCTTTATTTTGATATTGCTTTTTATTTTTTTTTTGTGCTAACTTAAATGATAAATGTATACATAAGTAAAAAAAAAAAACAAAAAGCAGAATTACTATAGTCTTGTAATAAATTATTGATTTAGTTTAAAAATATTCGCGTAAGAAAGTCACAGTAGTACCCATTGTGTAAAAAATGAAGTGGCTGTCGTCGACAATGTTTGTGTACATACAATACTTAAGTTAGCAAGCATACAAGTAAAATACACTATATTCTATAAGTTAAGAATCATTTCGATATTGTACATAATAGAAAAAGTTCAGCTCTACATATGCATGTATGCATTAAAAAAATTTGTTATAAAGCTAATTAAATATATGAATTATGAAGAAAATCACACAAACTACATAACTGCTTATCAGTAAAATTATAGTACTCTTCACAAATACATTAGATTTACAGCAGCTTCATGGTCTTCACTACTAAACACTGTTATTAATAGAAAAAAGAGAGAAAAAGAAAAATAAATTGCAAAACGATAACAGATACCTACATAAACGCAATCAATTTGTTTGCTTAGCATTGTAACTTGGTTTTTTCTTTTTTCTTATGATCTTGCTTATTTATGTACACACAATTTTCCTTATTTTGTTTGGTAATAGTCTTAAGAAAAATGTAAATTTTAATACAGTACTAAAAATTGTAAGATTAAATTAAATTAGAAATGTAACTCCAAAAAGAAAAATAAACAAATGTAAAAAAAAAAAAAAAAAATGCAATTCAGTCATTATGTATAATTCGCCAAATTGAAGGCAGATTTAAATTGTGCATACCAACCACAATATTCTAAATATACCTAGATATTTAAAGTACAATACGTTTGCGTGTAGCTCATAGGTGAAAATGAAAACCTTTTTGTATGTAAGATTACCATAGTTTGCTTATATACGATGTTTTGTGCGTATGTTTTACAAATTAAAGCCTCTATCGGTTGGATTGCCTGAGGGGCAACTGCTTGCCTTGTCTTTACTTTGTTATTGAGTTGTTTTTGTGAGTTCAAATCAAACTGGCTGATTTCTTTGGTTGCCATCGACAATGCAAATTTAATGTTGCAGGTGCTTTTCAGGCAATTCAAACAAGTGGAGTTGCCATCCGTAATAGCCATATAAACGTACATAATTCGATTCGATACGGATTTCGAATGATGTTCTGCAGTCATTGGGGAATTGCCCTTTCAGATTTAATTTCGAATCCAATTTTAACCAAACTTCGAATCCGTTTTGTTTTGGTGCAAAAATTGGAATAGTAATTTCGTTTTTTTTTTTAAAGCGACGTATTTTTGTTTTATGGATAAAGCTGGATAGCGAACAACAAATATGTGAGAGAATAAAGTATATCCTGCAATTGCCGGATTCTGGACGAATAATGCCGATGAATTTCGATAACTAGTAAAAAAAACTCTCCATTTGCAGATTTATTGCACAGTAATCCATCAAAAAGCGCTGTTTAATATGATTTTAACTGAAGTTAATCCTTTTGATCGGCAATTTTCAATTCCACCAGCACTGCAATTGGCCGCAATTCTGCGATTTTTTGTAGAGGGCGGCTTTTAACGATCGGTGGCAACGGACTCTAAGACCGCAATACAAAGTGACAACAGAAATGCTGGTTCTTATTGAGCGAAAGCTTCACCCAAAATGGACCAAATTTGAATTCTCCGATGAGGAACGACAAGGTGTAAAAAGTCACGTCTCCGAGAAGTTTGGCATAGATATCATTGGGTCGATCTGGCGAAAATATGCTCAACCGTGTGTGGGCCCATGCCACAATCCGGGTATAATTCTGGAAGTTGAGGATCAATACATGCATCATAACATTCCAGCATCCGACACCATTCAGATCTGAGTTGGGATAGGGTCACCCGGGTCCAACGTTACAATGAGCAACAATACAGACGGTGCGTGACCACCAAGCACAATGTAGTGTTGTGTCTCTGTTGCCTCATCCACCGTTCAGGTATGGATTTCCCTCAGAGCGAGTTTATGTGCAGCTACGTCTTCTGATAAGCGTATAATTGCTTGCGCATTCCTACGAATTCAATGTTATCGCATTATAAAAAATTTTTTGGGACGTTCATATACATGGCACCCCCGGAAAACCTGCTTTGACAGGTGTTATGAGCTCATAATGTTAGAAGCAAAGTTTCTGCAAACAAGTGGTCTGCATGAGACATTAAGTGGCATCCCGTGATCATTCTGAAGCAGTATTTTGGCAAACCTAAAGGCTGTACAAATGTGTGTCCCCAAGTTGACGAGTCCAAATAGAAGCGTCGTAGTTGGCGATTATTTTGTATGTCGCTGTCAAGATCTTTATCCCAGGAGCATCCCGCAAGGGACTTCATAATGTTTTTCGTTTGCTCAGTCTGATTGGACTGGGACATTGTTCGGAACCCTTTAAACTTTAAGAGGAACAGCGTGGCAAAAGATTTGCCTGCTGAAAAGCGAATGTTGTAGTTGCGGAAAAAAAATCAATAAAAGTAGGAGTAGGTATGCGTTTATATTGCTGCAAATAACTTTAATATAATTTCCTGATGATGGAATGGAGCAGCCATGGGCCATAAAGATGGCCCATGCTGCTCCATGGGAGAAAATGCATCACCTTGTGGGACTCACTGTTTAACATTTCGGTGCTTCGCCTTTTTGTTTCTAGACTCCACGAATGATGTATTAATCAGCTGCATTAAGTGGTTGTTGTTGTGCGATAATAGGTGACAATAGGTCTTCATGCGCCATCTTATGGTGTCCCGTGATGGTGCGTAGTCTTGAGTGGCGTCAATGATCGACCTACCGATGGCTTTATATGTGATGAGCAGCATTTCCTTGTCTTTCTCCCAGCTTGTGCCAGTCAGCGCCTTTAGGACCTTATTTAGGACTCTTTCCTTCGCTAGTTGGTGCCAGTTAGAAATTCCAAGAGCTGACAAGTTCTCCAGTACTTGATCTTTCCACCGGAGGTTTGGTCTTCCTCTTCTGCATCGTCCATCATCGGGTTCCGAATATAACACCTTCTTAACCGAGGCGTATCCATCCATTCGCTCGCTTGCTGGCACCTAGCCAGCATAGTCGCTGAATTTTAATGCGCTTTACTATGTCGGTGTCGGGATACAGCTCATACAGCTTATGGTTGTAGCTTATTCGATACTCCCCACCAACGCAAATAGGTCCAAAGATCTTGCATAGGACTTTTCTTTCAAAAACTCCGAGCATTTTCTCATCTGTCCGCCTTCTCAATTGGTTACTTAGACCAAAGCAGCACCTGTTAGCAAGAGTGGTTCGCAATATCTCCAGACTGACGTCATTACTGGTGTTAATGCTGGTTCCAAGATAGATAAAGTTCTTCATTACTTTAAAAGCGTAGTTATTGACAGTGGTACTTCATCTTGCCCTCGTTCACCGTGAGACCCATTTGACGCGACTCTCTTTCCAACTCTGAGAACGTTGTACTGACTGTTCACGTGATCATGCCGATTATGTCAATATCATCACCTTGAAACCGCGTTCGATATTAAACGGCGGGGAGAGGTACATACATATATGTACATATTCAAAAATTAAATTAATTTTTAGTTTTGCTTTATTAAATTCTTTGACAGAATGATATCGTATAGACTTAGCAAATTAACCCTACAAAATTGCTGGGCTAAATATTTTACGTTCAAACCCTGGGTTAACTCCTAACCCTTTGCTGTGGACGCCAATTTATCAATTTATAGTACGATTAGTCAACATCTATTGGTAGGTAACTCCGTTTTTACACTACTTTACGTACTGTTACTTTACGTGTTGACTAATCGCACTATTAATCTGCCCTGACTGAATGCAAGTGGGGCTAAGTGTGTTTGCTAACAAAAATCTTTCAACAATTGCTAACAATTTTCGACAATAAAAGCGTTGCCAAACAAATAAATGCAGCTGTCAATTACGAACTGTAAGTTTCAATTTACAAGTTTCTGATAGTTTTCAGTTCGTGTACTTCTTGTATATTTCCTCATATCAATTGATAGTGATAGCAATATAAGTGAGTAAACCTAATAAAACAGCAATGAGCTGTTTACTTAATCCGCAATACTACCGGCTGTCAGGTTGGTATTTTTTCGGATTAAGTGCCTCGTTAATCCGAATTAACGCTGCCGTCTGTCTAGGATATAACTGTTTCAGATATCTGTTCTGCAACACAATGCTAACAATTTAACTCTGAGCTACTTAACTCTCAATTTATAAATTTAACCTTGTATACTCTGCAATATTCTACACTCGAACCGATAAATCTAATGGGGATACACACAATCAATTGAACAGCAATTAAAAAGCTTTCTCTGGGCTTCGCCTAATTTACTTATACGCGCCGATTATACGGAACGGAAGGAAATGTCACTTAATAATCTATTACATGTAAAATGGGTGCGAGTAGGTATAATGCGCGGGGCGAATCGTAACAGGTCATCTCCACAAGCAAAAATTATTGGTTACCATCGGTTATTTTGAGTGCCAGATATAAGTTTTATCAGTGGCAATATTGGTGTTGGCATTTTTTATCTTGATAAAAGCATTGGAAAGATGGCATCAAACAAATATGTTCGCTGCATTAAAGCGCTTAAAAATTTACAAAGTTTATGAAGAAATGCCAAAAAGGAAAAACAAATTTCCCTTTATATTTGTTATTTTAACTATTTTTGCGTTTTTAATTCTACTATATAAAGCTCAAGCAATCAAAATGAGAACCGATCAAAACTTTTCGTTCAATTTGAAGAAGTTGCCACAATGAACTTTTAGTGGAAATGAAAAATTGGCTGTCAAATTAGCAAAGTGACAGCTCATTACTGACAATATTTGTCAAGATAATTGTTCTGATAATTATTGCTTTCTATGAGCAATACGCTGTCTCGACACGCAATTTTTCATTCCATAACAACTGTTAACTGGGCATTGTTATGCTATCGTCATGCAATACGTTGTCCGAGCTGATGAATCTTTGAAATCGACGATGCTGCCACTGTGAGCGTCACGTAAAAATGAAAACTGGTCGTCAAATAATCATGACAGCTCATTGCAACACAGCATGTTGGTAATTTATAAACTGATAAACTCCCTGACTCCTTATAAACTGATGCAATTTGCTGACTCGATTGGCAATTTGCTTGAAAATGGGAATTGAAAGCAGTCAAAAACTGCTTGTCGACTAGTAACATGGGGCTTACTTGCATTATTATAACTTTTCCAATTTAGCTTTGAACTGCACGACATGTCTTAATTTTTGATTTCCAAATTGTATTCATGTCAAGACAATTAATCAGCACAGTTGGGAGAACGTGCATATGACTGCATACTACTTGTTATAACACCCTTGATGTGTACGTCAAATGTCTTATTTTACATACAACCAGTTGTGAAATGATCAAAGGAAAACTACAAAATAAAGGATTTTAAACGAGTGAAAGTATAATAAAAGAAAGCAGGAGAAAGTTTAAATTTTACGTGAAAGGTCAGTTCGTTTTATTATTGAAGTGCAGTTCTAATAAATTAGATAAATTTGCAGAAGCTGGGAATCTGCACATTTTCCGTTTGTAATGGCAAATCTAGTTTGGAGCGTTAAAAATGGTGAATTAGATCAAGTGCAAGCAGCATTTGAACAAGAGGTATGAAAAATATTACATGAATTAATTTGTGAAATTCAAACGATATGTTTGTAGTACTTTTGAGTGTAAATTTTTACTCCCGGCAATTGATGAATTTTTTATTTACTCGCCAGTGGCGACGGCCGATACATTAGTATATATTATCGTTATCGATATTTTTAACCCGAAAGTGCAAAGTTGTACATGGTATAAAAAAAGAGGTACAATCAGGGAGGTATAATGATATTCGTACGTAATCGGAAATACGGTGTTATGCAGAAAGTCACAATAATTGCGACCGCGAAATATTGTTTTCAACGTAAAATAAAAATTTGAGAGCTGACGAAAGATGATTAAATTGCGTAAACCGTGACGTGATTAAATATTGGATTTCCATGCATTTTGTGTGTTTGGATGGAACAAAACCAAGATGCTGGCAAATCAAAGCTACTTAGTACTTCGTGATTTACATACGGTAGTAAAACTACAAGTAGTAAGTAAAAAAAAAATGGCACATTGTTACGCAGTCAATCATTTGATAACTCATTATTTTATGCTAAATTTGTCTCAGAATTTTAATCTATTAAGAAACACAATAACGGAAAAGTAATAAATTAGCCACAAATTTAACAATATCTTTTTAATGCCGATTCATTTCGTAACTGCGTTAGATTTTACTCCTTCGATTTAATTTCGTATTGTATTTCTGTTTACAATACGAAATCACTCGCATTATGACTCCCTGCATATCATCGGTCTTACACAATCAATCATTTTTACCATGTCCAAACGGCAGCGAAAACTAGTGAGACTCTCTTGTTCTTCAACTTACTCGTTTTTGTTGGCATTTCTCTTTGTTTACATTTTCGTGATTTTAAAAGCGACATTTTTATAAAAAATGAGTTCTAATAAAATTAATGGATGCCAATTTATTGATAATTTTGAGAGCGATTCCAGATACTTTTTAAAAAATAAAGTAGTTAATACTGAAAACTTTTGGTATGAGAAAAAAGCAATTTGAAACCTCAACACTTACATGCGTAAGCATATATTAACAATTTTCGACTGTAACCAATACAGGGTGCTCAATGGCATGTTTGCGCTCTTGAGCGTTACTGAATCTCTTTGAAATTTACAAAAATATTAGTGATTTTTTATAAAAAGCTGTTGTTGCCATGACAACTGAAGCTTGTAATATTTCAATTCGAAATGTTGTTGTTTTTTGGTTAATATAAGTGCAAATTACTTCTAAAATATTGTACAAAATAAACACTTCATGAGCATCCTCTACATTTATACTTAGAAACGTAAAGTTTGGTGTCAGCACATCGTTTGGTAAGAGGAAACATTTTGGAAGGAGCCGCGAACTCAATCTTGGAAAAAAAAAATTGTTTTTGGACCTCCTTAATATACATAGATATGTATACATAAAAGCGAAACAGTAAAATCACTTGCTATCAATTCAGAAAATGCTCCGACCACCTATTACGAACTGTGAATGTCAATTCTCGAGCTCCTGATAATTTTTCTGTCAGCTTTCTCATATCTAGAGTGTAAGTTATTACCTTCCACGACTGCCATGTAAGCGATCTGGTCTAAAGTCTGTGCGTCAACGAAATATCAAAAACTTAGTTAAGCTTCAGGCTTCATTTACAATAGCACGAGTTGCGAGGCGATATTCGAAAACTAAAACGCAACAGCTGTCGAAAGTATTTATGTGCCATGCGTTTGAGCATTTCTGTCTACAAGGATGAGTAGATGAGAGTCGCACTTCATTTCAAAACGAGTGTTTTAACGACGAAGAAAATCGCGTAAAAAATAAAACGAAGAAAGACGCAAAATCATTGTTGACGGCTAACAAAGATGTGTAAGCACAATTGATGATGAAGAAACCATATTTGACGACGAAGAAAGGCACTTTATGACAGATTTATTACTCAAGAGTGCGCCTCGAATCTTCCGTTATTATAATGCTTGAAGAAAATAGCGATTATCTGACACATGGAAAATCAAATCCCTACGTTAACGGAAAAATTCTACGTTGTTTTTTATTTATAGAATGTTCCCAAAAAGTTAGTCGTATGTTTAGTGGTGGCTATTTGAGCTATTAATGAAGCTTTAGAGGGAATTTGTATCGCACTGGAATTATCGCAAATAAGATTAGTATATTTATATGGTGATGTCGATATATCATCGATATTCGTGGATTTTGTAAATTCGAATTGAATTAATCTTGACAGGTATATGTGTGTTCTTCCGTTTTAGTCAATTGATGTCAATTCACAAATAAATGGCCGATACTTACTGCACTATGCTGCAGATTATGGACAGTATGAAGTTTTGGAATATCTGATAACAACACAAGGAGCAAATATAAATGTACGTATTGTGGGAACATTGTGCAGCATCGAATTGTTGTGCAAATGATATTATTTTGTAAACAGGTTACAGACAAACATGGTATAACACCACTGCTAGCAGCCATATGGGAGGGTCATACAAAATGTGTAGAATTGTTATTGGCCAAGGTAAATTAGTCATCATTTTTTACAAAAAACGAATGTCATGTAATATATTTTCAGGGCGCTTCTAAAGATGGCCAGACACCAGATGGCAAAACTTACATGGAAGCTGCTGAGAAAGAAGATATTCGAAAAATACTTTTATAAATTTTATCCATATAAGAAATGAAATGAATATATACATTTATGTGATGATATCTAATAATCTACTATATTTAAAATTACAAGTTTTTTTTTAATTTTGTAAAAACTAAGAAAAGACGAGGTTATTTCTATCGAGAACGGTAATGATCTATGTATTATATTTTTAAAAAGTATTTACATCTTTTGTTAGCGAGTTCATATCATTACGCCACATAATACCTAAAACTTAAACAATTTTCAATCGATTGTATATTGTATTTTGATATAAAATTAGGAAGGTCATATATCGGTAAACAAGTTTTTATTTTCCAATAAAAACTTACACTATATATCACAGACTAAACATTTTTAACTTGGTTTCTGTGTTTAAAAATAATTTAAGACCCAAGTTACGTTTTTATTTTGTGAAGCTTTAATTCTAATTCGAATCAACCATGTTGGATCGCTGGATTGTGTCAAGAATAATTATAACCATGGCGTTGATTTGCCGTTTCACCAATTTAGATTGTTGGATGGTTACATATGATTGCTGAGAGAGAGTTGTAATATTTTATCAAATTAATTGTGCTGCATTAAATTTCAAGTGATTTCATAATGGATACCGCGCTGAATGATTTGTTAAAAAAGGCAACCATATGTGCTAACAATGTGTGTTTTTGGAATGATAATCATAGAAGTTTTTGGAAAAATAATAGAAAAAGTTTTATCGAAATTCGGCAAAAAAGAAAACGATCAAGTGGGATAAAAAAGAAATGGCGAAAAAACAAGGTACAAACTCTTTCATATTGTTCAAAACGACTAAAACAATTTATCGATACGTAACAAAATCGCAGTCGGTGCATCACTACTGTAGCTTATACACTAATTAAATTTTATTTCCTCGGCAAAGATGGACGACTCCGAGAGGTAAGTTGCATTTAACGTTAAAATCTATTAGATATTATATTATATTAGATATTTTAGAAGACAGCCAATCTTTAAAAATTGCCAAAAAATTCTATTGGATATGCTTTGTTGCCGATCCCGCTTATTTATCAATGAACATTTGAGGATTTTGCTGCACATGGATAATATCGTAGTCGCATAATAAAAAACAAAAAATGATAATTATTGGAGAACTGATGGTAGACAGTGGGATATCTCTGTTTCTATTTTTGCCGTCGCTAGTATTATTTTTCCTTTTGAAATCCTTTCCATTACAGAGATATATTCACAATTACTATTACTTTTACAATTGCAATTACTACAATTCAAAACTTTGTAATATATTGTATTAATTGTTTGAATATAAATAAAATCAAAGTGATCTTGAACATTTTCAAATGCAATGTTCCGTAGTTATAGTCAAAGTTAAGATCATTTTAAAGTTGTTAAATCGGCTTGACAGATTTTTGTATGGGCGAATATGTCAAACAAATCGATTCTAACTCTAAGATGATCTAAACTTTGACTTTAATTACGGGTCATATATAAAATATTCTAAGGTGTAATAGGTCACTAGAATTATTGAAACTACTTTTATATTTCAGTGCAAATGGAAAATTTGACTTTATTAAATGTCATAACAAGAAGTTTAATATATTAGTACATTGGATACTTTTGATTAGGAGCTAATTTCATCAGGATGCACATTGTCGTAGATACTTTCGATCCCAGAAACATCGTGCAATTTTTTAGTAAGGGCTTCATATCCCTTCAGTTCGTCGAAGCTGAGTTTTACAAAATTCTGTATGAATTATAATAAAATATATAATATTATTAGGTTATTTCAATTTAAAGAGAATAACATGCCTTCGCTGTATACATATGCTCCGAATTTTCAATTTTATAGCCCTTTTCCGCAATTGCTTTGCTAACTGTATTCAAGTGACCAGGACTACAAATAAACTAAAATAAATTTTAACAAACACGAACCCGAATATGTCTTAACATATACAATCATTCAACATACATTAACCATTCCAGTATTGTTATCTACAATCTCCACTTCTTCGGCACCACATTCAATAGCATCAGTAGTTGCACGGTCTTCCAACGAGATGGGTTCCTTCAACTCATCGTTCTCTATCTTTGCTTCGATAAGTCCAAAATCATCAAACATATGAGCTGCATCAAATAATACCGCACTAAATTAATGTTGCGTATTACAAAATGACTTCTAAAATGCTTCGTTTACTACATACTCATGTTTTTTTATGATCGGAGCTAGTTCCATTTTAAGACTAGCAAAATTATCTGTATAGAGAACACATACGGCAAACACTTTCTGCTTATACCTAAGCTCTACCTGATATTCCTTGAGCTCAGATTTATTTTGTTGACATTTCTGTAGAGTACTTTTTATTGTTGCCATAGGCATACTTCTTCGGAGTGCTTCATCAATAGCATTTCGCAACGATGCATTCAATGTTGGGTCAGATGAGCCACCTTCTTGAATTGCTAGTCGTATTTGTCTTGTTAGTTTCGTAAATGTTGCTGCTTTCTCCCCATCTTTCTGTGCTTTAATATGTTTGATATTTGCCCACTTGGAGTGTCCAGCCTGACGTACATGACAGACGTGCACATACCTATCCACAGTAATTGCTTTACAAAAATTCTTCAGCAGCAACGGCCGTAATCTAAGATTTCTCGTTACCCACATTTCTTCCAGCACATGATTTGTCAAACATATGAATATGTAACATATAACCCATGCACAATAACAGCTGCTACTAAACCCGGCGAATGTTGCAATTAGGCAAAACGTAACGATAAGTAACGTTACTATTTAATACACAAGACATTCACTTACTTTATCAGTAAAAAGCTGCTGCGAGAGAATAAAATAAAAATTGAGAAATATATTTTCACAAACAGGAAATTTTAAGAAAAATTGCGTGAAAAACCAGTAAAAATCGTCAAGTATTCAGATAACCAATTGATTTTGACACTTGTTGTGTTTTTATATGCAACAAATTATGACTAGTATAAATTTCCAGCTATTTTTTACGGCCTCGTTTTTGGTCTTTCGTTCCACTTGAAAACTACGTAACGTAACGTAGGAATATTCAATGAAGCTTTTGTTAAAGTTGAGTCATTATTTTTCTTCGCATTCATATTTCTATATCTACATATATTACTCTCGAATAAGGGAAAACAACAAACACATTAGTTTGACACTATATGGAAATAGTTTTGCGTTCTCGATTTCGAACTTCGTTTCGCATCTCGCGATATTGCAAATGGAATTCAAAGCTGTACTTTAGGATTTTCTGTCACTTAAAATAAATAGCGGTCGCTTTTATTGATTTATTAGCAACAATATGTCAAATATTATATAATTAAATCAATATGACGTAATATGAAATACTTGGAATCGGTAATACAGCATTTTCGAATAAACATTTAAGCAATTTTGTCAGCTTGGTGTCGGTCGACACAAATACGAATTAATTAAAAGAATAATCTTATGTTTATTCCAGGAAACCTTCGTTGTGAAAATCTTTGTTCGTCCCGACTGCCTGTGAGAGGATTTTATGTTCTTTTTACAATATGAAAATTTTTATTTTGTATTAAAAGCAACAGCAGCTCTAGTTCGTGACGCTCTGCGTAACATCGGTCTCTGTGTATAGTTAAAACATTGTTTTAAACGATTATAATTATCAAATTATGATTTCAAAAATGATTTTAATTAAAATTAAAATTGTTTAAAAATTTAATATTTTTACTATAACAAGTCTTAGCATTATTAACAAAGTAATATTAAAATAAAAGACCAAGGCGCACATTCATGGTAAAAATTAAGTTCTAACTTGTATTTAGTATCGTCTTTTTGGAAAAATTTCCCATACAAAAATCTGTCAAAAAGTCGATACCAAATTTAATTTGGAACTGAATTTTGACTATGAAGATGCGCCCAACATTTTTAAAACTTTTGTGGTTGCCTTATGCTGCAAATGGGGGTACATAAAAAATCTGGCAGCGTTAAATTCGCTTTAGCAAAAGAACGTCGGAAATAATTTGGAATTAACGTAAATAAATAATTTTGTTCTAGGCTGAGCTATGCCATAATTGTTTTCAAAGTGTAGTGGTTTTATTTTTGGCATTTTCGCGTTGATACATATCCATTTTATTTACTGGTATGGCTACAATGCATTTATAAAAATGAGATAAGAATAATTATCGAGCTTATCTTTAGCGTATAGAAAATGGCACTGAATGGATTTTTAGAATTCTTCCAGAAAGGCAGGGTAATGTTTATCATATTACATACTTATATACCTATTCGTTGTTCACTAATAATTGTTTGATATATTCAGACTTTTAGGCCAAAAAAGCGCTTCACGGCAGGCACAATACGATATTCTCTGCACAAGCAAGCACAGGCTAGTCTACAATCTGGCATTAATTTACGGCAAGTAGTACGATTGCCAGATGGAGAAAATATGAATGATTGGTTAGCTGTACACGGTAAGCACTAACGGTGAAAGAAGTATGAGTTTGTAGTACACAGGTGCTTTGTCAAAATTTCTGATAAGATTTCATAGGGCCTTATGTCTTGGTTATAAGACCAATAATTTGATTACTGAAGATGGTGTTCATATTCCATTTTGTCAATCTGAATTGTATGGTTACAATATGGTGCTACACATTATTAACGTCCCTAGGTAAACGACCGATCTATTCATTGCACGCCTCGCTGGAACGCAGTTTCTTTTTTTTGTTGTATCTAAAATCTGCTGCGTCTGAAAGTTGTCACCATTATATATAATGTTAATAATATCAACTGTATACCCAAAGGCAGTTGAACGGACAACTCTTCGTTAGCAGTTGCCTCTTAGGCAACGCAACCGAGTTGTCGTTTGTAATAAGGGCATAAATATTTTTGTTAAACTAATTTTTTTTTGCAGTTGTCGATTTTTTCAACCGCATAAATTTAATATATGGCACTGTATCTGAATATTGCAATGAAACCACATGTCCCACTATGTCTGGTGGCTCAAGGTATGAGTATCTCTGGGCTGATGGCGAAAGGTTAGTAAATTTTTGCTGTTGCCTTCTATATATGTATATACATGAATCGAATTTTCGCTTACAGTTTTAAAAAACCGACTCCGTTACCAGCACCAAAGTATATTGAACTCTTAATGGATTGGATAGAAGCGCAAATAAATAATGAAGCGATTTTCCCAGTTTCCACTGGTATGTGTGATAACTATGGTGCAGTGCACGATTTTTATTTTTATAAGCAGTAACCACCTACTCCAAAAAAAGTGAACCAAAAATAGTGGGTGTAAATGGCGCCGTATCGAGGTTAAAGTTATAAAATGGAGAAAAAACGAAAAATGCTCGATAGCTGCCGATGAGTCACTCCTAGATGGAAATTTAGTACACCATGCGACACAAAATCAATAGTCAAATTTTACAATTTATTTATTTTAATTTTATTTATTTAATTATTATTATATGCCCGATGTTAAGGTTTCTATTACGCACTTGATTGATAGTAATTTCACTTCTCTCCTTTGAAGATGTTCCATTTCCAAAGACGTTTACAACACTATGCCGAAAAATACTAACACGCTTATTTCGAGTTTTCGTACATGTGTATATTCATCATTTTGATCGCATTGTCAGTATAGGAGCTGTAAGTAAAAATTGGTGTGTAGTCATAATGAAAATAAATTCGACTTTAAAAGTAATAACGACTTATTAACAGATTATGTATTTGCCAAAATATAAATTTTAAAAAAAATGAACGATACCACATTTTAAGTCGACTTTATCTTTATTATGCGGTGGTACCTACATATAATAAATGACTGCGTTTTGTTAAGTCATTATATGTGTCTATACATTTTTAGGAAGCTCATGTAAATGCATGTTATAAGCATTTCTATTATTTCGTCCAAGAATTTGATTTGGTATCCAGTAAGGAGTTGGAACCACTACAAGAGATGACATCACGTATTTGTAAAGACAAAGATTAATATTGGGCTCATTACAATATATTGATTTTGTTCCTATGTTTCTGTTAGTTTTTACACTTTTTTGTGAATATGAAAAAAGTCAAAGATATTTTATAGGGAAAAGTCTTAATACACATACATATGTAGGAATATGTAGATATGTGCTTTTATTCATAATACATTAAATTAAAGTATATTAGTGTAACGTACAGATAAATTCACTGTAATTAAATGAATTTAATAATTTATTCTATGTTAAATTTTGTGTTAGATGCAATATGTATGTATAATTTTGAGTTATGGTATACAAATTTAAATGATCATGTGTAATGTAAACCCATGTCCTATTTGGACTGATAATAAAATATATGAAATGTTTACATAAATGTATGTATGTATGTATTTATATAAATTGAATAAAGTTTTAGATATTTAGTTATAGTTTTAAAACGTGTTGGTAATACCGCCTAATACTCACTGCGGTTGGTTATGCACTGAGTTAGGCACAGCTCATACAAAATGCTTGGGCATGATGGAATAATAAAGTATTCCTCAAACAGATGCGGTACAGTACAGTGCGGTACAATCCCGTACGATATCCGGTATCAAATATCATGGCGGTGTATGAGAGCACTCATACAGGAGGAGCAGCACTTTGAGTAGGCCTTAAAGCGTGCTCTACGTAGGATGCTTTCTCTTTCTAATTTGACAATTCTCACTTCCCAAACAAATCAAAAATGCTTTTTCTAAACGTTTTTGAAGAAAATTTTATAATTTACTTTCTTTGATGGAAAAGTTGCATTACTGGACTTTTTATCGTCGTGTCTTTTACCGCTCTTAGTTTAGGATTCAAATTCAAATTAGCCTTTTTCAATTTAAAGATACAATGTAGATATGCAATGTAAGTATTTTCTAATGAATACGTACTCGCTACAGGAAGACTCTTGAATTGACCGCAGTTCTACCGTGGCAAAAAGGGGATTCAAGAGTTTTAAGCAACATCGTGTTTGCCTCATTTGGACACAAACTTGTTTATCTGGCCATCACAACCGAGTTTGATCGATTTTGGCCGAATGTAAATGCAGTTAGAAATTTCAAACGGTGTCGTGTTCTCCAGTCCGGTCAGTTCCTCGGGGGTTCGGAACCGGCTAGAGGGTTCCGAACACAACACCTGGCTGGAGCATGTTCTGTCATTCGCTTGATATGACCGAACCAACATAGTCGCTGGATTTTTATGCGTTTATCTATGATGATATTGGCATACAGCTTGTGCAGCTCATGGTTGTGCCATAATTGGTACTCGCTACGAACACAGTTAGGTCCAAATATCTTACATAAGACTTTTTTGTTTAAAAACTACTTTTAGGCACTCGTCTCATCATCTCATCTGAGGTAGAAAATGTGCGCCAAATGTAAGATAAATTATGATGAGAGACTGTGGTTTTCGTTCTTCGAGAGAGGCATTGATTGAAGTTAGTATTGTTCCAAAATACCGGGTCTTAGATTGTGGACACAAGATACTTTGCCTTGACCTCGTTCACCCCAAGATCCATTCGATGCGACTCTTGCGAATTCAGAGATTGTTGCGCCGACTACGCTTGTGCTTATGCCAATTATGACACTTCTTTTGAAGATAGTTTAATAGTGCCTATATAATTCGGCAAGAGATTATCTTGTCTACTGTCGAAACTTCAACGCAGCAAATCTTGAAGGTTGTCCCAGTATAACTTTACTGCAGTAAAACTGCCTTAGCCGAGTTTTTTGTTAACTTAGACGAGGGCTGTTACTACGTGGATTTAGTTCAGCAACTCTATTTGGTATAGGGCAAAAAGGTTTTTTGGCTGAAATCAAAAAAACTACATTACGTGCTTAAAAATTACTTAAGTTTTTTAGGTTCGAAATCTTTGATCCAATAGGTACGTCAAAAAAGGCATAACCTACTGATGCCATTGCACACGGGAAACTCAAGCATAATGAGAAAATCTTCAAACCTCTGTTTATGTTTCAAAACATCTATGACTCTAAGCTGATTTTGTCATCCAACAGAACATAATACAGGATAAGGGTGTGCGGAAACACAGCACACTGTTTCACAGCCTCCCACGCTTCGATTACTAACATGTTTGCTATAGGATTTTAAAAAACGTTTTCAAATGTCTGTCTAATGTTCGCTTTATGCGATTTAAAATTATTTTAAATACAATGATTACATGCCAAAGCTTGCCTTAAGGTTTTTCCAAATGAGAATTGTTCACCGAGTTCATCCTAGGATGTTGTGCCTACTGATACATGATTTTCGAAAAACAATTTTTTGATAATTTTGACATTTTTGATATCTCCTATCTGCAAAATGTCCACAGGATGTAGGAGAAATGAAGTGAAACGCATTGCGAAAAAAGTGGCACTTATGATGATCTGTATTTATTGTTTTATTGTAGCTAATCTGAAAGTAGGTAGTAATGTAATGAAGATTCGCCACTGTTATTAAATTTTCGGAATGTTACAATTATTTTATGTAAAAACATATATATAAATACAAGTACGTATGTACATATATATCCTAAGCACTTGCAAATGCGAATTGAATTGTTTAGGAAATAAATGAGCAAAGAAATGTATATGTTAAAATACGAAACTCCACCCACTTGTATGAAAATGATGAGGTGTTTTATGTTCGTTTAATGTGTGTATAATGCGCGGAATTTCCAACAAAATCGCCATAACCAATAATAGTTAAGTGTGGTTGTAATTTGTTAACACCATTCACGTACACACCACCACCTTCACGTACATTACATTATATTCTCTCTCAACGCAGAAATCCATTTGAAACGAAGGGCAATAAAACCATTTTATAGACTACTCTCCCACTGGTCAATGTTAAATGTACGCGTGTGTATGTGAATTTATGTATGTATGCATGTAGTGTACATTATTTTATGCTGTTTAATTAAAAGGGTTGTTTTTTCCTAGAGGTAGACAGAGAGAATCAAGTTTCGAAAGAGAGAACATGCGCTGTGTAAAATGGCAATAATCATGATAATATTAATAATAAAGCAATAATTGTAATAATAATAGATTGTATAATAAAAATAATAATAACGTAAAAAGAGCGCCCATTCCAATTTTGGCCGCAAATGACGAGTAACTCGTTGCAAGAGGCGAGAGCTGTTTGTTATAACTAATAGATAGTAAAATATAGATAAGTAAAATTTAGATAAGAATAATAATAATAATGAGTTAAGGTAATGATTTCTGGCCGAATTTCAATATGGTGGCAATCACTGATTTGAGAAGAAACGTTTACAACGTTTTAAGTAGAACTCATATATTAATAGAATAAATACCATCACAGTTGTAAATCATTAACACGGCCCTTAGAAATATCTACTCAATTTGTAGAAGCATTTTATGCTAATAATAATAATACTTGAACATTTCTCATTTCCATAAAATTGTATCGCAAATTTCAATTCCAAACTCCATTCACATATTTTGTTCGACAGTGGGATAATTAGTGAGAATTGCAATGGCATTAAAGATGATGACAATTATTTCCTTAATCATTAAAAAATAATATATTTCAAAAATGCTAATTTCTTTGAGTCTACAATTTTTTTTGTTTAACTAAAATATTACTAAGAGATTGTACACGCTTTTAGGTTTCAGTACGAGTTCAACAGGAAAAATGTATATTCTTTCTTGGCTATTAAAAACGAAGTAAGGAAAAGGCGTGAAAGTTCGACATTGTATAAAAATTTTGGGTACAAAATGCTTATACTATAAAAATAAAATCTATAAAGGTAGGTTAAAGGAGCACTTCTTTTAAGAAAACTTTTGCTCAAGCATCTATATGGAATATATTTAAAAAATATATATGTGGTACTTGTAAGCCCCGATGGTCTCTTTGCCCGAGCTTCTCTTCCATTACTGCTGTGCGTGTTAAATTTTGGACAGTATCAGAGAATATATGTAAAAAATAAATAAATATGTGGCACTTAAAGCCCCAAAGGGCTCATTGGCCGAGCTTCTCTTCCATTACTGTTGTGCGTCTTAAATTTGGACAGTATTAGAAGGGACCTACTTATTTTAGCCGGTTCCGAACCGGCTAAAATAAATAAAAAAAAAATAAAAAAAATATTTTGAAGTTATGTTAATGAAAAAATGTAAAACCTAAAAATAAAAAAATTTATATTGTATATATTTTTATAGTTTGTTATATCATGAATAAGTTTACGTATTCTTTGGAAATCTGTGCATGCTTAAAAACCATTTTCAATAGGAACACAACTGGAATGAACTGGCGTACCACAATTTGATTGAATTTCGCTTGAAACAAACAAACACTTGAGATATATCGGAATGATGAAAATTTTAAGTTCTACAAAAATATATACGTTCGAACATTTATAAATGCAATCATTTTGAAAAAGTGGTGTAAAAAAAAAAAAAATATGAATGACACATGTATACAAAAAATTTCCTTAATCGGACATAGTGTCCGATAGTATACCAATTTTTTTTCTAAAAAGAAACTACAATCAAATGAAGGTTAATCACTTTTTTTAGGCATGATATCACAAACAAGGTGCAAGTCTGACGGTATTTATTACAACATGCATTTAAACAGAGAAAATTGAGGGGCCATACTTTAAAGCCGGACGAACTTTCATGCTTCTGAGTGTGTGGCACTTATAGGCTCCTAAGAGCCCTTTGGCCGAACTTCTATTTATGTACTGTTGAGTGTGTTAAATAATTTAACAGTTTCTTAGAAGGAATCTACCTAATGTTACTAACGGAAGAATTGCCAATTGTTTGCCGACTCTTATCGATATTGAAGTTGCACTTCAGACGGGGACTGAATCCACAACTTACATATCAGAAGGCCAACGAACAAACCACTGTGCTGGGGCTACCTATGTATATTGTCCTTACTAGGAATCATGCTTTAAGTTTTTTTTATGAAGTTTCTGAGTTAATTTTTTGGATCAGTGTTCATTATCGTTTCGTTGATCCTTGTAGTATATGAAATTTGACGTCTCTGGCTTCAGCCCTTAATTTAAATAGGCATGAACATTTTGATGAGGCCTACCTATATCAATAATAATAATAATAATATAATAATTGTAATAGTAATGTTCACAATCACTCACAATCGCCCACTTTTAATTTATTAATAAAACTCTCCAACATTAGTCAAATAAGTAAGCATAACCATGGTCATGACCATAACTTCAAACGGATGGATGTTTTGAATAAACTGTGTGGCATGCGCAAACGTTCTACAAGAGGGTGGCTTGGAGCAGCAAATATTATATAATGTTGACAGTGTTTCGAATATAGGAACACATTTACACGTACTAAAATATATGATATAAAGGATGAACTTTACCATAAATTTCGAAAGTTTAAGAACAAGTCATTTCATTCGAAAATTGATCCTTCGCTGGTATAGAAGTATTTGCTATTATTTGTAATGTTGAAGCATGTTAATATACATCTCAATACGAATATGTACTACATGAAGTATAAAGTTATTTGAAGTGCTAGTGATACAATAATAATATAATTCTAAGAAAATTTATTTATGATCGATTTTTTTTTTACGAAATGGAACAATTGGCTCAATTTGTTACAAAAGCATTTGATTATAACGCTGGCGGTAATACAAATACGAATAACCGTGTACATAATTTATTCCATTCGATGACAAACGGTAATTTCCAAGATAAATTATTTGCAACTTATGGTCAAAACGATTTATATGATCCGATATCATTAATTTCCGTCGGTAGTGTTACTCAACGTGATGATGATGATGATGACGATGATGTGGATGATAACGAATCAGTGGATATTGATATTACAGATATATCCGGTACAGATGATACAAAGGAATCAATACGAATGTCGGAGAATGAAATGACGTTAAGGCCGCTGTCTTTAATAAAAGATCGTTTAAGTGATCATGTTGTAAATTGTTGTGAAAATGCTATTACTAAAGACTCGAAACTAGGTGGTGCTCGTTCACAAATAACAACAATAAAAAACACAACGGTAACCACGACACCAAGAAATTGGTTTCTTTCATCAACGTTAAATGATAAAAAAATTATACCGGCGGCAACAGCAGTGGCGATAACATGTACCGATGACAAACAATCAAAGGGTAGCAAAAAATACTTATGTACGATAAATATGTACATATGTTTAAATATACGAGCAGTTGATTTTGAAAAATAAATGAGATTTTTATATTTACAGCCGATTTATGTAAAACGCGACACGATGAATCACTTTTCTTGCGTGCGTTTTTTTTTTGTGTTTTGGATAGAACAAAAATAAATTGCAGGCAAATCAATGTGATTCGCCGCGTCGCATTTTACATAATTCGGCAGTTATTAAATTAAAATAATCATAAAGATGAACAACTTATTTGTCATTTTCAAAATGAACAGCTCATATATACATCTAGAGATTTTTTAAGTATTGTCTCCATGTATGTCTACAAAGGATTCCAAAATATTTATAAACTTGGTTGCAAAAAAGAAAATGATACACAAAAATTTAAGTACAGATTGAAGACAGAAGCACCCCAATAAGATTTTCATTTTTTAAAGAATCAATCGTCCCGGAACAATAAACGGAATTTATTTTATTCAAAAATTTACATATATCGTAATGAAAGGAGGAAATAGTTAACAGTTCAAATTAAACTGTAATATTTATTATTACTATTTTGTTTAAAGCATTTTAAATTGATTGGAATTCCCAAAGGAAAAATTATAATGCAACAAATTAATCAATTATATACACTTACAAGGTGATTATAGTGAAGTATGGTATCATAAACCAGTTCTCTAGTGTTTGAGTTTGAACCCTGGCAGCTACCAACTAAATCCCATTTTTCAGCTATCGGAAAGCAACTTTAAATTTTTCTATAGGAACAAAAAGAGTTGGAAGAAAACCTCGACGAAAACGGTTCTGCGAAAACGTTAAGCGTTAAATACAATACATACATTCTAAGAGAAAGATATGTAGGTTTTTTTTTGTAGTGGTCCAAATGTTTTACTAACACAAAAAGCTATATGCCGTTGGAAGCGTAATGTCTGGTGCTTGGCCCATGAAATGATTGATGTGCAGGTTGAGAAACCATAGTAATTGAAAAAATGTTGAAATAAAATAAGTTATAACGATGATTTTCTCAATACCATTGTGGATTTATTTATCAATAGCCATGAAAAAGACGGGAAAACATTAAACACTATTAATTATCGTCAGGGTACCGTAGCTCTGTGATCAAGCAGTGGCTGAAGCACATTGCTTCTAAAAGAGCACTGTTACAAAGCTCAGAAAAACTAATGGAACAAGGTTTCTGCTGTTCGAAACCGGCTAATATAAGTAGGTCACTTCTAACATACACAACAGTACTGGAAGAGAAGCTCGACCAAAGGGGCCTGTAAGTGCCACATATTTATTAATTTATCGCCATGACTTCGCACCACTTTATATG
This sequence comes from Megamerina dolium, assembly GCA_963854835.1. NCBI lineage: Eukaryota > Metazoa > Arthropoda > Insecta > Diptera > Megamerinidae > Megamerina > Megamerina dolium. Next base: position 47,469,077 of record OY978529.1, on the reverse strand, counting down.
GAATGTTCGTTGACACTTGTTGCATTCCACAAAATTTGTGCTAGTCAGTTTGGTTGGCAAATTCTTCATACAGATCATACAGAAATTAACATCTTTATCCAAAGACCTCTTTTTCCACCACGTTTTTTCAGCGCACTGTGGGTGGTCTAGAAAAACGTGGCGGTATTAAAAAAGTGTGAATTTCTTACCAACAATTAGCCCAATCTAATAAAAATTTATATACTAAAAACGATTGAGGTTATTTTTATTCTTTTTTTTTAGACAATTAAATTTTTTCGGAGTGGCAAATTTGGTGTTAGTTTCAATATAAACAATTCAATTGTGCTTAAAGCGAAGAGAAAGAAGCCTTAATGGATTTAACTTCTAATGAAAATTATAAAGGTTGTAGCAAATTTTGATAAAAGAATATGTGTGTAGAACTTCGTAAATGAGAATTTCGTATTGATCCAATTTTATTTGAATAATTTTCATTAAATTTATTTATATTTTGCGTTAAGTAAGTACACAAGCTGTAACTTCACTAGTTATCCTTTTTTAAAGATGGCAGTCTAAGCGATCCAAATGAGGGGTATATTACTCGAACAGAGATATGCGAACGATCAAAAGCTGTTGTTATTAAAAAAGTAATAAATAGTTAACCAAAATCAGTAAAATTGTTGAAATATCCAACTAAAAAACACCGCTTAATTTACATAATGTACTCGTACTCCTCAAGTGGCATTAGTTTCAATAAGTGGTTCAAATATTACAAAAAATCAATTTGAAATTCTCCGGCAAAGTGCTAAGGTGAAAATTATTAATTTAAATCCATCTACGATTTGATTAGGAAAGTAAAACTAAAGTGATATTTCATCAACAAATAGTACAGAGAACCTTTGTGAAATTGAGCTTCAATCTTTCTTTGATTTCACAATAGAAACGAAAACGAAACATTTTATTGTGCTACTGAAAATAGGGCTGTCATGAAAGCAGTGGGCATTCATAATGCAAAAATGGTTTTTATAGAAGTTAAGAAGCAAACGGAGCATAATATTGTATCAAAATGGGAAAAATTTAATGGTTTGGTTGAACATTGTTTACAAAGAGCGATGCTAACTTGTACGTATTTGGGCCTTTCAACTCTGCATACTGAAACCAGATTTTTTGAATATACAAAATAGATATAAAATCTCCTTACAGTCGGCTGGGGCCGACCAAACTATACCCTGCATATGTAGATTTATATATAAAAAGTTTACTCGAATATCCAACTTTTCTTTTATTTCCACTTTTCGAGAAATAATTTTTGTATATACTACTAATTTACACCCGAAATATGGTTGACTTTGACGAAGTAAAAGGATTTTAAGATAATTCCGAGGCTTAGTATGGGAGCTATATAAAATTGGGCGTGGCTTGCCACTTTCTAGTAAATCCAATTAATTTTTCAACGTTAATCCACACCTTAAATTTGGTGTCCTACGTTGAATAGTTTCTAAGTTATGGTGGTTAACATTTTTGTTTAATTTCCTCAACTTTGTATGGGAGCCCCAATAAGAAGTGGGCGTGGTACGCTGATTTTTCGCCAGATTATTTCCGACTACCATATTAACCTAAGTGTTAATTACGATTGTTCTAGACGGAAGGATACAGAAGTTACAGCTATTTCAATTTAAAAGAAATTCGGTCATTTTGTATGGCGGCTACTATCAACAGTGGGCGTGGCGCGTCCATTTCCTGCGAGTCTAGTTGCTCCTACATTACTAATCCATACCTAAAATCTCGTTCTTTTACGCTAAATGGTTTATAAGTAATGTCGCTTAAAAGTTTTAGTTTAATTCCCTTGACTTTGTATGGGAGACCCATGAAGGAGTGGGCGTGGCACACTGATTTTCTGCCAGATTATTTCCGACTACGATATTAATTTAAGTGTCAATTATGGTTATCCTAGACAGAAGATTGCCGAAGTTACAGCTGTTTCAATTTAAAATTTGTATGGGGGCTACGATAAACAGTGGGCGTGGTGAGCCCATTTCCTGTGAGCCTAATTGCTCGTACAATACTAATCCATACCTTAAGTTCCGTTGTCCTAGGCTAAATGGTTTGTAAGCTATGGAGCTTAAAATTTTAGTTTAATTCACTCGACTTTGTATGGGAGACCCATGAAGTAGTAGGCGTGGCACACTGATTTTCTGCCAGATTTTTGCCGACTACGATATTAATTTAAGTGTCAATTATGGTTATTCTAGACAGAGGATTGCCGAAGTTACAGCTGTTTCAATTTAAAATTTGTATGGGGGCTACGATAAACAGTGGGCGTGGTGCGCCCATTTTCTGTGAGCCTAGTTGCTCGTACAATACTAATCCATACCTGAAATCTCGTTGTCCTACGCTAAATATTTTGTAAGTTATAACCGGTAACATTTTTTTTAATTTCCGCAACTTTGTATGGGAGACCCAAAAAGGAGTGGGTGTGGCATATTGATTTTCTGCCATGTTATTTCTGACTAACGTGTTAATCTAAGTGTCAATTATGGTTATTCTAAACAGAAGATTGTAGAAGTTACAGCAGTTTCAATTTAAAAGAAGTACAGACACTTTGTATGGGAGCTACGCTAGAAAGTAGGCGTGGCTCATCCACTTTTGGTGAGGTTATATAGTAGTATAATATAACTCTATGTGCAAAATATTGTTGTCCCAAGTGGTATATTGTGTGAGTTATAGCAAGTTAAAGATTTTGAAAATTTCGAGGTTAGTCGCTTTGAATGCTTGGTGTGGGCGTGGTTATTGACCGATCATGCCCAATATCAATCCCCTCCGTACCCTTGGATCATAGATTACTTATGCCAAATTTCATCGAAATAGCTCAATATTTACTCAAGTTATCGTGCGAACCAGCCAGGTGACAGACAGACGGACGGACGGACGGACGGACGGACATCGTTAAATCGAAAATTTAATCGACGCTGATCACGAATATATATCCATGTCTATATCTCCGGAGATTCCTTCAAGTGGACACAAACATCTGACCGAAATGAATATACCATGCATATTGCATTATGCAGGGTATAAAAACTTGGCAGGCAAGAAATGAATTAGTAAAGAAAAGTGTTGTGGAAAGAATGAATGGGTTTAGTAGTCAATTTTCCGAAGCGAGGAGGCGGCAATACTCATGATGGAACTACTGCTATCTTGGAAAATCAGCGGAAAATGTTGGCATCGAACCAAGCTAATAGAACGCTTTCGTATTGTTTTAAAGAATGCCTTGAGGGCATAAATGCATAACATTTTCTTGCACGGCGCTGATATTATTAATGATTTCCCAAAACTCATTGCTGATTTATCGGAAGATGTGCAAGAGATGGGGAATAAGAACTTGAAGAAATACAGAGAAGGATATGTGAGAAAAATGCCAGAATGCAGAACAATGGAGGGGCGTAGAAGAATGTAGGTTGTGAAAAACCATAATTAGTATTTGTTCGAGCTAATAGAACGCTTTTGTATTGTTTTAAAGAATGTCTTGAGGGCATAAATGCATAACATTTTCTTGCACGGCGCTGATATTATTAATGATTTCCCAATACTCATTGCTGATTTATCGGAAGATGTGCAAGAGATGGAGAATAAGGACTTAAAGAAATACAGAGAAGGATATGTGAGAAAAATGCCAGAATGCAGAACAATGGAGGAGGCGCAGAAGAATGTAGGTTGTGAAAAACCATCCTTAGTGTTTGTTCGAGGGAGTAATTGATTTAAGTCTTTGCGCACAATACTTGGTATGTGCCAAATTTCTATCGCCTTTACTGCATTTACCATTTCGTGATCTTTGAATGCTGTAGCGTAGTATGCCTTGACCGAACCATAATCTGATATATACAGCGACTGTATTTAATGCAGCCACTAGTACAGTACAGTATTAGGAACTGTGTTAGCGTGTGGGTGTCGTAGCTTAGTGGTTAGTACGTTCACCTTCTGATCTGTAGGTCGTGTGTTCAATCCCCGGCTGAAGCACAACTTCTGTATTGAAAGATTTTTCTTTCGAATGGTACCTCCAGTGGACAAGAACTTGACAATTATTCCGGCAGTAACAATTGGCTATGAAAACGCTTCTAAAAAAGCTCTGTAAAAAAGTTTAGAAAAAGTGATGTCACAAGGGTTCTGCCATTCGGCACGGGCTAATACAATAGAATACTTCTAATACTGTCGAAAATTTAACACTCGGCGAAAGAACCCTTCGTAGCCCATAAGCGCATGAACTCCCGCTCCAAATCGACTGCATCAATTGATAAATATGACATCTAGTTGTGAAAGAGTTGAAGTGTCGGCTTATTCATAAAATCGTTGGTGTATTTGATAAAATCGCACAGGCATTTGATAAAGGCATCGTATTGACACCATCCAGATTCTTTATACGTAGCATCAGCTAACCGAGATGCATTAACCATAAAATAGCGTTGCAAGTTTTTCCTTGGGGGAACGATATATGGTGGCACAGAGTTAACCGTTGACAGCAGGAAACCATGCTCAGCGGTTTTGAAACCATTTTCGAAACGTGGTATAAGTACGCTTGAGAAAATGTGTAGCTCGTTTTTGAGTTTTATGAAGAACCATTGAGGTATCACCTGATCAAATTTAAAAAATTATATCAACTGTGGGGGTGTAAATATAAAAGAAATTTATAATCATGTTTTAATTGACACACATAGCTAGCAGCGATAGCTATATTGCAAAACAAAAAAATAGCTACCAAATTTCTAAATTCAATAAAGTGAAATTTAGGAAAAACTTCGATTTCAAAATAAAGAATATTGCCTGATTCATAAAATAATTATTTGCGAACATATTTTATTTTAAAATCTATTTCTAAATAATTTTTTCTTGAAAACTCCAAGCATCCTCTCATCAGTGGTTATAAAGGATCAAGCTATTGCGCTTTCTTTACTGCTTGCCGGCACATCATTTCAAAAACATTTGATTTACTTCGTTTTCCAGGTTTACGGCGAGTAAATAGGCTTCACTGTAAAATTTGCACTCTTGGAACTGTCATATTATATGTACGAGTATATGATTTGTTAGAAAACCGTTGTACAAGAAAGTGTTAATATTATAAGTATGCACGTGTTGATATTAAAATAATTATATTTTTTTTCTACATATATATTCTCTTAGATCATAATCGTGTAATAAACCCCGACGAAAGAACGAAATTGCCAATTGAAGAAGTACCTTGTTCGCCACCATCAAATTTTGCGCTTAATCTAGTGCGAGTATGTGATAATCGTGAGAAGCCTGAAGTCCTTAAAAGTTTACCAACCGTTAGTAACAATTTTAAAAATATTGGTGATAACTTAGAAGCTGCATATATAAAAATTCTACGTCAAAATAGTCCTAATGGAAAATCGGAGAATTCTCAATTGGAAATTGCGAAAAAGATCGAAAATACAACCAGGCCAAAAAAGGATGCAACAGGTCAAAAGTCTGATGATAAAAAATTTAATAAATCATGGGAAAATTTTGAATCTGCAGAAGGTGAGAATATGAATTTGTTAATCAAAATTAAAAATCACTACTTCGATTTCTTATGCATCAGAGAATTTGAGACAAAATTAGAAACTTTAACAGAACAGAATTCCTTGTTGGCTTGCATCTTAAATGCCTCAGATGTTGCAATATTCATACGAGAGTCATGACATTCTAACCTGATTCATCAGTTATCATTTGTTGTCAACGATTGATCTTTGTAAATGTTAGTTTTCGGTTTTTGGCGTCCTTTTCCCAGTTTATACAACAAGGAAATATTCCTACGTCAAATTTTGGAAAGCAATCACATTGCTTTTAAGAACTTGAGGCAAAAAGAATTTCGTATATAGGTACATAGCATCTAATAGCCTAGACAGACGGCAGCCTAATTCCGGATTACCGAGTTAATTCAAATTAACTCGGGAATTAACTGCAGCTAATCCGCATAAACTCTATGAGTTAATTCTCAAAATAAAAGAGGATTAGGGCAATTTGCGATGGCAACACTGCTGAAAATTTTCTATTGTGAATTTTTCTCGATCCATTTTACAAAATATTAGGTGTGTTCGCTAACAAAAAACTTTCAACAATTGTTAACAGTTTTCAACATGAAAAGCGTTGGCGAACAAATAAGTCCAGCTGTCAATAACGAACGGTGAATGTCAATTTACAAGTTTCTGATAGTTTTCAGTTCACGTACTTCTTGTAGATTTTCTCATATCTAGAGTGACAGATGACGGAAATTGATACTGATAGTAATGTAAGTGAACAGACCTAATAAAACAGCAATCAGCCGTTTAGTTAATCCGCAATACTGCCGTCTGTCAGGTTATTATTTTATGAGGATTAAGTGCGCCGGTAATCCGGAATTAAGCTGCCGTCTGTCTAGGCTATTATATTTTCCGTGATTTTATCGTTATTAGCGATGATAGAGAAAGGAATGAATCAAATTATGTACTATGACTTTTTTCCATTGAATCCGTTAAATACAACTGACCTAGGTTAAACTATGTATTAATCTAGCATGCAGAGACTTCATCAGACTTCATCAGATTTTCATCAGTATTAATAAGACGTACAAAGTTTAGTTATTGAAATAAAATAAATATATCGAAATACTACATGCACATAAAGAAAAAGGAAATGGTAAATTTACGATTGTATTCTAATAGATACAGGTGATTTTTTATACGTTTACAACGGCCAGCAACAGAATGACGTATTTTAGCTCAATATTTATAAAGAGAGTTTTCGAAAATAAAAACTTATACATAATAAGTTTGTCAACCCTCAAATAACTGCTTAATATTTATATTAAAATAAAGAAAAGGATTAAATATTGTACAAATTTCATTTTAATTTACATTTGTATAATGGTATTGCTTTATCAATTTCGTGTCATTTCATTTGAAAGAAGCAAGGATGTACTTAAGTATAAGATTGTTTATATACATGTATGCATGTATGTACTATATGTATTCGTATACAGTTAACATCTCCATCACTTACAACGAAAAGTCTCTCAAGCAACAATGGGATAATCCAAGGGGGTTTCACGCTGTTAAGAAAGTTTGCCTTTCGTAGCAATTAATTAACACAATTTGATTAAATTACAGCAATTAATTAATTAAAATGTAAACTTTGTCAGTTGCACTTGGCAACACGACTTTGTATTTGAACAAATGAACTGTGTCTTTGATATACACATACATTTTAATCAACTTGATTAAGATGTTTGGTAGCGTCCAAAAGAATGAGGTTGTAGTTGGGAGGCAATAATTACATTTGGATTCACATGTATTCACTTCATAAATTGCTATGAATAAAACAATGGAACTTCCATGTAAACGGAATACCTATGCACTTTTTTATTGATTTTCATGTAGTCGCACACAATGTAAATATTATATTAGCCGTATTTTATTCGATAACTTGCTATTTTTGTGTCAATGTTTCAGCAAATTAATATTCAGCATCTATAGTTATATTTGTTAAGTTCAGCATCTTTGTTGTTGTTGTTTTGAAATATTTATCGGTGTTAGCTTAGTACGAGGGCCGAATGAAACACGGTTATTGTTTTATTGATCAATATATTATATTAATTCCAATGAATTTCTTTTTTTTTTGCATCATGTGGGTTTCTGAAAGTTCTTCGAAATTCGGCTGATTTCGACGAAAACATTTTTTTTCTTTCATTTTCGGAATAGATGGAAGTCAGACATGGCGAATAAGTAAGATACTCAGCAACTGTTTGTGTGATTTCTTGAATTTAGTAATAGTCGTTTCTGCGGTTTCGTGAGTGACGTAGGTCAGTGGTTAGTACGTTGGCCTCCTGATCTGAAGGTCGATGGTTCAACAGGTGGTACCCACCTGTTATCAAGCAATTCGTAATTCTTCCGGCAGTAACAATTTGCCATAAAAACGCTTCTAAAAGAGATCTGTGACAAAGCTCTGTAAAAGTGATGTCACAAGAGTTCTACCATTCGGAACCTTCTAATACAAGTAGGTCCCTTCTAAAACTGTCCAAAATTTGACACCCTCAACAGCACTCGAAGAGATGTTCTGTGAAATTTCAGTCTCAGCGCCAACTGAAGCTCTCTCTCTCCCAATTTAAACGGATTATAGTATATACAATATTTGCGTTTTACGCTCTATAGGATGCGTAAATGTATTCAATTTGTGCGATTGTGTTGGGTATGCGTAAAAGTTTCTGTATTGCCTATGTCAGTATTTATTTAATAATATTTTCATGGTATAAAATGTTGACTCATAATTATTCGTAGACCCGAACTTAGAATACGATTTATATATGCCACTTTTAAGCTGAGGCTACTTATCATCACTTATTTACTTCTAAAAACGTTCACCAGTTTCTGAGGAAATTAGAAAATCTTCTCTCTTTGCTCAATTTTGAACGGTCTATTTTGATATACTTTTAATAATCGTTCGTAAATTTAATTTGCTTTTAAATACTTCAAAGGAAAGGATTTAATCACAACACGACATTTAAATTTTTCGTAGCATTGTATTCCACGGCTCTTAATATTTAGTAAACACTCTAACTAAAACATCCGTTATATTCACTTACTAGACATTTTGTCTTTTCGAATATTTAGAGACGGCTCGTATTATTTCATCCGTAAGCAGAGATCAACGTGAACGCAGTAGAAGTAGTTCACCAAGCTTAAAAACAACTCTGTGTCGGACATCGCAACAATTGATCAAGCTCAACAATTCACCCACTAATGTCAAGGAATCGAGTAGTATTTGCTTTTCACCAGATCCGCAAGCAATTGCGGGGAGCAACTCTACATCGCAACAGGCAGCGACAACGCTAAGCAATAAACAACGGCGGTCAAGAACGAACTTCACACTAGAGCAATTGAACGAACTTGAAAGACTTTTCGAAGAAACACACTATCCTGATGCCTTTATGCGTGAAGAACTTAGCCAACGACTAGGCCTTAGTGAAGCAAGAGTACAGGTAAATATTTCTCTAGACTAAGACCAAATTGCCATAAATGACGATTTTGTAAAACTTTTTTTTTCACTTCCCATACAAAGAAATAAAGTTTCAAAATTGGACAGATTATATTGAAAGGTTGTTGATTATCCCATTTTTTAAATTTATAGCTTGTTGTAAAGTTCTGGGGGGGGGCTATAATTCTTTAATATAAAATTAAATTTACTTCCTCTAATTCTATCCTCTAACCATTTAAAGGTGATGAAACATTTTTTGCTTAGGAGGTATAATCAGACGAACTGAATATGATTTTTAGGGGCTCGTTCAATTTCAAAGTTAAATATAACGTAATTATAGCCTTCCCTGAGACATTTTCAACAAGCTGTCATTTTCAAATATCTGATAATTAACAAATGAGCTATGATAAATAAATTAATTTCGGCGGTTCTAAAAGGGCGAAGGAAAACATTTGTTGTTGTCCTATGAACCTTTCAACATAATCTTTCAAACTAGGGGTGAAATTTTGATATTTCTATTCGTGGTCCACCCTATTGCACATGCAATCATGTTTCCATCGGAATTGCAATTGGAAAGCCTTTTAAGTGGTTTTGGATTGAATTTATAAATTTATGAGCTATTTGCCGACTTAGCGCTGCTTTTAGGTTCATTTTATACGGAAGCCGCGTAAGGCGTAAATGTAAGGAGTAAGGATGTTATAGGGGGTGGGACTGTAATATTTTTAACTCCTAAAATGTACAATTTCTTATGAATTTATTTTTGTAATTATTCGGAATACAGAAAACTTTATGTGCAGAGGGCTTTTTTAAACGACTTTGTAAATTTATTACGAGAGATATTTATTAAAAACAGATCTTAGTAGATTTCAAACTTTTTGTATCCAGACTTATTGATCTAGAAATTGAGCGAAATTTCTAAAATTTTATAATAACCAAACATGCAATTATTGGGCCTTGAATTACTTTTGAAAGATTTTTTTATATTTTTAAGCCTTTATTTAAGGAACAAAATTAATGTATACATTATTAAAAGTATTGTCCATTACCAGTGACGTTACGGTAAAAAAAAACCTTTCTTTTTTGCTGTTGAAGCAATTTCGTTCGTGAAAAATCGGAGTGCATCATCTCTCAGCTTCAATTCATATGGAACCCAATTTCCTTGCTTCTGAATCATTCCCACAGCTTTGAAGCGCTTAGAAACGGTTGATTCGTCAACCATTAATGATGTTGCCAATTCTTTAAGCGATTGACATGAATCTTCGCCCAATAAAGCCATTAATTCTTTATTGGTTGGGTCAAACACTCTTTGTCTTCATGGTCGAAATCACCAATTTTAAACCACTAAACTAGTACCAGTACCAGACATTGATATAGGATGTTTCCTGTAAGTTTCCAGCAGGAATCGATGACCCTCAGCGGCACTTTTCTTTAAATTAAACATGAAAACTTTCCGCATATGTTTTTTTTTTTTGGCTCAAAGGTGAACATGTTTGAAGCTCAATAAAAATTGGTTGTTTACACTTTTACGATATCACAAATACTGAAAAGAAAGCCTAATAATGACGCTTTAAAATGAATATGGTCCGATAACAAATGTACAAGATACTCCATGTACTCGTAATTAGTCTATCACAAAGTAAATTAAATTAAATTACGTAAAGTAAATTAACTAGCTATAGAGCCTACAATTGTAGAAAGTAGATATTATATTTATTTAGAGGTCTTCTTTACGTTGTTGTTGATAAAAAAAATAATTAAGGAAGCACGGAGATCGAAATTATATTAGACTCCGAACGTACCCAGCTTGTGTAGTGGTATACGTATTCTTTATCCACTCTCATTCATCAGTCTGGTAACTTTTTAAGTGTAAATCTAAATATGTTGACTCTCCGTTGCGCTAATTTTCAGTATCATGACATCTTCCCAGATTACATATCATATAATTAAGAATATAATTAATTTGTTCCTGAAGTTAAGACTGATTGACCAAGGATTATTTCCCTCTATTTCATCGACACAAATCGCACAGAAAAAGATTCAATTTCAATTGATATTAATTATTGTGCAATGCTAAATTCTCGACAGGCCATTATTTATGACTTAACACAAAAATAACTAAGTATGTAACTATTAAAATACTCTAAACGATTACCGTCAGGGGTGTTAACAGCAACACAAACTACGGCAAATTTTCAAGTATGTACCAGCCAACACTACGTTTTCTATTTGCGTTCTGTATGTGTATAGGATTGTCAATGTGTGTGGGTTACAGGCAGGACAAAATTGGTAATTGATACGGGCTCTTACAGAACAAGACTTTTTATTTAAGTGAATAAATGGTAAACAACTATATTGACACTTTGGTCACCCTAAATAGACTTAGTGAATTACGATGATTATTGTCTTTGTGATTTTGTTGTAGTTACTACTGGTAGTCTCAAGATTAAGCAGGATACTTTCGTTTTCCAAGTGTATACTACTTATACATACGAGTATAATGCTCTCAGGAGGGTGAGCAGAATAAATGAGAAAAAAAAAAAAACACAGAGCTGATGCTTCTTGAAAGAGTGCAAAGAATTTTGTACATTTTGTGTGATTTCATTCCAAATGGCGACATATTTATTTATGACTATAATTTCAGTCGCTTAATAAATGATTTGCTATTTAGCTGCCAGACAAAATTCTTAATGTCTTACAGATAATAAATACAAATCTAAGTATTTCAATTACATTATTAATTGATGGATTTAACTAGCTGACACTCAAAAGCACAAGCTCAGAGATTCGATAGTTACAGCTATAATTTACAATACTACGACGTTGAACATGCGTTACTGCCGCGAGAAAATAATTAATTCTCTGCCTGGATATTGTTATAAACAAGTAAGTATCAAGTAATTTCTTTTCTTTGAAGGACCAGTCGCAATTTATGAAAATAAGATTCAATTGGGAAAAAATTGATTTAAAGGACACATAATTATAAAATAATTTTCATAGTAATTGGAAAATGCAAGAATATGCGTGTATTTATATGGTGAGTAATGAACGATTTTTGCATCGTATTGTTAACTACGATGCCTGTACATTACCACTACGTAAGCGTTAGGCGGTTTGACGCACTGAAGTATATGGGTTTTGTTCGAAGAAGTGAACAATCCGTTGATCTTGTCGTGATGTTGTTGCTAAGTTTGGCTTGATGTTGGGACGGTCGTTTACATATTTTTTTTTTCACGTTTCCATTACTTCACCCAACGCTGGACAAATGACTTCGACTCTGTCATTATTTTGACAGCCGCTGCAATGCTTAATTTTGGGCCACGATGGTAGCAAACTAAGAAAACTGCTTCAAAACTTTTTTCGAAATACTCGGAATTCATGTTTTCACTTTAGAAACCTTAAACAAAGACTAACAGTGTTGTCAAAATTAGTTTATGGATAAGAGATTTAACATTTCTGAACGTTTTTTCGTTTCTACTTCTATTTAAATACACTGTACATAGTGGTGGTAATCATTACAAAAAATAATCACATTTTATTAAGCATATAAACGATTTTTCATGTTTAAAATACATTGCCACGAAATGGCGCAAAGCGAGAGTTGCCATTATTCCAAAGGCCGAGACCCCAATGTTAAACCCAATACATCTCGGCTGATATACTATTTCTGATCTTTTTTTTTTTAATTAAATTTTAGGGAGAGTTATAGATTTATACATCAGATAAACAGTTAGTAACCCTTAGTACACACCTTGCAAGTAATCTAGGATGTTCTATGAATATTTAATGGAACTATTCCGAAAAATTTCAGAGATATTATTAGATAATAAAATGGTCGGCAGCCTCAAGAAAAGGCAAATAAAAGCTTCACGCTAAGCCCAAAACTTTCGACAGATATGAATCGCTGTTTGATCTCTACTCACAATAATCAGAGCTAACAATAAGAAGTATTGAGATAATCTCTGATAGCCAGGTAGTTATGAACTTCTTCTTCTTATGTGGCCATAACAACCGATGATCGATTTAGGCCGAACATATAATACAGCGCCAGTCTTCTCTGTTCATCCTCCAACGGGTGCTGAATTAAATACCCTCTTCGCTGGAGCGTCTTCTTCGCTCGACATGACCCAGCTAGCGCAGCCGCTGGATTTTGATTCGCTTGACTATGTCAATGTCAGCGTACAGCTCATACAGCTCATCGTTGTACCTTATTCCGTACTCGCCATCAACGCAAATAGGTCCGAAGATCCTGCGCAGAACTTTTCTCTCGAAAACTGAAAGCATCCTCTCATCCGTGGTGAAAATTGTTCAGGCTTCTGCGCTATATGTTAGGACAGTAATAATGAGAGACTTGCAGAGTGTGATTTTCGATAGTTACGAAGGAACAGCGATTATTCGCCTATGTTTACAATTAATTATTAGTTATCATTAGTTTTCGTGACAATGCTATGAATTTATTAAAATCTCGTCCATGGGATCAATTACTATATGTCGGTTAGAATTTTCTTTATAAAAATCATGTTAAGTTTATAGGAATTTCCATCACTGCATGTATGCGAATATTTGTATGTACGTATATTTAACCTACTTAGATTGCCAATGCCATGTCATGCTGTTATTTTACTCACTCTTTTCCCACATCAGACAGATTATATAGCAAATAAATTTCAAATTTAATTTTGTGCATACGCTGCAAATATGTTTGTAATAAGCACTGAAATACGAGTATGTTATGTACACATATATATACTTAGGTATATACTTATAGTATATATATGTACGCGTACGGTATGCATGATTTACGGATGTGTATATTTCCAATGGGATGGTTGCTTTGAAAGAAAAACAACTCATTTTCTAAAATTCAAATTATTTATGTGCAAACATTCATCCGTCTGACTTGTTCAATCCTACAATTTGCTAAGTATGTGTATACTTTATAAGTTAAATGCATAAAACAGCATGAGCCTATTATAATTTATGTTCACATTTAGATGCAACTGGACATGAGCATCATGTCGATGTACAATATGCAACTTTGGCAAAGATATTAAGGGATGCTTTTAAGATTGAAAATTTCTATTGATGCTTGGTAGTAAAGAAATACTGAAATGAAATAGCTTCGATTTTTATAAAACACAAATAAGGTACTAGGTTTCGTTTAAAATACTCTCTAAATAATACTAACAATATGTAGTTACTAATGATTTTATTTTGTTTATTTATTTAAAGCAATAAACATCATTAATAGCATGATACTTTTGTGTGTGCTTTCAGGTCTGGTTTCAAAATAGAAGAGCCAAATGTCGGAAGCATGAAAATCAAATGCATAAAGGTATGTTTAAAAAAAGTTGCAACAAATATCTAGATATAAAAATGTACAAAATATCACATTTGTACATACTATATAATGTTTGCAAGAATTAAATTGTACGATTCTACAATAAGAGTTTGATTTTAGAGTACTAAAAATACTCATAGCCATTCTAAAAAAGTTTTCTAAAAGTTGTTATAACATGGCCACTTAAAAAAATTGCGATGGAAATAAAAAAATCTTGTCAGGGATATTTTACAACATTTTTGAAGGAGAAAGATCTGTTATCACTTTAGAGCTATGAGAATTGTACCTTCACATTGGGTCGAGTTGGTTGACTAAATTTGTACTCACTTATTACATAGCAACAAACACCGGGTTTGCCTCCAGTGGGGAGGTTGGTCACGCAAGCGCCATCAAACTTACCCCTTCTTTATGTATCGAATTACTCCACATTAAGGATGTCAATTTTCGGAATTTTGTCGATCTCGGGATTTTCGGGATCTGAAAATACAATTAAGATTTGCTTCCTTTAAATATTATGGAAAATCGTAAAAACTTTTGTGAAACTCTTCTTCAACGACAAAGAAGAAAAAGATGTTTACACTGAATTGTCGCTGGAGATTAATTTGTGATGGTATGTGATGTGATGTCATTTTTGGCTATAATGTTGTTGTTTAATCAAATAGATGTTGCAAACGCCTAAAGCGCAACACATGTTGCAAACAATGCTTGTTTTACCCTTAAAAATGGTATATAAGTTGGCTGTTAAAAGAATTATTTGCAGCAATCCCGGGAATTGCGTCGAATAATCAAGGTATTTTCGGAATTTAAGAAAGACCGGGATCAAGAGATTGACATCTCTAAAGATCTAAATATGAAAAGACAGTAAGTAAGAGTTGAAGACGGCATTTCATCCTTCTCTTCGCTCATTGCTGATGTCCGTCAGGGGTTTATTTTAGGGCTATTTAGGATATTTCGAATGTATGGAGGAATTCATGCCTATGCGGAAGGCCTCAGGTTCTGCTCAGAATGAAGAGGCCAGCGTTAAGTAATAATAATTTGTGTATTGACTCTTTGAAATCCAAAATATTGCATATCTCAAGAAAGACTATAAGTTCCATAAGAAGAACCGTGACAAGCAAACTCTCATGTTTATAATCTATTACGATTACAGTAACTGAAGCATAATGCACAAATTCAAGAACCAGACATATATTAAATGAATGTATGTACATATATTGGTACACAGGTTATATGGCTGATATAAAAACTCAGCAGAAGATATAGGAGCATTGTGTTAGCTAATTGTCGTGCAATTAGGCTAACATTTATTCAGTTTACATTTTAGATACAAGCAAATTTAACGTAAATAAATAAATATAGATAAATGCGCAATCACTATCGTACAATGTACAGGTTGATCCATTAAGTAGCTTCTTTTTCAATCAAAGTATATTTTAAAATTTATATCTCATTCTCTGCAGAACGAAATGATTTACTTTATGATTGAACAATGTTGGGAAATATAGCAAACCTATTTTCAAAGTAAGTGTTGTGTTGTCGAAATAGCGCATTTATTGAAAAGAAAAGTTTTAGACGAAATGAAGCCTCGTCGTCGTATCTTGCATACCGATAAGGATGTAGCTGCTTCCGGTGACAATGTGCTGGAAACTCCATTTCGGTTAATGGTGAGATCTTCAGGGGAACACTTGGACGTTATTTGGTTCCAATAGAATGACGCACCCTACCACACACCACCACGAGCTACCAATCGCCTTGACGAGGCCTGGGAACTGCAATTTGATTTTTTTGGGCCGGATGCTGTGAAAAATCAATATTATGCGTACGTAATTATTCAGGCATTTATGTCACATACACATGGACAACCCTTTATCTGCATACCTTCCATGTGGATGATGAGGGTGACATTTTAATTTATTCTATGCAAAAGCCAAAGCGTAATTTGTTCTGTAAATACAACCAAATTAAAATGTTATTCTCTCTACCAGTCTGCCGGTTGTCTATCAACCTGCAGTAACATGAATGGGTGGGCTCTGCAGGTTATTTATTTTGATTTCACCTCCCCACCCTCCATTTTTTAAGCAATCTCAGATGAGCTACTGTTAATATATCACACAACTTACACTGAAAATATTCCGGAAATGAAAGAACAGCATTATTCAAATTTGTATTTTCTACTAATTAAGATGTTTTCAATGCAGTGAAAAACTATCTACTAACTCATGATCACCATGCATAAATCCCTAATATTTTTCTGTGGTTACTTGGATGCAAAAGTGACTTTTTCAAATTTCCAAAATCGTAAACCATAATTAGAGCTTTTCTCAATTTCATATTGTTTTGATATCTTTTGCTTTATTGCGGAAATTGCTCCTTAGGGAAACAAACAACGAAAAGTTTAACCTAATGTATGTACGTTCTCAGAAAGAAGTCAGTCATTAATATTCACAAATTTCTTTCTGTGTAGTACCAGTATGTTCTATTTGCAGTGCGTACAAATGAATATAAATGCCACCCCAGCAGTACACCACCATAAAATGGAAAAGTTCGTACTTTTATTTACGATTTGAACATTTTTTGAATATCTTAAAGTGTATAATATTGTCATCGCCTTGTGATGTATTGGCCGTGTGAGTGTATGTCGTCACCGCTACCATAAGTTTTTGTGGTTCTGTGTCGTATGTTTCACTAAGTGATTTTGTAACAGATGCGATTTTATTTGCACCGTTTCAACGAAGAACAAAAAAAAAAAGAGAAGATAGGAATGAAATCGAATGCAAAAATATAAATTTCCGTAATTGACAATTGTTTTAAGTCAATATGATAGATACATTCATACATAACATAGTATGTACATACAAATGTATATAAATGACCAAAATTATAGCTTGAATAAATTACACTTCTGGTTACATGAAAAAGTTCATACAATTTATGAAATCATTTTGAATTTAAAATTCCATTGGTGTCGCACTTCTATGATTTATCCATGAAAGCTTTGCCAAGTGATTTTCAGCGGCTTTACAGTCGGTCAATTTTTTACCATCAAGAGACTAGACGTCTATGCTAGAAGACCATAGACGAAAACAAATGGTAGTCAGACGGTGTGAGGTCCGGGCTATATAGTGGATGGATAAAAACTTCCCAACCAAGTTTCATCAATTTGTTTCGAGTCATCAAAGGTGCGTGTGGCCAGGCGTCGTCATAATTAAACACAACTCCTTTTTGTTGGCCAATTCTGGTCGCTTTTCCGAGATTGCTTAGTAGAGAACCGAATTGCCTTCCGATCCCACCACACACTCGACATAATCTTATTTGCCGTCAATTCAGACTCTGAAGTCGTTTGTGAAGGGTCACCGCCCTTTGTCCATGATCGTTTGCATTAGAGATTCTCGTATACAATCCATTTTTCATCATCCACAATGACGGTTTCCAAAAATTTGCATCTTAATCAAAATCATAACGAATACCTGTTTGAACTTTAACAAAAAACGTTGAACATCAAAATTCGCCCCTGCAAATTTTGCGACACTGTATGGTATGTGTACCACATATGCGGGTATGTATGTACATATATACATACATAACATATATTCATAGATACGAACGTGTGTTTCGTGAAAGATGTCCAATTGGTTCATTTTGGAGTGAGTACATTGTACGTTTATTGGACACAAATTTAACACAAAATCATATGTATGTAAGGATGTGTGATGTGTGTGTGTGCTATTGCGCGCGTTATACATTATGTTGGCTGGATGGCAATATGTGGTGTACCCTTAATCAAAAAGTTAACACATTTTTGTTTGCTTTTTCAAATTGGCTAACAAATATTGAAATTTGAGATTATAACGAATTGCAGATAAATTTTTGAAGATGGAAAACAATAGTAAATACAGCGTACTGCAGCAGTCAGCTATTTGCTATTTTTAGAATTTATTTTATAATTTATATAATTCAAATTTTATTATGCACAATTACTAGCACTAAGTATTCCAATTTGTACTACATCCATAATCTTTCTCACCATTTTTTGTGTGCTTTTTGAGCTTTCCTAAAATCAGCGACTTCTAAACTGTAAGCGAAGACGCTTCGAAATCAATTTTCTGATCAATATTTTACCTTTATGGGGATAACTTATTTGTACAATGTTATTTGTAGATAGGGTGCCGTAGCTCAGTGGTTAATGTGTTCGCCTTCTGATCTGTAGGTCGTGGTTCAATCCCCGGCTGATGCATAACAAATTTAATATCGATAAGATTTTTCTTTCGAACTGTACCCACCTGTCGGCAAGCAATTGGCAATTCTTCCGACAGTAACAACTTGCCATGAAAAAGCTTCTTAAAGAACTCTGTGACAATGCTCAGAAAAAGTGATGTCACAAGTGTTCTGCCGTTCGGAACCGGCTAAAATAAGTAGGTCCCTTCTAATACTGTCCCAAAATTTACACGCACAACAGTAGTGGAAGAGAAGCTGGGCCAATGAGCACTTTGGGGCTTTATGTGCCACATAAGAAGAAGAAGAGAAATTTTTTTTTTATTTATTATGTTTTTTTTTTAAATAAAAATAATTCAAATACGGTTGTAATCATCTCGATTCCTAAAATTTTCATTTTCCCTCACTTTATTTCCGTAACATAAAATGTAACAGTAATACAACGCGAGACCAAAAACTAAACCACTCCATAAACCCAATAAGGCAATACAACGCACCGAAAATGATCGAGTTTTTAAACTCATCCATCCACACTTCCCACCAAAAATCATGTTGTTTCTCCCATGTGGTAATTTAGTCATTATTGATAGACAGAAACAATCGTTGCCTATTGGATTAATATTTACAGTAACATTTAATAATCCAGGCGAATATTCAGCGCATGTGTGAAATCAGTATTGTTGTACGGAAGTGAAACACCATCACATAAAAGCTACAAACTTTCGTCAACAAATACCTCCGTATCATCTGTAGAATATTTTGGCCGAACACCATCAGCAACGACGCACTGTGGAAACTAACGAACGAAGAATCCGTCTTGTTGCAAGTCAAAAACAGAAAGTGGCGATGGATAGGTCACACGCTTAGAAAACCTGCAGACAGCATTACAAGAATGGCACTAGAATGGAACCCGCAAGGAAGCAGAGGTCGAGGCAATCTAGCCGATTTTCACACAACATGGGACGGCGCAAAAATAACAGCACAGAACCGTGTACGATGGAAGAGTCTTGTTGAGGCCCTATGCACCCAAGTGAACAAGGATAAAAAAAAATTTTATAAAATAATTTTGTGGGAGATATATATGTAAATGGTAAACTAATTGTTCATGAAATATTAAACACTATCATACTTCACACCCATATATAAATGGGTCCATGAAAGAAACAATTTGTTGCCATTGGAAGGCGATGAAGCGTCCGAGCATATGCTGTGCAACTGCTCTGGAGGGAATTGTATTGAAATAGAGTCGATACAACTTAGCGATAGACGATTAACCATCCAAACTTCTGCAAATACGGAGATTATTTACCAAACAAATAACTGAGGAGGAAGAATTTTATGCATGCAGTCACCTCATATGCATTTTATATAGTTGAGAACCTCATTTCTGTAACCATATGTTTAATTGACACCCGCTACAATGCCATTTTGCCGCTACATATTTTTGCATAATTTTCTTATGTGCCCAATTTTTTTTTTTTATTTATGTTCCCTGTCATTTCGCTGTTGTAACTCATTACATAACTAACTACAAGGAAAAACTCGCACGTGGATTGCGGGGAATTATTTAGCTAAGAAACAAATAACGTACTCATTCACTAACACATAATCAAATTGTAAGTACATTAATGTGTTAATCAAAGTGGGCACTGGTATGTTTAAACACCAAATAAATGTGTGTAAAATTATTTCTCAGCACCCACAAAGGAGTGTAAAGGAGAGAAAGAAAAAAATTCAACAATACAAAAATGTTTAAATAAAAAAGATAAAAAACAAGTTTTTACTAGTTCACTCCCACAAATCCTAGACTTATACGCACACATGCATGCATATGTAGCTATATTTTATTGTACTTATCTATGTACACTGTACACGTATTGGCTTCGAAACTGAAATCGTACGCGCACGTACTAGGTGAGAATGATGAGAATGCGTGCGGTAGTAAAGTGGGTGATTTGTGAGCATTTTATGGCTATGGATTAAGGGATGATTACACTTGTTGGCGGGCAAATAAAATTGATTAACAGTACATTTACTGACAATGAATAAAATATCATTTAATTTAAAGCAAAGCCATTTTCTAATTTTGTTTATGGAGATCCAAAATGTTTTATTGTCTTGCCTTTTAGTTCTTTATGTTGGAGGTGTACATACTTGATTTTGTAAGTGGTGAGAAAAAAAAAGGAGGAAAGTATTTGTCAAGTCAATGCATACACGAAATTTTGTAGTTAATTGAGCGTGAATAATAATGAAATTTGAATTTTACGCTTGTGCTCCCTTGTATGATGTCTGTACAATATTTATTATGTATTAAATTTATTATAGTGTTGATATAATGAACCATGATTTATGATTTATCAGGACGTTCCTGAGAACGTTTAATGTGAAAATTGATTCAATCCTTGGCATAGCATCTGTGATCGTATTGTCTATTATGCACACCATACTACTGTAAAAAACTTGATCAAGGATTTCTCATCTACCCGGGCAGCCAAGCTGACATGAATGCTCTATCTTCGCTGCAAAAATAGTTAAATAACACTTTCTGGTTCTACAAAAACTCGACGTGAAAAAATAGGTTTACGTTATGCTGGGTGCCGGGACACATTGAGCATTGGGGCATTGAGCGTAATGAAGTGTCGGTCGAACTAGCAAGACCTGGCTCATCTTCTCCACTGATAGGCACTAAAATTTTTTGTGAACCAACTCTACTGGTCTTCGACAAGCAAAGCTATTCATAAACTTACGCGCCTTACAGTATAGGATCAGACTAAGCAGATCAAATATGTGTCTAATAACCGATTATCTCGCGGGATATAACTGGTTAAAATATCTCCTCCACAAAATGGAACTCTCCTCCGACACTGAGAGGAAGGTCCACCCACTAAACTTCGTCTTAAACACCTGCAGCTGTGATTTCTGCATCAGCTGCAATCATCAAAAGTTCGACAAGATCTATTCTTTCATAAGGAATGTTGAAGAGATGCTGGTGCTGTAATCGGACTTTGGATACAAATGATGTTGTATGGTCGCAGTACCAGCAACACCTACGGTCGGCTCTCAAGGTATACTATGTATCTTAACAGTCTTGAATCTAGGTTCGTATTGTCCACTTGATGAAGAATGTCTTTGTCCTTGTTCCTACGGTACGCCTCCTTCATTGATTGATTGATTTTAAGAAAGCATAGATGGCAAAAGAAGATCTTAAGAAACCCATTGGGACAAGATTCGCCCTGCCTAATAAACCAGCAACGAGGAAGCTGGTTGAAGAACATTTTGTTTCGTAATGTAATTCAGATTGCAACATTTGAATGAAATTTTGAGAATCTTGTGAAATATCGAAAATGATCAAGCACGAAAATTCTTCTGTGGGCATCTTTCAGTTCAATTCAAACCACTTTGTATAGTCTACAATAGTTGCCTTCTTCCGAAGGACTTATATTCACATCCACAAGTCAAAGGACCAAACGTTTGCTAGCATTAAGATCGGATGCACCCGAAATGATTAATTGTGAAACAACTAGATCGCGACCGAAGGTGACGACATACCCCGTTCTTTTTTATAAAAAAGTAGATGCTATAAAAATAATTAATTACAGTTCAGAGGTCAAGTCACTTTAAAAAACTTAAATGATATACATATACAATACATCTAATATAGGCTGATGGAGACAACAGTGGCCCGTCGGTATAATTTCAGTGTAATGGATTGCAGCTGTCAACTGGGGAAAAGTTACAGTAAATTTATAAAAGTTATTAATTTCTTGTTGTCTTTCGGATCACTCATGTAGGGCCCAATTTCTTTGTTTTTCAATCATTCCAACATCATTGGGTGTGAGACACAAAAAACGTGCCCTACTATTCCTCAACTTCCACTACTGCACTCGTATTATGGAAAAGCTTTCAAAGAGTTGCCTTATATTTCTTCAATAATTCATAATATTATATCTAAGCATATAAATCTTATCTATCGTATATGAACTTTTCGCCATTCGCCGAAAAGGGCAAATACTGAGAAGGAACTAATCAAATTAAATCGTAAAAAATTGTGGAAAAAGAAAAAACAAGGTAGCACAATGTCGAAAGTAAATGCGTAAAAAATCGACGCTTGTTCATATGCTCATACTCATACATGCATACATAGGTATATGAAAAGTGGAATTTTATGTGCCATATCAATTGCGTGAAATTTTCATCTTACATACGATTGAATGCATATGTAAGTACATTAAGGTGGAGTGAAAAACGTTTTTTTTATGGTTAGATGTGTTGATTTAGACACGGAAGAGTGGGAGCGTCGAGGTAAGCCAAAAAATGTGGAAGACGAAAAACGATGAAAACTCAAGCGCAAGATGAACCTACAAAATCATTGGGGGCCGATCGCTCGGCCGTTGCAAAATGTTTAAAAGTAAAAGAAGAGAACTGGGGGCCTTATGGAGGTGAAGCTAATTGATTCAACGCCATAAAAGAAAAGGATTTCTCCATCGTATCGCAACTGAAGATGAAAAATGGACCCATTCTTGGCCATACTTCAACAAATATCCATTGTTACCAGATCATGCTCTGTATATGGTGGTTTCAGGCGGGTGTCGTGTACTATGAGTCACTCTAGCCGAAACCGATGGAGACCATCACTGGTGAACACCACCAAAAACAATTGATGAAATTGAACCGAGCGCTGAAATGAAAACGGCCAAATATGCGAAAAGACGCAATAAAGTGATCTTTCAACACGACAATGTGCAGCCTTATGTTGCAAAAGTCGTCAAGGACACACTTGAAGTGCCGACCGGCGGGTAACGTTTACCACAGAAATTGCTTCATCGGATTACCTTTTGTTTCGAGAAATGGCGCATGGACTGGCTGACCAGTACTTTAAAATGTAGAACAACTAGTGGCCTTCGATGGACAATACTTTGATTAAAATATTTTTATTTTTCCAATCGTGCACAATCAAAGACCAAAATTTGCCCAAATAAGTACCATCGCCGAATAAATCACAGCTATTATAGGTAGAGTTTATGGATATCTATAGCTTATGTTGTTGGGCTGTAAGATTAATTAACTCATATAAAGGCAATTGTTCATTTCTAATCTATTACGAAAAAAATCACTCCACCTTAATGTACATATGTATGTACCTTTATTGTATGTATATTTGCTTGTTCATAAACAAGATGTTGCAACTTGGATTGATATTCTCATGGGTGTCATCTCGACTCTACTACATTTAGAGTGGTCATGGTGTGGTGTGGTGAGTGTTGGTGAGGTGTATAAAGAGTTCTCGTACTTCACGCCTTCCACTTGTTTATAGTATGATATTATACCTAAAGCAAGAAGCAGACAGGGGGTGTTTCGAGTGCAATAAATTAGGAAATGAATTCAATTACAATTTGGAGTCATGTCTTCAAATAAAAAAAAAATCTGTTATTTAATCAAATTTATTTAAGTGTTTTGTGTGATTTGTATGTTTGCCTTTTTTTCGTTTTCTTGCATGTGCTTATAGGCATGCTGCTTAACAGTCAAAGCCCACCAGTGTCAACGCCTTTAGAGCCGTGTCGTGTTGCACCATATGTCAATTTGGCAACTATACGAAATGCGTCGGTAGCGGCCGCAGCAGCTGTACATGTGAGTGCCAACGTTGCAAGTGCGACGGCTAATGCAACGAGCAATGTGATTGCGTCAACGGCAAATTCGGCTGGTATTGTGGCATCATCAGCCGTGACAACACACTTTACAAATTCTATAACGAACGCATTTTCTGCCTTTGATCCTGCCATTATAACAGCCGCAGCGCATCAGGTAATCATTCACAAAATTCCATTTCGTTCGAAATTTCTTCTCAAAAATTTATTATTTGTTTCCATTTCTTCTTACTAATCTATGATTTTCAGTATGCAGCCGCAATTGGCACAAGCAACACCACAAGTCTATTTCCAATACCGCAGTATCCATTGAATTTGGCAGCTATTGCTGTGGCGCACAGCAAGAGCTCAAGTATAGCAGATTTACGAATGAAAGCAAAACGGCATGCCGAATCCCTTGGACTCACTACGGGAAATGTAGTTTAAATCTTAAACATGTATTGTACATAAATGCTTATGTACGTATGTATGTACCGCTCGAATATAAATTGTGAATTTGCAGCGTTTATATTAAATCATATATATAGAAGGTGCTTAACGAAATAAATTGAATCGCTATGTAAAAAAGTAGTTATATTATAATTATAAAAACATTTGATATTATTGTGCAATTTTGCAAATAGTAGTAGTAAAGGTGCCATGATAACACAATAAATATGTAAGTATCATTCAGTTTCATCTAATCCTGAGGACTATATCGAATTTGTTCATTTACTCCTTGCCACATCCAGATTAAATTTAAATCATTAACAGCTGCAAATTAATGGAATAATTCTGTAAAAACTCGACCAAAGCTTCTTGCATGTGATCTAATACTCTTGATTACGCTACAAGCTTGAACATCTGATTGTAAGTTGCTGCAATGCTTTCTGTTGAAGTAATCCTCTTTACTATAGGTAGGATCTTTAATTTTTATGTGCGACCAACACATTTAGAATTTTTTCCATTGCTCCAAATTTGTCCATGTCTTCCCTTGCTTTAACTACAGAGAATCACTTCAATTTTTCACAATGGATAAAAGCCATTGAACCATCCTTTTGTTGACCTTTCATGTTGACGATTTCTAAATTACTAAAGTTTTCCAATTTCCCAGATGGTATTCGTGTTGGCCATATACCAAAGAAAAATATATATTTCTTTACTTGCACCGACTCAACAACGACCACAACTTTGTCTTTTCTAAAATGCAACTTAAAGCCAGGCTCGCTGTACTTCTCAACAGTTTCAACAAAATTTTTGTATTTCGTAATGTAACTCGTGCTCGTCATTTTTGGTGGTACTGATTGTGTTGGACGAATAATTAAGAAAATCGTTTAAAAATTCGCTAGTATCGAGCTCCGATAAATGTGAGCCGTTAAAATACTAGTTTCGCAGATAATATTAAATTGTGTGTTAATTTAATTATTTTTTATTTCTATTTTCGACACTAAAATAAAAAAATATATATATATGTGGCACTTTAAGCCCCAAAGGGCTCATTGGCCGAGCTTCTCTTCCATTACTGTTGTGCGTGTTAAATTTTTGGACAGTATTAGAAGGGACCTACTTATTTTAGCCGGTTCCGAACGGCAGAATCCTTGTGAAATCACTTTTTCTGTGCTCTGTCACAGAGTTCTTTTAGAAGATTTTTCATGGCAAGTTGTTACTCTGGGAAGAATTGCCAATTGCTTGCTGACAACTGGGTACCGTTGGAAAGAAAAATCATTTCGATATTAAATTTGTTATACATCAGCCGGGTATTGAACCACGACCTACAGATCAGAAGACCAACACACTAACCACTGAGCTACGGCACTGTTAATAGAAAATCAGTGCTGTCAAGTCGCAAAAAATGTAACCATTGTCATTCTTGTGGTTAATCTGGGACTGGGTCTAGATGATTTTCAACTGAAAACGCACTTAATGCAGCTAAATATTTAACATGTTCGCTAAGTTCAGTGCTAGCAATTACTTATATTTTTTTTTTGTACTATACAGAGGGCGATATTTTTTATTTAAATGCCAAATAAGTTATAATTGAAAAGAAAAGGAAAAGGACACATTTTTCCAATAAACTTTTTTCACCATTTTTAAAACATTTTATCAATTATTGTAAATAATTAGAATTTGTTCTATTTAAAATGCATATAAAATAAAAAAATCAAATAAACTTGGTCACCAATTTTGTGCGCTATATGGACGTCACTCTCGGGCGATAGAGTGGGTATGTGGTTCCTTGGGATTCGTCATTCAAACAAAGAAAAAATAAATAAATTTTATCGAGCAATTTTTATTATCAAAGAAAAGAACCATCCGTTGCATTTATGTTTTAACGATTATTCCTTTCAAATATTGGCCATAACATGGACCGCTCACGTTCGATTATTGCGAATAATATGGCTTCGAATTTGTCATTTGTAGCCTGCATATCCGTGTTGACGTTGGATTGTATGTAGCCCCCAAAAGAAGTCTAGAGGTGTAACATCACATTACAAGTACTTCTCGTAATAATGCCAATGTTTCATGGGTTGTGTGGCAAGTAGTGCTAGTTTTTATAATGCAGCTGAATAAATTCCGGAGATAATGACTTTTCGAATAAACATCCTAGGGAAAACACTAGTGTGGGTTATGGTAGCTAAAACATTAACATTAACATAAGTTTTAATCAACTTTCTTGTAACTAGGTGCTTATAGTGTGCATAGAGTTTTTATTTTCAATTTACGTCGATTAGAAGCATTTTCGTTGAACATTTATATTTCATTTCCATGAATCATCTTAAGTCTACTTTTTTAATGAAATGCCAAATACTAATACAAAGGAGTTATATATCTAAATGAATTTATTGCATTTCACTTATTTTGCGTATATTCAGTCATATTATCTTAAGTGTTTATGTGAATGCTTATCCAGTATATACCTACTCGAATATTTGTATGTATATTAAATGCCATCAAGTTACTTAAAGTGAATTATAAACCAATATTATGTAAAGCTAAAATATAAAATTCTCTAGTGAAATGGGTAGACTCATGCCACTCGGCTCACATTGATTTTGAGAATAAAATATAGTACAGATATAGATTGCAAAGGCAACTGTCTCACTGAACAATCGCACGACCAGCGTATCCCGTGTTAAACTTTGGCGCATAATGATTAGCTTTAACTTTCTGCTCAATCTGCAATCGAAATGTCAGTATGCAAATCTGCAACAAAAGAAGAAACATTATTATGAACTCGATTGTTCGAACACTTTATACTAATTGTAAGTAAGCGCAACAATACTCACAAATCCAACAGATATAACTAGTAATAACAAAAGGAATCCGGTCATCAGGAGTACATTGTGACATCTTGGTGCTTCACTTGGATCTAAAAGTTTGGATTCCAATTCACCTGGCATTATTACCGTATATTCGATATTTTCTTTGAAGCGCATAAAATCTGTTAAATTGCCATGATGCGATGGCGATTCCATTAGATTACGTCGTCTTCTCTTTCCATGACCGGATGGCTCATACAGATCCATACAATAGTCAGGTGTACAATCGGCCGAGTCCATACAAGCTTTAATTTGAGAATGTATCCAAAGCGTTGCACGCTCCTTCATGGAACTTAACAAGAAAGCTTCAAAATCAAGAAACACTTCATTGGGACGATCACGATATTTTGCCGGCTGATGTGGTATAATTGTAACGAAATCACGATTGCGACAGCCCTCTCGCACAAGTGACACCGCACCAGTGGCATGTGGATCATCAGGATCGGGCGACACGGTAACTTCCAACAGTTTGACGTATTTCCAAACGGATTGAGCGCTAATGCGAGCACGTAACTGCAGTTTTGTGCCAATTGGAACTGCTTGATCGACAGGCAATTCGCTAGTTGATGGTGGTGTATCTTTGGTGGTGCTGAGCGGTGTGTTGGCGCCACTGATGCGTGCAATTGGTGGTGCTTCTTTATAGAGAGCCACTTCATATTCCAAACGACCAGGAGTCTCTTCAACAACACCTGAAACACGTGCACCATGCGGACTAAGAATTGTACAGACAATTCATTAATGTATCGATATTAAACATATCGCGATGCCCAATTTTCACTTACAACGATCCAGCAAAACCCGCGGCTTTATTCTCAATCACAGTCGGCTCTGGTGGTTTACACATAATTATCAGTTCCTGATCAGATTGCATAACAACGCCTGAGAATTGGGGAAACCATATTCGCACATGAACAAAGCCCTGCATAAAAGTAAATAGAAATAAATGTGAATATTCATTGTTTAATCGTATCCAACATATGTACATTTCGTTTAAGAACACCACATTTTGTAAAATCTGTTATTTTCAGATTATAAGTGAGCTCGGTTGGATCATTTGGATCTTGTTTGATCATACAATTGCGATCATTGTCTGGTTGCACACTGCGATCATCAGCAAAAAGTGGCGTACCTTTAAAGGCAACTGGTCGTTTTAGACGCGCTGTTATGAGATCTTCAATATTTGAACCGGGTGTTGCGAACGAACATTGTATATCATCAACTGATTTCAAAATAAGAACGAGAATTAAAGAGAGAATAGGGAAGCACTAATGTGGATTTTGATATCAATTCACTCACCATCATAATCTTGAGCCAAAAGTGAGTCAAATGTAATCTAGAATATAAAATGAACACATTAATTAAACTTTTCAATCATAATGTGCATAAGATTATAGCGAAAGCAAATGAAAATCTATTATCTACGACTTTGCTGAGTATATGTATGTAAAAAGAGGATAGGAGTACTATGTTCAGAAGGTATTGCGTATGTATGTTTGTACCAGCATAAGTGTCTCAAAGTTTCTCTGATTTCAATGAGTTTTTTGTTATATTTCAAATTTAATGCAGGTGAGTCACCTGGGATCTACAAAATCTACCAAACCAATTCAATATAGCTTCACTCGTCATGATGGAATGATCCGATAAAGAGAACCGTATTTGTTGTTATTCCTTTTCCTAAGTGTGGAATAGAAAAAGCTCGTACGCTCGTATTGCGAATTAATCGAAATAGTTTCCGCAACAAAAAAATCGTAGATCGTGAAATGGATATAGTGTCAGCAATCATGAGCCGCAACATTAAGCAAGACTGGACTTAGGGATTTCCAATGACAAAGGGGCAGCCTCATCGTTGAATTAAAAGAAAAATAGCAAAAGAAATCAAGACATCTCCTATGGCTGTACGGTAAAAAGGATTAAAAAAATCCTTTTTACTGGCGAAAAATATTTATCTTGGAGGAACAGAACGAAGTCATCATCCCTCCTCGGTGATAGTTTGATGGAGAGTACCCTATGACGGCGTCAAATCCTTACAGTATTAAAACAGCGTCAAAAAGTATCATAAAAAATAAATAAATAAATATGTGGCACTTAAAGCCCCAAAGGGCTCATTGGCCGAGCTTCTCTTCCATTACTGTTGTGCGTCTTAAATTTTGGACAATATTAGCAAACCGTGGATACTTCAACAAGACTCTAAGCTCAACAGTGTTTTGAAATGCATGTACCCGAGTTTATTAGTGCTGACTGTTGGCCATGAGCCAACAAAGATCTTAACCTCCTCAACTATAAGTTGTGATTAGTTTTAGAGGAAATGAGGCATTGGTGACATTGAGTTGTTCTCAATTTTACATGAGCCTCATCGCTGAAAATTATTGTCTTTGGAAAACCTGTACTAGTTTTAAAGTATTGTTCAACAATGAAAACATATTATTTTTTCATGTAGTGCTCCATTTTTAATAACCCTAAATTTATATTTGATATTTGCTATTTGTTTGCTATTACCGCACAAATGGCACAAGCTTGCTATCTTGCATGAATTTTGGTATACTTTTTATTATGTTAAATTCGTTTTTATTCAGATTACACAAGTTGCTCAAACACTACGAGAACCACGAAAAATGCACTGTTTGGTGTGGATTATGGGTAGGTCGCATCATTAAACCGTACTTTTTCAAAGACGACAAAGGCAGGAACGTTACTATGAATGGCGAGCGCTACGGTGTGATGATTACAAACTTGTTTTTGTCCAAAATGGAATAGCTCGACTTGGCTGACATGTGGTTTCAATAAGACGGTGCCACATGCCACACAGTACGCGAAACAATGACCCAATTGAGAGACGAGTTCGGTGAACAGTTTATTTCACGTTTGGAGCCGGTCAATTGTCCGCCTAGATCGTATGATTTAACGCCTTTAGGCTATTTTTTGTGGAGCTATGTTAAGGCTCATGTCTATAGAGACAAGTCCACAACGGTTGACGTACTGGAAGCCAATATTGACGAATTTATGAGATACCGGCCGATATATACCAAAATTGGACCCAGCGTATGAACAATTTGAGGCGCAGCAGCGGTCAACATTTACATGAAATCATCTTTAAACATTGAATTATAAAGATCGTTCTATCGACTCAAATAAAGATTTCATATATTTCTCTAAATTTTAGGTTTCTTTTTTAAATCAAATCCGAGAGTCAAACATTTTCTCATAAGATAACAAGTCTAAAGCTCAAAAAGTGATAATGTAATAAGGAGATTAAGATATTGAGAGATAAATTAGGCGTAATTTTGACGATTATTGGAACAATTTGACCTACTCGTACAAGTACCTATGAAATATCGTATACACATTCTATTCCAAAAGAAAGGTCATACAACATTTTCTGGTGGGTACGTCAGTGACACATACGATCGTGTTTAGTATTATATACAAAATTATGAAATTATATGAAGATCACGCATGTGTATATACATATGTGCCTATGCAGTTTAGTAGAAAATTCGATTTGATAACATAATTACAAAAAGTAGCATTATCTCAGTTAAGTACAGCTATTAAAGTTGTTTGATGAGTTTTATTGGAGCATTCCGATACGCTGTATTGGTAACAATGTTATGCGAATAACGGATTTGTGACTACTTGCAATTCTAATACTAGTGGTCATTTTATTGTACTTGAATAAACAACAAGTGCATGGAAACAACCGCTACAGCTGCAACGCACATAAGGTGGGTTCGATAAGTATGTACAAATGCATTATTTTACTTTTATTATTTCTAATTTTTTTCTCATAGATTTATTGTACAATTGTTGACTAATTTAATTGTATTTAAATATATGGTCAAAATATAATTATAAACCATTGACACTATACAGAATCATTAGGTGCATATATGATGATGTAGGAAGAAAGAAGTACAATATATTAATATTACTGACCGGTAATCAGATCAGTGTTAGCTGTACGTACATATGTGCAAAACATATTTTGTATTTAATACTAACTAGTAATGGTCAAATGATATACATACATACATGTATTACATAGTCGCCACTACGAACAACTGTAAGGGCATACAATCTGTCATGGCAGATTCTCACCGGTGTAAAGTACCTACTGCAAGCATAAAAAGTGTAAGAAAATATGTGCAAGTTTTTTCAACGCCACTCAATTCTATTTAAGTTAAATAGAAGAAGAACACAAACACAAGATATCAACAACTTCGGATTGTGCTTCTTTTCGTATTGTATTTCTTTGTTTCTTTTGCGTTCATTCATTCCAGCATTCTATATTGCTTTGAAATTATATTGTAAAAGTAATCGTGAACAGTTATATTCACTGCTTGACAACTCTGTCTGTTTTTATACAAACTGATTTTCTCACCGATTTTGTTTTAATTCCATTTTGAAATCGGCACCGATTTTTATAAACACCAATTGATACTAAAACGATTTAATTCAAAGTAAGACGCGCTAAAAAAAAAAACAAACAGTGTTTTCAGCGCAAAACTTGCAAAAAAAGTAATTATAGTATCATTATCTTTTTAAATTACGTCACAACGTTAAGTTAATAAAAATTACATCCAGAAATCTCAATTGTAGTGCTAGAAATACCTAGGTATATGTTTTAAGATTAGCCATGAAAGATTTTTATTTGCTGCTGGGTAAATGCATATTTATGTACATACACATATAATCGCATGTATAGAGTCAATTTCTTATTACAACTGTCTAGAGTCGCAGTGCAACATAAGCCTTAAATAATAATAATAATTGTTGAGGTAAATTTGGGAAATTTTCTCCAACTTATCTGGGCGGTATTAGGAATAATTATTTCCAAATTCTGTTTCCATGGAACTTTTGGTATCCCTAAAGGTGCTTGACACTTCCTTCGAACACTTTTTCCGTACTTTGCATCTCTTCAAACGGTTTTACATACATAGATGATGTAGGCTACCAGTGTAGTATTCACCATATTACGCGTACTTAAACATCTACATATATTTAATTATAAAAGGTTTTCCAATAGGGATGATATGATTTTGAAATGAAATAACGGCCATATTGAAAACAGCAGAAATGTCAAATGCTATCATTTGTATTCAGTATAGCCTGACGATTCATCATGTTAGAATATATGCTTCACCAACGCTTGGTTATCATCCAAAAATTTTATGGAAATAATCATTATTTTAATAACAAAACAATCTTTTCGGACTAAGCTCATTTTCACCTGAATGGCTTTGTTAATACACAAAATTGTCGTTTCTGGAGCGATACTAATCCGGAAGAGATTGTTGAGAAACCAATTCATCCTCAGAAAGTAACAATGTGGTGTGATGCAACTTCTCACCTTTTGCAAGAAAAGTTTGGTGATTCCATAATTTCAAGAAATGCAACTGTTAACTAGCTTCCAAGAAGTTGTGATATTTTTATGAACCACGAACACTTAAGCACTGAAATCGAATATTGAACGTTTATTGGTGACATTAGACTTCTTGTATAGATTTATTGCATAGAGTCATTGAAAATTGGACTCACCGACTTCGCTCCAAAGTCTTAAATGACCACAAAGACAAAGTCGAGGTGATCATTTAAATGATGTCTTATTCAGAACATAATTGTCAATTATCAAACTTCAAAATAAAAATAATAATTATTGTTCTATCGTAGTACATATTTCTTGTTTTATTACATTTTAAAATCAGATCGTCCTTGTTGGAAGACTCTTTATATGTATTCACTTAGAGTGCATGTCATAATATAAAACAACAACAAAATTAAAATAAGAACACGATATGATGAAGAAAATAAAAATGTTCGATTGTAATAATTACAAATACACACAAATGTAACATGATGCCTACATGCATTTGCATTTAATATTTCCATTAATTAACGGTAAATTTGTGCATTATTTTCTTTTGTTACAAATAACTACATGGAATGGATAAAAACACAAATAACTACGAGCATTGTACTGTGTGCGTGCTCATGACCATAGAGACACAGTGTGGCCATGTTAACTTACAAGAGGAATCAAGGGGAGACAAAATCACGCTTACCTATGTATCGTATACATTTCTGCGATGATTAAGAATACTTTTAGTGTTTTTTTGTTTTAATATGATATGCCAGCATGAATGACAGCATCAATATTTAGAGAAAAGTATAAGTTCATTCGAAATTTACGCTGGTATAAATAAATGGATCAATGAGATGGCAGAGTAGCACAAATTCTCCTGTACTGAGTACCCAGACACGGAGAAAATGTAAAGCCGATGAGCTCACAAGACAAGGCTCAAAAGGAAGCGCCAATTGAAGAAAAGTCCTCATAATGGATACCAATTGTCACGGCCAAGCTTAACTTTAACTTTAATATTTTCCATAAAAATGGGCCGACTCACCAATTTTCAAAACATCGAAAATGCTGTAGCTAGCACTAAATTAGATACGGGCACGTAAGTGTATTAACTTAAATAGACATGAGATTTCTATCGGGCCATGACCTCCTACTTCCTCGCGCCGCGAGATCGGGTCTAAGACATCACGCACCGAATCTTTGTGACATCACTTTTTTTGCGTTTTCTTTTATACAAACAAACATAGTGTCGAAATAATTACCAACAATCGACAGAACAATCGTACAGAATACATGAAATTGGACACATTTCTCAAATGCAAATTGATTTGATTTACATTTTGGAACAATAATAAAATCATTCCTTAGTACATTACAAAGTGAGATTGTTTGGCTTTTTGATTGGTAAGTATGGCTGCTAAGTATGTAAAGGAAATATATTGGAGAAGAAAAGTTAATGGGAGTTGACTTTAAATTTCACTACTCTATGGACTTGTTTTTGTAGTATTATTAAGAGATTGGCCTTAGTTGCTGTCATCAAACGAATAACAATGTGAGCTTAAGCATAGATCGAAAAGAAGTTACTCTCAGATAATAGTTGTATTCGTTTAATGAATAAATTTGTTCATATTTTTTTCTCAGTATGATATTCTTTGTACAGAATCATTTGCCACTAGATTAAGATTAAGAGTGTAAAATTTTACCATGTTGTTACCATGATCAAAAAGTTCTATTCGCACTTCTTGTCGGCCATATTAACTATTTGACGTTCAATAGAAAACATGAATTTTGTCCTACCTTATATTTCTGTGAAATAATCCCAAAATTCTGAAGTTTCATTTGAAATTTTGTTGACCTTTCAAAATGAAAATAATAAATATTAAGTATTAAGTATTATAAGTTACAACAAATTTTCAATAATTTTGAAATTGAAATTCACATTTAATTGAAATTTGAAGTGAATAAAATACAATAAGCAAATACTATGCGCTTCTGCGAAGATAAAGTGGTAAATGGTTTCCACTTCCCGTCGCTCCATGAATTGGCTAACGGTATGCAACGAAGGTGCCGAAGAGGAGCTGCCAAAAAGTTTGCGTTTGGTGAAATAGGCTAAAAATACATTGTGCAAATTTTATTAAAAAACGCAAACATAAATTATATAACCCCATAATACCCTTGCTACATTTGAACTTGAACAAGATCGTAATGTTATTTAGAATATTGGCAAATAAATTAAAAGTGAAGTTCTCGATTATCCGTCAAAATATTTCTGAGTTGTTACTAAATAAATTTTTGTACAACTTCCCAAACATGGAGAGACTATAGATATATGAAAATATAACAGGCCATTCAATAAGTGTGTAGGATGATACATAGATGGCGTTACTAGAATTTTTCCATATGATTTTTTTTTGAATTCTAACCTGCAACCGACACGTGTATAAAAGTGACAACAATCCGACAACTGGAAGCATCTTTTGTTATCGAAAACAAATAGATAAAAGTGAATTTCGTGTTTTGATAAAGCATTGCTTTTAGATGAAAAAAAAAATACAGTGGAAACCAAACCATGGCTTGATAAACATTATTCGGACTCTGCTCCATGGAGATAAATGACAGAAAAGTGGATTGCTGAATTTAAACGTGGTCGTACCAGCACAAACGATGCAGAGCGCAGTGGACGCCCAATTGAGGCCGTCATTTCAGAAAATATCAAATAAATCCCCAAATTGGATATGACGATAGCAAATTGAAGGTGCACGAGCTAGCTGACATTATAAAGATATCAGATGGTAGTGTTTTTACCATTTTACACGAACATTTGGCTATGCGAAAGCTCTATGCAAAGTGGGCGCCGCGTGAGCTCACAGTCGACCAAAAACAACAACGTATCGATGTTTCAACGGAGTGTTTGGCGCTATTAAACGGCCTAAAGTATTTTGGGATGTGAAGGGAATAATATTCATCGACTATATCCAAATAGGAACCACCATCAACAGCGACTACTATTGTGAACTCTTGGACCGATTGAAGGGTGAAATCGCAAAGGAACGGCCACATTTGCAAAAAGAAAAAAGTGTTGTTTCATCAAGACAATGCATCGTATCATAAATCTATGAAAACGATGGCAAAATTGAATGAATTACTCCCCCACCCACCGTATTCTCCAGATTTAGCCCCCAACGACTTTTTCCTGTTTTCTGATGTCAAAAGAATGCTTTCTGGAAAGAAATTTAAGTCCGATGATGCAGTAATCGTTGAAACTGTGGCCTACTTTGACGAGAAAGAGAAATCGTACTATAAAAGTTGTATCGAAAAGTTAGAAAATCGCTATACTCTTTATGTCGCCCTCGAAGGCAACTATGTTGAATAATAAAATCGAGCTTTGTCAAAATTTTGTTTTTAGAATCTTTTGGAAGATCTAAATTATTATCGACTGTTATAAAAAGAAACGGTTTCTGATATTAAAACTTTTTCACCAATCATTTTAAAAATTGAACAAACATTTAAATCTTTGACACTCCAGTTATACGACCCAATATAATAAGTGATGTATTTTTCTATAGTAGGAATTTGCCGCGTTAGCTAAAAAAAGGACTAAATATTATTTGTCTCGTCGTATATTAAATGATGCCCACAACGTTACTGAATTTAGAAGAAATGCATCAAATGACTCTTTTTGTATATCTATTCTGTTACAAAAAAAAATATATAAATAATATAAATATAAATTTTATATATTGCTTACGTATAAACTGATATTATAACAATTCAAACTGCTCTCTGGTATTTTTTGCGATCATTCGGTATTAAAATTAAGTGTTCTCGTGTGTTAGCAAAAATTTAAGCATGCGCTATCAATTTATGTTACTTTTGTAAGGTTAAAAAACGAATAAATTCTCTAAAGAAATGTTATCGTTGAACTTGTTTTAAACAAATTTTGATTTAAATTATGAAAGCAAAATAATAAAAATTGGCTCCCTATCTTTCAAATATTGGATGTACAAATACAAATACTCGTATACTTACATCTACATATATGAAGCATATAAAACGTAGAGCGCCAGTATTGTCAGTATTAAACAAAATACGATAATTATACCTACTACATATATACGATAGGTACAATTTTGTTTTTACATGCAGTTTGTACATAATTTTAATAACGAACATTATCGCTTTACAATTTCCACGTCTGTTTCATATTCTTGCTCTTCACTCGTATTATTACTGCTTTGAGTGCATATAGTATATTGTAGTCTGTTGTATTTGGTAGATGGACAGCCAAATTACTCTAATAAGTATAATATTTAGTTCTAGAGCTTCGTATTGATCCCTTTATACTATAATACAAATGATTATATTAATATGTATTCAACTCGGAAATGCTATCTCACCTTCTATTGGAATTTGAAGACATATAAATAAAGTACATTGGAAGTAAGAAACATTTTTTAAATTTCAAGAGGCCATTTTAACAAATATCATTTTATTCAATTATTAAAATTCATGCATAACATTACTATTTGTATATGCAATGTCGTTATATGCAAGAGTAAAAAGTATTAACATATAAATAGTAAGTACATATGTATATGCATAAATATGTACGAGTGCATACTACTACGTAGTGTGTGTGTGCAACCTGCATGCATCAATTCCAGTTAAGCGACAATATTAGACTTCATCCCGCTACTCGAATTGCAACTTGTAGTTTTTATCGTATTAGTGGTGCCATGCTTTCAGCCGAGACAAGTCGAGTTTAGTCGAATCTAAACTAATGCCACACAACTATTTAGATTTTCTTGTTCTGTCGGGTTGTTGATATAGGTCAGTGGGTAGATTTTCACGGTTGCTTATGAATATAAACAACAAGTTTGAAATTTTAAGCAGAAGCAGCAGCAGCAATAGCATTACAAAAAAATCAAAAAAAAAAAAAAATAACAACAATGTCAATACTTAAGTTAGCGCAACTAAATTGGTGAAAGAAGAGGAACTAACCAACATTATTAGCAGTAAAAGCATAAAAATATTGTACAATGTAGTTTGTATGTTGTAGTTTGCTGTAGACTGTTTGTTTGAAATTCAGCCTAAGCGATCAAAAATACCAAGTTAAATGTAATTTTCATATGTTGCATTGAGTGACATTTTTTGTTTATTTTTTCATTTTGTTTCGTTTTTTTTCTTTCTTTTATTTTCGTGAATTTTGGTACAAGCGTACCAAAACATGTGAATATTAATTTTATATGCACCAACTAAATACTGGTTTACATATGTTTACATATAATAATGTGTACTATATATGCAAATATATGCATTAAAAGGGAAATTAAGCACTTGAAATGTCACCCAAAAACCTACTTGATATTGATCGCGTTTTAGGTGCCAATTAGTGATTTTCTCACAAAGACCGGTGCAAAGTAAATTGTAATATTTTCTTTGATTTTTAGTATTTAGTTACAATATTTAACGTTTAACCAATCAAATTAATTCAGTCGCAGATATTAGACCAATCCTATGCTATTTTGCTATGCCACCTTTTTTGATGGGATCGCGTTTAGTCTGTTAGGGTCGACAATAGAGCCGTAAAACTTTTGCTGTGGTAGAAGAGCCAAATTACACACTAACTGTCAATTTGATAGTAATAATAAAATAATAGTAATGACACTGCTCCCAAACTATACTAAATCTTATATCAAAGTATTGGCATTTTTATTATTACCCTCATTTGATTTGGTTGCTCCTGAAAATATTGCGATTAAAGTGACTACGGAGCATATCAGACGACTCGCAGTGGATGACACATGGCACCCACAAATTAATCGCTGTAGGCAACAACCCTCTAAAGGAATTATACGCAAGTTGATCGCAAGTATCGCATATTAAAGGATCGTTTAAAATGTATAGCCTTAAATGTAGCCTTAAAAGTACATCCAAATGCTGATTTGAGGAACACTGAAATACTTCAAATATATCACTTTCAGGCTCAGAGTTATGATTATGCCTTGCTACTCGCTAATATCTCAATTATTGTGGATTTTGTGGACAATTTTCAAAACGGCTTAACAATATTTGATGTGGGCATTTGTTAAATGGGCCTATTTCAATTTCAATTTTTTTTTTTTAAGTATTTCAATTTATTTAATTAAATCTTGGAGGTTATTGCAAAATCGGTGCCGGCCTTCTGATCTGTAGATCGTGGGTTTAATCCCAGGCAAAGCATAACAAAGTTTAATATCGAAAAGAAGTTTCATTCGAACGGCTACTGTTACTCTTACTAAAAATTTTTAAAAATTGTTACAATTTACCAAAAATGCTTCTTAAAAGAGCTCTGTGACAAAACTAAGTTAAAGTGATGTCACAAGAGTTCTGCCGGTCGGAACCGGCTAATATAAGTAGGTCCCTTCAAATTTATCACGCACAACAGAGAAGCTCGGTGGTATCACAGTGGGCCTTTCTGGTGTAAATGTGTCCTCTTAGAAAGAGAGAGAGAGAGAGAGGGCAGCCAAAATAACCTAACCTAACCTAACTCTGCTAAATCTGACGAATACAATGGCCATATGAGAGGGTATAGTATTTTTCAAAATTTTCTAGGCTGGAGTTGTAGCCTTTTTGTCACGGACGCACGGACGAGATATAACAAATACAGCCTCGAAGGAATTGTGTGAAATACAATGGGCAATCTTAATCGTAAATATCTTTAATTTATCACTTTTATTTATCATTCTTTGACAAATGACAAAGCGTATGATATGCACCAATATATATTCTGAAATTGCATGAAATTTCGAATAAAACGAATATGAAATATTTGGAGAGTCAAAGTCACTAATAAGTTGGAGAATAACTGAGTTATTTCTGGTTAAATGACGCAACTGACCCTAGTGATGGGAATACTCTCCAAAAACTCTTACAGAATCACCATGGAGGAATAGGAATCTTCAGTAGGCACACAGTTTAGAACAATTTCAAGGTTTTTAACAGTATTATGAATGACAGAAGATCTATAGGACGTGTATGGAGCACAATAAAGCTTTTGGTCGCTGTGCAATAATAATAACAATAACAATAAGAATAATAAGTAACCCGATTCAACAATAGTATATCGATAATTTGATGCTAGTAGAAATTATCTGTCTGGTTGTGGTTTGAACTCAAACAAACCTACAATATTTACTAGGTCACTTCAACATTCAAATATGTACATTGAAATGAAAATTTTTTATGACCGTGTAATCCTTACATCTTCACTTTTCATTTTCACAAAAAGTATTTACAATAGTAGGTACTTTTATTTTTATTTATTTTCATTTATTTCATTTATTTTCATTTATTTTCATTTTACATGTGAAGAAAATACTTGAACAAGATCATTTAGAGAATGTACCGCTTTTTTATTTCCTATCGTTTATTTAATAAATTCTATTGTGTGTACTATTATGCATTTTATATTTAAGGCATTTCGAAAGTACAGGACAGAGATGAATGTTGCAATAGTATCGAGCAGTAAAACAATTTTTACGATAACCAACATCCCTGATGCTGACAATATTTATTTCATAGAAATTCATAGAATTGTTCATTGAAATTTGATTTTTAAACAATAAACAATAGTTTTCCAACAATACATAGTTGCTGAATTTTATATCGTATATCTGCATTAAATACGTAAAGCGTAATACGATAATGGGATAGTCGGATTTGTAGAATGCTAGATGCATGCTAATTATTTTAGTTTATTGTGGAAAAGAAAAAATACTTAAAAGTTTTTACTATTCTTTTTTGGCATGATTATTTCATTTGCTTATTATATTTAGAACTAAACTTGAAACTAATACATACATATATCTGAAAACCATTTAACGTATAATAAATATATACTTACTACAAGATATATTGATAGTAATGCAATCCGTTTATCACTGGGAAACATAATTATGCTAAATTCTATTTAATATTTTTTCATATGTTGTATACCACAAAATATTAAACCATTTGGCGATGAGTATTCGTAAATTTGTGTTCTAACTAATTTCACATTAACCGCGCTACGTTCCGACGTCTAGTAATTAATTACGTAAAATAATCCTGTACAGGCACTATGCACTTTTATTGTAAATGCTTCGATAGATGGATTTTTTTAAAAATATTTTGCAACAATAAAACACAACTGCACTCCACGAACGTAATTTCTGGAATGAACATACTTACTTCAATTTCCACAAAAGAAGTTAGAAGATCATTTTGTGTTAGAATTATGTATTAGAGTTGAATGAAGTGAAAGATGTATGCATGCATGTATGTATAGTATCATACATTGTACAATATATAAACGTACTCAAATAGTGATTGCAATTACTGCCGCTTCTGCTGTTCTTACACTTATATGTTGCCACAGCTACTGTTACATATGTTATTATATTGTATGAAAGCAAGCAAGTAACCCACTGCAAAACTCTAACGCTTGTGATGATGAGGATGATGATAATAATGATGATGATCATGTTAACATCGCATTTGCGGTATGCAACATACAAGTGCACTTACTTATATTGATATGAGGAGAACGTTGGAAAGAGGTGTTATTGTAGTCCACGGAGAAAGAATCCGCCAATACACAAACACACACACACACACACACATACACGCAATATAATCGACAAAAAGTCGAAAGAATGCATTTTACAAAAGAAGAACTAGATAAAAGAAATGTAAGAAACTGCAAACCAATATCACTATGAGTGTATGTACATAGGTACCTATATATACGATTTGTAAGTAAGTACCTACCTATTTACAAGAAATCATAAACTCACTGAAAGCGATACTATCTGCATTTGATATTGTGTACATACATACATACGTGCAAATTGTTACAAAAGTTACGATGAAGCCGGAAGCAGCAACTTATTACACTTTCCATGGCAAAAAAATAAAAAAACAAAAGAGCAAAGCAGAAAAGAAATAA
This sequence comes from Megamerina dolium, assembly GCA_963854835.1. Classification (NCBI taxonomy): domain Eukaryota; kingdom Metazoa; phylum Arthropoda; class Insecta; order Diptera; family Megamerinidae; genus Megamerina; species Megamerina dolium. Next base: position 47,427,277 of record OY978529.1, on the reverse strand, counting down.
TCAAAAATGTTATATATGTACATAACTACATATATTGGAGTACGACTGCGTAACTTTGAAGTTATTTAATAATAATAACACTGCTTATAATGAAAAAATCATTAAAATTACTAACTAAAGGATCAATTTCGATTAGCCGTAAGGGAAAATCTTTAAAAGACGAAAATATAAGGGCTCTAATATAATATTATTTATTGTATACGAGACTGGAACCAAATGTTACCTAGTTTTTATCATATTTAATACCCAAACATATAATGGTTGCAGATAATCTCGGACTAAGTAAATTATTTGCTTAGATTACCGAGAATTTGGTAAGTAGGAAATCCTCAAATCTCTCACTCTCTCTCTCTCTCTTAATTCTAAGAGCTTCTGCCGAAGATAGGGAAACCAATTCTCGTTCTCGATGACTACAGTTTCATACAACACCTTATTGGGACGAAGCGACAAAACACAAATACCGCGACGCAAAATGGATGATTAAACAAAAGAAGTAGGCTGTTCTTGTGCAAACTGAAAAAAAGGTATAATAATTTGATATGAAAATATAAATATTTTATTCAGTATGATTTTTCGTTTTACTTATTTTTCGATTCGTTGAATATTACATCGACCATCAATTTTGGTAAAGCCTATGGTCTACCTTACAACCTTTACTGATGCTTAATCGAAAAAGATCCCGCCAAGTGTGTTGTCGCTCTTAAAACAATTAATGACGAGCCGATACCATCTGAAATCGACGCTAATGCAAATTCGAAAATCGTTCCAACATTTTACTAAAATATTTGTAGCTGAAACTAACCGACTTATATTATCCGGTTCCGAACGACAGAACCTTTGTGACATCAATTTTTTCTGAGTTTAGTCACAGAGCGTTTTTAGAAGCATTCTCATGACAAATTGTTACTGACGAAACAATTGCCAATCGCTTGCCAACAGGCGGGTATCGTTCGAAAGAAACATATTTTCCATATTATAGTTGTGTCTTAAGCCGAGGTTTGAACCTACGACCTACAGATCGAACTGACTGACAACTGAACTACGGCAACATAGGTCAATACAACAGCCGTCTTCTTTTATTGCTAGCTGGCAGCAGTTTCAAATTCCAATCGCCGAGAATCGTCTTTTCACCGGAGGGTAGATGTTAGAATGTAACACTCTCCTAGCCGAAACTTGTTTTTCAATTCTCATGATATGACCTATCCAGCGCAGTTTTACATATGATAAAACATATGTGATTTTTAAAATTCTATGTTTCTATTTTGACCGAAGAAACCAAATTTTAAACCACTGTAAAAAAAAAATGGTGACGTAGGGGAGCAGAAAGGGATTAGGACTTTTGTTACCGCCGAGACAATGACCGTCAAATTGTGGCAAAGTGTTGTTATTCTATCTGGACAAAGGGGGGATTTTTTATTTGTACATAATATATTAATTTATATTTGTTGCCTTTATATGATTTAATAAACCGTTAGATGCCCCAGCCTAATCTAAGTAAAAAAATAAGTTCAATTTTAAACTGCTCTTAGACTACTATACATCTACCTATATAAGCTTTATAATATTGCTGGAATAACATTTTTTGCATTGTTTAGAAAATTTGCTCCAACTTTCTACAGAGTGTTCCAAGCTGTTTTTCAGAAAAAACGGGATTCACTTCTTCTTTTTAAACATATTAGCTGGATCCATTTACAACATTTTCATTGTTAAGTATAAAAGTAATATATTTTTATTTTAAAATAATTGAAAATATGTATGTTTGTTTTGTATTACAACCAAACGATCGCTTATTTAGTTTTGTTTCATTGCAAAGGATATTTAAATATAAAATATTTTGTTAGGTCTAATGAGGATCATAATATTACATATGTATGTGTTTCATTGTATTACATATTTTGTTGAAATGGAATTCATGAAAATTTATATGTACCTACATACATATGACATGACATGACATGACATGACAATATAAACAAACAAGCATATCGAACTATCGACATCGAATAACAAATACGAATTGTGATATACGCATAATGGAGTGTTCTTATGATTGTGGGCCCAACTTGCTTTGAATGTATTCTTTTAGTGGTTGGTAGTATTGATAGCGGAGACTGATCATTTCAGGTATATTGCGGAGACGCTCAAAAACCTCTGAATCAGATTCGAGTATCAAAATAGCCGAGGCCACCATTGCAACAACGACAAATATAAAGGATGGTATGAATGCGTGTAGCAGATGAAATTTGCGTACGCTCTTGGCACTGTTAACAGCGTTTTGGCTTGCTGCATTGTTGCTGTCTGCATTGTAGAGGGGCGTTGCTGATGATTCGAATTCGGTCACAGAGCTACCCATGGGGGAAGCACTGGAATTGATGATGGCGGCATTCGTGGGAAGGTGCTTATTTTGCTTGGATACGTAGAGTAAATGCTGTCTATTGGTGATGGGGTGCATTCGATTTGGGCCTTCCCCATAGGTATTAGTTAACATACTATCCGTTGAGGAATGATGTTCGACCGAATCGCGAAAATAATAATCGTTTGCATCGCCAATGGCACCGTGAATACTATTAATGTTTTCAATATTTGATGCACGCAAGCGTGCCTCCTCCGACACCGGCTCTAGGCTCGGTACCTGCACACCGCCTTCAATATGGCTGCCGTATATAATGTTACCTAAATTATCAGTAGTTACCATTGTACAATTGCCCAACGGTTCAGACATTGTCGAACGCGGCAAGCTGCTATAGCCTGAATAATAATGTGGAAATTTATAATCGTTTGTGGCAATATATGAGTTTCGTAATAGTTTACGGATTTGTGCTAAATCGCCTTGCGGGCTGGACGGTGTTGCCGGAACGCTGCTGGCTTTTCGTTTGCTTGCTGTCGAATTGGTCATCTTTTGTTCGCGCAACGCATTGATGCTCTCGGTGAGAATTTCACGTTCAGTGCGTCCAGTATATTTGAATTTTGTTCCCCATGAAAAAAATCCACCTCCAGAAACAACAGATGCATTTTGGCTATTGGGAAGTCTGTAAAGAGAGCATGAAACAATTGTTACAATCACGACAGAACAGTCATGACAAAGAGACCTACGTGAAGAATAACATTTGTTCAATGGCACATCTCCAGAGGTATCTACAAGCAGGACCGGTTGCACACTTGTAACCAATTGTATGCTTTTTCTATTTACCAATAAATACAGAATTGCAAAATTAATATAGAAAAACTCCTCAGAAAGCTAAACACTTCGAATATAACTTACCGGTTCTCGACTTGCATCCGTATAACTTAAGTGAACAATGAACATTTTACCTTCAAAATTCAACTTATGCACTTCGTTCCATCGGAAATGTTGCGACCGTTTCCCTTGTACAAATGTGCTAATACCCGAATGATTGATGCCAATATATAGAAGTGATCCTCGATGATCTTTAACCGCATGTGGGTCTATGCCATACGTTTCAAGACCTATTCAAAAAGAAATACAATGGTATGATTATATAAATATATTTGTATTTGCAAGTAGAGTCAGCGCATATGGATATCACAAAGGAACAATTACATAGCCCCGCATTAAATAGCGTGTGATGCCCAACGGGCCAGCGTTATGGTTGTGGTAGGAAAATAAAGAATGGACTTAGTTTTGTTCAATATGAGCGACTAATTTCAACTTCAAAGTGAATTTTCACAACACAAAAAAAAAATGTTTTTCAGTTACAATTTTAGTTTCAGTTTCAGTCGCTCTGAGTGCTCTACCCACTTACCACGAGTGATGCCCATAAATTCGTCCATTGCCACTGTAGGATCTTGTAATGGCTCACGCTTTCTATGTAACTCCATAATTTTTTTCTCCAGTGCATCCGTCTGTCGCAATGCCAAATGCATTGAAGAAACATAATCGCCAACGTGCACTTCCTCCTCGTAATCACCAAGCTCTTCTACCAAAACCAAAATAGAATTCAGATACATATTTTAAATGCATTTGATAAATCGATAACAACTTGGCATGCTCTCTTACCCTGTACGATTAAAGCTCCTAAGGCTGCTGCTTCTCCTATTGAACAATAAAGGCGGCCATGGCGCAAGTCACGTTTTAACTGTTGATATAACATAAGGCGACCATTGCCAGTTAAGCGAAATGGATCGGCTGGGTAAAATTTTACACGAAATGAGAATAATATGGGATCTACATCTGAAATTTAAAAATAAATAGGTTTAAAATATACATACACATATCCATATACTCGTATTGATTACATAGTCCAACAAATTTTTAAACATATTACTCCGCACGAACAAACGTTGGTGATTCTGAAAGAAGATGTCTCCCTGACCAAATTTCCGTCTTATTTAATAGGTGATTGAAGTTGAGTTGAGTTTAAAATTTTGGGAAAATTAACCGAAAAGAGTGGTGTTAGGGGTTCGAAGAGGGAGTGAGGAAGTTTTGTCGTTTAGAGCCCATTACTTAGACAATATTTTCGTCGAATGACAATTTTCTTGAAAAGTTACATGAATCAGGGAAGTTTAGAAGCAGTTTATCTCCAAATAGATGTGAGAGGTTCTTTTGTGTGCTGATGCCCTCTATTTTTCCGGGAGAATATTATTCTAAGCCATTGTTTGCCATTGTGGTTGGCCCTTTACCCGTACGTAAGCATTTTTTTAAATATTTTTTTAAATATAGATTTTTTCAGTTTTTTGCAAAGTTCTTTTTTGTAGAAATTTCCGCAAAAATGCTTGTACAATGAAACGATCGAACCATAACATTCAGCAGAACCCACACTTTTAACAACTTCAATCGTCTATTAAATAAAATCTAGATTCCCGGGACTAGTACTGTCTTCGGCAGATTGATTAGAGAGAGCCAACCTCTTTCATAGTTACCAGCGTTTATTCGTGTTGAGTAATCCATGTTAGTCAGTGTTATTATAGAATGAGCATACCTTTGCATTGCTTTATGATCGACTTGGCTAAATCCAACCAATGCTAATTGTAAATATGAATAATGATTTAAATATTTGGCATTGGTTACAAGTACTATAATTTCTCTAATACATACTCTTTGTTTAGATGTATCCACATATCGTAAGCCGAAGTAATCCTTCTCTTTTATATCCATCTGTTCACATAAATAATCTATCAAATAACTGCCCTTGTGAAATGGCTAAAATAAAAATAATGTTCCCGATCATATTTATTTCATTTTTATTCAGAGTGATCAAAAGTTCATATCTGCTTGTAGTTATTCACAAAAAGCTGATTTAAACTGTATATATTGATATTATAAGAAGTATTTATCATAATACAATATTAATACATAATCTTTCTCTCTCTCCTTTCTTCCTCTCGCTATCTTTCAATTGAAACGAGAGAAGGTAAAGTTTGTAGTACTATGGAGTTCGGACTTGTGTCTTCTACGTTCATCTTGTAGCCTTAACATATTCTCTTTTATTATTTTGCAGCCAACAAAAACAAATCACATCATTCTCTCTAAATTGATGCCCATTGCAGAGTAGTAGTATAGCAAAGTCATACATATTATCCTGTGGTGCTACACAAACAACTCTACTCTGGTGTGATTACAACAGTCACCACAGTTACAATTGAATACTTTGATTACAAATATGACAAACCGGTATTATCTAACTGCCTCAACCCAATGGGCCTAGCTCAATCCTTTCGAACTCATCGCAATGCAATTCACTGGACATCTTGTAGTTTGTTCTGTGTGCTCCATTTTTAATAGGGTTCCTCTACGTGGCGACCATCGGACAAACTCTTCCTGGCATTCAATGGGAGACGGCTAAAGTGTTTGGCTAAAGCTTCCTCGGCCAGAGATGCCAACAACGACGGCTAAAGTGCGTACACGTTTATGTGTCGCAAACATCAAACGAAGTTCCACGCAGATGCTTTTGCCACTCGACTATCAGATGTGCTTATGCAGAACACTCCTCAACTTCATGATACATATATGAGCACAGTGGACACATAACATATATCTCACACTATGACCATTGCTGCCGAGGAGATTATCGGTTACTACCGGCTTCCGACAAATGACTGGTATGCTAAGGTCTGGCACGATGTCACCACAGAGAAAGACACCACTTGGAGAAAAACCCTGCATTACAGAAAGAAGAAAACTGCGAAGTATAGTGTTTTCAGGTATAAGAAGAGAGAACGGGAATGATGTGAGTGTGTCGAAATAGAGGTGTGTGACGAAAAGGAGGAAACTAGAAAATTCTTCGAGAAAATCCAGCGCTTGAATGGCAGTTAAACTCTTGGATTCTTTGCTTACAGATTTCCAGAGTATACTGAATTTATGTAAAGAACAAATTTCCCTGATTGGAGGAGATTGTGTTTCCCAATCACGGATAATGGTGTTGATGTTCCACCACCCAACCAAGTCGATGTCAAAACAGTAATAATGAGTCTGAAGAACAACAAAGCTGCTGAAATTAATGGCCTGTCTGCCGAGTTGTTTAAGGCCGGCGACGATAAGCTGCTTCTCCACATTAACCAGTTCTTAAGCAGAATACGGTCGGACAAAGCAGGTAAAGGGGCCTTATCAGTGAGGATTCATACCTAATATATCATACAAGACAAGTTTTTCGCCTATTTTTCCAATTATAAAGCCACTAAGCGATTACCTGCCTGAGTAAATTGGGAAAGAGTTCCCTCCCCTAACGTTTAATATCGAAAGAGACTTTACATCAGGAGATTCTTTATGAGGTGATATCTTAAATCTTGTTATGGAGAAAATAGTACGAGTTGCTGAATAACGGACTTTCTTCAATGAAAGTGTCTGAGTGATACGAAGTACCTAGCGTCAACAAACAAAGTTTCGGCGACTTGGACAATACATCACTATTGACAAATACGCTTCCGAAGTGCTAAAGCACTTGGCTTATCTTGGAACCGGCAGGATCAAGCTTGCAAGCAAGCGCTACTGTTGACAAGTCGCTCATCATGCCGGTGCTTACATATGATACGGTAGCCTGGACACTTTCCTTATGGAATGAGAGGTTGTTTGGAGTTTTTGAATGAAAGTCATAACAAAAACTCTTCAAAACTATTTGTGTTGTGCTGAGTACCGTATGGCGACTACAGCCATAAACTGTACTATTTCTATTCCAAAAGGGACATATGTAGTTAAGTGCATAAAAATCCAGCGCCTCTGTGCGCTCCAGCCAATAATATATTCGGCATATATTCGGTTTCCGATGGTGGACGACGACGCATAGAAGGATCCAAACTCCGGTGAAAGGACCAAATACTACAGAACCTGACAGAGCTTGGATTTTCAAACTGATGACTTCGAGAGAAGAACAGCGTCGACAGGAGATGCATTCTACAATCGTGAGTGAATGTGAGTACCTAAGTAATAAAAAGAAGAGTGACACCAATGAAACAAAACATATCAATATCTCAAGGAAAGAGTAAATAGAAGTGCTTTTTGCGATATTTTTATACCATGTATATTTTCCTCTCATGATCCCAATTGCACTCTTAAGAAGACAATCGGCCAATAAACTATAGTTACATAGAAAAGCAAACAGTTGTTTGAGTGATAAAAATAAGCCAGTTAAAGATCAGCAACTGAACCATTACAATTAGTAGTTTATCACATTCTGAACTACGATACTCAGTGAAATAGTATAATAGGGGAAAAATTATTGCACATGTTTGAGGCTTTTTTCGTTTTTGTAATCAACCCTCAAAACGAAATGTACTCAAATTAAGGCATAATAAAAAAAAGTCAAAATACCAAAACAATTTCGCTGATTTGGTATGGGTGTCCACTATTCAATAGTTAAGAAATATCTACAATATATACGAGTATGTATCTACAATAATATATGTATATATGTATGTACGCAAATCAGCTTTCACACTATTTTAATGAAAATGCAGTTAATTAACATATTAATCACACCCCGGCCCACATAAAGTTCACATTTACGAAATAGCCAATTATTAATGTGTGTTTAAAAATAGTTCTTACAACTAACCTGAAATTCACATTCGAGAACATCGGAGTCCTCGAGTAGCCGCACGGTACACTTATACACAATATTGCTTTCGTTTTTATTCTTGAACATTTTTATTGCTTTCAATAAATGTCGGTTTTTATAGTCGAACTTTTTAAATAAAATTATTTTCTAAATTCTGCTCTTTGCTGCTCTCTATGAAAATGTAAAAAATATTTTTATTGCACATAACTAATTGCCTCCTCCCGTTGAATTCTTTAATAATTGTAAACTACATGTAGGTGTATTTACTTAAATATGTCCTTATACGTTCTATGTTAACAATCAGCTGCAAATGCTGTTAGGTAAAGTCCTGTCAAATTGTTTGAATAAGGCAAATTCATGTAGTCATAAGGGTAGGAAATCCTGTCTGTTTGAGCATTGCCGCTGTTTGATTAATATTAATATGTACGTACATTATTAAAATGCTAAAGCTACTCATAAGTTTTTGTTTAAAATATTAATACTGAAAGTTCTCAATTTTTCAATTAGAATTCATACGTAAATTAATATAATTATACTTTTAGGCAGCCATAAAGAATTTGATATCCTTAACAACGCCATCTCTTGGCAACTCTTAACAGCTTTTGGCAACTGGAGAACTGTTGGTGTTGGAAAGCGCCACAAAATATAATATTTTAAGCATAAAACATATTAACGACTATTCAATGAAACCAACTGTATACAGTAGCCCAGCAATTAGTGGGCAACTGGAGCGAATTGAACGCGACAGAATTAAAATTTCGTTGAAATACATTTTTTAAATATATCACGTAAAATAACAACAAGACAAGCTACATGTAATTATTACATAATTGTTATTTGCTTACATTTCAGCTCGTTCGTCTACGGAAGAAACTCTAATTATCTAAAAGTTGGCAGTATGTCAATAAATATAATAAGTAAATAAAACAAAAAATTAACCCTCTAAATCACAAGTAATAACGTGTATTGGTTTTGGGAGTAAATCAAAGGATATTACGAAATTTTATTTGGATATAAGAATCAAGCCGTAGCTCAGTGGTTAGTGTGTTCGCCTTCTGATCTGTAGGTCGTGGTTCAATCCCCGGCTGATGCATAACAAATTTAATATCGATAAGATTTTTCTTTCGAACGGTACCCACCTGTCGGCAAGCAATTGGCAATTCTTCCGACAGTAACAACTTGCCATGAAAAAGCTTCTAAAAGAACTCTGTGCTCTGTGCAAAGCTCAGAAAAAGTGATGTCACAAGTGTTCTGCCGTTCGGAACCGGCTAAAATAAGTAGGTCCCTTCTAATATTGTCCAAAATTTAAGACGCACAACAGTAATGGAAGAGAAGCTCGGCCAATGAGCCATTTGGGGCTTTAAGTGCCACATATTTATTTATTTATGTTTATTTTATCGAGTGATCCTTTGTCTTATTTTTTTTTTATTAACATTTCAAAAATTGATTATTTTTAAATGATGGTTTAAATAACAAATGTGAATGTTCTTCCCAAAAAAAGCGCTTTATAATTTCAGTGGCAAGAAGCAGTAACCGCTTAAGTCAAATTTATGAATTTTATAGGAGAACGTTTTCACATTTCTGAGTGAAAAACCTGGAACTACCTGTGTATTTGTATTATGAGCTAAACCATTCCTATACTATAAGTACAATAGAAAAAAAAAATTAAAACGCTGCCGATACTTTACTAATTCTTTTCCAAAAGTATTGAAAATCTCAGAAGCTTTTCAAATCTTCCAAATCATACACTCATAGTATATTCTATGAATAATACACAATCGCAAATAAAATTCGGTTCATTAACGTTTTTGTTTTTTGTAATGTATTTATAAAACTCAAACGAAATCAGCGGCATGTATAGTGAGATTTCTTATCAGTAATCATATGTGTTTAAAATGAATCCGTTTACGTAATGAGTCTTGCAACTTGAGCTGCCTTATCAGAGTCATATTGAACACCAATTTGCTTACGTATTTCGTCTTGAATCGTTGCAACGAGAATCGTATCTTCATGTGATGCAATACTGCAGTTCAGTTTTCCAGATCGTATAGAATTAAAAACTTCATCGGCCTCGTATTTTAAACCAACGCTGTTTGTATAATTTAATTCATCAGTTACATTGACAAGTGGCCATTCATACATTTCTCCTAATGCAATATATTTAGTTGGGCACCAATATTGTGGAATCTAAATGTAAATGAACGTTAGAAGTTAAGATAATAGACAAAATTTTAACAGTTTTGCACATTCTCTTTTCTTACGCATATTGATCCCTTCGTTGTTATTATTGTAGCTTGATTGTCCAACTCCTCTAATCCGGAACAAATTATACAAGCTTTTCTTTCTGCCGAAAAACCAAGTTCCACCTCAAAATATAAATCAACGCCATCTGAATTTACCTTGCCCTTGGCTGCTATTGATTTTGGCATTTCGCGAAATACAAATACTACAAACTGAATAGCATAGCATCCAATATCTAAAACGATGCCACCACCTAATTGCTTTTTTACAATGCGTTCAGTGGTATCTCCTTTAAAACCGTGTTTTATATAAACCTCTTTAATGTTTCCAAATTCATTCAATTGTATTGAGCGTTGTAAGTGGCGATATACAGGAAAAAATCGAGACCACAGACCCTCCATGATGAATACTTTGTGCTTCTGCGCCAATGAAATGAGCTCCTGAGTTTGGGTCGAGTTCATAGTGAAGGGTTTCTCACACAGTACGTGTTTACCGTGCTCAATCATACATTTCGCCACTTCAAAATGTTTCGTGTTTAACACAGCAATATAAACCACCTCTATTTCATCATTTTTAGTTAAATCATCGTAACAGTTATATACCTTCTGAATGTTATGAAGCTTTGCAAATTTATTAGCATGCTCTTGGCACTGGCTAGCAATGGCAATAATTTCATGAGTTGTTGTTGTAAGTGTTGACTTGAGAGCTATACAAAAGTCGTGTGATATCTTTGATGCACCAGCAATACCCCAACGTAGAGACATTTTATATTAATTACATACGAGTATTTTCGTATCAGCTCAAGTACTGACTGACTACATGTACTGTATGAACATTTTAAACGACCTATTCATATAAACACATAACATAGTGGAAGAGTGTGAGAGAGCGATGATGAAGTGATAATACAATGAAAACAATTCCTATTGGAGAAAAGGTATTTCTGATAAGGTCCGGCCAGTGACTGAGCTGAAATTCTGCTGCTTACAGACATATATGTACAACGTATAGCAAAACATTGATTCTAATGCTGCAACTACCCACCGACGTAGCGTACGTACGTACCGCCCGTACGTAAGAACATACAAAATTGCATTGATTTTCTCCGCTCCGAGCAACGTCTACGTCACCGTCATACGGTGGTGAGTTTTCGTTAACACGACATTCCCATAAGATAGGTCGTGTCAGCTGACACGTTCTACGTTTTTACGTTGGTGGCTAGTTGCAGCATAAGTAAAAGGTTTACCATTCGGGACTTTTTTGACAGCTCCTTTAGACACCATATTGGTCGCCCTCTTTTTTAATCTATTGACATTTGGAAAGAAGGTTCGCCATTTTACAAAATGTCATCGTATAGTATCCAACAACATATAGAAATCGTCTAACTTTATTATGAAAATGCTGTAAAAACTTGACGTATTTAAATTACGTACAAATTATGGTCATCATAATCGTCCATGTGAAACTGAGATAATATTGTGTGGAATGTGTGGATGTTCTTTAAGAAAATAACTTTTGAAAAGAAGAATGCTCTACATACATTATGCCGATCAACAAGAGGTGATCATTTGCATCAAATTCTTTTTAAAACATTGATGGCAAAACAAAACATATGACTCCCTAATGTAATCCATGTGTTTTATTTCAATATATGAAAAAAGTTCCTATTGGAAAATCCTTTATATTTCCTCCACATTGGGTCTAAAATTATTTCAAACAAATTTATTTAATTATTTTTTATAGATAAAAATATGTATTTGTCAAAATGCTTTTACGATAAGATTTGTAGGATAGAAGTTTGGCCCGATCTAAGTTGAATACGTTGATGGTGATTGATTGATATTCTTCGGTGTATTCAAAATTGACAAAACTAACTGTTAAAACAAATCAAACGAATTGCTTTCTAAAGCGCCGACGAATTGCTTTCTAAACACGTATTGCATTCATTGCATATGTGTGAGTGTGTGATTGCTCCTTAATTCCATGATGATCTTCTGCTTCCTTACGCCGCGTCTCTACAGGCAAATATTATTGGCTACCATCTGTCATTTTGAGCGCCAGATATAAGTTTTATCAGTGGAAATATTTGAGTGTAGAATTTTTTTTTATCTTGATAAAAGAATTTGAAAGATGGCGTCAAGCACGTATGTTCGCTACATTGAAGCACTTAAAAACTCAAAAAAACTGCAAAAAGTTGATAAAGAAAGCGGAAAAGGAAAAAAAAACGTTTTTTTCTTTTATGTTTGTTTTTTTTTTAACTATTTTGACGTTTTTAATTATCCGACATAAAACTCAAGCAAACAAAATGTTCACCGATCAATACTTCTCCTTCAATTTGAAGATGTTAGTTAAGGTCATATTAAAGTTAGAATCCATTCGTTTGACATATCTTACATAAACAAATCTGTTCAAAAGCCGATCAAAAATTTAAGATAATCTTAAACTTTAGTATAACTACGAACCTATAACTTTATTACGTTCGCTTCAAATAATACTAAAATACAAAATTATGTATGTAATTAATGTACTATTTCATATTGCTTTTCTTTTAGTGGCCTCTTTTTATTCATGCTATTTTAAAATGTCGTTAAATTATTGTTATTATCAAATAAATAACACGTTGTTCATGTCATTTTAACTGAAATACATTTTATCTTTCGACTATGACTACCATTATGTATTTCCATAATTGGCGACTGGGTAAACGATGGCAAATCCGTCAAGCAAACGCAAACATTGCCATATGCAATTACCTACTCTTAACAGAGTTACCGGACTTAAAGAATATAAAAATAATTTTGACAAGTCAATATATCGATATCTACTTGCGTGAAAGATATCAAATCCAAACTAGATTGTGAAATCGTTCGTGTTGTGTTTTGATCTGAATTAGCTCTTTTTTTGAATAAAAAAATGTAATTTTCAGTAATTGTGAAGAAAAGGAAATAAAATAAAAAGGAAAAATATATTTTCCTGATTGTGATTGTAATACATTTTCTATTATCGTATGAGTACATATCGTAAGGAAAAAGCAACACTGAGTGTTCTGCAAATCGCAATATTTTATTCGCCGGGCTTGCGTTTTCAGAAAAAATTAATTATTGAAAATCGTCAAATTGTTCAATCTGAAGCGGTATCGGAAATACATTAAAAAGAAAAATTCGATATTTTCATGATACGACCATAAGATTCTAATTGATAGGAGTGTGCTGAAGCAAAGCGATAGCACTCTAGTAGCCTCAACTACTAGCACCAAAAAGGACAAGGAACCAATTTTAGTATATATTTCTTTTTGTTTTATTTTTTTTTTTTTGCAACATATATTGTAAAGAATGGCGTCGCATCAATATCACCAAATAGCCAATTTATTGGAAAAGGTAATTTGGGAGTAATCTAAATTGAAAAAATAAAATTGTGCAATATTTTTAACTTCCCGTAGATGGCATCCAGCGACAAGGATTTCCGTTTTATGGCCACAAACGATTTAATGACTGAGTTGCAAAAGGATAGCATTAAATTAGACGATGAGTCGGAAAAGAAGGTAGTACGAATGGTTTTGAAATTGTTGGAAGATAAGAATGGCGAAGTTCAAAATTTAGCTGTAAAATGCTTGGGGCCGCTTGTTAATAAAGTGAAAGAGAGTCAAGTGGAAACAATTGTAGACTCACTGTGTGCTAATATGATTTCAAACACAGAACAACTGCGTGATATATCCAGCATTGGTTTAAAAACTGTTATATCTGAATTACCGCAAGCCCCCAATTCACTTGCTCCGAACGTATGTCAACGAATCACCGGAAAATTGAGCAGTGCGATTGAAAAGGTACTTGCACGTCTAATATTCGTCTAATCGTGTAAAATATTTAATTTGTTTATGCAGGAAGATGTTTCCGTAAAATTGGAAGCTCTTGATATACTCTCCGATTTGCTATCACGCTTTGGTGATTTTCTTGTACCCTTCCATAGCACTATACTAAAGGCTTTGGTCCCACAACTGGGATCATCACGCCAAGCTGTTCGAAAGCGTACTATTGTAGCACTCTCGCATCTACTGACATTAGCAAACAATGCCGCTTATAATGGTGTAATCGATCATTTACTTGAAGGTCTGGAAAACCCTAAGAATCCAGGAGCTTTGCGCACATATATTCAATGTTTGGCATCTATTTGGTAGGATTTTGTATTTTTACATACACAAATGGAAATTTATTAATTTGTTTCCTCTTTTTGACAATGTTTAGTCGCCAGGCTGGTCACCGTCTTTGCAATCATATCGATCGCGCCATGTTTCTGCTCAATCAGTATAGTCAGCGTGATGATGATGAATTACGTGAATACTGCTTACAGGCATGCGAAGCCTTTGTTATTCGTTGCCCAGAAGCCATTCGGCCTCATATACCGATGGTAACATTCAAATAGCTTCTTAATTTGATTTATCTATTCACATGAATTATATTTTACATAGATCCTGGAATTATGTTTAAAATATGTAACCTATGATCCGAATTACAATTACGAAGCCGACGATGGCGATGGCGGTATTGCAATGGATACCGAAGAGGATGAATACGTAGACAGTGAGGAGTATAGTGATGATGATGATATGAGTTGGAAAGTGCGTAGAGCAGCTGCCAAGTGTTTGGAAGCCTTGATTTCTACTCGTCACGAACTTATAGAAGACTTTTATCGTGATTTGAGTCCAGCCCTAATATCTCGGTTTAAGGAACGCGAAGAGAATGTGAAATCCGATATATTTCACGCATACGTAGCACTTTTACGGAATACGCGTCCCGGCACTGATATATCCCATGATCCGGACTCGATGGAACAAATGCCTGGACCAATCGCTCTGCTATTGGACCAAGTTCCACAAATCGTCAAGTCAATTCAACCACTCATGCGCGAGAAGTCAATGAAGACGCGACAAGATTGCTTCTTATTGCTACGTGAATTGCTTAATGCTTTACCGGGAGCACTAGGGCAATATCTCGATAATATAATGCCGGGCATTAATTTCTCTCTTAGCGATAAGAACTCCACAAGCAATATGAAAATTGATGCTTTAGGTTTTCTGTCTGCAGTACTGCAAGCACATCAGCCTCAAGTATTTCATCCACACATACCAATGCTTGTGCCACTTGTGATTTCAGCAGTTTTTGATCCCTTCTATAAAATTGCCACTGACGCATTATTGGTTCTGCAGCAGCTGGTGAAAGTTATACGTCCGCTAGATGCGTCATCTGTTACTGCAATCGAATCGTTTAAGTTCACACCTTTCGTCGGTGAAATCTATTCAGCCACTCTTCAAAAACTAAAAGCTTACGATGTCGACCAGGAGGTAAAGGAAAGAGCGATTGCGTGCATGGGTCAAATTATAGCTAATATGGGTGATTTATTGCAACCCGAGCTCAGCTCGTGTCTACCCATTTTCATGGATCGTTTGAGAAACGAAGTTACACGCCTCAGCTGCGTCAAGGCGCTCACAATGATCGCCGCGTCGCCCCTGCGTATTGATTTAACTCCGATCCTGAACGATGTATTGCCCGCTTTAGGCTCATTCTTGCGAAAGAATCAACGTGCCCTTAAGCTGCACTCTCTCGACTTATTAAATAAAATTGTCGACAATTACGCTAATGCTTTCAGTCCACAATTATTGCAAATTGCAATTTCTGAAATTCAACCATTGATTTCTGACTCTGACTTACATGTGACACAATTCTCCTTGATTTTGTTGACTACCACGGCACGCAAACAACCGGAAGCATTGGTGAACATACACAATCAGTTTCTGCCCTCGGTTCTACTTTTAGTGCGGTCACCTTTATTGCAGGTTAGTCTCCAACTATTGAGTATATGCCACGGCTAGGTTTGCCAATAATGTTTCTATTACAGGGAACCGCGCTCTCTTGCACTTTGGATCTCTTTCAAGCTTTGGTGGAAACAGATTTGCCGGGACTCGATTATCATGATCTGCTATCTAAACTCATGGAACCAGTCATTATGTGCAGCACTGTGTCCCAAACGAATCCAAATGGCTTAAACGAACAACTCCATAAACAAGCTTATCACTCATTGGCGAAGTGTATAGCAGCACTTACATTGCAATGCCCATTGGAAGCTATACCTTTGGCGACAAAACTACTGGGCGATCTTCAAAAACGTTCCGCTGTTAGTGACACACAATTAGTGTTTTGTCTTCTGACGATTGGAGAAATTGGTCGTCACTTCGATTTGAGCTCTATTCCTCTGTTGCCGCAAACCATAATCGATTGCTTTGGCGCAAGCTCGGAAGATGTGAAAGGCGCAGCTAGCCATGCACTTGGAGCAATATCTGTTGGAAGCCTTCAAAATTACCTGCCACTTATATTAAAAGAGATAGAGGCTCAACCCAAGCGGCAGTACTTGTTATTGCACTCCCTTAAAGAGGTCATAACCTCCTTATCGAATACACCGAATGGCTTACAACAGTTATTGCCTTCGGTACCATCTATTTGGACACAATTGTTTAAGCATTGCGAATGCTCCGAAGAGGGTTCGCGCAATGTCGTCGCCGAATGCCTGGGTAAATTGGTGTTAGTTAATCCAGAGGAGCTAATGCCACGTCTGCAACAAGCTCTACACTCAGAAAGCCCCCTGCTGCGTACGGTTGTGGTATCGTCTATAAAGTTCACCATATCCGATCAACCGCAATCGATTGATGTACTGTTGAAGCAGAATATTGGAGAATTTTTGTTTGCGTTGCGTGATCCGGAGCCGTCAGTACGGCGTGTGGCTTTGGTAGCTTTTAATTCGGCAGTCCATAACAAGCCGAGTCTTGTACGTGATCTATTGCCAACTCTCTTGCCTTGGCTGTACTCGGAAACAAAAGTGAAGGTACGTTGAGGTATTCTCATGCAAGCACTGCAACTTACTAATAATATTGATGTCGATTTACAGAGTGAACTAATTCGAGAAGTAGAAATGGGACCTTTCAAACATACTGTCGACGATGGCTTGGATATACGAAAGGCAGCATTCGAATGTATGTATACATTACTGGAACAAGGACTGGATCGTGTTGATGTTATGCAATTTTTGGATCATGTTCAAGCCGGCTTATGTGATCATTATGACATCAAAATGCTGACATATTTAATGACGTCACGTCTGGCAGTTCTTTGTCCAGATGCTGTCCTACTTAGTGAGTCTTTGAATACAGCAAAATTGATCATTTTAATTTATATATGCTTTCACATTTGACAGGATTGGATCAATTTGTTCAACAATTACGAGATACATGCACTCAAAAGGTAAAAGCTAATTCAGTCAAGCAAGAATATGAGAAACAAGACGAATTAAGACGATCAGCACTGCGAGCAGTTGCGGCCTTATCACAAATCCCCAAAGCAGGTAGATACGTACATATAAATATACTTTTTAAATTATTTGGTGCTTACATTTAGTTGATCTTTATTTGCAGATAAAAATCATCAATTGACTGAATTTCTAAAATCAATTAAAGACACTCCAGAATTGTGCAAAACCTATGAATATATCCAGAAGGATTCACTTTCGAACAATACAGATATATCAATGGATCAAAGTTAAATAATATTGATGGCACTAATTAAATTCATGAGTATGTCATTTATTCTGATTGCTAAAGCTTATGTTTATTTACACGATTCCATATTTCTTTTGTAGATTAATGAACTTGAAATATACTGCATTTAATTTTAGGCTTTTTATACCCTGCATAATGCAATATGCAAGGTATATTTTTTTTTTTTCTTTGGTGCAGCAACGACAACGACAACCACTTCAAATCAATGGATGTTTAACAAATTTATTATTTAGAAATTTTATAATCAAATTATAAGCGAGTAAAAATATTGGAATTCACAATTTTACGTCGATAATATGACTCGACATTAATAACAATAAGGTGTAGAATTTGAAGTCATGCATCGCTTCCTTTATATTACTTACCATCTTCAGTTTTCGTAAAAAAGAAAATCAAATCGGCCCCATCCAACAAGTAAATGCGTTGAAGTATGTATTTTCAAATTATTAATTGAATGTTATACAAAAAAGAATAAATAAAAGATCGTATTAATAATTTATTTGAAGGTTCTGTAGTTTTTTTTTTTTTTTTTTTATACAAGGACAACGTTTCAGGCCAGTGCCAGTAACAAATTTCAAATATCATATATTTAGTTTCTGAATTTCAGTAAAGTGATTGTTCAGTTTAGTTAAAGATAGAAACGGCTTTTGACAGATTTTTGTATATGAAGCATGTTAAATAAGGGTAGTTGGGGTAGTTTCGTTAGAAATAATGAAATAAATAAAAAAAGAGCTAAAAAATTATTGCACTCTGAAGCTCTTGATGTTAAATTTAAATCACCCAATATTATTTCGAATACTGATACGGAGACTAGTATAGATAAAGATTCAGATGTCAATGAAAGTGGAGCCGAAACAAGCAATTCCATAATTTTCATACATGAACATCTTAATAATTAAGTATATATATTCATCATAATTAAATTTATACCCTTTTTTATCAATGGGATTTTTTGGTCGAAAAAAATGGCAATAATAATTTTTCTAATAGTGAGTAAAAAAGGAAGATCTAGAAAGAATCGTTTCAAATTTTGAAATAAAAATAAAAACAGTCAAATTTATATTCGGCAGGGCATATTTTTGAGAAAAGACAACGTCATAAGTTATTTTTTAAATGAATTTTGGCGGTTGAGCTTATTCACTTTTTTCATGATTTTATTCAAGTGAGTGTGGTTATATGATAAAATGCCTTCTGCTTTTAATCTATTTTTTTTGCCATTTTACTTATAGGTCACTGGTTTTGACATTTTAAGACCCTTAAGGTTTTAATAAGACACGATTCGGTCATTATAATATGGATAGCAATGTTTTGAGCTTGTGGAACCAGTATCTGTTTTCTACCAAAATTTCCAGATATTTCACTGCAGGAATCCAAACTGATTGGTTGATGTAGAGAATAAAATTTGGCCGTAGGACACGGATAGGTCACATATTTTAATTTTTCTCAATCTGACAGTGCATTTATTTCATAAACGATAGGCACAAATAAGCCACCTCCGCTTATAGCAATAAGTTGTTCAATAACCAAATATAATAAAACAAAAGTTATAATTTCCCCTTACGAAAAAATAACGAATCGATAGTTTTTACACTTACAGATACACGCAGATGTGTAAAAATAATTTTAATTTATTTTTTAAAATAATCACAATCGAATGTAAAAATAAGCAGCTTTGATTTAAATGATACGTTTACTATTTTTGCCAATAGATATTTCGATGTCTTCATCAGACAACTGAGATGTTGTTCCTTTGACATCGTCACCAGGTTTGTTATCTACAACTGTTTCTGGTGGATGTTCCAGTACATGATCAATTATGCCCAGTAGCTTTGCTTCTTCCGGAGACATAAAATTATCTCGCTCCATACGTTGATGCAACAAATCATAGCATTGCTTTGTGTGTTTTACATAAATATTGGTTAATTGCTTTTTCAACTTGATAATTTCCTCTGCTTGTATTTGAATATCTGTAGCTTGGCCCTGTACAATAAAAGAAATGTAATATGTAATGAAAAAAAAAAAAAACAAATTAAAAACTTATTAACACACTTGAGCTCCACCAGAAGGTTGATGAATCATTATACGTGCGTTAGGCAACGAATATCGCATACCAGGCGCACCAGCAGCCAACAACAATGAACCCATTGAACATGCTTGCCCCACACACCAGGTAGCAATTTGTGGCTTCACATATTGCATTGTGTCATATATGGCCAGACCGGCAGTCACCGCTCCTCCTGGCGAATTGATGTACATGTGTATCGGTTTGTTTACATTCTCCGACTGAAGAAACAACAACTGTGCTACCACCAATGAACTGAGATCATCATGAATCGGTCCCATTAGACATATTATCCTTTCCTTAAGGAGACGTGAAAAAATGTCATATGCGCGTTCACCACGGCCCGTCTGCTCCACCACCATGGGTATAAGGTGAATACGTTTCTGGTGCACTAAATCCACATGCTTATTTGGCACATTCCCGCATAAAATCGAGCGTAACATATAATTTCCATAACGTTTAAACATTGCTCGAGCATTTACAAGTATCTATATTATTGCACGAACACAATCCAAGCGATTGTTGACTGTCGCTTTCATTCATTTTATTAGAGCTGAGAACACATTAAAAATGAAGCGTGTGTCAAAGTATTGAACATCGCTTGTTTTTCGTTTTTGGGTGTTTCTGTTATCACAATAAAAAAAAACCAATAGTATAACCGTGTAATTTTATATGGGTTACACGCATTGTTGTATGAACGTATCAAACAAGTCATCGTGTATAGGCCGTAAGTCAATCAGCATATTATTGTTTGACTTACGGCCTTATCAGCATATTATTGTTAACAACAAAATAAAAAGGACGGAATTTAGCAGAAATGGAAAAAAGTACAAATTCATGATTGGGCTGTTTGAGAAAAATGAAAGTAATTATTCTTAATATAAATGAAGTAAATTTACCTATAATTTAATATATTACAGAACAAAAGCGTGTTCAACAGAGTTGCATTGAATACATTCAGCAAGATATGGTAGCGAATCTCATCCGTTGAAAAGGTCTTAAAATTGCCGATGGATGGTATTACAAATTCTATCAAATCTCGTGATACACATTTGTATTTCCGACATGTTCGAGATACAAAATACGAAATTGAATTTACTATTTACACGTGAATAAGTGAATCGGTTATTTTGCGTACAAACATTTTTTTGAACATCTTCATCTTTGCTTGCAGGAAAAAACTGTTAATAATTGGGAATTTTTGAAAATATAATTTGTATTGCCTTATCAAGACAACATGAAATTTATCCAACGAACATGGTGTCATTTGGTGTCGAAACAAAGCATACATATCAAATTGTTTAATCATAATCCATGATATAATTAACTAAATAAATCAATTGGGAAAATCGTATTTTGTTTTTTGGAGTGTGCGATTAAATGAAAAATAAACACAAAAAATGAACACTTGTATGCCAATCAGTTCTGCAACTCTATTCCCTATACCTCTTTCGCTAAAATCCTCCTAGTCAATTTTAGCGAAATTATAAGGGACCAATTGTGATTCTAATGCCTGGTTCATATACTTGACATAAGTTGCGTTCGATAAGAAAATTATACATCACCAGCCATTAATCAAAATCAGGAGCGTAAGCGAAAATTCTCTCTCAAAGGAAGAAAGAGCAAAAAAGAAAAAAAAAAGTAAAAGAAAAGCACAAAAGACCAGATTTGTGATTGAAAGATAATTTTTTGGGGACATCGCCCATTCTCACCCCACCTTCACACGAGGATGTTAAAATAAATTTCACACGAGATCATTTTTTCCTACAATGTTTGCTTTATTCTTAATCATAACGATACTAAAAATGTTGATTCGTTCTTAAAACAATTATAAATGTGAATAAGTGTAAAATGTATGTGTATGCATGCATCAACCGGATATTGTGATTAAAATACAAAAATACATCTACTAATAAATAAAAGAAATGCATAACATATAAACTTTTTATTTTTGTTGCTGTTTTTTTTTTTTTTTTTTTTTGTATACAAAAATAATTAATTTATACCTATAATTACAATAAAATCACAATGACAGAAATTTTTTGAAATAAAAGTTTTCAAACTTTTTACTCGCAGACATCTTATGTACATATACATATATATATTTTTTTTAAGTTTAAATTGTTTTTTGTCTTTATCGTAGGCCATACGTAAGGATAATAGATATTTGTTAGAAATGTTTGAAATTTAATTAAATTTTAAATACTCCATAAATGTATAACTACTTGAGTGTTAGTTTTTTTTTTATTAATCGCTCTTTAATACCATATTTTGAATTCAACGATGCTGTCAAACACTTTAGTTCCGAAATGCTTAAGTTTAATGAATTAACAAAAAATCACATTCACTTGAGCTTTAAATTCTCATAGTGCATATATGTATGTATGTAAGTGCGTATGTAGATATGTATGTATAGGCATATAAACTTAATTACTTAATATAATTTCTAAATATTTATGTTGTAGGTATAGTATTTCATTTTTTCTTATCTTTCGTTGAATGAAAAATAAGATAATTTCCAATGGCAGCTAAATAAACGTACGTAAACTTGGTGATATCCTTTTCACAAAATTCGAGATCAATTTAGACGTGTTGCTTTGAAATATGCTTTACCCAATACGACATATTAATAATTTCGACTACATGCATAGCAAAGTTCCACCAATTTACGCGGTATACTATCATTTAATTATTATTGTTGATTCGAAATTCATTAAATACTTTTTACTTTACTTCTAATGACTTCGTGCGTAATTTTCGACTTAACTGCTTATAGTGCCACCGACACTGCCCCCAACGCCACCACCACCACTTAATTGATTGTGCGCCAACATTAGAATATCTTTCTTTTCCTTCGGAAATCGTAATTCTCGTCCGGCCAACCGTGCAGTCTCCAATTCTCTCTCAGCCAATGCCAATTCTCTGCCCAAAACTCCCGGATTCTCTTGCTCCCGTGCAATCCAGTCCAAAGCCATTTGTGCACGCATATCATCATCTAAACTACGATTGGAGTAGTGAGCAACAACTTCTTGTCGTGAGCATTGTCGTTCGCGCATTGCCTTCAGCGAACCATTCCAATGTAGTAATTGGAATACGGTCATCAATTCTTGAAATTCCAACATAGTTCGTCCCTTATTAGCTTCAAGCATAAACCTAAAATGGTAGCAAAATAAATTAGCTTAAAATGGGTGAATGATTGTCGACACTTTGTATATTTTAATTTTATAAATCATCTAAGTATGTGTGAATAATATGTAGTTATTTTCATATTGCTATTTACCTAATACTATGTTCAGGTTACAACGAAATTGCTCAATTGCTCAATTTTGGCAGTTTTCTCAATTTCAATCGAAACTAAGTTGATATTCTGAATTTCGGCATAGAAAAGAAATTAACTCAATTTCATTAAAATTGCATTCAAAATCAAAATACAACGCTGAAAATTGACAGCAATTTCCATCCGCTGTCATTAATTATTAAAAATTAATAAAGACATAGAATTGAAAGTTTAAAGAAATATCCCTAGGCAGCGCAACAAGATGAAATCACTGATTGGAACAATGATGATACGGAATCTGAAACGGAGAATCACTACCAGTGTCACGACCATTGAGCTTTAAAACTAACCATCGTTATTTGAAAGTAGAATAAAAATGTTTGTCTCTTATTGAGCCACATAAAAACAATGGGTTGACTGTTACCCTAAATACATATTTCTGGTCGGTTATCTTCAAAATTTGGTCCAATATACAGCAATGAATCTACATATAGCCTATATATCGTAAAGTAAAATATTGATATTCTAATATTCTATATTCTACAATTTGAAATTTCATTGATTGCAATCGGTACTACCTATTACCTATTTGGTAACTTAGGTAATGTTTTTGTTTATATACTGACCTAAAGGCCCCAATACCGGTATCGGGCCCATCAACATCTTGTGCATCACCTTTGAAAGAAGCACGTGCCTCCCGTACAGCCTTTTCAATGAACTCATCACTTATTCTTCGGGAAGGGTGTTCATTGAAGACGGAATTCATCAAGGCAATTTTCGCCGAACTACGCCGTGCTTCGGCTTTGGTAGGACAATTCTGCAAATAAATTTCAAAATGTCACAAAATTCAGAATAATAGAAAATAATAGCACAAATACCTGAAAACTTCCAAAACAGCTACCTCCGGGTAATGTTACATAGCACACATATGGTTGACTATTTGAAGGCACAGATTCATAAATGACCAAAGCTCCATTTTTTAAATCGGCTCCACGAGCTTGTTTCATTTGCCAAAATTCTTGCAATGCCTCTACAACATTAACTGTGAAATATATAAAATTGAGAAACAAGAAATGGAATAAATATTTATATTTTATACTACATATGATAATTATGATAATTAATTTTTAAAAAAATTTAATTGGTTTATTTTTATTCTCTGACTAATTTAGGTTTCAATCATTCGTTGTTTACCTAAAGAAATGGCTTATAGGAGCTTTCTTTACTAAAAGGATCTCTCTTCTTCACCAAGAATAATGTTTCATGGATTTTTAAAAATAAGATATTATCGGCACCGAAGAACTTCGGGCGAGCTAGTCTTTCAATGTTGTTCATCTAAATTTATTATCTGATCGTAATATGTAAAAAACAAAACATTTGTACCAACTGAGGATCAAATTTTCACAGCAATACAAAAAATAGTAAATAATAGGTGTGTTGTTGGATCAAAGGTACATTCCTTACCCAACCTGGCATTTAAGTCGTCAATTTTGATATATTTGGGGGTCGCATCGTCCATCTCATCCACCGGAGCGTGGGCGCATATTAGACATATTTTAAATATTTCATGCGGATTGTTGCCAGTCGTTCGTTCACAGGTGAGACCTATGAGACTAGATATCGCAGTCTCTTACTGACAATTAAACCTTCACGAAAAATCTCCGATAATGAAATGAGGCTGATCGACTTTGCCGCAGCACGAAACATGGTAATTAATTGTATGAGATTCCAACATCCTTTCATCCACAAAGTGATATGGCTTTCTCTAGATCAGCCTAGATCGAGGAGAAATCAAAATGAAGGCAAACAGAAGGCATGCTTCCAGTCTGATGAATGTGAAATCGATTCGTGGTGTCGAAATTGACTTGGGCTCAACATTACCTTGCTGCAGCTAAGTCTCACGCGGAGAGGAATGAGTTATATGATCAGGAGTTTCGCGACCGTACCGCAGAGGAAGAAGCCGCTTAGAGAAACTCAAAATTTCTTTGAAACGATCGAGCGCCTGAGGGGCTGTTTAGATCCTGAAGTATTTTACTGTTGTGATAAAAATGGGAATCTGGTTACAGGTGTCCAGAGTATACTGAATCTGTAGAGGGAACACTACTCCATGTTACTGAATGGCAACGCTATGAACGACTGCACTAGTGGAGGAGATTGTCAGAACACACTAATAATGGAAGATGATGTCGAAAAACCGAGGTCGAAAAAGCCATTCTGAGGGTGAAAGACAACAAAGCTGGAGGTGCAGAATGCGCACCAACTATTTGTTTATTATAAGTCGAGCTGTCTCTCACTCTCTCTCTCTCGAGAAACGAAAACCGCACTCTAAAAGTCTCTCATTATGCCTGTTCTTATATATAACGCCGAAGACTGGACAGTTTCCACCTCAGATGAAGAATGCTCGGGGTTTTAGAAAGAAAAGTCCTACACAAGATCTTTGGAGCTATTTGTGTTGGCGGTTAGTATCGAATAAGGTACAACCTTGAGCTATATGCCGACACCGATATAGTAAAACTCATTAAAATTTAGCGGCTACGGTGGCTAAGTCATGTCGAGCGAATGGAAGAACACGCTTCAGCTAAGGAGGTGTTATATTTGGAACCCGCTTGTGGACGACACAGAAGAGGCAAACCTAACCTCTCGTGGAAAGACCAAGCACTGTAGAACTTGACGAGGCTTGGAATATCTAACTGGTGCCAGCTAAAGAAAAAAATTGACAGCTGACGAAGCATGCTAAATTCTGCCTAAAGCGATTTTGGGTAATCGCGACATAAGTAAGTAAGTAAGTATATCAAACAAAATAGTTCTTATGTAAAGGACAATTTTAAAAACTATTTATAGCTGCAAAAGCCGAACTTTCACGACGAGTGTTAAAGTTCGGTTTTTTTGCCTTTATTAAATTGCAAACATTTTCTTGCAAAAGTTTTTTTTTGATAAAAATTTATAGATTTTGATTCTTTAATAGTATACATAACTCATACTCTAACTTCAAAAATAAGTCGAATTTTCACGCCTATTTTCCACTTCAAATCAACGGGTAGTTTTTTTTTTTACACTGTACAATTTGCCACGATTTTTGGACCATACTAATTTGAGCATCCCTAAGATGTATCTAGACATACATAAACTTTGATAATTTCAACTTACCACGATAATCATTATCATCGTATAAACCTGGTACTGCAGGTAATGCCCAAAAGGGCTCCTCCGGATAAACCATCATTATTGAATACTTTTGTTGGATGATGTGATGTAGTTACTCAAAACTGTCTCAAAACTTAAGATCTTATTCTTCGCTAGCAGCAATTGTATTAAGAGTTAATTTAAACTCTATAAGGCAAATTAGAAAAGAATCCAACTTACAAACCAAGAAAATCGGATGGAACGGAAATGCTTAAGTTACGCCTTACATGCAAAAAAAACATTGCCTACGTTAGTTCAACATACAGACTGTCGCAATGTCGTATTTTGCTTTTCAATGAGCGATTCAATGTCAATAAAACAAATATTTCTTGTTATAAAAAACTAAACATTTTTTATCTATATGATATTTGTTACAGAGGTTTCTCAGAAGCTTACAACCGATTGTGTTAAATTTGTCCGACGGAGATCGGAACTCACACTACGACTCATACCCAAAAGACCAACGTACTAAATAATAAAACGTATAATAAACTTTTTAAAAAATTACGTTTTTGATAATAACACGTTTAATTAGATATGTCAATAACAAATGGAAAGAATAAAATAATTAAGAAAAGAAAATTACAAACACTCGATCTTGATACTACACAAACACATTTTTGACATGACAGCATTTTCCAATTACTTTACCGAATATTCTAATACTATGACGTAAATCATTCGAAAAATCTTTCTCTTGGCGTGTGCAAGTAATGTCAAAAACGTGTTCAGTATAGTGTCAAAATTGATTGTTTATTGTTTTCATCTTTTTTCTGTAGTATATTGTCAATATTCCAAAGTGATTTGGTACTGAAAAGTCGCATGTAAGAGACATATGAAAATATATTCATCGGAAGGCGAAGTTGTTGGCTGATTAACCGAAATAGCATAAACTATCAACTCGTAATTATAGTAAAAATTCATATCATTTTAATTTTATTATGGGCTCTGACAGATTTTTACATGAGAAATATGTCAAATTAGTCGACTTTAAATTTAAATTTAAATTTCGAAATTTAATTTAGATTTAAATTATTTAAGATTTTAGCAATAGTTAGTTTAAATATTTCAACTTTTTTGCTATGGTTCATTTTACTTTCTGACAAAACGATTCAAATGATCTACCACACATCCTGATACGGTAGCTAACCACTGAAATACATATGAACAGCTGTGTGTCACGTACAAAGTGGAAATAAGTGACCATATTTCGAGTTCTATAAAGTTTATTTTGAAGACAACTTAAAAAAGAAGCATGAATCTGCTAACATTGAATCCGAGGTGTATCTTTAACGCACTTGAGAAAAAATTAGGGGACTAGGCGCTATTCAAAACTCGAAACGAAATCGTAAATCAAATCAATAACAACAAATAATGATTCGTATTAGAAGCGAATTCGTTTTTTTTTTTGTTTTTACGGGCGCGCATGCATCCATGTGAATTTCAAATATTTCCAATTCCCATATGGAATTCAAAGTTCATTCCACAGTTTGCGCATTCATACATGTTCGTCTATTCTGATTCTTCAAAAGTTATATTACTTAACTAACAGAAGTTGCAGTCTTTTTACTGCCTTGGCAACTCTAAACCAAACCAAAATAACATTCCTGCAACATGATAGTATATCTACTTTATTTATTCAACACTTCCATTTTTACCACTTGTAGCTTCAAATGGACCTTTGTATTTTGTAAAATGTCTTAAATTTGCACATTAAGATCAATTCGATCCACAAACAATCACTCTTTCTGTTGTATTATTTATACCGCTCTATCACTATCTACATAGAATCTTGTAGTAGCATCTTGATGTATACACACTTGAATTTCAACAATATGTATGTAGGTATATACATAAATGTAAAATATTGTCGAAAAAAATGATTTTTCAATAGAATTAATTTACTTAAGATTGCACATTATATTTTATTTTTACAATTTCAAAAGAAAGTTCGTCCAACAAATAAACGAAACAGCGAAAGCTATTGTCCAGAACAACGAAAAAAAAAACAAAAATAATTACTTTAAATAAGTAATAATTCGAATACGAATATAATCTAAAGAGATACAACAAACACGTCGAATCACATTCGATGGTAGTGACAAACTAAAAGGAGAGAGTTCAGCCAAAAATAGCAAATAAGCCAAGAGAGGTAAAAGCCAAACCAGATATTCAGCCTAAACTGTGGCTCTTTTTTTATTTGTTTGTTGTTGTTTTTTTTTTATCTTATTTTGATTTTTCTCTGCCTCGATCACTTCGAAATTGCCTTCTGATGCCATAATCGAAGTTCAGATGATTATTCCACTAGTTCTGAATGTGATAAACAACCAGTTGTTGTTAATCAATTATTGGTGCTAACTTTTTCTTTTTCTCTTTATTATATTTTATATAATTTTTTTTTTTTTTTTTAGTATAAATTTTGCTATTGCGAAACCAATTGCATACAAAACTTTTGTTATCAAACGACTGTAGAGCCTCATTGACCCCAAATTGATTATAATGCCAGACCAATTCGAATTATTAGTCGTAAATTATTGAGACAGTATCTATTTATATGTATTATTTATGATCGCACTATATCCTAGTGGTGCTTTCAGGCGTGAACTATAGCAATATATCCAGCCTGAACAGTAAGATTGCCATGCCATACCATTTGCAATACCTTTTGCTTAAGAAATGTCATACTGAAGTATGGTATGAGATTCCCTATTATTATTATTATACAGGCTATTTTGCACTGCACTTAATTTTTTAATTCCTTGAATGTCGCCATGCCTTGCGTTAAGCTACTATGAGGCTACTAACTACTTACTAATTAACCAACCATTTCATAAAAGTTATCTTCTTACCACGCTTTAAATGTTGTTAACTTCTCAACTGTGCACAAAGCTCACAATCTTCTTTTTTGTTCTTTCATTAATTATCGTGAAAGAACAGTTACGCAAACATCACTTCATTAAGCAAAGTGCAAAAATCATCGTAGACATAAGTAGACTGATGCAAACACCACTTCGTTAAACAAAGCACAAACAAAAATCATCGTAGACATGAACACTTAGAATACTAGATAAGGTCTGAATTCCGATATATTTCAATCAAAACCCTTAAGACCGATTAGTCAAAATGGTTTGGTAGGTACTATAACGTTGAAATCTGTAGAAAATAAATTTTCAACGTAGCGTCTATCGAAAAACAAGAGTTATTGAGTTATCTCTCAATAATATTTCTATTTTATATTAACCTAGCTATCTCTTTCCTATTTATATAGCATAGTTACCTTACTTTTTGGCTAATCGTACTATAAGAGTGGTCTTCAAGTGTACACACGTTGTCGTTGTTTCAGTTTGCATACTTAAATTTCTCTCTAAATACCTTAAAAATATAATTTTGGGATAATGAGAATCGTCCTATCGCTATGATATTGCAATGATAGATATTATGAATGTCCTGCTATGAAAATGTTTAAAATCTAACTACATTTATTTCCTACTACTACGAATATCGATTTAGGCCGAAAATAACATGCTTCGCCAGCCATCTCTGTTCTTCGCTAGCTGGCACCAGGTTCTCCAGTACTTGGTCTTTCCACCGGAGGTTAGGTCTTCCTCTTCTGCGTCGTCCACCAGCGGTTTCCGAATATAACACCTTCTTAGCTGGAGCGTGTTCTTCCAATCGCTCGACATGACCTAGCCAGCGCAGCCGCTGGATTTTGATGCGCTTTACTATGTTAATATCAGCATACAGCTCGTACAGCTCATGGTTGTACCTTATTCGGTACTCGCCACCAACACAAATAGGTCGAAAGATCTTGCTTAGGACTTTTCTCTCGAAAAATCCAAGCATTCGCTCATCCGAGGTGGAAATTGTCCAGGCTTCAGCGCCATATGTTAGGGCAGGCATGATGAGAGACTTGTAGATTGTAGTTTTCGTTCTTCGAGAGAGGGCTCGACTTCTCAATTGCTTACTCAGCCCAAAGTAACACCTGTTAGCAAGAGTTATCCTACGCATGATCTCCAAGCTGACGTCATTACTGCTGTTAATGCTGGTTCCAAGATAGACAAAGTCCCTTACTACTTCAAAAGCGTAGTTGTCAACAGTGACGTGCTGTCCAAGACGCCGGGACTCTTTGTTTGTTGACACTAGATACTTCGTCTTGCCCTCGTTCACCGTGAGACCCATCCTACGCGACTCTCTTTCCAACTCTGAGAATGCTGCACTGACTGCTCGCGTGTTCATGCCGATTATGTCAATATCGTCGGCATACGCTAACAGCATGACACTTTTGTTGAAGATAGTGCCATTATGTCGTAGATCAGCAGCTCGTATTATTTCCTCCATAATAAGATTGAAGAAGTCGCATGATAACGAATCACCTTGTCTGAAACCCCGTTCGGTATTAAACGGTGCGGAGAGGTCCTTCCCAATTTTCACTGCACAACGGGAGTTATGCAGTGTCATTCTACAAAGTCGAATGAGCTTTGCAGGAATACCGAACTCAGACATTGTTGCATAGAGGTAATCCCTTACCGGACTGTCGAAAGCGGCTTTATAATCAACAAATAGGTGGTGTGTGTCGATCTGTTTTTCTTGGGTCTTCTCCAGGATTTGGCGCAGTGTGAAAATCTGGTCGATGGTGGATTTACCAGGTCTGAAGCCACACTGATACGGTCCAATCAGGTTGCTGAGCATAGGCTTCAACCTTTCACACAGTACGCTCGATAGAACCTTGTATGCGATGCTCAGGAGACTTATTCCACGGTAGTTGGCGCAAATTGTGGGGTCTCCTTTTTTATGTACAGGACAGAGAACACTGAGCCTCCAATCATCAGGCATGCTTTCATCCGACCATATTCTGCTTATGAGCTGGTGCATGCGGGTGAGCAGCTCATCGCCTCCGGTCTTAAACAACTCGGCAGGCAGGCCATCAGCATCTGCAGCTTTGTTGTTCTTCAGCCTTAAAATGGTCGTTTCAACCTCGTCATAGTCGGGTGGTGGAACATCAACACCATCATCTGTAATTGGGGTACATTTATTTCCTACTTGCATTTATATTCTACAGTTTTGTGAATGTGAGTCTTATAAGCAGTGTACACTTTTCATTTCCTCTGGCTTCAAGGCTTAATGTGACAAAGATCGCCAAATAAACTATAGGCGATAAACATTGGCGTAGCTAATCGTGGCGTGGTAATATCTTCATTGCAGGCATTTCTTAATGATATACTATACATATACTCGTATACTCGTATATAAGAGTAATTTTGTAACTGGCTCTTATTTTAAATGTGATCCTACCCAGAAACGTTCCTTGACAGTTCGTCTCAGGTGTATCCTTTAAAGGCGTGTGAACACTGTTTTCGAAATGGAGAACAATTGGATTTATTTAATTTTTTTATGTATACAAAAATAGACAATAATGAGTTGCACCTCCAATCGACTCGATTTGAGTGGGCTATGGATTGAAATTGCGTCCATTTGAATATTTCAATGGAAATTATTATAAAGAATTTGTCAACATACGAATATGAAGGAAATATCGTTAGTGCATAATTACGCTTCCAGCGATGATATTCAATAATATTAAATATAGACGTAAATAGGGTCTACAATACGTAGTACGTACATATATCATAAATTATTACATGTATGTATGTATTACGAGTGTATACAGATTCAACCGATGTTAGTGTTCTCACTTCGTAATTGTTTGTGCTTCTTTGTTTCTGTCTTCAAACTACTTTATTTTCTATGCAGTCGTTGGTTTAGTTGTTGCTGATGTTGTTGTTGTTGTTGCAGTTGCTGTTGTTCTGATGTGATATTTAAGCTAAATCAAGTTTTTGCATATGAAACAAAGTCGTCAACACAGGCTACTTCTGCTTTAAGAGGTAAATCCATTAATTTACACATAGTTCGTTATGTACTCCAATCAATTTCAAATTGTGGATATCGTATCAAAAATTTGTAGGTATTACATATTTATTTGTAGATGCTACCCAATAAACAATTGACTAAGTATACCAAAATTTTACTTGTAGTAAACTTATAGTATAGATCCATAGAGACCAATTATTACAATATCGTATTTACAAAAGAAAATAATAATAAGAAATAACAAAAATAAATAAGGAAGTCAGCAAGTGGTATATGAGAAATATTGCTTCCTTAATCGGAATTTAATAAGTTAGATCTTGCCAAATTCTTGCAATAAATAATATTTTTAAAAGGGTTCCATTTTGTTTATTCTATAATTATTCCGAAGCGTTTTACAAAACAATTTCGCAAGCTTTTTTCAAGCCCAGGACTCACTTATAGAATTTTCAAACATGTTGGGTAAATGAATTTACTAATTTACTACAAGGAACGCCTCAATATTGCATTTACGGAATTTATTTATGAAAACTTTTTAGCTACTTAAATTGATTAAAAACTGGATTGAATTCAGTTCTGAAGACAGGGTGAAATGTTGGCTGCGGTCGAGATATCAATCACAACCGCAGTGTTGTAAATTTCCCAAAGTATCACGTGCTGTGCGAATTTCTAACAACACACCGAGCGTTCGAGCAGCCATTTTGCGCATAAATATTGCGCCAAACGGTGCATAATGCCGTACAACCAGTAACACTACAGGTTGTGAGTGACGGCATCGCAATCACGTTGTGTGGAGCTATATACTTTTTTAGACAAAATAGATCAGAATACTCTCACCTTTCATCATATCAACAGGACTCTGTTGAAAAATTTTTTCTAAATTTGTCCCACTGTACAATTATTATACAATTATACAATTATTATACAATAAATCTGATCATAACAAACATATTATCCAAAGAATAAGCAATAAGTCCCTTACACATTCGCTTATGTATTCGCTAGGTTAGGTTGCATTAAATTACTTTATCTTATATTTTATTATTTTTTAAATGCCACGAAAAGTTATAAAGCATTACAATTTTAGCCAGAATCAGCCGGATATGCAAGACAACACTTTCACACGTCATTGAATATAATACATACATATTTGAAATGTTACAACTTTCTCCGTTCAGGGGGCAACATTTTCTTGAAAAGAACACAATCTCCAATTTGCAGAAAAGAGTACGCCATTTCGATAGCCCTCGCAAAGGGCAATAAAGGTGAAACATTTTGATGGAAAAGATAAGGTATTCGTTTTACTTTTTTCTAAATTTTGAAGCTTAGCTTTTCATCAAATTTTCTTTATTATTGTAATAAATCGTTAGAATCGATTTAGTTTATATAATTGTCAAATTATGTATATACATATATATTTGTTAAAAGAATTGCATTTTTCATCATATAAACTATGTACACACATACAGCTAAACATATAAATTAATAATGTTTGTAAATGTGTGGTATTGTATAAAAATTTCCCATTATGCTTAAATGTACCTACACTCGAACATTTTGTAAAATATGTATTCAATGGTCTGATTTAACACACAAGGCGATGTAAGTATACGAGTACGAGTCATATGGAGTGTATATATTAAATATATGTACATATGTACACTGCAGTCTAAGCGAGTTTCAATTGCTCCTTGTAGTTGCCCTGCAGTGAAAGTAGCGAGCGATGAATTAGCGATTACACTAGCCCTTGGTGAGGTTCGCTAATCTCAGGTCAAGGCCTTTTGACCGACCTTCTCTTCCAGAATTGTTGTACGTCCTAATTTTTGGACAGTATTAGAAGGAACCTTCTTAAATTAGCCGTTACCGATGGGCAGAATCTTTTTCATATTGCATAGTTTTTCCACTGATAAAATTTAAGCTCCTCAAAAATTGTGAATGAAATAGTTTATTAATACAATAATGTATTTGATTTCTGGGTAGGATAGTAAAATAACCAGTGACTTAGGTATAGTGAAATAGCTATCATTTGGTATACGACGTAACACGTTCGTTAATTAATTAGTGCGGTTGTGCATTACTAAGGGATAGTAAACTAGTTAGCTATAGCCAAATAGTTATCGGTTAGTCGTAATTGGCTACCGGTCATAATGGCATATTATGGAATTAGTTATATACAACAGCAAAATGAAAGCTTCACCTATGAAGTAAGTGACAACTTTTGGAGAAGTGATTCACGTTAGAATTATACGTTGTGGACATCTATGTTTTTTTTGCTTATGTGTGCATTTAGATAATATGCAATTCTTACAAGATGACTAATCATAACTATATTCCTTCTTGTTCAAAACACAATTCGTTCTGTGCGTAGTTGAAATAAAAAATAAAAAATTAAATATTTTTTATAAATTTCGCGTATTTGTATACTTTTGAGACACAATAAAACCTTAAGATGCAGTTGAATACTACAAGTCCCCTTGTCCATTTGTTATTGAGAAATTGATTTAGATATGTAAATAATCTTATTTATGTAAATAATCTGGTGATTAGATTATTAACAAGTTCCATATATATCAATGGAAAATATTAAGAAAATAATAAAGGAATAAGGGGACAAATCACAAATTCCAAGAGGACTAGTGGAACTATCATTGCTTGGTAAGCTCCGTTGTACTGCAGGTACTAACATACGTACATATTGGGGGAAGAAGATGGCAAGAATGGCGATAGTGTTCATCTTTTTAATTAGACTTCTTCTCCTGTTTATTCGCTCCAAAAACCGGTCTTTCTAAAACAAGTATTTAAAAGTGTTTGTAGTTGAAGATGTACGTATGTATGTACATATGTAGGTACATGTCGAGTCGCTCATATCGTCAAAGCTGCATGCAATATTTTATGCAGTTGCAATAAATATTAAACGTACGCTTGACTTTCTCCTCACTGCATTTGTATGTATGAGTTCGTACATTCATACATAGTACATTCATGGTATAATTAGTAAAGGTAATGTTATTAGATGATACCGAGAGATTTTACGAATACGAGTATGCCGTCAGAAGATGAAGTAGAAGAAAGTAAATAAAATATGGCGGAATTGATTTTGCAGCAAAATGAAATTTTTCCATGCATAATTGTTAATTTATTTGTTTGTTGTTTTATTCAAAATATTTGCAAATTGCACTTAATTGCATTTAGATTTCACAATACAAAGAGGAAAATGCAAAAAAATGAAAGAATTGTTTCACTCTTTCCTTCCAAGCAAAATCTAATTAAGGCACAAATGTTTTTTCTTCACAAATTGACAGAGAGCAAACTCGTTGCTAACCATATAATTTGCTTGTCTAACTGTATCATACATATGCTAATATACTCGTAAGTAAGACACATACTACAGTCGTCTTCAATAACAGACAAATCTTGAATGCGTATACAAAACGGAAGTTGGAGAATAGTTGAACATGATGATTTGTTGCATTTATCAAAGATGGTTGACAGAAGATTGCCGATTTAAAAGAAATTCAGGCATTTTCTATGGCAGGTACTCACCTATTTCTTGCTATATTATGTAACAATATAATATACCTCTGAGTGCCAAATATTGTTTACCTAAATAGCATCAGTAATTCGTAGAGCTGCCCTCTCTCCCCGCTCCTCTTCGCCATTGTGCTGGATGAGGTAATGAACAGCCTCACCCGGCACAAGGGAACTGACATCATGTGGAATCCCACACGGCAACTTGAGGACTTGGACTTTGCCGATGACATTTGTCTCCTCTCGCACAAATTCTCCGATATGCAAGCGAAGCCGAACAACTTAGTAGCGTTGGCATGCACCGTCGAACTAGAGATAAATACTGAAAACATCAAAGCCATGAGCATCAACCACTCCAATACAAGTCATAAAATGATTGACGGCTGCGCGATTTTGTCGAAAGCTTCTGTTACCTGGGTTGCACAATATCAACAGACGGAGGAGCTGAAGCGGATGCTAACTGCAGGTTGAGCAAAGCAAGAGCAGCATTTGGCTAAAATCAGTATGGGCAAATTCCCAAATCTCCAGACGCACTAAATTGCGAATATTCTCCGCATCCGTGAAATCGACGCTACTGTACGGTAGACTTTCGTCAACAAATGTTTGAGGATCATATGTAGAATATTCTGCCCTAACACTATTTCCAACGGGGCACTATGGAATATAATATGTTTATAACCATCTCGGCATTCTGTTATAATCTATCTGAATTGGCTCATAATTACGAATGCGCTAAGAACGGCTCTAAGAATATCGATAAAACACAATTGACGGCGCATTATAAGAATAATTATGTTTGCTGGGTATAATTAACTACCGATGAAAATGATTTGATGACGATCATAAAAAATGCATCTGAATAATAATAATAATAATAAAATTGATAATTGATTATTAAAATTGGAAACAGCTGTTGACACCAATCACAGGGTCGTGGGTACACGAACATTTAGTTGAAATGGAAATGTTTACAATAGCAAACGGCGATAGTATAAATAATTTCTTTTTGTTTAATAACGCTAAAAATTTCCAAAAGAGTTAACATTTAAAGAAACCTGTTCTACATATTTTCATTATATTTGCAAATATACAAATACACAAAAAACAAATACCAACTATGAGCAGTGCCAACCGGTTTGGACAACATTACCACTTACTGGTTTATTATGCTAGTGTTTGCTTGAAATGCAATTTCAAGAGGACTTTTTTAATTAACTTCTTCAATTTTTCATCAAATTTGTTTGATGTTGGTGTACAAACATCAGAGATGGGCGCAAATTAGCTCATTTACATTTATCACTTTGAATGTTCATCTTGGAGCAATCATCCAAAGTGAGAAGTGTAAAATTCACAGTGTACGTTTGATGAAATAGTTGCTTTTTAAACGATGATTCATCTAAGGTGAAGGTGTAATGAAAATGTAAACAAACTGCGTTCATTTCATAATATCTAATGTCACATGTCCAATGTCAATTCACTGATTAACATAGTGGCACAATCAGACCTAATAAAGCAAAGAGTTCGGAAAATACGATTTTTATATCTATTTAGGAGCATTTTGCTCATATCTGAGCTCATAAAGTAGTAGTAGATAGATAGATTATGTTTACCTTCTTCTTATCGAAATGTCATATTTTTTACGGTTCCTTTAAAGCAAGCGTTCTTTTTTCCGTGTACCCATATTGCATTCAACTCTTCAATTGGCTCAAATGATTCCAAAATATTCAGCTTTTTACCAGTAATCATTGAAAATTCTTTTTACAAAATGGGTTATCATGGCTACCATTTTTCGATTCTTATCCTCATATAAATAATGTAGTTGATATACCATAATATTGATATGTTCTTTCTACTAGCCTAAGTACTAGTAAATAGACGTTTTTGACATTTCTCTCACTGTCAATAGAAAAAGTGGAAGCTCATTTCTTTAACACAAAAAAAAAAAAATACTACGCATATTAAATGGCAAATAGGCAAATATAAAAAATGGCTGAGCAAGACAAAGGCTATGTACACCATGAATTGAAAATATGTTGATTAGTAGTTTTCTACATATAGATATGTATCCTAGCGATAATTTCAATCATACACTATTTACGCATGTATTACAGAATAACATTCAAATTTTTTATAGTGATGACAAATTTTCGATATCATATACCTAATTGAGGATGCGTTTTTTGTTTGTCACGTATTGTTAATTGCGTCTAATATTTTGATACGTTACTGTTAGAGAGAGAGAGAGAGAGAGAGAGGAAAAACAAAAATCATAAATCGTTAACGTCTTACCTCTTCCATATCCTTGAGTGTGTTTTGCAAAACTATTTACCACCACATCGACAGCTTCTCTTAATACTTGTTTTGCACGAGCATCAGGTGCTTTGCCTATGTTTTCAACATCTCCAACGCTAACACTACTACCACCACCGTCAACTCCTACAGAATGTTGATGATTAACTTGATGTGCCACGGCTGCCGCGGCTGCCACTGCAGCCATTGCGGCTACCGTTGACGTGCCCATAGCGGCGGCAGTAGCAATTGAAATTTGTCCGTTGTTACGTTGTTGAACAGTGGTGCCAGTGATGGCGTGGTCAATACCAATGGTCGATGATGGGATATGCGATTTCTGGAACACCATTAAGGCTGGCGGCACCAGGGTATCCTGCTGCTAGTAAGTGCACTTGTTGTTACAGCTGTTGTTGCTATTGTGATGTTTATACAAAATATATTGATATCGTGGTATGATGCTCGTTCTAGTGGTTGTGTGATTGTAGCTAGTGCTGTATACGATAAACTTGATAATTACTGACAATTTATTTATACGCTTGATGCGGTGTTGGCAGTTAGTTCCGTTGTCGTTTTGTATGCAGCAGATTGCACTATTACGAGTTGTTGTAGATATTACTGTTGCACCTTTGATGTGGTGTTGTTGCTGCTCTTATTATTCTAGAGCCTATTTCTGTAGCATCAACTGAACACTTTTTCAATATATTTGTACGCGTAGGTATGATCGTATATATGCATATGAAAGCGGCTTTCGAATAATTCAAATAATTACTTTTTAGCGACAGTCGCTCATAAGCTGGAGCGTTTCTACAAAATCTTTAAAAATTAAGTTTTCGATTAAAAAAGATTTAAAAAATCCCCATTCAGCCTAACAAATATGCAATATTTTTTTTAAGTTCTTAAAAAGTTCAAAGCTGATGAATTCACATTTTAAGAAATTTGGTGAGAATTAAGGCTGTACACGATTCGGATGACTGCTTTAAATGGCGATTCTACCGATCTATTGAAAGTAATAGGCTAGGCTTGTGTAGAGATTATGTAAATGGCTGATAATTTTGTATTTTGATAACAATTGTTGCGAATTTCTATTATTTTCATTGAGGAGTCAGTGGAGATTTTAAAAACAGCTCACAACTTTCGATAAACGTCCGTTGAAATTTCGAAAATCTAAAAACGATACCAAAAATTTTAAGACGAAGGTCTAGATGATTGACTAGTTATTCATACAACTGTTATATTTTTTCCCAACACAATAATAATTTAAGGGTCAAGTAGGCTTGTTCTAGGAAGAAGATTGCCGAAGTTACACTAGTTTATATTTAAAAGAAGTTCAGGCACTTTATATAGGAACTACTATAAATAATGGACGTGGCTCGCCATTGATTGCTTCGTATGTGCGTTTTACCATAGGTAAAAATTAATAAATAAATATATTGCACCGAGTTTCAAAAGAACACCTACTCGCATTTAATTTCCCTTTTACTTGAATAATAAATTTCCCTTCAGTTACTTAGCAACGCTGGTGGTATATATGGTTATTCGTGAAATTTATAAACGAAATAAAAACAAAAAATAAAAAATTCTGCGGAATCTGTGGTAAATATATTTGTTTATTTAAAATAAATGTTTATTTGTACTTGCCCTTTTACCTTTTACCCTTTACAACTCGCGTGCAAAAGAATGCGGTTATTATGCCGCAATGAACTTTCAGTAGAAATGAAAAATTGGCTGTCAAATTAGGAAACTGACAGTTCATGACAGGAAATATTTATCAAGATAATGCTCTGAGAACTATTGCTTTCTATGAGCAATATACTGTCACCATTGCCAACATATTGCCTGATAACATTATCAAGATAAACACTTTTCCTGTGGAGTTGACCGTTTATGTACCTAGCTGTCTCCTAATTATATAGCGCACGGATGACGAAATACTAAGGTTGTGCCCATCTTTTAGCGTTAATTGGTTCTCAGTGAATTTGACAGAATCAGTTGTGTATGTGAATCACACTTGCCCAACGGTTGCTTTATTCATTCATTTATTCCGCATTATTTACACTTTCATTTTCAATTAGTTCGCCATTTTGTCATTTCTCTAGCAGCTGGACCAGTGTTACGTCACAGCCAAATGACACTTTGGCTGAACTTCTCTTCCAGTATAGTTGTGCGTATTAAATTTTGAATTAGATTAGAAGGGAGCTTATTTTAACCGGTTTCGAATGGCAGAACCTTTGTGACCGTTCGAAAGAAAAATTTCGATATTCAATTTATGCTTCAGGATACACATCGTTATATCGCTCATCAAGAATATATACATATATCCGGAGCTTCCTTCAAACATTTGACATACCATGACATAACTGTAAGAACTATTTGTTCGTTATTGTACAATAGATAAAATCTAAGAAGCATGAAAC
Organism: Megamerina dolium; assembly: GCA_963854835.1. Classification (NCBI taxonomy): domain Eukaryota; kingdom Metazoa; phylum Arthropoda; class Insecta; order Diptera; family Megamerinidae; genus Megamerina; species Megamerina dolium. Next base: position 47,386,803 of record OY978529.1, on the reverse strand, counting down.
ACAAAAATTTTCATCATCTTAATAAAGAGATTAGACTCTGTATTCGAATCTCTTTATAAAACAATAGAATTAAACATTTTTTTTTAGTTACATTGAATTGAGCAGCCAACTTTCCCGGAACGTTCGAGGCCGTATAGCGAGCTATGGGTGTACTATTTACACAAAATGGTTCCAGATTATTAAACAATTAAAATGTAATCGTTGCTGTTGTTAACAAAAATGACCGAAAACAGATTAGAATGGAATTTCGAAAACGGCAATCAAGTCAAGATTGTTTTTTCAGTTGAATTACAAGAGCATCACATAAATCAAGACAAGTGTGCACAACAACTAAGGACGACTCTACTATATCGTTGTAAACGTTCATTTTAATTGATTATCCGGTTTTTAAAAGTGATTTTGAAGAACAAATCATATTAAAAAATGTTTTTAATACATACTAAAGACAATTATTTGTCTTAAGGAAATGTGTCGTCAATCACGCGCACACACACACACACACTATTTTGCCACTATAGAAAAACTGTTGTTAAATTATAAGCCGAAGCCAAAGGAAAGCGTTTTTAATTTCTTCACCTTATACTCCTATACCATGATATAAAACTACTCCTTCGTATTGCGTTACCTTTATAACTATGCCATGGGTTATCGCTGGTTTTGCGTATTTTTTTCTTTTTTTATTGTGCAGCTATTGTAGCTGCTGTTGCATATACTGTTGTACTTGTTTCTTGCGGTTGTTGCTTTTATTGGCGTTAACTTGTATTGCTTCTTTTTAAGCACAAATATTGCAGCACTTGCACGATCATCAATTTTGATATCGATCGGCTGTGATGATTTTAATAAAATTCGTGTGCGTACAAATAATTTTAAATCATCATTAGCCGTAGGGTATAAATTGTGCGAAAATGTATTACTAGTAGTTGGTGCTAATGTGCTTCCAACGTAATTAGCTGGTCGCTCAGGGTATGTTAAGTTTAGTCGCGAATAAATTGTAATTTTGTACATACCATAACATACCTCGCTGATCAAGTTATATCGCAGTGGAGATATTAACCTATTAGTACATACTAGGACTTGTTATATTTGTTTGGAAATGCATCCAACTTTCCTATAATATTCGTGATATTGTAGGAAATTTGAAGTTATAGGCAAAAATAAAGTAAGATCATTTGAAAATGTTTATTTACATACAAATTAAATTATGACTTTGATCCGCTGTAAAATTATTGTTTATGAATTTAATACATCTTCTAAAACAAAGATTGAGTAAATTTTGAAGGGCTTCAAAATCGATGACACATCAGAACCGTATTCATCGAAATCTTTACAAAAACAGTTATAATAAAAACAAGTTGGAGATTTGGTCAAATACAATGTATATACAAGGTGCGACAATTATGTATTAAGACTCGAACCATATCTCAGCAACCAAGCGCGCCATCTATATGAGAGTACATGCGTTTTGAAGCTTCAACCTTCCTCTACTAACTGTCAAAATTTCATGGCATTTGGTTGACATTTAATGTGTATTGACATTCATTTTACAAAACATGTGTTCGTTTGATGTTGAATTTTTAACATGGAGCAAAGAGAGAAAAAAGTCACATAGCACTCATTGTTCGTCAATGCGTCATTGCGTTTGAATCACTATTAAATCGATGTAACAAGTGTATTGAATCAGGAGGAGAATATTTCGAATAAATATACCGAAAAACTAGCAGATATCGTGTTTTAATTGTGTTTTCTAGAGGCAGTCTTAATACATAATTGTCGCACCTTGTATGTATATACGGCATCATTTTCTTACTATTCGCAACAACCCACTATGGCTTCTCTCATATACATACATACATATGTATGTAGAGCTACTCTAATGCCACGTTTACACTGCGTGAACATAAAGGAGGAAAGAAGAAATCTTTGTTGGTTCAGCAGCTTACACTGGATGAGCGTAAGTGCCCAACATTGTGTAACTGAATAATATCCATTCATTCAGCACCGTTTTAAAGGCTTTATTATTTGCACCCAACAAAAATGAACAAATTGAAAGATAATAAAATAACCGTATGTTTTCGAATATACAGTGTTGTGCGATAAAAAAAAAGAGCCACACAAAGAACAAATATATAAAAAGAAGAAAAAAATCCATTAACGATTTTTATTGTTACCATTTTCAATATGAATATTATTCATTAATTTTAGAATAAATTGCGTATTTGCTTTTTGAATATAACTAGAAGCTGACTAATGGTTGTGCAAACGGTTGCGCATTAAAATAAAGTAATTTTTGAATCTAAAACTCAACTCAACCAAAGTCACTGTCCTCATACATATTATTACAATTTCAATGTAATTTTATCAAGTAAACATAATTTAGATTTAGGAAGAGTGGATTCAATGTCCAGACGTTGATTAACTATTCCTCTGTGAAGTATTGAGGTAAAGTTAATGATGTCTTTTGTTTAACTCACACAAATTGTATATTTTGAATTATAACATCTACATATGTATTTCAACAGAGTCGCAAAAGATTAAAGAGGCCTATTGAAGAATTTTGATTTTTATAGTTTTTTTACTGCGTCAAAATAAAAATAAAATATTCATAAAAATGGAAAGAGTTTGTAAAATATTCATTTTCAATATGTCGGCTCTATTTTATCGCACTTCACTGTATGCTTTCAGACTTTGCGTATGGGACTATAAAACCATTTTATTTATGTATTGTATTCGGACACGTTTCATTGCAACGTATGAGTAAGATAATCATGCAAAATTGATTTAATGCAGTGACATTGGCAATTGAACAATTGAATAAATTAGCCACATTATCACTGAGTGGTAAGCTGTTTTTTTTTTTTTTAAATAACCGATGGTTACGAATATTCATTTGTATACCAATATTAGGGAAAAGATTGAAAACTAGTTTTATTACTATAAAATAATGATTTGTCACACAGAAAAATGTTTGTCTATTTTTAATACATTGATTTTCTTTTTTTTTTTTTCCTCCGCCCGAATGAAGATTTTTTCATTCATTCGCGGCATACAACAGTTTTACACCGCGCGAACATTTCTTGAGAATAATTTGTAACGAAACAATGTTGGCCATTCACAATGCACGAACAAACTAAATAATTTGCATGTTAATGTTGAATTAGATGTCGGGCATATGCGTATAGCGCACATCACAAAAAAATAGTGTCAAAAAGGCCAATTACAATTGGCGCTGGTTATGTGTGCACTGTAAGTCAATCAACGATCAACAAGTATGATCGATTTTGCGCATGTTGTGTATGAAGATTATTGATTGAAAACCAAAGAGAATAATGCGTATTACAGAATTATAGAATGAAATTTGGACAACATAAGAATGTACCTAGTACTTATTCATCAAGTCCATACTGAACGACAGAATTCTTGCGTCACTTTTTCAGAGCTTTAATACAAAGCACCTTCAGAAGCTTTCTCATAGCAAATGTTTGCTGTCGAACGTATCGTCAATTAGTTGCCGACAGGTGCGCACCGTTAGAAAGAACAAGTTTTTCAATTGCCTACCGCGTGCACAGAAGACCGTATGCACACAAGTATCGTGAGATAATATGTAGCAAGAAGGTTAACAAATAACTAGCTATTTTTTCAATTACCCTCTCCATTCGTTAGTAGTGAAAAATGTTGACAAATTATGTGGGTGTGGGCGAAAACAGAAAACATCGAGTGTGTTAATAAACATTTCATTTCAGTTATTTCACTTTGGATACGATTGATTGCTTACTAAATAATTCACCAATCAAAAAGGTGGACAACAGTTTTCAGCAGTAGCAGCAGCAGCAGCAATGTGAACTTAGATCATTGATACAGAAACAAAATACATACATATATACATACATACGCATACACACTTATATGTAGGTACTCGCATATGCATAGACACATAGATGGTCAGTCAGTTGGATAGGTGTGTGCTTAGGTTAGGTATTTCACAAATTTTCGCGTTAAAAGTATAGGATGGCGCTATACAACGGTTACATGTGCAACGACATCAATGCGACAAAGCGTAACGATTTACACATCATTTTTTATTATATTGCATTTGTATTGCATTTTTGCGATGCGTGTCCGCGATATACACGTCAAACCATCAACCGTTGTGATAAAATTCCAACTAACGTTGTCAACTTGATCACAGTAATGTTAAGCTTAAAAACAAAAACAACAACTATTCAACGACGCTCCTGCTGTTGCTAGAGCTGGTAGCGGTGCAATTTGGCCAAAGCAGAAAAACCAGCAACTGCAAGAGTGACTAGAAGAACAGCACACAGAAAAGAGAGAGAGAGAGAGAGAGAGAAGGAATGAAAGAGAGAAATAAGCAAAAATACACAAAATGAAAAAAATAACGTCATCATCGACAATTTCACACATACACACACACACATATTATTTGTGTAATGAACACTAGTATTTCCCTGTAAAATTATTATATAGTGTAGTATATACGTAGATAAGTGCAAGTATTTATAATCTGAAAATGCGTATTTCTTGAGCAAAACTTTTAATTATTGGATGCATGTACCTACAGGGGACCTAACCGGTGTTCGCTAAATTAGCTGGAAAATGAATAGACAGTCGGTTGACATAATTAATAAAAATTGAATTTTTCAAATTTATAAATTGCAACATTTATTGTAATAATTATATTCGCATTAAGATCTCCGTAAGATCTCATATTTATTCTTGAGTATTTAACTCAAATATCGTATAAGTATCACAAAGTGTCTGCCAACTTTACTCCAGTAGAATGGTTGTACAATCGTTACGAACCTTACTTATGCTCATGGACTGTCTTAGTTTTCTTAATGGATCGATATGAGCTTATTTACAAAGCCTCAATCCAAATTCGCTCCATCTTCCGATTATATTTCGTTCGTTTAGTTTTTCGAGAATATCCGGGATCTCATTTATCATAAAAAATGGAATTGCTCGCTATAAAATTTCCTATCTTATTTTTTTCATCCCTTTTTTAGTTCCAACAAATAAAAATTATCGCGTTTCGAGCTGAAAATTTTGGTTTCGCAAATTATTGGAAAACGATACATTTTTCGAGAAATAATTAAAATATGTATCTTGTAGTTGACTTAATTACCTCCATTAATTATCTTCATGTGGCTAACTAGAGCCGACCAATCCACAAGTGAATAGGGACACATGAACAGAGAAATTATTTTGCGCACAATCCAAATGGTAGAGCAGCAGGGACGTTTTTCTTTTGTGGGTCTTATACAGGTCATATTATATATTAAAGGTACAATTACTATGTCTATGGAACGAATTTCTCGAGGAGGATCATAAGATAAAGTTTTAGTTTTCAAATAAATTTGGAGCAGAAATGTTCCTAATTATAGCTAATTTAGTTGAGCCAGTTAAAGTGAATCAGCTGTTTTTAGCTTGTCATTTTTCACAAAGGCTTCAATCTGCAATAGGCAATAGGCTTCAGACTGGAGAGTACGCACGATACAAGTTTCGATACTTAGAAGACTTTTTCCAAGGTAGTTAGCGCAAATTGTGACGTCTATAATCTTGTTCATGGGGTAGAGAACACTGAGTCTCCAATTATAGGGTATGATTTCACCCAACCATGAGCTAGTGTATGCAGATGAGCAGCTCATCGTCTCTGGTTTTCAACAACTTGGCACGAACGTCATTGCCACGTGCAGCACTACAGGAAAAGACTTCGGGATTTGAACCACAACTCAGGAGCTTGATATTCTCAATGAATACTGCGAGTTGCCATGTTTCGTGATGTTTCGTTTCATCGATCATCCTCATTCCTTTATCGAAGGTGCTCTGGTGGAGCCTGCATTTTCCGACATAATATAATATACAAAGGACTCTGCAAATAGTTTCAAGAATTCTGGACTGAATACGATTAATTGTTCCGGAGCGACAGCTCCCTAGAAAACTACTGTGTCCTTTGCGGCGCTTGAGGCAGAAGTGGTGCTTATAGAAGCGACAAGCGCTGGGGAATTGTCAATATCACTTTTGGAAAATTATTGAAGAATTAATGTATATTAGCGAATGTTTATTTGCCGGACAAAACAGGGAGACTAAAAGTTATCAGTGGTATCGGCTCAAGACAAGATAGTAGTCGAGGAATAGGTGGTAGAGGTTGCACTGTAGTTGAAAACTGAATCAACGCAGATGATGTAGACTGCGTAACCATTTTACTTATAACAGTGAATGATTTTTTTGTTAAACACCGATTTTCCCTTCGGAGGCAGAAGAAGCAACTAATTTGAATGTTTTATAAATTGCGTTATACTTTTCAAACTTTTTTTTTAATACATTCAACTCCTTTCCAATTTAAGAAAAACCTGCTTTAGTTTGCATACAGAGTTTGTAAAGCTAATTTGCGATTGCCTCACACTTTATGCAAAACCACTTCCCTCATTGATGAGGTCAAGAATCCTACCCGTTACTTCGGTGCACTCGTAATGAGCCAGGCTGTCATATAGCCAACATACCACATGACGTTCAGAATCGTTCTTTATATTGCAATTATATACAATTCATTTAATAGTTATTAAATAAAAACCAATAAAATAAAAATAGTCAAATAATCTTATTAATAAACTGAGTTAATCAAGTCGATAAAGCTGATCGTGTAATGAACACCTAAAAAATTAAAAGTTAATCCGCTGTCAATAGAACAGCCGCTGTAACTAAAATTACAATGTAAACAAACACGACAGATAATTAAAATATACATGGTGGACCATATACAAGTTTCTTTTTAAAAATTCCAAAAAAATAAGCAAAAACACATTTTTCTCGGTATATTATTGGTTTATTTGAAAGAGCAAACATTTCCATTATTTATGGAACACCAAGAAAACACCAGTTTTCCAAGACCTTGGTGACGGTTTCTGGTTCACCTTAAGGGCCTGAATCGTTAATGGGTTGTTCGAATAACATGTCCTTTACGGCACCCCACAAAAAAAGTCTAACAGCGTCAAATCGCAGCTCCAAATTGGTCAATTGGCATCGCCGAGACGACAGACAACACGATTAACAAACTTGAAATGGCAATTCAGCACAATTTTAAAGAAAAATAGACCAATGGTGTCACCATTCTAAAACCAAACTGTAACTTTTCCGATCTCCAGATGTGGCAGTTTTGCTTGTTAACAGTAAAAATTACGGCAACATTTAGTAGAATTATCGATAAGAATTTTTTTTTTTTTTAAATAAGCTTTTTTATTGAATCTTTCTAAAATACTTAGAAACTAACAATAAGTATTCAAATCTTACAAACTAACTAAAATTATGTGATATTCCCTACGTTCCATCACAATTTGTTGAGTCGCGAGGTATAGCAATTTCACAGCATATTCAGTATGTCTTTTCTTTTTAATCGACGATGCCCCGTGCTCAGCAACAATTGCCTAGCAAGGGGATTCGGATGATTGCGTAATTTTTGAATGTAGCTTCTGCAGGACACTGCAACTTCCTCAGAAATTCTGGGTACATTTAAATCTCGATGGATAATAACGTTCCTCATATACCAAGGCGCGTTTACAATAATTCGCAGACACTTGGATTGTATTCGCTGCAATTTTTCGATATTTGAGGGAGATGCGGTGCCCCAAAACTGAATACCATAAGTCCAAATTGGCTTCAGGATTGCTTTATATAATAGCACTTTGTATTTGAGATTCAACTTTGATCTTTTGTGTAACAGCCACCATAACTGATTCATTTTAAGCTTGATCTGAGTTTTCTTGAAAATTGCTTGAAAGAGCATGCGCTGATTGTTCATTAACTCTTGCATCATGCTTTACATTGAATTAATAAAATGTATCCTTTAATTAAAATATATTTAAATTTAGTTAGTTTTTAGTCTTAAACTAGGATTTTTTACGTTTTATTCAGCCATATTTTCGCATTGTGATGGTATCTTCTAGCAGATTTAGATATGAAAAAGAAAATGTATGTAGGTTATTCAAATGCACGCCTTCGTGATTAATAACACCTAACGACACTAATAACGATAACGACACTATATCTAGCAATATATCAGCTGAGTTTTACATCTGGAATATCGTACATCGTACATAGTATATCGTGCCAACTTAAATCTAACGATTCGTAAGGTCTAATTGAGTCATTCGGAATCAGATAAAACATAAAATATGCCCCATTTAGTCCCATCGGGCATATGCAATCGGAAAGCTACCATCGCCAGACGAACAATTTGAGGCACATTGCCTGCACACTTCAATTCAAAACATTTATTCATGTTCTTATGGAATATAATTTACTATCTACTTCCTATTTTATCCATACGAGTAGACGAAGGAATGCAAAATAGTAGTACAGTGACCTTTATATATATTGTATATATGTATATACCATATATATACATGTATATATATATATATATATATATATATATATATATATATATATATATATATATATATAAGTATATAAATGTATGTATTATTATGCTGCTGTTCATAATTACAAGTGAAAAATAGAATCCGTCCAGATGTCGTGCATGATCGTCTTTGTTATTGTTGATGGACAGGAAGTCCAATATACGTTCCTATAAAGAATGTACTTATATATGCGTACTCAGATTTATTTGCATGTATTCTATCTACTTGAGTGTGCATGCTATAGTGATTACGTTCATAAGCGGACACTTTTTAACAAGTGTTTGAATTGTCGACGATATTCTCCTGGCAAAGGCAATATTAAAAAAAAATGTATTCAAACGATGCCCACATATCCGCAAGCAATTGACAAAAGTCAGAGCAAGTGATGTCACAAGGGTACCGCGATTCGAAACCGGCCAATATAAGTAGGTCCCTTCTAACAATATCCAAATTTAATTCGTACAACCGTGCTGGAAGAGAAGCTCAGTCAAAAAGATTTCCAGAGCCTGTAAATAGCAACTATAATTCATATATTCGTTCGCAGAAAACGATTTTTCAATGCAATATTATAACTCTGCATTCTCGAAATACTATAGGCCAGATAGTAATCCAAAAACTCTTTTTGATTTTTCATATGGACATAGTTCATGACTTTTCGACATTTTCGAAATTCTCTATACCGTTTACAAGGAACAAGATAAACGTTTATACAAACGATACTGATTCGGTATGTAAGCTTAGAGAACCTATATAAAATGTTTGTAAGGACACATAGTACATGTACTAATGCTTTGCGAACTCATGCCAATTCCTTTGTCCATTAATATATGGGAAGCAAACTACGAGCAAATGAACAAGTATGCAAACAATATTTCGAGAAATTATCCCATGACTATCTCTTTATGCCTAACTGTAGATATATATATATATGTATATATATATATATATATATATATATATATATATATATATATATATATATATATATGTATATATATATATATGTATATATATATGTATATGTATATATATATATATATATATATATATATATATATATGTATATATATAGTACTGAGTACTCATTTACTGCATATAATGCACTTTACAAGCTTGCATATTTCTAGTACAATAATTTTATGTTTGCCGCCGCACAGTGGAGTGAAAGAACTTAAATTCCTTTAACGACATTTAATCAGAAATGCATCACTATTTCTGTCCAAAACTAAAATATATTTCACTAAGCAATAATGATGCTTCTCTTGCAACTGAGAATAACAGGTCAAGGGGAGGAGTGCCCAAGAATCTACTTAAATAATTATTTTGAATCGTAAATTATCTTTGAAACTATGTTACAAGACAATATAATAGGGTGCTCAGTTTTACGAAATTAATTTTACTAAATTCAATTCTAAGAAAAATCTGGAACTGAAACTAAAATTATTGTTTATGATGATCCACAAGTAGGTCCTATTTTATATCAATATATGTTGCAATCTTAAATAATTTCTTTTTTTTTTAATTAACCATAAGAATTGAGGTATTTTGTCCAAGAGTGCGCCGTCATAGTCACTGCGTTTTATTATATGCTTTTGCAGAAAAAAGAATATGTCAAAGCAGAATCAGATGCAAAAAGAAGCACAACAAGCGTAAAAAAGTATGTTGGAATAATTTCGTTCGTTGTCTAAAAAAACCTGAATTGTAAATTATGAGGTACTTTTTGTCATACGTATGCAATGCAACAACTATACTTATTGTAGTGATGTGGTGGCGGAATGTGATGGTGTATATATCTATGTATATATATATATATATTTATGTATATATACATACATATGTATATATATATATATATATATATATATATATATATATATATATATATATATATATATATATATATATATGGTACATATATGTATATATTGTACATACAATACCCAGCAGAAAATGGGTATTGTATGTACAATACCCATTTAATCTTTTTAATCTTTGTTTTCTATAGGTCCATACGTTTTGTACTATTTTTAAAATTGCATGTCGTACTAGAGAGAGAGAGAGTAATCCTTGTAGCCTACTTTAAAGTAAGACCGAAATTCGAATTTCACTTTCTTCTCACAAGCAAGGGATAGAGTACTTTCGAAATACCACTTTTGACCTCTTTTTTGAATAAAAATAAATTTTGTAAGAAACTGACGCTGGAGTGTTTTTTCTTTTTTATTCCGCCAGGAGAAGGTGACGGCTACTTTCACTTACTCCATTTTTTAATCTGGAGGTATATTAATAGGTAAAAGCCCATTACATGCCGTCTACGGGACCCTTCAACACCTATGGCAACTATATATAAGCTATTTGTGGTTGCTATAATCTCAGTACTCAACCGACCTGTCTCCCTCTGTGATTTTTTCTATGACAACATGAAAATATAAATAGCAATGAAAAAAAATATAGGAATAGCGACGAAATTCCAATAAGAAAGGTAATTGTGCCACAAGCGTATTGCCACATAAGAAAGCTGTTACTGTTACTATACTGTGCGGTGCCAATGAACTCCCACAGTGTCTGAGGGAGCACCGATGCGAATGCAAGGGGTGAGTACCTTTTAGAATATATGTAATGCGCCGACTTTTATGAACCCCATCAGTGCAAAGGGCTTTAATCTATTTCTAGCAAGTACTAATCTGTCGCACGCTGTCTTAAACTGTCATGTTTTGGCAGAGGTTTCCATATCGGGCCACAGACATATAATGTTTACAGGAATTCTAACGGAGACTGTTTTCGTCGTAGTCTTGAAGACGGTATTGATTGTTTTAAATTACCATCATGTCTGTGGGACAGTGCCCAAATAATATTTGCGAAATATTGGCTATTAGAGCATCTACCGAGAACCGATTATTGTAGGTAGTTATATAGACATATTTTTTTTTTTAATATATTTTTTGCTTGTTATGTACATTTGAAGAAAGCAATGAAAAATCAGACGAAAAAATCTTCATACCATTTTTAATAATAGATTGTGGCAAAATAGGCATTACAATAGTGATTTTGTATTTCCTACAAATGTTGTTTTAAAATTTTTTAATTACTCTTCTTATAAAAATATTATCATTAGGAGAATTCTTTTAATTATATTAACTTTCAAAGAAAAGTCACCAATATGGTCTTACAATTCATTACTACAGCTACTACTATAAAAGCTTTCGGCTAAAAATTTAAACAAGAATTTTTTAGTAATTTTATTTTTAACTTTTATTAAATACATATAGTTATATAACATATTTCAAGAAAACTACAATATTATTTCAAAGGCATTTTCAATATTCAATAAGAATTGCATGAAAATCACATCAGTCTCCAATCAGTCGAATTGTGATTTTTTTTATGTTGATTTCAAGAAGCAATGCCAATATAGAGAGCAATGCACCTACTGTAAAAATATAAAATACTTTGTAAGCGAATTATTTCAAATGAGACACAAATCAAAATTACCACATAATACAATGAAAGCACTTAACACTCCATACAAACTCACTGGATATACTGAATATAGAGACTGACAACGAGGTTTTCGCGGTTGTCGTTGACGTATCAGTCGTTCAATAAGTCCAACTTCACGTACACGACACATCCTGTGAAATAAAAGCATGCATGATATCATTCATAATCATAAGCCCTACCGTAAAGTACGAGTTCCCTGAAGTTGTTCTCCCAATTCTCTCTACTTGAATCGTACCCATTGTCAAAAGTGGAAATTTTGTTGCGAGAGAAAAACTTCATTTCGAATACTATTCACGATAAGGCTGATTGTAGAAAATTTATAAATCGATTTGATGCAATTGTAAAAAAAAAACATACGCTATGCGAAATATTTCGGTGTACTGGCTGTTTTTATGTACTACCCAATTCATTAGTTCAGTTTCCATTAAACCAGATACAACACGCAGATCACAAATTTCATTGGCATCGAAATATTTAGCTATTTCAGAATAAGCATCCACCACTTCACAATGGAAAGCGAAGCTGCCATTTTTCAAGTATGGAATTGCAGCATTGATGTTACTGTAGATAGGTAAATCATTCTCATCTCGTGCTGGCTTGAGTTTTCGATCTATTAAACGTTTAACAAGTGTGGATTTATTCTCCTGCGTAAATATATTGCTGGTCACATTATCCATTAAACACACTAATATAATGCATACCAACCCGAAAAAGGACCTTATAATAACCAATATCTTCGAAAGATAATTTAAGCGAACTAGAAATTACTTCATCCACTGTTGTAGGCCCACGTGCTGTGCTGCTTAACAAACCACCCACCACCGATGACGTATAATAGTTATACATTACAAGCGAGAATAAGAAGATTGTTAAAATAATCGTTCGTATCGTCAAAGTTTTTGGTAGCGGATCCATTCCTTGTTGGCATACAGCGGCAAAACTCTTTAATGGCACGCTACTCAATGACATCTCTGCGCTTCCTATATATTGATTTGTATAGAAATTGAACATGATTGACTTGATTATTCATAAAATCATCACACGTGGAGCAAAGGGGTCTAAATAAATTTGAATAAATTTGGTGGGACTGAAAAGGAATAATCTCCTTTGAGTTGCTTCCATATGGCAAAATACTAAATGCGGACCTCTACAGTCAACAGGAAAGGCGTTGTGTTCCATTAGGACTGCATCAGGCCACACAAGTATAAAATGACTCCACCATATAGTATGGACCTAATACCAAGCGATTGCCACCTTTTTCATAATTGCAAAAGTTCCTCTACTATTACGTCGCCATAGCGAAAATAGTTATTGTTATTTCTCTTCACCCTGATCAGACGGTAATACGGTGGTATATATATATAGAAATCTGCTTACTAGAAGCTTTATCTAATCATAATTGTTGCATTAGTTAAAGAAGAAATTCACCCAACATCATGCTCGTGTAAAAAAAATGTTTAAGTTGATGAAAAGAACCTTCAAGTTCAGTTGGACCCCAATCTTTTACCTTCAATTTTGCCTTTGTTAATAATCTCCTTAATATCAGCGGTTCGTTGCTGTCTGTCATTGAACACTTTGCGACGTCACATCCGCGAATTTAACAGCTCAACAAATACCCATATAAAATTAACAGCAAGGAATGTGCAAATGGCGAAAAGCCAAACTTGTCCATCAAATGGGGCCAGAAAGTTTCCACTTTTAACATGCTTATCCAAATCGGGTGTAAAACGATATAAGAAAGCGGTCTCGAATTTCCATCCTTGATGGATAGTATCGAATTCGGCAAAGCGATTGATTCGATTAAATACACCTGATGCACCGACATCGGCCTCATCGCGCATTAAAACACCCAAAAAGCCTAAACGAAAGCTTGAATTACCCAGACGGCTAGCCCAACCACGAGTATTACGAAAATTAATTGTAAAATTGAAGCGATCACATAAAATTTTTAGCAGCTCATAATGATACTTGGTAAAAGCCGATACACCAGCATCTTTCACTGGTTCTGAGAGTATGCTCTCAATTTGATGATTCGTTGTGATGTTATCCTTATCGATCTGAAACGGAATCCCTATTGGATTTGTTCAAAAACCGAAAGATAGAATTGTCAATTTACCACAGTAACGCCTCGTAGAGTTAACCGATTAAACTGATGACGGTAATGTATGCCTTGTAATTCGGAAATATCGCGATAGACAATAAAATTATTTTCGAAAACGTTTTTCTCCCCTATAAGTTGTACATTCAGTGGATTTTGCAAATGTCGTCCTTTGGAATGTACATCCCAAAACTGATAGCTTCTTCGGCTAATATTTACATAAGTAATTTGTGCATTTGGTCCTAAGTATCCCAATTCAATTGGCAGTAAATTCTCAATACCAATATCCTTTAAATCCAATAATAACCATTGATATGTTTTATTAAAATAACGCTCTGTCGATCCATGAACCAGTAAATTGAAGCTCTCGTTGCAGGAACAATCCACAATTACTGAAGTGTGTGCGTAATTCCATCGAGTCAATATTGATAAAAGTGAATAGTTGTACTTTAGATTAATAGCATGGACAAAATGATCCCATAACAACAGGTCATCCGTGATGTCTCTGAGAACTAAGAAAATCATTCGAGAACATGGTCTTACTTCATCAGGAGTAAATTATGAAACCCTTATTCAAGGTTAAATACCTTTTTTATCACAAGAAAATATTACTGCTTGTGGAGTTCTTACAAAGTTAACCGTAAAATTGGTAATTACACTTATATCCAATGATGTGACAGTTGATATGATCAGTGCCATAAATAAGCATAATAAACAATTGAAATGAAACATTATGTATTTTGCTAATATCGTAACTTGTTCGAGCACACAAATACTATCTACATAGAATAGAATTCAAATATCCAACGTTCATTATATAGGATATTCGAAACACGCATAGCACCTTTTGCTAATTGAATAATTTTGCAAATTACACCTTTTAGCGTCATTTGCAAAAATTCAAAGTGTAATTTGTGAACTATAAAATATTTAACGATAATAAATAAAAGAGAATATGTACATTAGGGTGGGTTAAAAATTCGCCCACAAATAGCTTAGTAGAAATTGAAAGTAGATTTACTCAAGGAATCATGGGTATAACATCTGTTTTGACCTCCCTCATTTCAACAAATCTGCATATAAAAATAATATATATTTTCACACATTTTATACGGATAGCAATACTTATTTATTTCAATGGTCAGAGATATTTTTCTGTTGATGATGAATCATATTTTTCTGTTTTGAAATGACACATGCAAAACAAAGAAAGTACAAGTGCGTACAAGAAGATAAACAAACATTGACCTTCTGTGGGTGTTTTACTGTGCGCACCACCGTTCTGTTTGCCGCTGTACACCAAGCACAAGTCAATGGATTCGATAACCAAGACGATTCATCAGTGTAAATAACTTTGCTCCAATCGGTGTGTAAAATTTAAGTTGCCCATGCGTTTCTCGATAAGAATAAGTGTCAACAAAGGTTTTTGCATCGTTGAACGATGCCCTAAGCGACGTTGCAATAATCTTCTGTGCATTGTTAACTGCGGTGCCTGTATATTTGTTGATGAATATGAATAAGAATTTCTGCTGGTAAAAATTTGTCCAGCAAAAACTGACAACTTCTCATCAATATCAACTGTCATTTTAGTCTCTCAATTAAACATTTAAAATAACATGTAACTACTAAATTCTACATTTAACAATAGTAGGGTTGAATGTGTAAAATAGTGGTACTTATTTTAGGGGTTTAGAGCCATATAAAATAGTTGGTGTGACTCTGCAATTTTTGTAAGAACTGATGCTCTCTATAACTTTAATACACATGTCAAATATGGTTTACATATGTTATTACAACTTAAAAATCCAGAAGAAGAATTAATGGGCTGGTTTGAAAGGCTGCAGTGTGATGACTCTACAATCGAACATCGTAAAGCGGATGCTCTGTCTCGCCATCTTTGCAAAATGAAATGTAAACATATTTCTTGGGTAGAAAGAAAGAAGAATTTTGTCGACATACTACATACAAATGCGTTGTCAAGGAGCCTTGGACCACTGAGCAAGTACAAGAAAATAAGTGGAACGACCCATATCTCATAAAGATTATGGCAACAAATGGAATTGGCATACGGGGTGCAATAGCAAAGGCTGCACTTGCGTCTATTCCAATCATGAGAAAGTGAAGATGGAAAAATCACCAAAGGCAAGAATAAACGAGATGATAGCGGTATCACAATGCTTTCAGTGGAGGCATTTGGGCATTACAAAAACTGTTGAGAAAATAAAACGTTTCTATTCAATTCAATTCAATTTTGTTACTTCAAGCGAAAAAAAGCAACAAAATTAGCCAAATTCAATTATTTCAAGGTTGCAAATTGTTACTATTTAATTTAGTTGCATGTCGAAATAGAAATAAATTGAAGTCGAGGACTGATCCAAAAGCCGTCGTATTGCATTGTCGCAGAGTTGCAGTCAATTCGTTCGTCTTCATACGAAACCCATATTTTCTAAATGTTTACTGCTGATTTCTGCTTACACGATTGGGTAAGCATTTTCATTTGTTCTTTTCGAAGAAAAAACTTACCGTGTATGAGCACCTTAACCATATTTATATAAACTTTCGATCGTGTTGTTACCCCGGAACCTCAAAATCTTAACAGTATAATGAGTATTATAAAATCTCTTATAACCCTAATAAATCCAAAATTTGTTCCTTCAACACTGATTAATAGTTGTCGGCGCGCAAGCAGTAGTTGCAGCAAAGTTGAACTCGGACAGGTAACCCCAGAGCGGCCAGTACCTGCACACATTAACAAGCCTGAATATTACTTCCGATTTATGAGCCCGGGTAATACATTAGGAGAGCCAGAGATTAAAAATGCAGAGCAAATAGATCGAATGAGGGCTAGTGGACAATTAGCAGCACGAATATTATCAACATGTGAAAATATTATTAAAGTAAACAATGCATTTATAAAATGCTTCGGCAGCAAAGCGGACAATACAGAATTTCGTTCTCTCAGATAGGTACGAGCACAGAAGAAATTGACGCATTTGTTCACGAGAGCATCATAGCCGCTGGAGCATATCCATCACCATTGCGCTACGCTGGCTTCCCGAAATCGGTTTGTACATCAGTAAATAATGTCGCTTGCCATGGTATACCAGATGATAGACGCCTGGAGGATGGTGACATTATAAATGTTGATATCACGGTGTATCTGAACGGGTATCATGGAGACTGTTCAAAAACATTCATGATAGGCAATGTAGACGAGAGCAGTCGGTATTTGGTGGGATGTACACAACAGTGTCTTGATAAATGCATTGAATTGTGTGCGCCTGATGTACCATTTAATCATATTGGTCGATTTATTAGCAATTTTTGCAAAGATAAACGTCTTGGTTTAATACCGGCATTTATAGGACATGGCATTGGTAGTTACTTTCATGGTCCACCCGAAATTCTACACTTTAGTAAGTAAAACTACTACGAATTCTTGTACAAGTATGTATGTAATTTTAAATATTCAACAGAAAATTCGGTGCCAGGAAAAATGAAACCTGGAATAACCTTTACAATTGAACCCATACTCACGCTTGGTGGACCTGATATTGAAATTCAAGATGACGGCTGGACTGCAGTAAGTGTTGATGGCGCACGTAGTGCTCAATTTGAGCACACCATACTCATAACCGAACATGGAGCGGATATATTAACAAAATTAAATTAAAATAAACAAAAATAAAATTTAGGTAAATCCTCCAAGTATTTTTTTTTAATGTATAAATTTTACAATCTGTATAGGTATGGGGTATGATCAAATCAATACTAATGTGTATAGATTTTTGTCGTCTAAAAAGAAATCGTGTTTACGATTGTTCTTTCTCAAATTATTTGGCATCCAAGTCCTATTGTAAGGACAAGGAACCGGAAATTTTTAGCTACAAATTGCTTGTGTTGTACTCTTTGCTGGTGGCTTTTGTATAGGCAGGAACAGCTTAAACTCTGGTGGTAATTCATCTTCTGAATAAAGACGATCTGAAAAGTAAACACGTCTAATGCGACAGTTAGCATGAATTTGGACACGCAGTGTTTCCACGTAGTTTGTTCCATATGCACGTCGAGTAAAATCAGAAAGATTGAATTGAATTTGATTCCAACCTTCATCCAAGCGCATTGGCATCGTGCATATAAAAGGTTTTACACGTGTTGTCGACTGATAGTTGCTGGCGCGGAAGCGTCGGCGTACATTTTTATCATCCAAGACCTGTGCATATGTGGAGACGTTACTAAACCGTTTTTTAACAATTTCGAATACTATTTACCTGAACTTCAAAAGTAAAATACTTCTTTAAATTCTTAATTATCATTACAAGGAATGGCAATTTAATGCCCAATGTCTTTTTCGGATCCGCTGGACAAGTGATAAATGTAGTACTCACATTCGTTCCCACAATTTCCAACACTAGACTTTGTATGTCGTTATCTGTGATCCGTTTAATATGGCCATTTCGAACTTTCTTATCCCAAATTTGAAGAGGTTTACTTCCTATACTGTACAAAATTGAAAGAAATCCGGATTGAAAAGTATTTTTGAACATGCTTAGAAGCTGCAACTAATTTTTCGGTTATCTAATTTTTTTTATTGCTACAAATTTTCAATTTCCAAAATGAAATAGTTTTTATTTTATGAAAACCGGCGATTCTCTTCTATAATCGAAATTTAGAATAAAATCAGATGATTTGTTTTGTTTATCGTTCAGAACAGTGTTACCATGAAAACTTTAAAAATCAATAGGATATGTTTCACTTCGCTATTATTCTTTTTGGAATAGCACATTAGATGAGTTCCCTTCACGTCAGAAATAGTAAGAAGTTACGCGAAAGCGATCCCATTCTCAAAAAACCTGTAACTGAGAGCAGAATTGGGACAGCGATTATGTAAAGTGTCAAACTATCAGCTGTTGTGTTTGTTGTGTTCACTTAAAAAAGTGAATTATAGTGAAGTGAAAATTAAAATATCCAATGGAAGTTGAAAACATACGCAAAGAAGTAAATATATATGTATAAATATATAAATAAATATATATATATATATATATATATATATATATATACATATATATATATTTATATATATATATATATATATATATATATATATATATATATTTATATATATTTATATATATATATATATATATATATATATATATAAAAATAAATATATAATTTTTTTAAACACGAGATCCACGTTTAACAGGATGGTAGCGCAAGTAACGTGGCGCACAAACAGGTGAAACAGCACAAGGTACATTAAACAGGTAGCAACACTATAACAAAAACAACAATTGTGTGTATTTTGACGTTGCACTTGGCACTATTATGTGAAACACTTGACGTTTTCGTTCCCAAGCAAAATGTTATCAGTTGCCCCCCTCCTATACTACCTGCTCAAAGTACCTTGACCAACAAATTAATGAACAATTCACTTCAAGCTTTTCTTTGCTAGTATGTGAATACATAGTCAAAGTTAGAATCATTTTAAAATTAGAATCGACTTGTTTGACATATTTCTTATACAAAAATGTGGGTCTAGGTGAGCACACAACCATAACTATAGTAACTCATATCTGTGTTCAATACCAACTTAATATCAGGTACATAATACGCTAATACTGGAACAGTTATTCCTTCAACTTTCGAATACTTTCTGTTGTTTCACGATGATTGTTCCTTCACCAGTTTTTCCATTTGATGTAAAGATTGAACTGTACCTATTCGAGAGTTGAAAGGACTTCTCCTTCGGTGATTTCGCTTCAACAACTCGTGGTCGTAGAATGTGATGCACTAGAGTTAACATGAACTTCTGTTACCGCCGCCACTGCCTTGTATATTTACTTTCACAAAAGTTTGCTAATTATTTCTGGCGAAGATGGGTACGTGAATACAGTCCATGTTTGGATCGACGTAGCAAGTGGTTCGAAAAAGTGAATCCGCGATCTGTTGGCGATATAGTCATACTAGTACCATCGACTCTGCCCCGTGGCCGAAAGGAGTTATCACCGAAACGATCGTAGCCAAAGATGGTCAAGTTCGTTGCGTTAAGGTTAAAACCCAATACAGTTACTAGAGAGGCTTGTCACAAAGATAACAGTTTTGGACATCGGTATTACACAGGATGACCAGCTCATGGATCCCTAGCTCGCTTGCAACAGGGGGAATGTTACCACCGCCATCGCCTTGTCTATTTATTTGTAGATTAATTATTGCTTATCTTATGTCCTTTTTTCTGAATCTCAAACGAATACATTACATGATTACAATCATCCATGTGGATCGTATGTTAGTATGTACTAAAGAGCTACATTTGTTTTTCTCTTCAAATAAACAAATATTTGAGAGTACTACGAGTATGTAGTACGTTATAATTGTTGTTGCTTTTCATGACAGGCACTGATGATTTGTATTACTGCGTCTTGCCGCGTCATATTGTCTTATATAATGCATTTTTTGCTTATAGAGTGCTCAATAGAGTGTTTTGATGATGCAAACGAATACATTCCTGCAGCACTCTAGTATGTACGTACGTATGTACATACAAATTAATGCCCCTATTGCGGTTCACAACTTTTGTAACAGTTTGGTCGCCGTCGAGAAATTCATATTGCCGTTCTCAACTCGACTGGCGGCTGATTTTTTTGATTGTGTTCATTATTTTTGTGGTATTGCCGTTTGCAACTCTGTTTCAGTTTGGTCGACAAGCACGTTAAATATACACCACTGCTCATAAGCAGTTGTGTTTGCATCAGTTGCAGTTTACTTTAAACTAATAAAGCCAAAAATAATGGAGAGATCGTAAGTAATAATTAGCTTGGCTTCATATTGTAATTTCTCAACATTTTATACATTTTCAGAAGTTTAAAAATTACAACCAAAGCTCAATTTGAGAGGCTTGTTCAACTAATGGACCAGAATCCAAGCTAACAAAGTAGACGTGAATCTAAGAAAATGAGATTTTTTTTTTAAATAATTTAAGTTATCTTCCATTTACCAAAAAAGACTGAAATGAATTTAAAAAATAAATAAGAGACAAATTTATTGAGCTTGGAAAGAACGCATTGCAGCGTCTGTTTCGTCTCCAATACATCTAATACTTCTTTTAAAACAAGTGACATTGTAGATTGAGCCACTCCTATATTGAAGTCATTGCCGCTGCTCTTCTGGTAGCTTCCATCAGCAAAAAATCTAAGAGCAGCACACAATTTCAATATTGGTGGTATAGATACGACACGCACAGATTTCTTGAAATGGTATTTTACGTCATCCAGCAAAAAGCAAAATGCCTCTTTGCTCAGTCGAAAATAGCTAATAAATCTATAAAAAATTTATTATTTGCTTTTATTTATTTTGAACAATATTTATACTTTTCGCTAGGTAGTTCAAGAGGGTTAGAGTCATCACGAATTTTTCTCCGTAAGCGTAGCAAATCAATTTTCGCGTCTTCGTTTTCATCTTCATAAAACAAATCTACACTAATATCCATTTTAAATAATTTTCACAGCAAAACACAATTGTATATTTCCTTAATTTTTACTTTTAATCGACCACTTTTCTGTCATAAGTGATATTTTAAGCTGGTAACGCCATAACAATTTCAACCGAAAACAGTGGTGTACCACAATACCAAAAAATAGTTTGGTCTTGTTGAAGTCGGGTCGACTCTAAGACGACCAAACTGGGTTGAGTGGTGAACCGCAATAGGGGCATAAGTATCAGTTGTATTCATTAAGCAGTGAGAGAACATATTGTTTTAAAGCTTCATCCGACATAACTTGTATTAAACAAAATATTAAAAATAAAGGTACAGTTGCTTTTGAAAATTGTTGTTCTTGACTAGACTTGAACGCCACAACTTCATATTATCCAGTATTCCATCAATAGTAAAGCTGCTTGGCATACGCTAATACGTAATTAAGAGATAAGAATGATGGTGCAACCCACTGTTGGTTTAGTTTAACGAGTGATTTGTGTTAGTGGAACCACCTTATTCTCCTTCTTTCGTCTTCCTGGAGAATTCGATCTTGATCGATATCATCGTAGACGGCAATAATGCGCCGTATATCTTGGTTTCTTGCAAATGAAGCACTTACAGTTAAATTTGTTTTCACGTTGATTTCTTGTTCTTGCTTCAGGATACCCTACTAATTTCACTGCCTGATACGCTGCTTCAACTAGATCTTTGTTTTCTGCTTCTATGCGTACTCTGGCGTTCGTCAACATATCAAATTAGTGTTAGTTATGGTACGGGGCCAGAAAATTCGCAGTATACGGCGCAGGCAGCAGTTAATGAATGTCTGCAACCGCTTTGTAATCCCTGTGGTTACCTTCCAGGTAGTACAGTCATATAACAGCACGGATTTGGCGCTTGCATTGAATATTTGAAGTTTGGTGTGAAGGCTTATGATATTGTTTTACCACAGCGGCGCAAGAATACCAAGAGGCCTTGGCTTTGTTTATTTTAACTTCGTTTGACAGATGAATATGCATGCGTACTTTTTATGTATTTTGGCCTTTAGTTCGCCATTAAAATTTTGAGCTAGAATTACCTCATTAGCAAATAGTTCATTTTGAATTATCATGCGAATTACGATCAAATTTATACATTCCCTAATTTTTATCGACTATTTGTGGAAATCAGCTGACAAATCGCAATAAAAATGCTGTCAAAACAGATAAGAGAAATCAATAAACAAATAAAGTTAACATAACGTAAGGAGGCGGGATTGTGCTCTGAGGAAGTTTTACAACTTAAAAATAACTATCTGCTATATTTGAAACAGTTGCATACTTTAATAATATGAAAACATCGCTTACAACAAGAAGATTGAAAATAAAGAACATAACATGGCAGAGAACTATCAAATTGATTTAAGAATATGCCGTGTGATTGGGGTAATCACTATAGTAATTGGGAGAGCGAACAAAGCATTTAACGGTGCTGTTAGAAAGCCGGATAACAAAAATCGACTGATGATGATGATGACTAACTATACGCAATAACATTTTATTAATCATTACTTGAATTTATAATCACTTTTTAAAATACTCCAAATTTAACGTGCTCTTTGAACTTATCGTGTGATTGTTGTTTGTTTTTCGAAATTTCAAATTGTTTTCTTCATTCCTCAACCAATTCGGTCTCTATATGCTATATGAGAACACTATAGAATCCTCTTTTATATTGTAGAATTCATTTTCTTTCTTTCTTATTGGTGTGTTCCAATTATTACATATTCCCTCGAAAATTCGTACAAATTATCATAATTTTTTGTCAAATGGTATTTGTTAACACGAAAAAACTTGCATCGACACAGTTCGCTCTGAAAGAATTTACAAGTTTGTACTGGATAAATTTTTACTTCTAAGAATTTGCAACCAGGGAAAACATGATTGAAAAACATATGACAACAAAAAAATATTCTTGAAGTATGCATAATTATAAAATTATATGAAGATAGTAAATTATCAATGGATGAAGTAAGAAATAACAAACAAATTAGGTTTTATTAGTTAATTGAAGTCGGTTGAACCAGTATCCAGTAAAAAACTGTGCGTTAGTGAGGCAAGTGTTGGAATCGCCTCCTTTTGATATTGATTTGATGTAGAAATTGATATTCACAATAAGCTATTTCTGTTAACTTGCAAGTTTTTGCAAATTGCTGTTTTTTTACTTTTTTTTTGGATATATCTCTGTCTGAGAGCGAATGCTTTCTTACTCTCTCGATTATTGTTGCTGATAAAGTAACAATCAGACCTATTATTCGTGGATTTTCGCAACTAGTGATGAGTCACCATCGATTTTCGTTACGATAAGTACGATTGTGATAATATAAGCACTGAGAGCAAGTGTTGCTTCAACATGTTCTGTGATGGGAGGCCTTATTACGACAAAGTAGTTTTGGAAAGGATTGCTATTTATTTGCACTTAAGTACTTTATAGCATGGCTTCGAAAAGAAAATACGAGGTTGATCCAGATGATGATAAAATACAAGAGTTGCTAGTATCTAATAAAAAGCATACTCTGGATTCGGATGAAGAGGATAGCGATGATTATGAGAAGTATGAATTCGTTTTTGTATGTAAACATCGCAATAATCTATGTATAATTCATTATAGAGACAATGACAGCGAAATTGACGGAGAAGAAGATGGTATTGCCAAGGTGCAGGATGATCAAAAAATTACACCATTTAATATGCGTGAAGAATTAGAAGAAGGTCATTTTGATAAGGAGGGTAATTACCATTGGAACAAGGACTCAGGAGTCAAGGATAATTGGTTAGACAATATCGATTGGGTTAAAGTGAGTGAAAAGATTAATTTGTCGAAAATATATTATAAAAAAAACTTTTCAGGTAAAGGATGATAAAAACTATTTAGATACCGTAAAAAATGACGATTCAAATGATTCGTTGAAATTGCCAGATGCATTTAGTGAAGGAAATGTATATAAACAGATGTTGGAATTCATGCAACACAATGAGACAGTGGAGCAGACTTTACGCCGTCTTAATAAAAGCCGTTTGAGAATAACAACTGCAGAACGATTACGGAATAAGAAAAAGGGCATAGTCGATGAAGCTGGGGAGAAGATAACAAAGTTCACTGAATTGACAAATGAAATTCTTACTAAAACGGGGAACATGGATATTTATCAGGAGGATTTCAATCAAATTAAATGTAGATTGAATAACCTTCCCGGCACTAGCAAAGTAAATTTGTTGCCAGAAAAGACCGAAAGCGACACTTTTGATATGTATTCGGATGATTTTGACGCAAAAGAAAAAAAGCATTTAAATGCAACCCAAGAAAAAAAGGAAGAAAAGCCTGTCAACACGGAGTGCAAAGCCGAGCAAAATGTATTGCAGTGGGAGTTTAAGTGGAAGTCTGAGGATGACAAATTGCATGGCCCTTACAGCACAGAACAAATGCTAAAGTGGTCACAAGAGAAGTACTTCAAGAAAGGCGTTTATGTACGGAAAGTTGGCGATTCTAATACTAATTTCTACTCGAGTAATCGTATTGATTTCGACTTATATTTGTAGTAAAGTTATACTATCGTCTCGATAATTAATTATGACGGATGACGACGACGCACAGTGCTTCGACAAGCGGAAATAATCCAAACGTCTTCAGTCATCGTTTTTGATGCATTTTACAATGAATTGTCCATCTGTAACAAATTCGTTGGAAAAAAAATATCCCACAGTCGAGGCACCGCTCGTCAAAGTTGACCAAAATTCATAAAAATAAAAAATAGTTAATAGGATTTTAAGGCATTAGAGAGAACAATCTCTATAATTATAGTTTTAATTTTATTCGCCTGTTGTTTGCTGTTGTTGAATAATAGTTTGTCACACAATTTTCTGTTTCTATAGTATTTGATGTAGCGATTGCAAGTCTTAGTTAAGAGTGGAGCTGTGTAATTTCAAAAACAATGAAAAATATTTAGTTTAATCAAAATTCCGATTAATCCAATGATACGTAATTTGCTTAATTGAATAACTGGTTAATCGGGATTTTGATTAA
This sequence comes from Megamerina dolium, assembly GCA_963854835.1. NCBI lineage: Eukaryota > Metazoa > Arthropoda > Insecta > Diptera > Megamerinidae > Megamerina > Megamerina dolium. Next base: position 47,361,236 of record OY978529.1, on the reverse strand, counting down.
TGTTCGACTAAGCGACTAATCGCACAGCCCTACTTAAGAGAGCCACCGATTTCCGCTTTAATTCTTTTTATATTCTAAGAACTGATCCTTGTCTTTCAATACGTCAATAATTTCGACCCTTGGACAAAAACACGATATGAAAATTGGACCAAAAGCTCTCGTGTCGATTATTAATTACGATCATTTCAATTTGTCGAAGGGTCCATGTCGGCAAATTGAAATTATTAATTCAGACGTCACGAAATAGTCCGGAATAATTCGAAATGCTGGTAAATGTCATCATTGAATTCGAATGAATGAACAATATAAAAGCATTGCTTGCTTGCTTATGTGGCCATTACAACCGAAAATCGATTTAGGCCGAATTTCGCGTGCTTCTCAGCTATCTTTGTCCTTTGATAGCTGGCATCAGTTTGAAATTCGAACCGCCGTCAAGTTCTCCAGTACTTCGTCTTTCTACTGGAGGTTAGGTCTGCCTCTTCTGTGTCGTCCACCAGCGGGTTCCTGAGCTGAGTGAAACTAAGATTAACCTGTCAGTTGTTGTGGTTTAAAATAAGTTTAAATTTAAACTCCGTTTACATAAACTTAGTTTAAATTGACAATGCTACAGCAGAGTATCAGTGGCAGTGTTGCAAACAGATTACAAAGCTGCAATATTGCGACAATTGTTACCTATCTCGAACGCAACCATAGCTTCTTCTGCTTATCAAAAAGGTTCAGCCTTTGAAAAATATAGTTTCTACTTGCAAGAAAAAAGTATGAATCCTCAGACTAGCTTCATTTGAATTCACTATTTTGCAAATAAGCTGCAATATCGAATGGGTTCATTAATTCATTAAAATTACGCATACGTTGACAATTACTGTATTTCCTAGGACTTGTATGCAAGGAAGGTGTCACATCGGAGTCTGCAAATGTTGGAGTAGATGAAACGCCTGATCTGGAAAGATCGCAGCCCATTTTGTCAGGTGCTTTCAAATGTCCAAAACTATATGTACATTTTTCAATAATTTCTTGATACTGCAAAGGAACCATTTTTACTTCCAACGTGGTTGCTCTTGCGTTTCAAGGTTTCAAGATGGAACCAATTCTTCGACTTCATTCACATGGGTGAATCACCTGAGTACGGGGTCTTAGCAAAGCCAACTGAAACGATGATAACCCTCATAATTGTTTTTTTTTTTTTTTTAATTTCGAAACAATTAAAAGAGAAGGTTTGCTAATAACAAGTAACTTTGTAAAACAAAAAAATCGATTGCTAAAGCTTCCAATATTAAAATAAAAACGTGGAAGAATGTTCTCTAAAATAAAGAAAATTAATTAAGAACTCGGTCGTTTTTCAATCCCCGGCTCATGCATAATAAATTTAATATCGAAAAGATTTTTCTTTCGAACGGTACCCACCTGTCGGCAAGCAATTGGCAATTCTTCCGACAGTAACAACTTGCCATGAAAAGCTTCTAAAAGAACTCTGTGACAAAGCTCAAAAAAAGTGATGTCGCAAGGGTTCTGCCGTTCGGAACCGGCTAAAATAAGTAGGTCCTTTCTAATACTGTCTAAAATTTAACACGCACAACAGTAATTGAAGAGAAGCTCGGCCAATGAGCCCTTCGGAGCTTTAAGTACCACATATTTTTTTTTTTTTTTTAATTAAGAACTCGAAGAAAATTAATTAAATAGTAAGTGTATGTTTTCCTGAAGAATTTCTTCTAGCTCAATAAACTTTTTTCTTTAATTTGATAGTGTTTTTACTACTGTTGGTATTAACTCGTTGTGCTGAGTGCTGAACTATTTTAGAGGGAATTTAGTTGTGGTATATTTTCCCGACATGGGTGGGTGCCGTTACTCAGTGGTTAGTGTGTTCAATCCTCGGCTGAAGCATAACAAATGTGATATCGAAAAGATTTTTCTTTCGAACAATACGATGTCGACAAACAATTGGCAATTCTTCCGGCAGTAATAATTTGCCATAGAAAAACTTTTAAAAGAACTCAGTGACAAAGCTCAGAAAAAGTGATGGCGCAAGAGTTCTGCCAATCGGATCGGGCTAAAATAAGTAGGTCCCTTCTAATACTGTTCAAAGTGTAACACGCACAACAGTTCTGAAAGAGGAGCTCGTCCAAAGAGACCTTCGGGGCTTTAAGTGCCACTTATTTATTTATTATTATGTCTTATCGACTTTGATCGTTTCCATTGGCCCTCATCCATTTGCTTTTGTTTGTTTGTATCGGCTCTGATGTATAGTGGTGGATCTTTGCTTCATCAGTCACTATCAAGAGATAAATCCTTTAGATTATGGTTTAATGTTAACCATGCCCCTGTATTGTGAAGGTTCAACGTTAGCAAACAAGGTAAACGCATCATTTCCATTGAACTCTTTGAAAATAATTCTCGAAATTAAGCAAATGACTGAAGTACTTGGAAACTTTACAATGCCGAATTCACTTGTGTAAAATAATAATAACAACCAATTTATAACAATACTATTTACAGGTAAGGTAGTTTCAACGATGGCTTATTACCTAGCATACTTACAAAAAGGTGTCAAGTCCAGAATTCGTAAATATTCTAGTTCTTATATATGTATGTAACTTGATTATGAATAGGTTTTGTTTTAACGTTATCGATTTATTAATATATCTTATGTAAGTTTGTTTATGTTTACATGTATCTGAAAAAAAGGTTGACGAAAGATGTTCTTAAACTTTTAATGTCGTAAATTGTAAATGTATATACATACATATGCCTTGTATCGCACTTAATTATTAATAAGAGGAAATTCGCATATTTTGTGGAACTGAATGAAAAGTAATCATATTAGTAGTTAAAATAAGACAACTATATTTACGTAGTTTTACCAAATTGCAATTTGAATTAATTATTTAAATAAATTTCAGATATAGAGAAAAAAAAGCGAAAAAAATAATGAAATTACAAATTAAAATTAAATCCGATGTAAAATTTCGATTTTCTATTTTCTAATTTATTTTTGGGAAATTCATTTATAATTAAGATTATATTTATATATGTATTATATTATGAATTAAATGCTTAAATGCATTCAATTCTCAATATTTGTATTTTCTGTGCAAATAAAGCTAAATTAAATTTGCTGTCCTTCTTCGGGTTGTTTCTTCTTTTTTTTGTTATTACATATGTATATATGAAAATGAAATTGAAAATCTAAATCTATTGAATCATCCTGGCTGATCGCACTTAGCCTTTCACAAATGTTCCCATAATCCACGCAATTTAACTCTACTTGCATTCAAATCCCTCTGATGGTTACTTATTTTCGTATTCCAATGCCTCTTCAAGCTGGTAGCTGGAGTTTCTTCCCTTTGAGTACTTTAGTTATGTACAGATAAAAGAAATCGCAGTAGAGAATCGTTTGTACAATGCCAGCAAAAATCGCAATCAGATCATAATGAGACTCGACTATATAGCGATAAACCCAATTGAGCAAATACAGTGCACGATATGAACCCAAAGCAAACAGATAGTGACTTGTTATTGATTCAGCCTCGCCTGTCTTGCTGACCATAAATAACTGTGGAAGTATAGCTACGGATTCCAAGTAGATGGAGAATGTCCACAGAATTTCCATCACAGTAAAATTTTGATTGATGAGCAACGACAAAAGCACACAGGGCACCAGCAGGAATTCGACGCGGAATGAGTCATGATTATGATCATATGTAGCCTTGAATTTAACGTACATGAGATAAACGGTAGCTCCGGACGCAGCCAAAAACAGCATTTTCATCACCGAGTTGTACAAACTCACATAAGTTGTAAACAAATCGAGATAACGTGTCAGATAGACAAGGGCGAATAGTATTTGAGACTTGCCCGATATACCGGCACAGGACCGCGTCTTCCATATTTTCAGCAACAGTAAAATGATGGCGAACACATGCGACAAGTCACCGACTAAGCGAAATATATTCATATTGATTAGATTCAATGGTGTTCGGTATGCGTCGCACGACTATAATTTTCGTCCTTCCTGTATTGAAATCCAATAGCCACACTAACACAATATTTCGCCGCTACTCAATTTGCTATCCCTTCACGATCTATTTTCTTTATTTCTGCCGCTTATTTGTACGGTATTCTGTACAATTTTAATAATTCTATTAGTTCGGCTTATATTTTATCTTGCAAAAAAATGCCACACAAACTCAAGCTATTATACGTCAATTGCTTAAAGAATGTCAGCGTAAAACGGAAATTTACTGTATTTAGAGAAGAAACGCCGATAAAGGGCGCAGAAAAAATAATAAATGGTGAATATGACGTGGCCGCTAGAACCTTTTGTCAGATTATCAGACGTTCTTACATTATTACCGCATTCATTCTGAATGAGTTACCAGCTCAATATTATTTTTGGATAAAAATTTATGGTGGCACCAGACAGTAAAATAGTACAATATATAACAGGTGAAGAATTCCTAGAGAGGAATTATGTATGTACTCATATTTGATGTCATCGTCATTTATAAATAAGAGGTGTGTTTATTTACAGAAAATTCTTACAAATTCATATAAATCATAATTTTTTGTCAAATTGTGGTTGTTTACACGAAAAAAAATTGCAACGAGAGAGAAAATAAGAGCGTAAAATGACGGTTCACTGTAAGCGAACTTACAAGATAAGAATATGCAAGCAAATATACCATATGATTGAAAAACATACGACAACAAAAACACATTTTTGTAGAGCACATAAATTTCAGAGCCTGTCACTTGCTGCACCATGCGTTCTCTGTAGTCCAAACCTGTAAAGTTGTATAAAAAAATATGCCATTTTCTTGCTCTTATTTTTTCTAAAAATTTTATATTCACAATCAGCTATTTTTGTTAACTCGCAAATTTTAGCCAAATGCAGCTTGTTTACTTTTTTGGATATTTTTCTATTTGAGAGCGAATGCTTCCTTAGTCTCTGAACAATTCTTGCTGGGAAAGTAAATAATCACACCTAGAGTTTATATGCCAAACTGGTAAAAGTTTATTATTTTGGCTATGATTACGAATGAAAATGGGGCTTCAGCTAGGCCGTGGTTATAAGAACTACCTTCTGATTGCTGAACCAGGCATTAATCTTTTGTTTCACCTATTTAAATTGTTGGTTGATTACTATTGTCGATATTTCATAGTAAATAATTATTGTCAAACTATCAAAATTACCTCTGAGGTATGAAAATTGTGCCAAGTAATTGAATACACATTGCCTTAATTTTTTCATTTTCAAGTGCAATACATACTACATACTTACGTACTTATGTGGGCATTACAACCGAAAATCGATTGAGGCCGAATCAAGCATTCTTCGTCAGCACAATAGATACTAGTTTTTTATAATATTTTTATTTAATATTTTCCATAAATTATTTAATACATTTTGCACTTCATCCTGGTTGAAAAAGTATATTCCAGCTATGCGGGTGTTGCACATGCACATTTCTGATACTATTGCCACCCGGTTTCAAATACAAAGGATCGGTCATAAGTCGATCGATCAATCTAACCCAAACATTCATAATCACCGCAATCAAAATAATACAATTGTTTATCCCCAGGTATTTCAATGCGGCTACATTGGTAGCAAATGAACAAATTTCACGAATTCAAATGTTGATAAATTTTGTTAACAGAAAAGGTGCAAAATATATATAGTAAAGTTGTGTTGTGAAAAAATGCGTTCATATGTTTATCTTATTCTAGTAGGCACCACGACCTGGTGGCGGCGCACCACGCATCATTCCAGGTGGAGGGCCACGCATTGGTGGTGGAGCTCCACGACCCATACCAGCTGGCATTGGAGGTATTCCTGCCGGCATCATACCAGGCGGTGGACCCATCATTGGGTTCCGTGGTACACCTCGACCGATTGGTGCCATATGTTGTTGCGCTGGACCTCCGACACCCCTAACAGGTCCTTGCAAACCGGCTGGTACAGATGATATATTCACTGGTACACCTCGACCGGCAGCACGGCCCATGCCTGGTCCTGGCGCTGCGCCAGGTATCGGTACTCTTGGTAAACCCTCCTCCGGTGGTGGTGGACCTTCTACTGTCAGTGATACAATATTTTCGCCGCGCAACAGTACAAATCCTAGTACGCGCTTTTCTTCACGTTCCGGTACTTTAGAATTCTTGGAACGGATTTTTCTAAACTCTTCACAATCTCCTAGTATAAGGTTCATGTGCTTGTCGAATGCTTTGAATGTGCCAATAAAGGTACGAGAATCCTGTAACACTATGCGCACTCTGTAGTTTAAGTGTTGTATCATTTTATTATTTTTCCCGATCGTCTGAAATTACAAAAACCGCTCAATAGTCTACTCTAACATCGTTTGGCTTAACCTATAATTTCCGTGTATGTACAAGCATGTACACAGTAAACTATCTTTATCATGTTTACAATGACTTACCATTTTGATGCAGTTTGCTGTACACTATTTTATTATAAGATTTTTTTATAAATTTAGTAATTATTTATTGTTCGCTCTGCATGAATTCAATATCGAAAATGCCGACAAAATACGTTTATCAAGGCTTCTTGTCAAACTCTCAATCGGCAATATTGCCAGATCATTATAGTTTCAATAATGCTGCCAAAATAAATTAATTTCTTTATTCGATTAAAATGTTTACATTGCGAGCGTAATTTTAATGTAACTAAAAAATTATTTTATAAAATAGAGGTGCAATAACTCACACCGTAACAAAACAGTCGCAAAACAGCGACAACGAAATCAATACCAATCTTTTAGGCATAACTTCACAAAAAAAAATCCAGTAGGTAGCTGTATATAGTTTGTATATAAGTTTCACCATACTACATTCTTCAGGCATTCGACTTTGAAGTCGCTCGGGCTTTTCAGGCTTAGCAGGGTTTTCAGGCGAGTAAATCTAAACAAACTTTCCGTTGACGTTTCTTCGAAATTATGACATTTCCCTGTAAATAATTGTAAGCATTTTTATTATAAACGCTATTCTTTGCATGTTTCTCTTATTTAAACTAAAAAATATTATTTAATAAAATGAAATACATTTTAATGGCATTGCTCAAAGAAAGCAATAATTATCAAAACAATTATTTCGATAAATGCTGCAAGGAACTGTCAGTATGCTAATTTGACAGTTTTTCATTTGCATTAAAAGTTCGTTGTGGTAACATCTTCAAATGATCACATGGTTTTGGTCGGTGCCCATTGGACCTTAAATAAAGGTAGAGCCATTACAAGGAGTACTCCCAAATGGAGAAAAATTAAATAAAACAACAACAAACGCATGGGAAAAGAAGAAGTAGTAGAAACGGTAACAAGAGAAGTAGATAAGAAACCAACAAACACACAAGTTTGACACTATAAGAAGCCAGTTTCTGACATTATATGGCGCAGTCAAGAAAAATCTTTTACAATTGCTCTACTTTCATTATTTGACCTTGGTCGGCGCCCACTTTGTTTGCTTAAGTTTTAAGTCGGAGAATTGAAAACGGAAAAATAGTTAGAATAATAAAGATAAAAGAAAAATAAAATTTTTCGTTTTTGCTTTAGTTCAACTTCTTGCAGACTTTTTGAGTTTTTAAGCGCTTCAATGCAGCGAACATACTTGACGCCAATAGCCAATAATTTTTGCCTATAGAGACGCGCCGTTACCATAATTATATTCACCATAAATAATGTTCGAATGATTTAACTGTCATTTGGTATGTTTCAGGTTTTTCAGACTTCGGAGTGGAGCATCTTCCATAGAATTGTATTAAATAAATTTTCAGGGCTGAGCGACTAAAGCCGCAACTCCTAAATATGCGAAATGTTTTTTGTTTTAATCAAATGTATTGTAAATATAATATACATTGATATATCACACTCAGTGCGTGAAAGACACCGAACACCAGAATGCAAATTTTGTTCTGGATGAATTGTAAGAAATAATAATTGTAGGTCTACTTAGCATCACATGCGTCGTGCAAACAGTTTAGCTGATTTTGATAACCAAGTATGTTCAAGTTTGTTACGTATTGGTACGTTTATTTTGTAAACGTTTACTTCTATTACGAATCAACTCTGGTTTACCACTAGAATATTGTTACGTTTTTATTCTGTGAACGTTTAATTCTATTTGAATTACCTTGTTCGATCACTGGATTCTGTTAATGATAACTGCAACACTTATTTTATACAACTATATACAGCAACAATTTATTTAATAAACTCTATTTACAATCAACTCTGTTTATAATCAACTATTTACAATAACACTTTAATGTACTAGCAACTTTTGCCTCTGTATAGATGTTTGCGCATTCACGTTCGGAATTCGATTGATTGTCAATACTCAACACTGGCTCTATTTATACTCTGTTGGCAACACCCCAGAATCTTCCTTTATCGAGATTCTTCTCTTCCTTTCTCGTTGGCTTGTTCTGGTTATCGCTTATTTCTTTTTGTTGACATTCGTTTCGATGCTGCCAATAGAGTCAGTCACAATAGTGATGAGTAATCAACTATCGATACTCGTTACACTGCCCTCCTCTTAATCTTGTTCGTCCCGAACAAGTTTTTATACTTCCCCTCGATATGGCGCAAGTCGCTCCAAGTGCACTACTTTAAACTTTGCTCTTTTATTCCAGGCACGTTGAATGCGATACACTACGTCATTTATCTTTGCTATAATCTCATATGGTCCTTCCCAATGAGTCTGTAGTTTAGGAGACAGGCCTTTCTTTCGTTGTGGATTATGAAGCATTACAAGCTCTCCTTCATAGAACCCTTTTGAATTTGCTTTCAAGTCATACCTGGCCTTCATCTTATCGCTTATCATCTGCGACCGCTCTCTGATGAACCGATGTACTTCATCCAACTGTTCCCGCTTTTCGCTAGTATAATTACCTTCGGTTGATCTCGTTGGTGTTACGACTCCAAATTTTAAATCAGCTGGCAGTCTTAACTCGTTTCCAAAAATTGCCCTTGCCGGTGTAGTAGCAGTCGTATCATGTCGTGCGCATCGATATGCCATGAGGAACATTGGTATATGTACATCCCAGTCTCTTTGGTATTTATCTACGACTTTTCTCAAATATTCCTCCAAGGTACGGTTAAATCGTTCTACCATGCCATCACATTGTGGATGCAAAGGTGTTGTACGAGTTTTGTATATACCCAGCATACGGCATATCTCTTGGAATACAACTGATTCGAAATTTCGACCTTGGTCTGAGTGTAACTCCATCGGTACACCAAAACGAGTAACCCATTGGTTGACGAATACATCCGCAACTGTACTAGCTTCCTGATTTGGAATGGGGTATACTTCAGGCCATTTACTGAAGTAATCTATAACCACCAGAACATACTTGTTTCCTGCGTTGCTTATTGGAAATGGCCCAGCTATGTCCATAGCAATTCGCTCAAATGGAGCACCCACGGTGTATTGGTGCATCTTACCTCGACTTTTCTTAGTGGGACCTTTGGCCATTGCACATTGCTTACACTTCCGAATCCAATCAGCGACATGGTCATGACATCCAACCCAATAAAATCGTTTCTTTATTTTCTCGACGGTTTTGGTGATTCCCAAATGCCCTCCACTGGAGGCATTGTGATACTCAGCTATCACTTCATTTATTCTCGCCTTGGGTACCACTAGAAGATCATTAGTGATTTTTCCATCCTCACTTTCCCATGCTCGGAATAAACATCCGTCTCGTAAGTGCAGGCTTTGCCACTGCGCCCAGTATGCCTTTGCTATTGGACTCTCATTAGCCATTTCTTGCCAATCTGGACGTATGCCCTGCTCCTTGTATTCCATAATCTTTACGAGATCTGGGTCGTTCCGCTGATCTTCTTGCACTCGTTCGGTTGTCCATGACTCTTCCGATAATACATTCGTAAGTCGTAGGTTAACAATGTGATTCTGGCTTCCTACCCGAGAACAATGTTTACTATCTACGGTGCAAGTACGACGATATGGAGTATCAGCTTTACCACAATGAATGGCATCACGATCTTCCTTTCGTTGTCCTGGTGAATTCGATCTTTGTTGCTTGCGTCGTAGACGACAATTACGCGCCATGTGTCCTCTTTGATCGCATATGAAGCACTTACCGGCAAATTTATTTTTGTGTTGATTCCTTGTTCTTCCTTTAGGTTTCATACTCGATTGATTGCAATCACGAGCTATATGCCCTCGTTTGTCGCAAATGAAGCACTTACCATTAAATTTGTTTTCGCGTCGACCTGCTCTTGCTTCAGGCTGCACTACCGACTTAACTGCCTGACACACTGCTTCAACCAGATCTGCTGTTTCTGTTTCTAGTTGGCGTACCCGTGGCATTGGTCTACACATCAAACTGGCGGCTTCAAATGTCAAGGCACTACTGACTGTTTCGGCATAAGTATTCCTTGGTGACATGACTAGGGCACGCTTTGTCTCTCCATCACGTATGCCATCTATGAATGCCTCTATTTTTATTTTTTCGACGAACTCTTCCGAATTACCGGAGAACGCTAGATGACATAAGCGCTCAATATCGGAAGCGAATTCCTGAAGACTCTCATTACTCCGTTGCACTCGCGATCTCAATTCCACTCGATGTAATTGACTCTTGTATTCATTTCCATATTTCCGCTGGAGTGTGTCCATCAGTGATTGGTAGCTACCACGATCTTTCTCTGGAATCATCTGTAACACGTCGGAAGCATTACCTTTTAATGCGACTATTAAAGCAGCAGTCTTGTCGCTGTCATCCCATTGATTCTTCGAAGCTGTTGTCTCGAATTGAAGCTTGAAGATATTGAATGGCGTGCTTCCGTCAAATGTTGGTGGCTTTAGTTTAATTGTAGTTGACTCTCTTATCACTGATGTGGTTGCTCCACTTATTTTTATTTTATTAAGTTCGCGCTCTAATTTCTCAAGCTTTTCTTCCAAGTCATCATGTCGGTCTACATGTTCCTTCAGTTTATCATCCAAATCATCCACATGTTCTTTCAGCTCTGTGACTTTGTCATTAATAGCTCCGGAAATTTCCTGAAATCTAATCTCAATTCCCTTTTGTAGTTTTTCGATGACATGTTCTTGACGAGCCGAATGTTCTTGAAGCTTGGAGTCAATTGTTTTCTGGAATTCTCCCATAGCGTTTTCTTGACGTACCGAATGTTCTTGAAACTTGGAGTCAATGCGAGACGCATTTCCTTGAATTTCTGTACGCAATTCAGCCGAGTGTTCTTGTAGCTGTTGTTGTTGCTGCAGCATCATGGTTTTCATGAAATCCATGAGTTGACCACTCGAATCTATTTTGCTCTCTTCCTCAGCGTGCACAACTGCTTGTATATCGGCTTCCTCGAAGAACTCATGTTCTTCTACATTAATTCCCTTAGCCTCCATAGCTTGCCTCAGCCTCACCAGCAGTTCCGCCTTTGCACCTGATGACGATAGATTCATCTCTACCAACAGCTTTTTAAGCTGGTCCACTTTTAGTTGGTCAATTTTCACCATCTTTACAGAATCCCACTTCTGACACCAATTGTTACGTTTTTATTCTGTGAACGTTTAATTCTATTTGAATTACCTTGTTCGATCACTGGATTCTGTTAATGATAACTGCAACACTTATTTTATACAACTATATACAGCAACAATTTATTTAATAAACTCTATTTACAATCAACTCTGTTTATAATCAACTATTTACAATAACACTTTAATGTACTAGCAACTTTTGCCTCTGTATAGATGTTTGCGCATTCACGTTCGGAATTCGATTGATTGTCAATACTCAACACTGGCTCTATTTATACTCTGTTGGCAACACCCCAGAATCTTCCTTTATCGAGATTCTTCTCTTCCTTTCTCGTTGGCTTGTTCTGGTTATCGCTTATTTCTTTTTGTTGACATTCGTTTCGATGCTGCCAATAGAGTCAGTCACAATAGTGATGAGTAATCAACTATCGATACTCGTTACAATATGTTAGTTATAATTGAAACAATAATTTTGTACTAACTTTATGAAACAACAATGTATTTAATTAAACTTGTATTTACAATCACTTTTTAACGTATTTAAAATTGCAACTCTGCACTTATCGTGTTATCGTTGTTTGTTGTTCGATGGTTGAAACTGTATTACTAATTCGACAACCAATTCGGTATATTTATACTTCATGGCAACACTTTGGATTTTTTTTTTTATAGTATCGAATTTGTTCTTTTTTTCTTATTGAGTTGTTCTGATTACTGCACATTCCTACTTACTTACTTACTTATGTGGCCATAACAACCGAATATCGATTTAGGCCGAAAATAATACGCTTCGCTTCTCTGTTCTTCGCTAGCTGGCGCCAGTTAGAAATTCCAAGCGCCGTCAGCGTTCTCCAGTACTTGGTCTTTCCACCGGAGGTTTGGTCTTCCTCTTCTGCGTCGTCCTCCAGCGGGTTCCGAATATAACACCTTCTTAGCTGGAGCGTGTACTTCCATTCGCTCGACATGACCTAGCCAGCGCAGCCGCTGGATTTTGATGCGCTTTACTATGTCAATATCGGCATACAGCTCGTACAGCTCATGGTTGTACCTTATTCGGTACTCGCCACCAACGCAAATAGGTCCAAAGATCTTGCGTAGGACTTTTCTCTCGAAAACTCCAAGCATTCGCTCATCCGAGGTGGAAATTGTCCAGGCTTCAGCGCCATATGTGAGGCCAGGCATGATGAGAGACTTGTAGAGTGTAGTTTTCGTTCCTCGAGAGAGGGCTCGACTTCTCAATTGCTTACTCAGCCCAAAGTAACACCTGTTAGCAAGAGTTATCCTACGCATGATCTCCAAGCTAAAGTCAATACTGCTGTTAATGCTGGTTCCAAGATAGACAAAGTCCCTTACTACTTCAAAAGCGTAGTTGTCAACAGTGATGTGCTGTCCAAGACGTTTGTTGACACTAGATACTTCGTCTTGCCCTCGTTCACCGTGAGACCCATCCGACGCGACTCTCTTTCCCACTCTGAGAATGCTGCACTGGCTGCTCGCGTGTTCATGCCGATTATGTCAATATCGTCGGCATACGCTAACAGCATGACACTTTTGTTGAAGATAGTGCCATTATGTCGTAGATCAGCATCTCGTATTATTTTCTCCATAATAAGATTGAAGAAGTCGCATGATAACGAATCACCTTGTCTGAATCCCCGTTCGGTATTAAACGGTGCGGAGAGGTCCTTCCCAATTTTCACTGCACAACGGGAGTTATGCAGTGTCATTCTACAAAGTCGAATGAGCTTTGCAGGAATACCGAACTCAGACATTGTTGCATAGCTTCTTCGAGGCGCTGAAAGAAGCTCTCCTTGGTCACATTGTCCTTCTCATCCGTCGGAGCGTGGGCACATATAAGGCTGATGTTGAAAAATTTTGCCTTGATGCGGATTGTGGCTAGATGTTCGTTCACAGGCGTGAACTGTGAGACAAGATGTCGTAGTCTTTTGCTGACCAAAAATCCACATCCTAATTCTCCTTTTGGAGCAGCCCTGTCCCGTCCATCGCATTTCCTAGAGAGCGGTGATGTCAGCTCTGTATTTTTCGAGGACATCAACCAGCTGGATAGAGGCATGTTCCCTATAAATTGGCCGGACATTCCAGGTGCATATCCGTAAATCATTGTCCTTTTTTCGTTTGCGGGGGTCATCAACAAAAGCGGTAGTCCTTATCCGAGGCATATCTGTTTTTTTCATTGGGGGGGGTTTTTTATGTGGCGGGTCCCAAACCCAACGCACAACCTCTAACCGAGGAGATTTTCGCCACTCACTTCAGCCGCCTCCCAGCGGGTGCCAGGAAGACGTTGCCCGGTGGTCGCCACATGGAGGGCCCCCATTAATAATAATGAAAGCGCCATCACATAGTGAGCAGAGCAAGCTATATGACTACCCCTCATTAAGAAATAAAGGTATCATCACATAGCGCTCAGATCAAACTACATGACAGCCAGTGAGTTGACTTGCGATGAGTTCAACAAGGATTGCGCTAGCCCCACCCGGTTGAGGCAGTTAGACACGTTACCTTGCGAAAACATCACCAGACCACCAGACCACATTCCTTATACTAGTTTTTTTCAATTAATTGTTTTCCGTACTTCTTTTTGACATTTGGGTGTTCAGCAGTACTCGCGTAATCTGGAATGAATAATGAAGTTCCCTTTACAATAGAGCGTGATACGAGACGAAACTCGCATTCGAATTCGAAGTCGAGAACGCTCATTCTCATTTATAACAGCGCGAAGAATTGCCATAATAATAAGGTAAGGTGGGAAGAGTATTATTATATTATTATTAGATTATATTAATATCATAATATAAGTGTATATACATTATATAATTTTACAGTATTACTACAGCCGCGGGTCTCGAATCATTGTAAGCAGAGAGCTGAAAATACATAGCACTGAACTGAAATCTTTTCACAGCTGCTGTGCTCTCGCTTTCAAACATCACCTCGCATCAGGCACTATTGTACATGAAATTTGATTCTCCCAAAGCACATTAAACAGGCAGCAGCATGAAAGCTGATGACTTGCTTTTTTTTAATTCATGTGAGCCCTGAACTGTTGAACTGTGCTTACCTTTTACTTTGTTCACATTTTATCCAAGCAAACTATAAGCGTGCCTTGCTATAGGCTATCAAATTGTGAATTTTTCTCTGTTTTCGAACTTTATTTATATTCGCTTACTAACGTAAACGAAGCTTAAAACTAAACTCAGTTTACAGTGACGAACAGTTTTTCACTGAGAGTTTAAAGCTTAAAGTCCACTCCACGCCATTTTGCATTCTACGCGTATTTCGTAAATGATTTTACAAAATTAAAAAAAATTTTAACACAAAATTAAATGTAAAATCATTTACGTAAGAAACGCATTTAGCGATAGCATTGAAATTAAAATATAATTTAATAGCCTAGACAGACGGCAGCGTTAATCCGGATTAACGGTGCACTTAATCCGAATATTAACCTGACAGACGGCAGCATAGTGGATTAAGTAAACAGCTGATTGCTGTTTTATTAGGATTGCTCACTTATATTACTATCACAATTAATTTCTCTCATCTGTCACTCTCGATATGAGCAAATCTACAAGAAGTACGAGAACTGAAAACTATCAGATATTTGTAAATTGACATTCACAGTTCGTAATTGACAGCAGTATTTATTTGTTCGCCAAAGCTTTTCATGTCGAAAACTGTTAACAATTGTTGAAAGTTTTTTTTCTAGCGAACACACCTATTATTTTGTAAGTTGCATCAAGAAAAAATTCACAATAGAAAACAGCTGTTAATTTTCAGCAGTGTTGCTATCGAAATTGCCCTAATCCTTTTTAATTTTGAGAATTAACTCAGAGCTAATGCGGATTAGCCGCAGTTAATGCTTGAGTTACTTTGAATTAACTCGTTAATCCGGATTAACGCTGCCGCCTGTCTAGGCTATAACCTTGGAAGCCTGAGACGCTTACAAAAGTAGAAAGTATGTCTGCTTTTGCATTCTACGCGTCTTATAGCCTAGACAGACGGCAGCCTAATTCCGGATTACCGGCGCACTTAATCCGAATAAAATAATAACCTGACAGACAGCAGTATTGCGGATTAACTAAACGGCTGATTGCTGTTTAGTGATAGTAATGTAAGTGGACAGACCTAATAAGGTCTGTCCACTTACATTACTATCACTATCAATTTCTGTCATCTATTACTCTCGATATGAGAAAATCTACAAGAAGTACGTGAACTGAAAACTATCAGAAACTTGTAAATTGACATTCACCGTTCGTAATTCACAGCTGGATTTATTTGTTCGCCAACTGTTAACAATTGTTGAAAGTTTTTAGTTAGCGAACACACCTTATATTTTGTAAAATGGATGGAGAAAAATTCACAATAGACAATTTTCAGCAGTGTTGCCATCTCAAATTGCCCTAATCCTCTTTTATTTTGAGAATTAACTCATCGAGTTTATGCGGATTAGCTGCAGTTAATGCCCGAGTTAATTCGAATTAACTCGGTAATCCGGAATTAGGCTGCCGTCTGTCTAGGCTATTAGGCATCCTATGCTTTACACTGCGTAACTTGCCCCATGCAACTACACTGATTCTACTTTTTTGATAGACTCGTAAGATGAAAGGTATAATGCGTGGTGTGGACTTTCAGCTAAAGGCCGCTTCATACGTCAGATATTTTGTGTTGACAGATAAAGTGTTGGCCTCTTTGCAGCTGCTTGTTTACACTTTTGATTCCGTCGGTTGATAAATTATTGGAAGTGTGCAAAGAGTTAATATTCCGTCAAATAAAAAGTAAACTTTTTGCTGGAAATTGTGAAATTGTGGAAATTGCTTTGATCTGATTGTTGCTAATTCTCTCTCAGTTTATATTCTCTTCTATACTTCTTTTTCACATTAGTATATTCGCCATTACTAAATTTTATTCGCAATTAGTGAGGATTCATCATCGAGTACCAAGAGCATTAAACATCGGTACGAAGCAAATGTGTTGATGAGTTGCTAGAATTTTCGGAATTTATAAAAAAATTGATTTGTTCTATAGAATACGCAGGTACCAAATACACGTAAAATTTTATTAACTGACATAATCGTGACCGATCAGGGTTAATTCATATGAGAAAAAACGCTATAATATCACCATCACGTCCGTCTCAATGCGAATACGTACGAGTTGCGAACGCTTTGGTATTGTTATGAATGAGTACATGCCCGATTTTGACGAAACATTCGTGTTTTGTGTGCATGCCTTTAATGGATTTCTATTTTCATATGTCTTTACTTAATATAAGGTATGACATCTCATATTCAAAAATTGCCTCTCTGCATTTGACGTCATGGGCTGCCAAAAAGAATTTGCCGAATTATTTTTTGAGTAACAACAACGAGCATATTAAATATTATTGTTGTTTTTAGTATTTTCCAAGAGATTTATTAACTTTATTTTCACATATTTATTTATTCATGAAGTGGCTCTTTTAGAAGTATGTATCCATTTCTTTGTATAAGTATATTCACAATGTACAACCAATAAAATTTCGACAAAATCATACTTAATAATTTTATCACAACGTATTATAATAAGCGAAATCGTTGAGACTTATTTATTTTTAGCTATTTCAGAGATATTAAAAAGATAAATATAAAAATACGGATAATCTTATAATTTTGGTTAATTTATAATACTTATAATTTAATCTTAAATAAAAGAAATCGATAGCTGCACAAATCAAAACTAAAATTCAATCTTCGAATAGTATTATTAGTTCACTGTTTTATTGAACTTTCGTGTTAATTGATATGAATTTTGTAGAATGTCTATCTAATTTTCGTATTGTACATAATGTTCTGGCTCTGATAGTAATTTCTTCAGTTTAATATTATATACACCTATACAAGTTATTTGTAATTAGCAAGTCCTCTCCATAAAAGCTTATATACAATAACCACTTGAATTCGCCTTATTTTGTAAAAGCCAGCTTGTGACGTCACAAAAACCATCTGACAAGCAATTTATTGATAGAGCAAATATCGTACATGCACAAGTCATTACCTGCTTGTACATAAAACATCATTTTCATTTGAGGGCGTTTCGTTCATTCATTTGGCAAACTGAAATTTACAGAGGATTCGTGTTTTCAGAAATAAGAGGTTTAATACTCCAATTTGGTGCAGGATATCGAGAAGTTTAGTAAAGTCAACCACAAGTGAGTAGGACTGCAACCGCATGTAAGTGGAAAATGTTGAATGGTTGAATATAATCTGTAGGAATGGCTGCAGAAATTAAACCTGCACAACGTAGTAGTAATGACCGTTTTAGCACTACTAAGAAGCCCGAACTGCTAGGCAAATTAGAAGGCAGCAACGACGACGTAAACGCAGCCATTCTCATTCCCGGTGAGAATGGGGTAATCAGCGTTTCAGATGATAAGTTAGTTACTTTGAAGTGTTGTTTGTAGTGTATGCTTAATTTAATTAGCTGCATTTTTCCAGAACTATACGAGTATGGCTAAAACGCGACTCAGGTCAATACTGGCCCAGTATTTGCCAATATATGCCTTCTGGCTGTATATCGCTCAGCTATGTTCCGGAATCGCGAGAACTTTATATAGGTCAAGATAATGGTACTGTTACTAAGTATACTCTGTCTGAGGATTGCAACAGACTCTCGTTCGTTCGTGATTATTTGGCACACCAGGCGCGTGTGGTGTCCGTTGTATTTTCTAAGGCACACAATTGGATCCTGTCGTGTGGTAAAGATAAACTATTTGTTTATCATTGTACTGAGACTGGAAGACGTGTGGGCTCATATAACTTTGAAACTTCATGTACTGCTCTCCAGTAAGTATTAGCATACTAACATTAGCATTATAACATATTCCTGTTTTTAGATTTGACGATTTGGCTAAATACGCATTTGTCGGAGATTATGCAGGCCAAATAGCAATGTTACGATGCGACGTGCAGGGAGCACAGTTGGTAACAACTCTTAAAGGACACACAGGTGAATATTTGTTTTTTCTTTGATGAATAACTAATTTAAAACATATACTTTCGGCTCTTTGCAGCTAGTATTCGTTGCCTTAAGTGGGTAGAGGGGCCGCAATTATTATTCAGTGGTTCTTGCGATCAATCGATTATTGTTTGGGATGTGGGAGGTAAACGTGGAACTATTTATGAATTGCAAGGCCACAAGTATGTATTAACTTCTTATGATAAATAGTAATTAATGTACTGCATTTCTTTTCTAACAGTAATAAAGTCTCAGCACTTGCTTATGCAAATCATACACAACAACTAATAAGTTGCGGTGAGGATTCCGTAGTGGTGTTTTGGGAAATGAATGCGATGCGTAAAGAAGTGCCCGCTTGGGTTGAGACTAACAATTGTCAGCTATGTTCTCGTCCATTCTTCTGGAATTTCCGTTCAATGATGGATCAGAAGCAAATTGGTAAATAATAGCCATCAATTAGTGGCTATTATAGTATTTAATATATTCTCTATATCTTTTATAAAGGTATCAGACAGCACCACTGTCGTCATTGCGGGAAAGCAGTTTGTGATAACTGCTCAACCAACCGCATAAACATACCCATAATGGGATTTGAATTTGACGTACGTTGTTGTGAGCCATGCTTTAAACAATTGCAAACTGTCGAGTAAGTCCTCTCGTTTGTTCAGTTCGTATATAACTATATAATGCCTATTATCACTCACAGGCGTCCATCATTGGCATCTTTTCATGATGCAAAACATTCTGTTGTTTATATGGATCTTGATGAAGAGCGCAAGCGACTACTTACTGTCGGACAGGATCGTATAATCAAAGTGTGGGATCTTTCAGCAATTTGGATTTAATATTTGTATAATTTAATTGGCATCCATTGCCCTGAGGTCAAGGCAATACTTATGTAAACTATTCCTTTTTTTTTACCATGTATTTAAATTTTGGTATACATACATATATAGACTTGTTAACTCTCTGCATACATATATGTGGTTTTTGTGTTGTATTGCTCTTACTGTAAACTGGCGATATGCACTTGAATTTGTAATTAACGATTATTCATATTATTATTTTTATATCACTCTTATCATATATGTAAACAAACAAATTGATAGAATATACCATAAAGTTTCCATATAAAGTCGACTAATTTTAATACATTTCTTATCTGCATACAATACATATGTACGTGCGAACTTTTATGTTACATTGAGAAATACTTATTGCAATTATTAAATAATCGTTCCGAGTTATAATGACCAGTATGACGATTGGTAATTACCGGTTATTGAAGCCATTGGCGCCAGTAATGAAGAAAGATCAATAATATTGTCGCTAGAGGATTAGAGATATTGTTGAAACGCAAGATCATAAAATCACAATATGGGAATAACTCAATTGGTGTGCAACTGAGGATAAAATTGTTGCCACAACCATTGAATTCAACAGATTTTGTCCCCTATGACTATTTTCTGTTTTCGAACATGAAAAAAATTTCGGGATAAAAAGATCTCGATCTCTATAAATTGTATACGTTTTTTATTGTTATTATTTTTTTTTTTTGCCTCACATTTTCGTCTCGTGAATATATATATCCCGTTCCCTTTGAATTTATAACAAATTATTTATGTTAAATCGTTTTTTTAGTGTTTTGATTATCGATTATTTAGCTTTTTGTATCGTGATATCGTACATCTGTTTTATGTTCTTAAAAATAGCAGAACATCGATGAAAAATATTACGATATAAATGTTCAAACGTATTGGTAAGCTTTCATTTAAGTTTTAATTGTGATCGCGCATGTGCGTCTATCTTACTTTTATTTAGTATTGTCGCGCATTTCGAGAACGGCATTTGAAAAGTATAAATATTGAACAAAAAAAAAAAGTAAAAGAAAAATGAATCGATATATGTACATGAATATATCAATTTACGCTAAATAAATCATTGATTAAAAAATTACTCCTTTTACAATCAATGCAAATGCAAATTTAAACAATTTTCAAACAATTACAAAGTGAAAAACTGAAGCTGAAAGAGAATGAAATACATCGAAATTCTATAAACTATGAACAAAATATAATACTAAAAAAAATTTAGATGTTTGTAAGAAGCTTTTGAATGACTAGGAAAATTCACTTAAAATTATGCAAATTCTATACACACATCTCATATTGATTATTGCCATTGAAACAGGTATTGACAAACAAACAAAAAATTGATCATCATAATCATAATCATAACGATAATTATAATAACAATAATAATAATGTGAATAATAATTATAATAGTAATGACAATCATTATAAATGTGAATAAAAAAATTATACTAGAAAGTTGTTGGCACGATTGCCCGTCAGCAGACTACATGGTTAGCCAATTTGTGATTTATGTGATTTATGATTAGCGTATTTACTTCCGGTTCATTTTGTTGTAGTTGTTGTTGCAATTATAGATTATTCTTAAAATTTATATGAATGCAACGTAATTTGATCTCCGTTGAAATTATTTATAGAAAACGAGATTGGTTGAAAAGTTGTGCAAAAAGGGGGTAGAACGGTGCTCTGGCGTGGAAATCTTGCTCACGAACAACAACAACGTAAATTGTAGAAAAGTGGTTTTATTGTTCTTTAAGAAAATTGTTTAATGCAAAAAAGAAAAACGTTCTGAGCATAGCTTCGATAGGCTCAATACCGAGATTGAAATCATTTAGGGGTGTAAGGGAGTATAAGCTAAAATTTGTATTTAACTTCTCTCTTGATTGTTTGATTTGTTGTTATTACCAGGTACCTACTACAGTATTAAGTAGTTTTATTTACTGTATTTTTTATTGGCTGAAGATACCAAAGAAGTATTAATTCGCAAGAGAGCTGTACATTTGAAATGCTCAAGTTCATGGTTTCCAATTAATGCAAACAATGCGGATGTGGATCGCACTATTAAGCCGGTTAATATTGAGCGGTTGTTTATCGCAAATTATGGGCCGAATTATCTCATCCGTGAACGTACCACTTGTCACGTCAAAATTTGTATTCGGTACGATGGCATACGTGTGAACGTATAACACGTGTTTACAGGATTATACCGTCCAATTTTATCATATCCTAAATATATTGTTATATTAGTTTATACAATCGTATAAAAAGCTTTGTTGTTGCTTTCCATACAAAAGCGATTTAACACAATACAGCTACCTATTGTCGGATTATTGATGGTAGATACGACGCTTTCGTCCAAGTTGTAAAGAGTGTCATAGAAGGCTCTTGGGCGACATCTGTAGATCCCTCCATTTGACACCTCACTCCGATGACTCTGCAATGTTGCTATTGATTTTGCTACATAGTAGTTCAATGTTGTGGCTGTGGCAGCTTGGAGATGTAGAAGTTGAAGAGGAGCAGTGAAAGTACATCTCCTTGGTACTCGCATTGGTACTCTGAATTCAGTGCAGGGCTGGCTGCCGATTAAATAATTTGATAAACAGCGTTTACCAGTGTCGATGTTAAAATGTCGTTGAATAGCACTGCATACTGACAGTATCAGAACCTTCTGACGCTCTGCCTTTAGAGGTTCAGTATAGTAAAGTATATAGGATATGAGATTCAAGAATTGGTACTACCATCGGCGAAATTTCCAGGTGTTAGGTATGACAAGCGTCGCTTATGACGCATAAAGAACAGGTATTACATAGTTTAAGCCCTAAGGGCCTAGATGCTTAAGGACCTCAATTGATGCGGTACCTCGGCCAATGACTGTGAAGGAGTTTGAAATTTTAATAACTGCAGGTCATTATTCCTGAGTGCTTTGAGTTCCTCCAATTAGAATTTGCTGCAAAAAGACCATCCACATTTATCCGCTTTGTCTTCTGGAGGTCCTTCATAGGAGATGATGTTTCTCATTTGAGGCTCTAAATAGCCGCCCATAGTTATTTCGCACAGTCCTCTAGATGCCTAATTCATTTAATCTTGCGATGCCGTTACCGTTTCCGGAACGATTTCCGCTTCGTTCTGAGCATCAAATGTGGTGATTCGACTAATCAAAATTCTGATAATAGCTATTCACTATTATTCGTTTTTTTTTTTTCAAGGGCTTATCGCTCTCTCTTAATAATTGCCCAATGTTTAAATTATGAAATTTACACCAAACAAATTGTGCTATTAGACAAAACTCGAAGCAATACTTCCCGAGCTTCTAGGAAAGTGTAATAAATACAATAACAAATACACATGAAAAGCTTGAAAATGCTTCAAACTTGTTTAGGGGTCAGTTTTTTCAGGACAAGTTTAAACTAGTTTAAACCAAAGTTTTCGTAAAAGGAGTTTGAATTTAAACATATTTTAAATCGCAGCAAGAAAGGATGTACTAGAGTGCAAGAACAGACAGCTGAACAATTAATAGGTTAATCTAAGTTTAACTCAGCTAGAATGGGCGTTTAAACATAGTTTAAACTTCATTGAAATTTGTTTGACAAACTGCAAATTGAGTTAAAACGTAATTTAAACAACAAATAGAGTTAAACTCGCACTAAAAAACTGGCAATAAGCCTTTAACCCGCTCTAATAATGGCATTTCAGATGCTACTGTCTGTTGACTGCTGTCTGCTGCTGAATTTTACATCATTTTCGACTTCAATTCATTTTTAATTCAACTCCAAACACCAATTGTTCCGTTTTGTCGAAATCCGGTTAGATTGGAATTAGCAAAATAAAAATAAAAATAAAATAAAAACAATAAAAAACATATCTCAAGGTTCCACTAAAACAGTCATCAACTTAACCTATTAACATAGTATGATTTTCATATTCATATGATCATAAATAAGATTTCTGCACTTATCGATAACGATGGTTTTAAGAGGTTAGATAACCCAATACGAAGCATATAACATTTGCATCAATCTTTTGTTTTGCTGTTGTTGTTGTTGTTCTTTTTTGTGTTTGATTGTATTCATGTTTAGAATTGATATGTAAATAAATTGTTTAGCATCTTCTCGTGAACATAATATATGTACATATTAATTTACATAATTTATCAATTAAATTCATTACTTCTTATGCCGGATACAATTTTAATGATTATTATAAATATTTGTGAGTTACTTTGTTTTCGAGGATATTTAAGAATACGTATTTAGGTATTTAGCTATTTGGAATATAAATTATTTTGTACCTCAAAATAATAGAGTCAAACAAAATAGTAGAAAAGTAAGATAAATATAAATTTGACTTAACCGGTTACTGATTTTTGCCACAGCGAGGTGTTTTATATGGAATACGATTTAAAATCTCAAACCTTTTGGACAACATATTGTGCTTAAAATTTTAATACAAAATTCCCACAGAGTGGTTTATGAAGTGTATCTGGTAAAGTAAAATCAGTGGGAAAGGTTTGATTGTGTTGCCAGCCTACATGTCAGGTGATACAGGTGGTACGGGTGATATTGCTCATTAGATAGCTAAAGTGATGGTGTACATAATTGAAGCACTCCATACCACTATTAATATACGTATATACAACAGAAAAGGTTGCAGAACTGGAGTATCATTTTTCATGTTATGTGTGGTAACTTTTGTTGCTCCTGTCGTAAAGTGTTATGCCCGAATAATTGCCAAAATGTTAATTTGTGTTCAGATTGTGTAAATAAAAAGAAATAAATAAATATTCAGATTTTAAATTGAGTTTAAAGGTTTTTTTACATTAATTTTCGTCAAAAGAGAATTTGAAATTGGGTAAAGTAGGGTTAAAAATGAAAATATAAATGTATGCAAATAGCCCCCACAAAGTTCAGATTTATTAACAATTCAAAACTTACATCTGTCCATTTTCGTAGGCCAAATAAAAGGAGATATTCAAATTCTGTAAAAAGAATTTTTTAATGTCAATCTTGAAGTCCAAAGAAACAATTAAGTTGCGCGATTCAAAAACAAAATGGCGGCTGTGCAGCATTTCCACGCTGATGCGTTTTTTTCACCGCGATGCACGGCCGGAAACCTAGCGCCCGCAGTTTTCGATCTGGAACAAAAAACCGAATATTTTTTGATTCCATATTACAATAGCAAGAGACGTACGTAGGGGTTTTTGGATTAATTGATTTTTCGTAAAATGGCGACCCTTTGAAGAAAAATTTCGAAATTTCACCTAAAAAATCGTCAAAAAATTGTTTATAAATAAAAAAAATATGCACAATTTCAAAAACCCCTTCGTACGTCGCTGAAGAAAACGATTTCAAATGTATTGTAAAAATTTTCAAATCAATCGGTTAAGGCTTGTTCGAGTTATGTTTCCGGCCAGGTCAAAAAAAGTGGTTTCGAGAAAAACGCGTTTTAAGTTTAAAAAAACAGCACGGTACAATAGAACAAGTCCACCGCATTGTAACTCTGATAAGGAACACTTTTGAAGAAAAAAAGTATTGCTCAGCTGTCTTTCTTGATATCACTCAAGCTTTCGATAAAGTATGGCATGATGGCCTTATTTACAAACTCAAACTATTACTGCCTGCAAATATCTCCTCATTGCTCAGTAGCTACCTCACGAAAAGACAATTTCTCGTACATCACAAGGATTACACAACAAATCCATTGGATATTCACGCTGGCGTTCCTCAAGGAAGCGTTTTGGGTCCCTTACTGTATCTCTTATACACTTCAGATATGCCCAACAATAACTATACATTCATATCGACCTTTGCTGATGATACGGCAATATTGTGCTCTCGCTCTAACCCCATAGAAGCTACTAAACTCCTGCAGACTCATGTCGATTCTCTCGAAATCTGGCTAGCAAAATGGCGTATAAAAGTCAATGAATCAAAGAGCGTACATGTAACCTTCACGCTAAGGCTAGATACATGTCCCCCACTTAAAATTAATGGCCAATCAGTTCCACAATGTTCCTCAACAAAGTATTTGGGTATTCACCTCGACAGAAGGCTGACATGGAAAAATCACATAGAGGCAAAGAAAACTCAGATCAAGCTTAAAATGAATCAGTTATGGTGGCTGTTACACAAAAGATCAAAGTTGAATCTTGAATACAAAGTGCTATTATATAAAGCAATCCTGAAACCAATCTGGACTTATGGTATTCAGTTTTGGGGCACCGCATCTCCCTCTAATATCGAAAAATTGCAGCGAATACAATCCAAGTGTCTGCGAATTATTGTAAACGCGCCTTGGTATATGAGGAACGTTAACATCCATCGAGATTTAAATGTATCCACAATTTCTGAGGAAGTTGCAATGTCCTGCAGAAGCTACATTCAAAAATTACACAATCATCCGAATCCCCTTGCTAGACAATTGTTGCTGAGCAAGGGGCATCGTCGATTAAAAAGAAAAGACACACTGAATATGCTGTAAAATTGCTACATCTCGCGACTCACCAAATTGTGATGGAACGTAGGGGATATCACATAGTTTTATTTAGTTTGTAAGATTTGAATACTTATTGTTAGTTTCTTGTATTTAAGAAAGATTCAATAAAAAAAAATAAGCTAACAAAAAAAAAAAAAAAAAAAAAGTTTAAAGGTGCTCGGAGAATACCTCAGACGTCTTGCGGCAAAACTCGAAATTCAGTCACACATTTTTCCCGCCTTCCATTCTTTAGTATATTATTTTTGAGACTATTAATGACTATTTAAGATAAAAAAAAATGTTTCCATTTTTTGAAAATTCCAAATCCAAAATTTGAAAATTTGTTTTGTTTCGAACAGCGGCGGAGAGCAAAAATGGATAAATTGTCAAATAATTGAAAAGAAAATATAATTAAGAATTATAATGCATTTATACATTTATACCCGCTCGGGTATAAAAGGCTACAATTGGTTTCTTCATAGGACATGCTCGAACAAAAGAGAACAGTTCACTCCATATAAAGAGAACAAAAGTGCGATTAGTCGAATATTCCTTTGCGACTGATCCCGGATACATCCCGGACCAGTCGCATTTTTTGTAGAGAAATAAGAAAAGAGCAATAGTTTTATTTTTCGAAACGCTACTACTTCTTTATATTACATATACATGAAATAAAGAAATGATACTGATTTTATTCGTATTTAAAAAAATTTTCAGTCCTTATTGGCTGCTTCTCTGATGCCATAAAAATTAAATGCTCAAATGTGGACGAATTCTATTATGCGGATTCAGAAAGTCACTGTACTGCTTACTATAAATGCATCGCCATAGGACAACCAGAGATCGAAGAATGCAATTCTGGTTCGAGATTTGATTTTTATACGCAAACATGCACGCGTTCTTCAGGTGATTCTATATAATTTTTATGTAAACAAAATTGATAACGTATTACATATATGGTCGTCTCTATTTTAGGTATTTGTTATGAACCAATTTGCACCGGACGATCAAATGGTATATATCAGGATACAACTCATGCATGTAGACGCTCATACACTTGTTTTGCTGGCCATGTAACCAGTATTGACAATTGTCCATCAAAACACTTACACAACGGTCAACGATGTGTTCACCAAGACTTGGTATCGTGTGATTTCCCAGAAACAACTGCAATTGGTTATCCCTTTGCAGGTGATCAACGTTGTACGGGCAAAGCTGATGGCTATTATGCCATCGACTGTGAGCAATATATAGTATGTACAGGTGGAGAAGTTTTCGATGTGCAAAAATGTGCGGATACATATCTATTTCATCCAGAGATGCGACAATGCTTACCTAGGCACCTAGTGACACATTGCAGTGGATCTGCTGTGACAACTATAACAGACGATTTCATTTGTGCACACAAGCATGACGGTGCAAACGTTGATCCACTATCGTCAGACTGTAGTACATTTATTATGTGTAAAAATGGAAAATTCGTAGGGCATAAGCAATGTAACCAGCAGGCTGTATTTAATGGTGAAATTTGTGTGCCCATCCCATTTTATAATTGTCCGTTGTTTCGGCGCTCGGTGCAATCACTAGATATTTGTAACAACAAATCGAATGGATTTTATCCCAGTACAATTCATGGTTGCTCATCATATGTGCGCTGTATGAATAGAAAAGTTGTGGAGGTAAAGGAGTGTCCTAGCGGTCAATATTTTGATGCAACGCTTCGTAATTGTGCATTCGAAAAGTTCCCAGACCAAAGAAAATGCCATGATCGTGGTTTATCTGTAGATTGCGATGGACTTTCTAATGGACTTTATATGAGTTCAAATTGCGAGGCATATTATCACTGTCATAATGGTTATAAAACGGAGTACAAATGTTCTGTTGGCAATGTGTTCAATGGAGAGAGGTGCATCAGCAAATATGAATATAACTGTCCAGAAGCAGATGGCGACACCTTTTGTATATCTCGTATGGATGGCTATTATAAAGACCCCAACGATGGCTGTCGTACCTACCACTACTGTTCCAAAGGACACAAAATAACATATTTATGCGAAGATGGTTACATTTTCAATAATAAAGTTAAGAAATGTGAACGTAAACACAACGGCAGCCATTGTCGTCAAGATTTTATATGCTATGGAAAATCCGATGGATACCATGCTGATTTACAATCAAATTGTCGAAATTACGTTTATTGCAAAAACAATGAAAAAATTACACAACTCACTTGTCGTGATAATAACGTATTTAATGGACAAAAATGTGTACCACCCCACGCATATGCTTGTCCTAGTCAGTATAATCACAGACAGCTCAATTGCATGCCCAAGCAATGTATTCATCAATGTAAAAAGGATGGTTTCTTCCCGGATTTAAAGTCAGATTGCCATAATTATTACTTTTGTATTGATGGCAAGCCCTCGCTATTGTCGTGTCCAGCTGGCAAGCGTTTTAACGGAGAAATTTGTGTGGCTGAAGATAAATTTATTTGTCCAATATTTTGTGAACACAAAAATGATTTTAATAGTAGCTGTCCACTGGGTGGATATGTAGCATAACATTATAATTATTCCACCGTATTTATTTATTTATTTATATTCATGTATAATTAAGTTTTAACATGCATACACATTTAACGTATTTCATCTTACACTATGTATATGATATATAGATTGAGTATCTAAACATATGTTTACAATGTATCTATACATTTTTAGTACCGTATTAATACATTGTGTAATTAATTTTATAATACTTTGCATCTAAATTTTTTTGGACGCGCTGTTCACTTTCCTCTGCGTTTCAATAACAACAGTGATGCATTTGGGAACAGAACTCATTGTCAACATTTTAAGGGTTGCCTCTAGGAACAAGTTGCAATGTATTACTGCAAAGCAACAGCAGGAAGTCACCCATATTGTGTCCTATTTATTTACATTAAACTGTATATATGTAAACAAAGAATCAAATTAAAATTATTAAATATCAATCAGTTCAGCTCAGTATTTTTATACATCTTTAAATCCAGATTCGAACCATCACAACCAAATTTCTGAATCATATTACATTGAGGTAAAAGGGATAGATGTTTACCAATGTTAATTATAAAAAAAAAAATATATATATATATATATATATATATATATATATATATATATATATATATATATATATATATATATATATATATATATATATATATATATATATATATATATATATATATATAATTTTAATAAACATTGGATAAAATAATAAAAAAAAAAATATAAAATAAAATTTTATAATTCTTGCATTTACATAGTACGCGTTTACTTACAACAATTTTGACCGAAAATTTATGATTTTTATTAATGAAGTGTGCAGTGGAGAGTTGCAATAACGATAGTTCTGACAAATCGTTATTAAAGAACTATTTTTCCTTTCCGTATGATGTAGCTTTGACAAAAAAGTGGATTGGTTTCTGACTGTGATCAAAACCTTTCAACCAGAAAAATAGTGTGATTTGCAAGGACCATTTCGTAAATGATGTTTTTATAAACCTCAAGCAATGTGAAATGTTCTTCCGGGGGAAGATGTTCTTCAAGATTAAAAAACTAAACAAAGAAATTGAAGGAGCCACTCACAAGAAAAAAAAAAGAAAATTCACTAAAATGGTAACTTAGTGAATCAAACTGAGTAGCCAACCGATTAAGAACATTAGGCGTCGTTAGAAAATTTACGTATGCGTTTAAGAACTATATGCATTACAACTTGCGTTTATCAAGACGACCTTTTCTTTCGCAAGTCATTCCGTTTACGGAAGAAATGATTCGACCCCTTTATAACTAAATATACATAACTAAGTTTCAAAAGTAAACATAAATTTTATTTAAATAAATAGTATATGTTCAATTTTATAATCTTGTCGCTTTTAATACAAATAAATATTCACCAGGAATACGCCGTTGCATAAATTGTGTTGCTTTAAAATTCATTAATTCGAATTGTTGTATTATTTCATTCGGTTTGTTTTCTCGTAATAGCAATAAATAAATCACTCCGTGAGGAGACAATATGTCATCTACTTTTTGTAACAGTTCGTCTATGACACGTCTGCCGTTGTAACCGCCAGCCCATGAATGAACTAAATGCTTTTCCTTCTCTGTGTTTATGGAACTACCGAATTTCTGTTGTTGCCATTCTTCATCTGATGTAACAACATATGGTGGATTGAATAGCAAGACGTCTACCGATGAAGGACGTATAGCATCTGCTAAATTGCATTGTATAGGATCCAAAGAAACGGCATTTCGCTGTGCAGTACGTTTTGTGGCGTTGCAGGCATATGGATTAATATCTGTAGAAAGGCAAATTGAATTCGGAAATTTTTTTGCCAATGCTGTTATTAGTACACCACTTCCAGAGCCTATTTCCAGACATATTAGTGGTTTTATATTTTCCAGATATACTAAGTCAGTTTCTAATGCATCCAGCAATAAAAAAGAATCCTCAGCAGGTTCATAAACATACTTATAGTCAGATAATGTTAAGTGATCAGTCAACGGAGTATCCATTGTAATAGCGATAAAATTGAAAGTTTCTTATCGAACGTTTGAGTTGATGGCTGAAACCAAGAGGACCTGACGTCGATATTGCTCCTTTTCGATAAGTTTATGCAAACCAGTAAGACGCTCCTGACTGTTGCTTAATATGTTAGTTATAATAGTAACTTTATGCTTTATGTTGATGAGTTCCTTGACTTTGTCGGAAAACTCTGGAATACTACGTTGTGCCTTTTCAATTTCCTGGAGCTGCAATGAAAGCGCATCTAATTGTGTCTTGAGCTCCGATTGAACAGCACACGTTGATAATATATGGTCGTCAAGTTTCTCAACTGTGGGCTTAAATAAATTAACGATGCCTTCAGCTAATATATCACGAGCTGGATTTGTGCAAAAATTTTCTGTATTCTCATCCAAAGATGTTACCGTGCTGTCGGAATCTTTATCCATAATTTCCGAAATTGCTTCAATAGAAAGATCTTAATATTTATGTAATTGAGATGAGTTGGAATATGGGTATTGTTTACGATAACCGATAAACAAACTGAAGACTTAATCGTTTCATATCGTATCGTATCATAACAAGTGCCATGTATACATCTGCTATAGTCTGATATTTCATTATCAATTGGTAATATTCTTTCGAAACCTTCATATTCAAGTAATCTTCAAATTAAATAAACACGAGTAACATATTGTAATTTATAAGAAAAAACCGATGATGCTCTCGACGAAATCGGCATATACTTAAATAATACAGTATATTCGAAAAACTAGAGGTGAAAAAAATTATAAATTTACAATTTCCGCTCATTTTTACTTTCGTTTTTATTTCTATTCGCATTGCTACGTGGTTAAATTTGTAGCCGTTTTAATTTAAATACGAATCAACCCTGTTTGATAACTGGATTTTCGATGTATCACATCAAACGAAATTCATGCAAATGACTCAAGTGTAAGGCTTAGAACAAACCTTGCACAGGTATTTCAAAATATTCTACTTTTGATACAATAGATATAAATAATTATGTAATTATAATAATTTGTAAAGTTGAATGGCGAAAGCCACCTCATAACAAATAACTTCATCCGAAAACACATAGAGTAAGCCTCCAGTGTGGATTGTAGTGTCTAAATTAAGAATTTATCTATCAGAAATTATCTACATTAACTTAAGCAAATTGGTTTGATTCTTTTAAAACCTTGAAAATATATAATTATTGGTATGCCTGGAAATTGTGTTTACTTAGTAAATAGTTGGCTTTGCTTTTCATTTCTCCTAATCCATAACAGGGTTAGCAAAATTAGCTTTTGTTGAGTGCCTGTGCGTAAAGCGCAAAACTAAATTATATTTTTCACAATTCATATATTTGTTCATATTTATATTCTTTTGATTTTACAAATTGAAATGCGTGCAATGTCTACATTTTTGTTTAAAAATAAGGTGCAAGTTTGATAACTCACCAATATAAGTAAGTTATTGTGGCGTCGATGCGCATAACAAACCTATGTTGAACATCCACCACAATCTTGCTATTCTAGCATTCTTCGTATTGGAAGCAATATCCCCAATATCGATATATCAACAATCCCAGTTACAACACTTCTTTTGTATATGTCATACTAACTATATACAACAACAATTTACTTAAATGTTTGCTTTTCGAAACTCGAAATTGATTTAGTTATTCCTTAGTCCGCATTTAGACACAAAAATATTTGCATGAAATACATTTTCAATTCCTTTTGATGTTTCGTTCGCGTTTACGGGCAAAAATCTTTCTCGGTGTCGTGTGAGCTCGTTTGTAAATTTTCTTAATGTTTGACATTACGAAAGATAAGCACAAACTTCGGAAAATTTATACATTTGAGCAACATTCTAGAACATCCTTTTATCATGTTTCCCAAGAGTGAACGCATCTACGTTCCGGAAGCAGTCGTCCACGGAAAGGCTTGGAACGTGAACAAAACCAGGCATTTCCGTATGTTATTCTTTCGTCGTATCGAATTCGTTCTTTTTCTTTCTTATTATTTACTCTGATTATTGCATATTCCCTTATAGTTGTTATTCGTTGGAATATATCTTTTTCACTCTAGCGTGTTCGCTATTATTCGCAATTAGAGATGATCAATCTCATGATACATCCCGAACAAGTTTTTATGCTTCACCTGATAATCCTTTAATTAACCGCCGATGTATGACATACTCGTAAACGCAGAAATTCGTCTGTTCAGCAACGAAGAAATCATTTGTTATTTTTTGTTAACGTATAGACATTTACAAACACAACGGCAGCGAATGTACCATGCTGTCATTGTGTGGATTCTGCTCAATGGCAGCATTTTTTATACAAATTCATATTGTCTTTTATCATATCACATGGTATAAATTAACGAATCTTAAATAAATCAAACATAGGTACTAGTTTTCAATAAATAACTATATTCTATAAATAATCGTTATTATTTCAATAAGTGTAAACTGACCACCTTGTTTCGAAAAGAGCGATCAGCTGACACATTTTTATGAGAAAAATCATTATGCCTTTCTTTGGCCACAAGAAACATTGATATATGTGTATACTGTTCTCTTTGGTATTTATCAACGACCTCTCTTTAGTATTACTCCAATGTACAATTACACCGTTTTACCATTGCGCCAGACTGTGGTTATTAATGTGTTGTACGTGTTTTATGTATACCTTAACCGAAATATGGAATGCGATGGTTGACAACATGATTGACGGAATTGAGTACACGTGTGTGAATGTTGTTCGTAATATTGAATTCGAAAATTATTTCTCGGTGTGGTAACACCTTGTTGGCTGCATAAAGATTGACAGGCATAATATTTCGAACTTTATTTTTCGTTAATTGCCTGACAAACAGGAGCAGCAAGAAGTAGAAAATTGTATTTATAACAATTCAGCAGTGGACTCAAAAATTTTCTAACAGTGTTATTTGCGCGAATGTAAAGTAAAAAAAATTGTTTGAGTGAAACCAAAAAAAGAAACGAAATGGATACATTGCCCAATGCTGAATTGGTTTACCAAGGAATATGCACATTATTCCATAACACAAATCCGAAGGAAAAGGAAAAGGCGAGTAAGTGGTTAGAGGAATTCCAAAAATCGGTAAGTGCAACAAAGGAACTTTTCTTTGTACATGCTCAGATTAGAATTCGTAAGAAATACACACAAATTATATACATACGCATTTAGATATACTCCTGGAAAATAGCAGATGAATTGTTACAACAGAAACGAGATTTGCATTCGTGTTACTTTGCTGCACAAACGATGCGTAGTAAAATACAAAATTCCTTCAATGAACTTCCAGCAGTTTCACATGAATCTTTACGTGATTCGCTAATTGTGCATGTCAGCAGAATAACTCCTGATACAGATCCCATAATAGTGACACAGTTGTGTTTGGCAGTAGCCGATCTTGCGCTCTTGATGGCATCCTGGAAAAGCCCTATCGAAGACCTCTTGGATATGCTGTCATCCCTGCAACAGTCGATGTGGCCATTGCTGGAAATCCTCACATTGGTACCAGAGGAAATGAATTCGAGATATTTGCGTTTGGGTGCAAATCGTCGAGAAGAGATACATAAGCAGTTTGATGCAGTTGCACCAAGAGTTATAGAATTTTTATGCATCAGTCTACAACAAACAGATGAATCACAGGAGCGTATATTGAATGCAAATTTGCGTTGTTTTAATGCTTGGGTTGCAATACAAGCGATACCGATGCAAAATTTCACAGAAAATCCCATAGCGCAGTACATCTTCCGTTTGCTTAGCACCGCTGATACGTCGCGAAAGTTGCACGACACGTGTACAGAGTGCCTATGCACTGTTCTAAGTTGCATTGAATCTAATAGTAATCGCTGCGATATGGATCCACTGTTGGAAGCACAAATCTTCAATGGTGTTTGTGCTCTAGAAGCGTGCTATCACATAAGCGTAGTAAACGAAGATATTGACAAGACAATGAATTACTGCCGAATATTCACAGTGCTTTGCGAGGCATTCTTTTACAAAATGCTTACTGAAGACGAGGTGCCACACTATTCAATAAAGGGGCTCGATTTGGTATTAATATGTGTTGGCCACTTTGATTATGAGGTGGCCGAGATCACCTTCAATCTGTGGTATCGTCTAAGCGAAGAGCTGTTTCAACGTAATAATGACAAGCTGACTGGACATTTCAGGCCGCATATTGAACGTCTATTAGGTGCTTTGTATCGTCATGCACAAATAGATCCAGATCACGACGGACTAATTGAAGAACACGATAGTTTCAATGTAAGTTGAGCGCAATTTTTTTTTTTATATATTTGAAATTAACAATTTTCATTGCAGGATTTTCGTCGTAAAGTGTCCGATCTAATTAAAGATGTTGCGTTTATAGTTGGATCAGGTGCTTGCTTTAAACAAATGTTTCTCACACTCCAAACACCGAATAATTCATGGGAATCACAAGAATCTGCATTATTTATTATGCAAAATGTTGCAAAAAACATAATACCGTAAGTAAATCAGTGCACCAATCAGTTTCTTGTAATGAAAATTAAATGTGCTCTCCTTTCACTAGTGATGAAAATGAAGTCATACCTAATGTGGTAGAAGCTATATTACATCTTCGCGAAGACATACATATAGCAGTCCGTTACACATCGATAATGTTGCTGGGAGAATTATGTGATTGGATTGAGAATCATCCAGATACTCTACAGTCTGTTCTGAACTTTCTATTGTATGCGCTACAGCAAAAGAACGGACTTGCGCCAGCAGCAGCTATTGCATTAACGTCCATTTGTACTTCATGCCGCGAGAAAATGACTTGTCATATTAGAGGTTTGGTGGAGATTGCTCGAAGTTTGGACAGCTTTGAGATTAACAATGAACTGGCGATAAATCTCTTGAAGGGAATATCGCTCATTTTATCACGATTGCCTAGGACAGAATTAGATGTAGCCATGCGCGAAATCGTTTCCTTTCAGCTACAGCCGCTGGCACAGTTGGTTGAGGTCGGTGCGACGGTAAAAAAGGGCGATCGTACAGATCCTGCTTACTGGATAGACCGCACTTGTGCCGTCATACGGTATACAAATCCAGATATTGGCAATGATGAGGTTCATCCGACACTACAAATACTAACCGATGCTTGGCCATTGGTATCTACCGTCTTGGACAAATACCAGACGGATGTTCGTATAATGGAGCGTACCTGTCGTCTCATACGTTATGGTCTGCGTATGGTGCGAAAACAAGCTTCAGTCCTGGCTGAGCCACTGATTAAACAAATGGTCTGTCTATATAC
Organism: Megamerina dolium; assembly: GCA_963854835.1. Lineage (NCBI taxonomy): Eukaryota > Metazoa > Arthropoda > Insecta > Diptera > Megamerinidae > Megamerina > Megamerina dolium. The sequence goes on along the minus strand of OY978529.1, from coordinate 47,325,469 downwards.
GATACATCATCATAGTTGCTTTCTGTATTTAGGTTCGGTGCTTGTGGATGAATTTACAAAATCAGATGAATGCGTAACAGGTACTTTTAAAACATAAAATAAAGGGTTTTCCATTAAGCATGTTCTAACTTAAATATACAAAAACAAAAAGAGCAAATTCTGTGCAAACTATCTTGATTGATCTTGATTGTGTGGTTTAAAGTACACTGTATTGCTCCACAGCTTTGATTGTAGGACTCGATCAAACCAGTGTTTTTGCCAAGGTGGACAAGGAAGGAACCTTTGGTCTAAGTGTCTGAAATTTCCCGCAGCACAAAACATGGTAATTAGTAGTACCAGGTTCCAGCATCCCGACATCCATGAAGCGAAGAAGAAAAGATCGCGTTATATTTTATCAAAGTTCAGACATAGCTATTGAAAATCCTTTTATGAGTAGAATTGTAAATATATCCCAATTTAATTATGTTTTTTTCTTCTTTTTATTGCTATTCTCATAATAGGCCTTTTGGAAATGTTAAAGGCATTTATCGAACCAACATTTAGTATGTTGCAAGTTGAAAATGGTCTCAAAAATAACCCAGATACGGTTGATGATTTTTTCCGTTTGTGTTCACGTTTTATGGATTGTTGTCCGGTGACTTTTATGCGTAGCACGCTTGTTAAGCCGATTTTCCAATGCGCGTTACTCGCCTGCTCACTCGATCATCGAGAAGCCAATTCGTCCGTTATGAAATTTTTTAGTAACCTCTTAAAATGGGGTCGATGCCCCATCTACAGTCAACCAAACAGTCGGCCAATGGTTTTGGACATAACTTTACAAAACGGCGAGGCCCTCACAACAAATCTAATACACGCTTCCGTCTTCTGCCTGCACTCGTATATGCTGTCCGATGTCGCTGAAGTATTGGTCGATCTTCAAGCTGTGGTCGGTGTTGAACAAATGGAAGTTTATTTGAAGACTGCGCTTGATACTCTGCCAAAGAAGAATAGCGGTGGTTGCGTAACGGCTACACAACAACAACTAGATGATTTTAAGAGTGCAGTGCTGAGGTAACTACTTGTGTTTGTAATTTATTCAACATCGAAGTTTTTATTAATCTTTTGTTGTTGCTCTAGGTGTCAAACCACCAAAGGCGTTACAGGGGCACTTAAAACATTTACACGATTATTTCGTTGAAATTCTGGACATTTGCCAACTGCAAGGAAATCTAATAATATGTATTTAAAATTTTATTGTTTTCAATCTATGTATTCTCACCCAATTGATTCCAAACAAAAAACCACACAAATATCGTAGTTCTTAAAATTATATTTTTAAACGATAAGTGAAAGCGAAAAGACTATACTATATATATTCTATTTCAAAACATATGACACAAACATGAAATCAATATATGTATACTCACAATACGTACAATCGTATTGTATCGCGAATTCTATACTGATAACATTTTAATTATCTACTTTAGTGTATGTACCATTATATTTTAGTTGATTTTCATCCATCATACAACGTTAATAGATGTACTATAGGAATGAATTATTAGAAAAACTACACACACACATAAAAAAAAAAATCTCATTGAAGCAAAAGTAAATAAAATGTTAAAATAATGCATATATGTATGCCATTTTTTATTTTTGGAATAATCATACGATAAAAGAAAATATTGGTTTATATAATTAATATAATAAACCAGCAACTATACTTGTTTATATATACATACATATGTAAGCATGTACAATAAATCAAAATAAATAGGTGAGGAAAAATTGGAAATGACTACTGCAGATGAACTTTTACGGAAACACTGATTTTCATGATTTACGATGACGTTAACCGTTATGTTTATTTTATAATTAGCACATGGATTTTAACCAAAAAGTATCATCAAAAGCAAATTAATTTTTTTTCATTAATTTATAAGAACACATTTAAAACTTAAAAAAATTGTAATATTTACAAATAGCTTAACACAAAACTGCTTGGTGGGCTGAATTGCTCATCCGTTGAGTGAGGTTAAGTGATCGATCACATTTTAATTTTAAATTGAATATGATCCAAAAGCTGCGCCTAAAACAAAACACACGATGGATACCTTCACCTTCAAAAATTGCTTTACTGACATCAGGGATGAGGATAGGAAAATATATGGAATTCATTTAAGTTGGGAAAACGCATCTGGCAAGTTTTGTTTACTTTTTTGTTGACCAATGATCGAGTATTTTTCATTTTATTTGAAACTTTTATTTTTGTAGACTTAAAACAAATATAGTGACCAAATTTGTACATCATTTCGTACATTCTACCTATTTAATATTTTACAAAAAATCTGTGTAAATGGTAAATATGAAAACTAAGATTTTAAGCTTTTCAAGGTAGGCAAAAAGCTCTATGATGGCAGCTTTTTATGGTTTTTGCCTCAAATGAAAAAAGAAAAAGAGGTGACCACTTAGCCCCACTGTCCCCTACATAGGAAACATGTTTGATCAACCCCCATAAATACTTTTGTACCCAATATTTTTCCGAAACATACTTCCTGTCTCCTACAAAATTAATGCTTTTATAAATCTCGTTCTCTCTTCGTACCTGTAAATCGTCAAGAGAGGGCGAAAATGTATGACCGACTGCCTTTAATTTTCCCTTATATCCTCTTCTCCCCTATCTATCAGGGGTTCTCCAGAGACCAGAGACGTATATACGTAGAGAATTCTCACTTTTCAGAATCAGCGGAAGTGGACATTGGCAATAGCAACGCGTGATCGTGATTCTCTGTATAACATCGGTCTAATCAAATTTTAATAGAAAAGTTAGAGTGAGACCACAATACTGCCGTACCATCAGCAAAGATATATGTAAATGTACAGTTATTGTTGGGCATATCTGGGCCCAAACAGTTTTCTTGTGGAACGACAATGTGAAAATCGAATGGTCTTGCAGTAATTTTATTTTCGTGAGATCAAAGTTTGAGTTTGCACATCGGGCCATAATGTATTGAAAGCTTGAGTGATCTTGAAGTCAAAAAGCAAGTAATATGGGATAGCTCAAAAGACCTTCGCCAAAAGTATTTCACACTGACGATCGAACATTTGAGAATTGTTCGTTTTTCACAAAAGTAGCTGCAGTTCGAGAAACCCTCGGCAAAACTTGAAATAAGCGATAAAATTGTTTCGAGGTCACATGATTTTCCCTGCCGCCTACATTTATATATTAAACGTCGCACATCTGTGATTTGAAGTGTATTAATTTTTATTAACTATATGATAGTAGTACAGTAATTTTAGCAAATGTTAGTTCATTACATCGCATTATTCCGAAATACTGTTATTAAATGATTAATCTATTAATATATGTGGGTAGGGTCTTTTGAAAAGTATGTATATGTGAGTAAGTCTAAGTTTCAGTACAAAATTAACATAGTAAATATGTAGTATGTAAATATTGGAATCAATTTGTTATGCGTGCACCCGATGCAACAGCGCCTGTTGTTGCCGATGTTATTGTTACACCACTCACCGGTGCCTTTACACCCATCAGAGCACATAATTCATTGCGTATTGGACGAACTTCTAATAGTGGCAATCCCCAATCGGTTTCGGATAATAAATTCAAAATTTCATCCATATGCTCCTCGGAAATATCACATATTTCACCGTGTAATGCCAACGCCTCGTATAGTTTTGTTGCTGTGGTTTTGCGTACGTGGACATGCGTGAGTCCAAGGAAAATGGACATTTTTGAGAGTATCTTCTTCGATAGGCGCGGCACCTGCACAAGCTGACAAAATACATTTATACTCGAGGTGAGTTTGTACAGTTTTTTGTGTCCCTTAATCTCAAGATTTAACAAACGATAAATGTCGTCGGCAAATGTAGATGTCTCATCGAGAAGGACGGAATTAATTGTACCTATCACAGAAAATTCGTATGGAGATGTGCATGTGACAAAAACAACAAATTATATTTACCCGAGGCTATTAGAACGTCCAAGAAATTTAACATAGGATATGTGACTCGCTCATTTAACAGATGCTCTTCGAAGTTCTCCACAATTTCTCCACATAGCCGTGGTACTTCCGAGGCGTGTGAACGCAAAAATTGGAAAAAGGCAGACGATGAGTATTTTATCTGAAATATGACATTTGGTCGATTAGTGTGATAGGAGCCTCGCTAGTATCTCAATCTCAAATAGCTACCAAAGATTCAGTTAACTGGCCAATGCTTGCACTCAGTCCAAGCAGAACACGCTTCGAATATTCTTGCAGCTCGAGTACGGAACAAAATAATGGAAATGTATGATCAGCAAACAGCCACAAGACAGTTGAGGCATCTTCGGAAAATATCTCGCATAGTCGCTGATGACCTTGTATATGAGGAATGCGTGGTGTGGCATTGACTAAATTGCAAAAAAGACGTCCGGCTAATCCACGTGTACGATCGATCTTCTCCACAGCCTGTTGTACAAAGCCGAGCATTATTTTGTGCATTTGCAGCGGTTGAAGTAAATGCTTGGGACAACTTGTTAAAATTTCGTAAAATGCTGTAAATTTCATTTGAGTGAATATTAGCTTGTTTTGCAAATGCAATTTTCATATAGACGTACCCGTCATGGCGACCTCGCGCACCCAAGCACCAATATCGCCTCGATTATCCAGTGTATACTCGTCCATAGCTTCCAGTAGACAATCGATTATTTTGTTAAAGTACTTCGGATTGCCAAATGAAGCTGCAAATCATTTACACAATGGCGTTAAAAAAAAAGAAGTACAAATACAGTATTGCAACAAAAAATATCGGTACATTTCAAAACAATAGCCATTTTTGAAACTCAGACATTTCTAGTGTCAAAATTTCATATTTCGACGAATAGCAGAGATATTGGATGCCGTAGCTCAGCGGTTAGTATGTTGCCCTTCTGATCGTTGGGTCGCCCCAGCTGAAGCGCAACTTTAATTGTGTTTTTTCGAACGCTACCCACCTGTTGGCAAGCAATTACAGTACTGGAAGAGAAACTCTGCTAAAGGGTCCTTCAGGGCCTATAAGTGCCACGCACACACAGAAGAGATATTGCACTTGAAGTGACAGTGCGTTTGTGTCGTCGGTACAAAAATGAGTACCGGACAAAGAGCTAACATCAAGATTTGTTTCAAACTCTTACTGAAACGTTACAATTAATGAACCAACTTTACGTTGACCTTTGTTTAACTCGTTGCAGAGCCCTTTGAGTAGAGTATACATCGTTTCAAAAAGACTGTGAGTACATAAATGAGGTGATCAAATTCTTCGTGGATCAAAATGTAAATGCACAATGGGTTTGAAGTTCCCGTTTTACCACGCAGAACGAATCGTTGTTGCTAAAATTGCATTTTAGCTCTCAATCACTCCACGCATTCGCCTGATTTAGAACCGTGCTAACGAGAAAACATGAACTAGTCTCATTCACCACGGAAATATAAATGAGTACCCATTATGGCAACCTCAATTAGGGGAATTCGTTTGAACTGTTCGAACGAAGCCATGTAGGCCTCGTTTTAGACAAAAAACCTTAATTGAAAGCTCAACATCAAGCGACCGGAATAGATGATAGTAAGAAGTAAGGGATGTATGGCGCAAGGACCAGAACTTCACAACCAAGCTCCTCCAGTTTTCCTCGGGTCTCCAATAATGTGTGTGGCCTCGCGATATCCCGCAGAAAGGTAACATATCGCGATTTCATATATTCTTGTCGCATTCGCTTGATTGATTCGCTTAATTGCTCACGTTCGAGTTCCAAATCGATCGGAACTCCAAGTTCCTGTACGTAATGGACGTCTCTCCCCTACATTCTCACCACCACTAGGGTTATTATCTTCGTATTCGCTGACATTACTATTGCTTCTAGCGTATCTGATCGTCTCTTCCATAACCGTTTTCACTACACATTACCGTACTTGATCAATTTCTCATCAACGGTGATCACTTACGCGGAAGCGATTAGTTGTTGTTGTTGTAACAGACAACGATATCGAAATCATGAATATGTATGTAGGTGAGTTAATAGAGTTGTTGTTCTTCAAATCAACCAGCTCCAGGAAGACGGCAGCCTCCAGGGGGTGCGTACACAGGGCAGAGGGAGCCAAACTGGTAGACCTTCTGGGGCAGGTAAAAATATGACGGGTGTCGTGCGGGCTCTGTTGGCACCACGGGCATCGGTCTGGAATTGTATCAGCCAGCCGTTGCATGTAGCAGTTCAGATAGACGCTCCACCCAGATCTTAGCTGCGCCAAAGTGGCACGAGCGGATCTAGGGTGCTGTTGTTCGCAGTCGGCAATTGGTGGTGCGCGACCCCTCAGCACGGTGTTATGAGCATAACCCTCGATGGCCGCCTCCACCGCGCGTTTCGTTACGATTCGTTTCAGAAGTTGCATGTTTTTCAACCGCTTCAGCAAGTTATTTCATTTGCAAATGTAGTCGAGTAAATTTGTCTCACTCACTCTCGAGTTTCTTGATATGCCTCCGTTGCATTTTTGCCTCTTTGGAAGTAAAACGAAAATTTCACAAACTTCCTCATTGGAAAACTCCATTTTCAAACACGAATAGCTTACAACTGTTAAAGCATATTATGAACTTTCTTCACAAAAAAATATACTCTGAAATACTGTACTCATTTTCGATTCGATTTCAGTCCGAAGAATACAAATTGACCGACCGACTATAAACTAATAAGTTAAAAATTTGATAATTCAATACGATAGTATGGGAAGAAATGTAATGGACAGTTTCACTCGACAGACTCCTTATAATTGTTGTATACCTACGTTGCCTGTTTAAAATTTGATCCGCTCTAATGCATATATTGTATAAGGCTAAGGTTATATATATGTACCTCCAACGTCGCTTTCGTAACCGATTGTACGCACAATGTTGCTCAACGCCTTCACACTATCACGTCTCGATTCACTCCATTTGCACGTTACGATATTCTCATTGCTTTGCGGTGCTTCGCCGGTTTTAATCACAGCTTGTAGCGGTGTTAATGAACTCTTCACTAGGCAATCGAGTATTTCATCAAAATGTGGCACAATCATAAATTCGGGCAACACTCCAATGGCATTTACGTAACCCATGCGAATGTGTTCTTCTAAATCACTTTCAGCGCCTTTTATGTACGAGCGAACGATTCCAGCATTTGCAGTAACACGCTCAGGTGTATTGTAATACGATTTGCACAGTTCACTGAAAGCGGTTGTCGCACAGTCACGAATTACAGCCGTTTTATTTAGTAGACATTTTTCAATTATTTGCTGCCAACAACCTAATATCAGAGAGACATATACACAGATACAATTTAAATGCTCGCCAATAGCCTATTTCAAAATGATTACTTACCAAGGCATTCTGGAGTTGTGTGAATTTTGGCAAGACTGCAATTGCGTATAAAATCGGTGCAACATTGCTTTATTATTTCCCCACTCATTCCTGTAAATTGTATAAGCGTACAAATTGGAATAGTGTGAAATTAATATGTTGTGCTAACCTCTGAATAAGTCGCGTATTAAGAATTTTGCCAACAACTCATTTAAATCGGATATTAATTGATTTGATAGCAGCACTACGTTCTCCTCTGCTTGTTCAAGTTCACGCAATGCCAATGTAATTTCACCGATAGCCAATACACTACCATGACGGGTGTTAATATCAATAGAATCAGTGTTGGTAAAGAGCTGTTTCAGCACCACACTCGACATATACTCGGGAGCACGAAAAGTTAATTTGTACAGCGCTTTTGCTGTTAACTCCCGAATTGCAGTGTCCCAATGGTTTACCTTGCGCGCCACTAAGTGGTCTATTAATGGTTGACGGTACTCCTCATATTGAGCAATGAAATCACTAATATTTAAATAAGAATTCTGTCGCGAGCCGACCGAGTAAAAGTCTGTTGCAGTGGAAATCTCAATGCCATATGGAAAATTGCCTAAACGTCCAACACTCTCTTGGAATGCAGCGGATGCAGCACGTCTACAATTTATTTCTCGATCGAATGCAGCCACGGTTAAAAGTCCAGCTGAAATTTTCAAGACAAACGGTTGAAGGTCCTCAGGATTGTAGGCGCGCGCAAAAGCCCAACACATGTAACAGGCAGCGTCGCGTATGTGCTGTCCCACCGACATATAGCTTTTCATTTCGTCGTAGAATAAGGCTTCCATAAGAAGTGGTACCAGTTCCTCTAGACGATGTGGCAATAAAAGTCCACGTTTGGCGAGTTCAGCTAATGCCAAACACGCGCCATGCCATGCTTCGTGCGGTTCCAGTGGACTCAAAATATCAATAATGGAACCAATAACCTCATCACCTAACTCTCGAGGCAAGCGATTTGTTACACGTCCAATTCCCTTCGCCGCACTCCAACGAATATCACTGCCACCGCTGCGCAGAGCCTGCAGCAACTCTTCGATGATTTCTTCAATTTCCGCGGGTACGATAATTTCTTCATCTTCTTCCACTAGTTCGTTGGCCTCATTGCATTGATTTTCCGACTGCACCATTGCATTTGATGGATGATTTAAATTCGATGCTAATGACCGCGTGCCTGCAATAATAACTGAATCAATCTAAATGTCCTACTAACCGCATATACCATTCTCACCTCGTTTATAACGCCAAAGAGCAACTCTTGGCTTTAAATACACCAGACCAATACGCTGTATAATTTTAATATAATTTTTATATTTTAGAAAATCTTTATTATCCTTGTATTGGCATGATATAATCCACTGTAGTAATTTGTTAACATATGGTAACAAATCTTCGCGCTTCCCATGCTTTAGTATGGCAGCCACCGCTGCTAGCTGACCAAATTTCACATCAAGTGTATCAGCTTTATGTTGGCTAATTACCCAGTCGAAGAAGCTGTTCAAGTATATATCCTTGATATCTGCGCGTATAAAGTACTTTGCAGATAAAAATGCAGAAATACTGCTGCATGTGTCATTCGTCGTTGAGTACAGCTTACACAACTCAAATATGCGTTCCATCTTCGGCTTAGGCCGTGATACAATACAATTTTCACCGTCTACTTTATTCTCCGTCTCATATGCATCCAAACGCGACATATGAAAAGGATTTAATACCAATATGGACATCCAAAGCAACAGCATATATCGGGTTTCCCAGTACTTGAATTCTTTTGGATCTTGAACTTCCAAAAGATTTAACGCAAAGTCCAAATCACTTAACTCATGTGGTAGGAATTTAACCAGGATTTTATATGTGCGTACCTTGCATATAATATATAAATATTTGAAGGCAGCATGCATTTCGGCTTCCGGTGTTGAAGGAAGTCGTATTTTGGATAATAGTCGACGCAAGAGCTCATCTAAATGTGGATCCAACAAATGAGGTTGTTCCTGATATCTAAATTGGGATTTATATTGAATCTTGTTTTACAACTTTGATTGTCGATGACTCATTTACCTGGATAACAACTCAGTGTAATGCTCATAGTCCTTTTCAAAGCCAGGTGAATCGCAAGACTTTATTGTATCTATCATTTGAAGAACCTGTTTCAATTCCGTGAAATGTTCCAGCGTATTAGATGGACGCTCGTCATCCTTTACTTCTTCGCATTGCAGCATTTTGGACTTTTTCTAACGTTTTCCTATTCTATTTTACTGAATAATTTTGTATAATTTTTTATTTTTCTATATTTTTAACAGCCGGCTGCTTCTCGGGTGACGCCTGATGGAATTAAATTAAATGACTGAATACTTTTTCATGTGTTTCAATCTCACTTATTTCTCTTTCATTGATGACACATTCTTGTATTGACAGACGTAAATAACAAATACAATTAAATAAAACATTGAAAACAAAAGACTCATTTATTACTTTTTGATTCGTCCCAACATTAGTAAATGAACATAAAATAGATTTTTTACATATTGATTATTATAACTTTTTACTTAACACTACATTCCCAAAGTGTATGTTTTAAACGAAATATTGTGGCTTGCGTACGGTGATACCATGATCTGTAAGCGCTGGTGTCAAATCTTCAATAGCCAAGGTGTACTTACGATCTTTGTTGGGTTTTTTATCCTTAAAAACGACATCGAAAAAAGTTTACAGCTTTTGCACATGCACAAAGACAAAGAACAAAACAAGCATACCTTATTTGATCCATGTGCACTTGAATGCTGACTATTGCTAGTGCGTGTTTTACAATGTTGCAGTGCGTCGTTAGCAATGTCGGATATGAATTTTTGGGCAGCCACAGACATGATGCGTACAATTCGCGGATCGATAGTATCAAAGCCTGCCTCACGTAAATAACGTTCACTTAGCGCATCTGGCACTGTTGGTATGTAGTCTTCCAGATGTTGTAATAACTCGGTTAATGCTTCACCAGGAGGATCTTCCATTTCCAGTTGAGGGCTCTCTGGATTTTCGTTTTCTTCATTCCCGATAACCATTTTTTCTTTCACGTACTAAGGATCCGTAATATTCGTTCTTTTCGTTGGCTCTGTATACCTAGAAATGTGTTAAAGTACTATTATGTATAACAAAATGCTGATATGTTATCTACTGGCCATATAGGCGACATTACACTTTCAATTTTTAACCCAACGGTGCATAGAATCCATCATATGTTCAGTGTTTTACCTAACAGCGAGTCGCTGTCGCAACGCATTGCCGGAAATGGACGTCAATATTTCACTGATAGCTGTCACCGATGACTCGATAACATGGACCATACATATATCTGCAAGCCTATTTGACTACAAAATTACATCGAATTCCACTATCGCCGTGTATTCTGTCATTTGATTACAATAAAAGCGGCAGCAGCAAAAACACTTGGAAGTGATATATACATTCTTCTCTTTCTCTCAGTATTATTTCTAAAACACAAAAATAATATTATTAATTTGACAGTCAACATTTGGGCATATTACACTGCAGTAAACAGCTTGACTGACAACAACTATTTACACATAACCACGGCTTTCCTACGTAGACGACCGAATTGACAGCAACACTGCGACATTGCGACATAACGACAATTGGCACAGTGGTCGACTTCAATCTATTTATATTTTAACATGCAACAAAATTATATATAAGAAATAACTCTATTGTTTTGTTTTTTTTTTCACCGAAGTACTAAAAATGTATTGATTTGTGAAAAGTTTATTGAAAGTTATTGTGTTTTTTATTTTTGGAAATTGTATTTTAAAGAAATGTTAATATTGTAGTCAGCGCGTTCAGTTTGTTCCATTTGCCGACATCGTCAGAACTTTTGCTCCATGCGCCATGTTGTCGTTCCAATGTTGCTGGCGCAATGAATCTATTTGCAACTTTAGTATACAGAGAACAAAAGGAACTGGAAAAAATTAGATGCAGAATTTATTATTATAATTTTCTTTACTTCTGTTTTTTTAATAATTTAATTTGGATAAGCAAATATAAAAAATAAAATACACAAAACATACAAAAAGCAGACGAAAAGAAAAGGAAATGAAAGTTGTCTGATAACTGATAAACGTCAAAAATGAATGAATGAATTTTGTCATCTATATGTAAAGGGAAAGTGGGAAGATTCAGAATAAAAAATTCTTTGAACATTTGCGGACTCATTTTAAAATTAGATGATGTGACAATTGTTGATGTAACATTTCTATCAGCAGCAAAAAATTCAGTTCATCCGTGCATATCTGAAAACCAGAAATTACACCTACATAATAGAATATAAAAAACACAAATTTTGCGGGTTCAGACAACATTTTAGTATGAATATGAGGGAATGGACTCACACTGAAATGTTTTAGTGTAGCCTTATCGTGAATAAGATCTCTGAAGGCAACAATTCTAATTTCATCTGTCATTTTTATCATAAAAGTTTTGAAAAGAAAAATTGTCAGAAGTAAGGCACGAAAAGCAGCACACATTTCGTTTGTAGCAGCAAGAATACGAAAGTTCTTTGTTTTGTTCCCGTACAAAGCATTTCCGCATTCCGCCGAGTTGAATGAACCTTGGTCGACCACGTGGTCGAATGTTTCCGGGACGTAGACCCGTCCATTTTTTCGTTTGTATATCCCCTTGCTGCTAACCATAAGTCAATTATACAATATATAAGGTAATTATATTTTCCAGACAGGCAGTTAATCGAGTCAATTAAGTTTTTAATTTAACAATCGATATTTGTAATTCGCACACAGTCAGCTGATCGATTAACAAGCTGTCATTAAATAATTGTTGTTGTTCTGAAAAAATAAAGTAAATTAATATCAATTAACTGAATGTCATTTGACCACTAAGCACAGTAAATTCAAAAAATCGAACGAACCTAACATAGTTGCATTTGAATTTTGAGTCGATTAAACGTTCAATTCCTCGCTAATCGAGCAATTAAAAATTTTTATTTTGTAGGATCGATCGTTCTAGGTAGGTAGGTAGGTAGCCAATCGATCTAAATTAGCGCCATAAGTTAGAAAACTTAGCTAATAGCTATTTTTACTGTCTGTCTGAAAATAGTGTTACAGAAAATAAAGAAATGTAAAAACGTGCGATATGGGTAGCAAAGATATAGCTAGGTATAATATAAAATAGAAATATGATTAAGAGAAGAAAGAATTACTCTTTTTTGACATACGCTCAGCTGAAAATCTAATTTCTATAGTCTCCAACGCTACGTTACGTTTCGCTAGTATTGTGTAAAAGCACACTTTCTATCTTGCGTACGTTTTAATGCATCAATGCTATATTGATAATTAATAGTAGTAAACTAGATTCAATTGAAACACTTGACAGTTTGGTGGCCATTTTGGCGGTCGGTGTTTAAAACTGAGAAGCTATTATCCACTGAAAAATTTGTGTACAATTTGGAGGTAAAGGAAAGTTATAATGGAGGATTTCCAAAAAATAGAAAAGATTGGAGAGGGCACTTATGGTGTGGTTTATAAAGGCCGTAATCGTGTAACCGGCCAGATAGTTGCAATGAAAAAAATTCGCCTGGAATCGGAAGATGAAGGAATTCCATCAACTGCTATAAGGTTTTTATACATTTTGTACTTTTCTGGCCTCAAACACTTTTAATATAAATATTTTTTAGAGAAATTTCTTTACTTAAGGAATTAAAACATCCAAACATTGTGTGTTTAGAGGATGTTCTAATGGAAGAAAATCGTTTGTATTTGATTTTTGAATTTTTATCAATGGATTTGAAAAAGTATATGGATTCGATGCCTTCTGAAAAACCAATGGACAGTGACCTAGTACGAAGTTATTTATATCAAATAACCAGTGCCGTTTTGTTTTGCCATCGTCGTAGAGTTTTGCACCGTGATTTGAAACCACAAAATTTATTAATTGATAAAAAGGGCATAATTAAAGTAGCAGATTTCGGCTTAGGACGATCTTTTGGTATTCCAGTTCGTATTTATACACACGAAATAGTTACACTTTGGTACAGAGCTCCGGAAGTTTTATTAGGTTCTCCACGGTACTCGTGTCCAGTTGATATTTGGTCAATTGGATGTATCTTCGCAGAAATGGCAACAAGGAAACCCCTCTTTCAAGGCGATTCAGAAATTGACCAACTGTTTAGGATGTTTAGGTACGTATATATTAAGTTTATACCACAAAACCTATTTAATTTAATATTTGTTGATAATTTATTGTTTGTAGAATTTTAAAAACACCAACTGAAGAAATTTGGCCTGGAGTAACTTCTTTACCGGACTATAAAAATACATTCCCTTGCTGGTCATCGAATCAATTAACAAATCAATTGAAAAATTTGAATGAAGATGGTCTAGATTTAATACAGAAAATGCTCATATATGATCCAGTCCACCGTATATCGGCTAAGGCCGTATTGGAGCATCCATACTTTCATGGTTTCGAGTTAAAATTAATTAACTCTGAATAAAATGTGTATATGATATATTAGAAATATCGTTATATATTTGTTTTTAATGTAATGTAGTTATATGTGCATAAGTAATCTAAGTAGAATTATGAGTTCGCGGCAATGATGTGACACAAATTTTTTAATAATTTTGTTTTTGTGAAATTTAGAAATGTAACTACATCTTGTGAATGTAGAACAATATTTTGAACACCAAATGTGGAAAACAGAACAAAACTATTATTTTTATACTACACCCATGTTAATTATTTACTACATTCATAATTTTAGTATACATTATCTTTATGATTGTGGAGATTATTAATAATTTTTGAGGTTCCATTAAAAAATTCATCAGGATTTGCCTGTAGATTGGTGAAATATTGATTCAATTTTCGCCACATTTTCTTCGAGTTTAAAGAAATTTTAATCGAGCGTAAAGTAGTAATGAAATTAACAAATATGAATCAAATAATTATTTTCGTTCAGTAGATATTATTTACGATTGGCGTTGACCATCTGAAGCAAACTTGGTTTTTCTTTCTCTTTTTTTCTGCACAAGACGTTATAGTCCTATCTTAACGTATATTAATATTATTATACCATGGTCCTATATTAACTTCATGTCCCTTTCGACAGTAACGTTGACAGCATATAATATATGCTGTGCTTGATATTCCTTTTGATTCGGTTGAAATACGAAACGTTTGAAAAAAGACGCACCAAATACACAACGATTTGGAAAAAACAATTAAAAAGCGATTTTTATATTAAGAAAACATTTTCTCAATAAATGGGCTCTGATAATAAATACAAACTACTAAGTTCTACATTGATCGAATTAATTACATTTTTAGTTATGTTTTGAAGAGTTCACTTTAGTTCAGATATTTTGATGTACACTCAAACTTTGTGTTTACACTAGTTAACTGTTGTACAAATCTTTCCGTTCCTTATATATGCTCTATAGGGTACACTGTGGTACACAACAGAGCTATATCATTTCATCTTATAGCGATAGTATATTAGCTGTCATATATAACCGGAATAACACTTACCCAACCAGAATTCACAATTTGTCCTGGTCCATTTGAAATTGCTGCTTATTGCCATTTAGCAGTTGTAGATTCGTACTCACGTTCATCATCCATGATTGAAGATAAAACCATTCAAAGTCGGTTGCTACCCAGAAACTGAGACGTTTAGATCAATTAAAATACAAGTTTCTTATTTTACTTTTATTGAAATATAATTAAATAGTGAAATAATGGCAATAAATAAATTATTTTAATTTTATTGAAATATAATTAAATAGTGAAATAATGGCAATAAATAAATTATTGCATACCTCCAATTTTCACATTCTCCAATGTCTTTCCACTTGCAGCTTGTGGTCCACCGTGTTGATGGTCGTGGAATATCTGGTTAAAAAATGAAAATTTCCATTCCAGAATATACTGGTTCACCATAGCTGCGATTTTCCATATATAGCGTTTGCATCTTCTTCAGCACTCAACATACAAGTAATTCAGCACTCGATTCTTTCAGAACAGCTAAATGAGATTCTTTTAACTATATTCTTTTTTCTTTTCAATCTTTCAATTATATGGAATTTTGATTTTCTCTCTAGTTAATGAGTAATTTTATTTATTATCGAAAGAGAATGCAATTATGCAAAAATCCGTATGTCCTTTATGAACTTCAACATATCTAAATTCAATTTTTTTCTCTAACCACTTTAGATTTATTCATGAGTTTGTGGGTGCACTATTTCTACTTTAATTTTGACTATAATTAGTTTTGTTTTCTAAAAATTATATATATTTTTTGTATAAATTTTCATAATTAATTTTGTATTCAAAAGGAATAGTAGTGAAATAAATTTATTTTTGTAAAACATTTCGATATTTGTTGACCAAAAATCATCTTTAGTTATCCCATTTCGCAGCTTCCCAAGAATGAACGGGTCTATGTCCTGGAAGCACTCGACCATGCGGTCGATTTACCTCATCAGAATACGGAAATCCTTTGTGCGGGAACAAAACAAAGCATTTCCGTATTTTTGCTGCTACAACAACAAAATCCCATTTCGCAAATGTCAGCAACTAGTTGAAATAAAAAATACTTGCAATAATATCTAATTTCAAAATGAAAGAATATTTTATATCAAATAACTTGCTATTTGAACACGACGTGTCCCAAAATACGATTTTGTTCGGGAATGGCTTTGATTCCGGTTATTGTTGTTTTGCATTTCGATTTTCAGAAATGCGCTCCGATTCAAAGCCACCAACGAAAATTATCAGTGAGTGCAAAAAGGCTATTGACGGAAGTTAATTGTAATTTAATTTGTGTTCGATATTGTGGGTTTTTTGACCGTTTTTGTAAATATAAAATTAAATGAACATTAATTTTTATGTTCTCCTACGCGTTTCGGATTGCTTCAATCCATCTTCAGGGAATCTGTATATTTCGAAAAACACATTACTATACATATTACACAATATTCATCTTTATGCATATAAAATATAATATAAAAACATATGTACATATGTAATTTCTTAAATATTTAAAAATCTTTTTCATAGTTAACACTTGTACTGACTTGAAATGTGAGGTTCGGAAAAACTGGCATACAGCAAAAACGATCCATAGTGGCTGGTCAAGAACGCTTTGAATCACACTCTTACAATGTGGAGGAGAAAGTGGAAAGTCACTGGCCTGTACGCAGTGGTAGACGAAGTCTCTGGTTATTATCAATTGGGATTAACGAGGAGACCAACTATGATGTTCCATCAAATTTTTAGTGGTGATGAGATGCCGAGCACTTGAATAGTCAGCTAACGACACCTAAAAGACGTAAAAAAAGCCTTCATTGCAGTTGCAGTTAAACTAATACAATTCACATACATCTTTTTTATAACCTAAATTGTTTCCAAAAAAAAAAAATTATAAATATAAGCCCCAAAGGGCTATTTCGCGGAGCTTATATTCCAGTACTGTTGTGCGTGTTAATTTATGGACAGTATTAGAAGGGACCGACTTATTTTAGCCGGTTCCGAAAGGAAGAATCCTTCTGAGCTTTGTCTTTTTAGAAGCATTTCCATGGCAAATTGTTACTGCCGGAATAATTATCAATTGCTTGCGAACAAGTATGTACCGTTCGAAAGAAAAATCTTTTCGATATTAAATTTATGATTCATCCGCGGATTGAACCCACCTCCAGATCAGAAGATCAACGCACTAACCACTGAGCTACGGCACCCAAATTTTTAAAGAAACGGTTAAAACATTTATTGAATTCATCTCATAAAAATTTAGCTGAAAATGTTTCACGGCTAGCAAAATCTGGTAAAAGAAATGAAAACAGTTGGCGAAGAATTTACCGCAGTATTGAACCAGTAAACATTACTTTAGAGAATATAAGGAAAGAGTCTAAAGAGCGCCGCCTAAAAACACAATAAGCTTCGGCTGAAAAAATCTCAATCGTCTAAAAATTTACCATATTGAAACACTTTGGACATAGAACAAAGCTCGTTGCGCCGATTTTTAATTTTGGATTGGACTTTCGGCGCAAATTTCCAACCGTTGAAGCGATAACATCAGTATTAGGGTTCTTCGATATTGTTTGTTCAAAAAGTTTCATTTTTTAAATTATTCAGCTAATCACTTTGCTTAAACAAAATTATTATTAATCGAAATCGGAATTATTCGATTAATCAAAATATTTTTCACCTTTATTTTTTCTTTGGTTTTGAAATTTTTTTTTGGGAATAGAAATTTTAAACGCATTCTCATATTCGTAGCTTTGGAAAGCTTCCTGTCTACTTTGTATTGGAAAAAATTTTATTCGAATAATTTTGTTCTGGTTAATCGAATAATTTCAATTTATTAATATTCATAAGCATGATTATTATAAAATCAGTTGCACGGGCCTATTTTATTCCAAAATTCCAATTCCACTGTAATATTTCAATTCCAATAAAACCAGCGCAATTGCACTAACGTGGACATTGCGTTGATAGGCAGGATACTTCTGGACAGGCCAATATGGTCAGGCACTTACAGGGGCAACCCATGGTGTAATAATACAAGAAAGAGCCATTAGGGCGAGTTCTCACTAATGAAGGAAAAGAAGTAAATAAAACAAACACAAACACATGGGAAAAGAAGAAAAAGAGTAGGAAAGAAAACAACAGAAGTAGAAGGAAAACAACAAACACACTAGTTTGACACTATACTGTAACGAGTATCGATGATTATTATGAATAGCACGAATAATGGCAGCATCGAAACGAATGTCAATAAAAAGGAGTAGGCGATAACTAGAACAAGCGAACGAGAAAGAAAAAGAAGAAACTCGAATACGATAAAGGAAGATTCTGAAGTGTTGCCACAAGTGATCGTGTAAACATTGATACAGTATCAGAGGTAAAAGTTGCAGGTACATTAAGGCGTTATTATAAATAATTGATTGTAAATAGAGTTGATTAAATAAATTGTTGTTGTATATAGTTGTACAAAATAAGTGTTGCAATTATTATTGATAGAATCTTGTGATCGAACAAGGTTGATTCAAATAGATTAAACGTTCACAAAATAAAAATATAACAATACTAAGCCAGGTTGGGCTGGGCCATATAATGTCAGAATGTTTAACAATTGCTCCACCTTTATTATTAACCCAACGGTTGCCCCCATCAAGTGCCGTTTAACGGCAACTACATTGGTGTAATGATTCATCCATTATTCCATTTTTCTCGCATTTGCATCAGTCTTACGTCACAGTGCTCACAATTCCTCTCTGATGGGCGTAATCTCTAATTCTATTACTCTTGATTACAAGTGATTGTTGTTACATTGATGCCAAATTTCGTACCACGATATGATGCACTTGCTGTATGTTATTAGGTCACAATTTCTATATGTAAATTGTGTTTCTATAAACCAAAACACAAGTGTACGTGTGGTAAATCAAATATCTAGAAATCGTAATATTGTGTAGTTTCAGAGTTATCAAAGTAATCGTGATGCATTAAATTTTAGTTGCTTTCATATTATTGTGTTATACATTGGCTTTTTGTCTATATGAAATTGCATAAGGCAACTAGGGTGAAATTGGTCTGACTGGTGTCAAGGATAGCAATCACGCCGAGTCTCCACTGGCCTACTTTCATCTGTCATTTTTAATGCCAGATATAAGTTTTATCATAGGAATATTTGTGTGTGGGCAAATTTTATTTTGATAAAAGCATTTGAATGATGGTATCAAAAAAGTATGTTCGCTGCATTGAATCACTTAAAAAATCAAAAAGTTGACGAAGAAAAGCATGACATTGCAATGTCCAGCACTAGAATATTGACATCCTTTTTAATGGAATTTGACAGTAGTCATGAAACGAACAGTTGCGTGTCGAAATGTTGGGTTATGCTCGTTATTTTAACTATTTTTCCGTTTTTAATTCTCCGAGATAAAACTCAAGAAAACAAAATGGGCACCGACCGAATTTTGCGTTTAATTTGAAGATAACGAATAATTGGCTATCAAACTAGCAAACTGACACTTCGTGGCAGCAATATTTATCAAGATAATTATTGCGTTTCTATAAGCAATGTGATGTTAAGTAAGTGCCTGTTTACATTAGATTTCCCATGAACGATATATCCATGAACGCTGTGTTCACATTAGTGCAATTGCGCCGGTTTTATTTCAACAGTGGAATTGGAATTTTGGAATAAAGTAGGGCTATACAATTAATCGTTTGTTCAAAAATATTGATTAATCAAAGTATTCTATTAATCAAATATGAAATTAAGAGAATTATCATGATTTTAATTATTCAAAAGGAAATTATTCTAAAAAAAATTTCAAAATATTGATAATATTTCATAAATAAAGAAAAAATAAACATGAAAATGATTGCGATTAATCAAAATTCTGATTAATCGAGTAATTTCAATTTTGATAAATCATACTTTTGATCAAGCGAATTGATTTGTCGAATAATTTGATTAATCAGCCTTTTTGAACAAACAATTAATCGCACAACCCTAATATAGAACGCTTCTTATTGATGTTATCGCTACAACGTCTAAAAATTTGTGAGCAGAGTTGTCATAATCGGAACACTTTGGACATAGAACATAGGTTGTTGCGCCGATTTTTAATTTTGGATTGGATTTTCGGCGCAAAACTTCCATCACTTTCTTACTGACTACTTTTCTACCTATCTCGCTCGCACAGTTGCGCCTGGGCAGGCTAATGTGAACAGGCACTAAGAGTGCTTAGTAATACATATCGTCGGTGCATACGAAGAAAGACGCATGAGTGGTTTGTCAGCGAAAAAAGGTGCGTAAACATAGTTGACAGCAAAGAAAGCGTCGGCACAGTCGTCTCACCGACTTGTAGTAATTAGTGTATTTTATTTTTTATATATTTTTTGTTATGGATTTTTTGAAGGAGTGTAGTGATAACCATACCGCCGTCAATTACATGGACGCGTTTTTTCTTCGTTGTCAATTAAATTTACGCGTCTTTCTTCGCCGAAGTTTTATTCACTCGTCAAATTTTGACCGTGCGTCTTCGTATGCACTGACGATATAATGACGCGTCATTCAACAACAATTGCGTTGCTTTGACAGCCAACAATGATAATGTAATATCCTCATAGAACGTATAAAGTATACATTGGGTTTCGGCCATGGAGTTATAATACAGAGTAGAGCCGTTAGGGAGAGTTCTTACGAATGAACGAGAAAAAGTAAATAAAACAACAGAAAGCACATGGGGAAAGAAGGAAAAGAAGTAGAAAAGCAAACAACAGAAATAGAAAAAAACAACAAACACTCTAGTTTGACACTATAAGAATCCAATTTCTGACAGTATATAGCGCAGCCATGAGGAATCTTTTACAATTGCTCTACCTTCTATTAGAATTCCCTGGGTCTATTAAAAAATTGTTTACATTTGCGCTTCAAGTATCGATATTCGATATATCGCCCTAGTGTAAAATTATTTTATATCGAATCAGTTTCACGTGTAATACGGAAGGACAATAATTCCTTTTAAGTAAATTTGAAATGATTGGTACAAATTTTGGAATATTTCGACCAAGTTCAAGTGCAGGTGGTAGTGCAAGTGGAGCTAGTGGTGGTGGTGCTGGAAATGATGAGCGTGAACGACCACACCAATTAAGTGATTTTATGTTGCAGTTGGAGGATTACGTACCTACGGTACCAGACGCAGTAACCGCACATTACTTGAACTCTGGCGGTTTTGAGTCAAATGATCCAAGAATAGTAAGACTTATTTCCGTAGCAACACAAAAATTCATTTCAGATGTGGCTAATGATGCATTGCAACAGTGTAAACTCAGGTGTAACAACCAACATACCCCATCTGCGCCAAAGGTAAGTTAATCCTAAATCATAGAGCGAATAGTTTATGTTTTTTTATTTCGAAGGGTCAAAAGCCATACAAAGATCGAAAATACACATTGACAATGGAAGATTTGGCACCCGCTTTAACAGATTATGGCATAACCGTAAGAAAGGCACAATACTTTCCCTGATTTTAATAAATTGCACTATATTAAGTTGAAAGGAATTATAATAATACAATTAAAAGAAATAAAAAATGCATATATTTATAGTTTTGTTTTAATAATGCACATATACAGTGTTGATAAAAAATACTAGTGTCCAATACGAATTAGTATATGCTCATACGTATAATCAAACTTAAAGTCAATAAGAATCAGATTTTGACAGATTTTTGTAAGGGAAATATGTCTGAGAGGTCGATTCTAACTTTAAGATGATCTTAACTTTGACTATAACTACGGGCCAAAGTGTTTAATTAGGAAATCATATAAATTTACACATACGATTTATTGGCATGTTATAAAATGTTTGAAAGAGCTTATACTACCACCAGCTGTTATAAATGCTAGAACACCCGTGAACATTGTAACACTATAGCTAAACAGCAGTGTGACAAGATACATTTCGCTTGTATTTAATAATGTAATCCACGAAACAAGCAAATGTGTAGTCACCACATGAGCTATGTGTAAATAATTCCAAGTGTCAAGAGCGTTGAAAAATATTACGTTCCAAAATGTATGCAGTAGTATGATGCAAAGCGCCTGTGCTGCGGACGCCATAAAAAATAATTCCGAACCACCTTTAAGACCCATTGTTCCTGGACCAGACTAAGATAAAATTACAAATTATACCATGACTAAATATATTGTCATAAATTATTTTTGAATTACCATATCTGCTAGCACATTGACTAGGGCGAACAGCCCAGATATAATACCAAATCCTAGGCCAGATACATAAGCCAGAATGTGTTTGTTTTCTGTGACACGAGTATCCTCAGCTACTGTCTGAAGAAATATTATTCATCGTTGACCTTATTTTGACATTTGCATTGATCACCACCAAAAATTCTTTACCTGCAGTCCTTGTTCCGTACGCCTTAAAATTCTATAAACAATATAGCGGAAACCTTCTTGAAATAACACGGAGAAAGTTACACCAAATGCAAGGAAATCACGTAGCGGTACCACAGCAAACCACAGTACAGACGATGCCAACAAGGAAAGTAACCAGAAAAAGGCAGCCGCTATTAGTATGATTATGCGTATGGGATCATTGGCTACTGTGAAAACGAACATAGTGAATGGTAGGCCAAATGCAATGCAAGTACATCCGAAAAACTCGGGCAACGTCATAATTTTTGTTGGACTACTGCAAATAACAACTTGTGAGTAATACAATGGTGGAACAACTTTCCACGAGATGAATATTAGCCGTGTTTTATTTGACACTTATACACAATTAGCAAACAAATGGTGATGGTGATGTTTATTTCTACTTAGCCAATGATTGTGAATAAATACCGATGTTGCCACAGTGCAGTTTGTTGTTTGTTATCGATAT
This sequence comes from Megamerina dolium, assembly GCA_963854835.1. Taxonomy (NCBI): domain Eukaryota; kingdom Metazoa; phylum Arthropoda; class Insecta; order Diptera; family Megamerinidae; genus Megamerina; species Megamerina dolium. The sequence goes on along the minus strand of OY978529.1, from coordinate 47,302,632 downwards.
TAGTGCTCATATCAATATCAATGTTCTCCGATATTAATGTCAAATTTTCGATTTGAAATACCAAATTTTTAATACGTGTAGTACGTGCAATTGTTGATGCACACAAAAACAACTTCATTTGATTTGGCAGCAAAACATTGATAGAGTAATATCCCCAATAAGATCTAAATATAATTTATCCGCAGAATGTTGGGCCCGCAGTTATAAGCAAAGTTAGAATAATCTTATAGTTGGAGTCGACTTGTTCGCGAAATTTCCTATTCAAAAATTGTCGAAAAGTCGATCCTAACTTCAAGATGATTCTAACTTTGACTATAACTACGGTGCTTGGATAACACTCATATATAATAAACTTCAATAACATGAAGTTTAGTATTTCATATGTTCTTATACAGCCGATTTCACTCTTACATTGAATGCTGTTAATAATGTTGTTAATAAACTAATTTTAAAATGCAGCAAGATAAGATGTACTGGAGTGCAAGAAAAGACAGCTGAACAAGTAATAGGTTGATCTTAGTTTAATCTAGCTAGATTGAGTGTTTAAACTTTGTTTAAAATATGTTGAAATTTGACTGAAATACTGAAAATCGAGTTTAAACGACAAATAGAGATAATGCCGCACTGAAAAACTGGCCCTAACTAGCACCAGATGAAGTGTGTGCGCTGTGTTAGCAAAATCATGGGGATTAATATACAAGAAATCGATTACGTCGTAATCCTATGGCCCCACGGCAGCGAAATCAAGTGGTTTTCAGCTCATTCGTAATAATCTCTGAAAACCAGTGATTTTTGTGTATTTTCATCTTCTAAGAATTGTTCAAGTTCATTACGAACAAAGTAGCAATAATCGCAAAAACACATCGAAACCATACTTCTAAAATGAATAATCTTGTACTTGAGTTCTAAAGGTGTGCATGGGTTCTCTCATTTCTTCTCTTCACACCAGTTACCCGTTTCAATGTATGTAACTTTTTCAATCCGTAAACATAAGAGTATACCATACAGAGTGTACAGAGAATTAGAGCAATGGGTAATACCAGTACTTGGTTGCTCCCTGCAGCACACATCCAATTCCTTATTTCACACACTTACACTTACTCGATCAGATAAGTGTACCAAGTACCAAGTAAATTAGGTAAATCTACTTAGTGTTTTTGCGTATTAATTTATTATAAAAGAAATATTTAGATAATATGGAAGGAAAGGTGGCAAATGCAGTACAATAACATGAAAATTTTATCGAACAAAGTCCATAAAATTCAAATTTAAAGTGCGTACACAATTTGATTTGGTAACAGCAGCAATTGGTGTACTTGGTGTGTTGCACTCAATACCTATTGTACTCAATATTTGATTTCTATCCTCAACGTGTACCTATTTGCTATTGCACAAAACAACCGGTGTAATAGCCTAGACAGACGGCAGCCTAATTCCGGATTACCTAGTTAATTCGAATTAACTCGGGCATTAACTGCAGCTAATCCGCATAACCTCTATGAGTTATAGCCTAGACAGACGGCAGCCTAATTCCGGATTACCGAGTTAATTCGAATTAACTCGGGCATTAACTGCAGCTAATCCGCATAAACTCTATGAGTTAATTCTCAAAATAAAAGGGGATTAGGGCAATTTGCTATGGCAACACTGCTGAAAATTGTCTATTGTGAATTTTTCTCCATCCATTTTACAAAATATTAGGTATGTTCGCTAACAAAAAACTTTCAACAATTCTTAACAGTTTTCAACATAAAAAGCGTTGGCAAACAAATAAATCCAGCTGTCAATTACGAACTGTGAATGTCAATTTACAAGTTTCTTATAGTTTTCAGTTCACGTACTTTTTGTAGATTTTCTCATATCGAGAGTGACAGATGACAGAAATTGATAGTGATTGTAATGTAAGTGAGCAGACCTAATAAAACAGCAATCAGCCGTTTAGTTAATCCGCAATACTGCCGTCTGTCAGGTTATTATTTTATTCGGATTAAGTGCGACGGTAATCTGGAATTAGGCTGCCGTCTGTCTAGGCTATTAATTCTCAAAATAAAAGAGGATTAGGGCAATTTGCGATGGGAACACTGCTGAAAATTGTCTATTGTGAATTTTTCTCCATCCATTTTACAAAATATTAGATGTGTTCGCTACGAAACACTTTCAACAATTGTTTACAGTTTTCAACATGAAAAGTATTTTTTTTTTTTTTTTCAAGCTTTTTTATTGGATCTCTCTAAAATTACTTAGAAACTAACAATAAGTATTCAAATCTTACAAACTAAATAAAATTGTGTGATATTCCCAACGTTCCATCACAATTTGTTGAGTCACGAGGTATAGCAATTTCACAGCATATTCAGTGTGTCTTTCCTTTTTAATCGACGATGCCCCGTGCTCAGCAACAATTGCCTAGCAAGGGGATTCGGATGACTGTGTAATTTTTGAATGTAGCTTCTGCAAGACATTGCAACTTCCTCAGAAATTGTGGGTACATTTAAATCTCGATGGATGTTAACGTTCCTCATATACCAAGGCGCGTTTACAATAATTCGCAGACACTTGGATTGTATTCGCTGCAATTTTTCGATATTTGAGGGAGATGCGGTGCCCCAAAACTGAATACCATAAGTCCAGATTGGCTTCAGGATTGCTTTATATAATAGCACTTTGTATTCGAGATTCAACTTTGATCTTTTGTGTATCAGCCACCATAACTGATTAATTTTAAGCTTGATCTGAGTTTTCTTTGCCTCTATGTGATTTTTCCAGGTCAGCCTTCTGTCGAGGTGAATACCCAAGTACTTTGTTGAGGAACATTGTGGAACTGATTGGCCATTAATTTTAAGTGGGGGACATGTATCTGGTCTTAGCGTGAAGGTTACATGTACGCTCTTTGATTCATTGACTTTTATACGCCATTTTGCTAGCCAGATTTCGAGAGAATCGATATGAGTCTGCAGGAGTTTAGTAGCTTCTATGGGGTTAGAGCGAGAGCACAATATTGCCGTATCATCTGCAAAGGTCGATATAAATGTATGGTTATTGCTGGGCATATCTGTAGTGTATAAGAGATACAGTAAGGGGCCCAAAACGCTTCCTTGAGGAACGCCAGCGTGAATATCCAATGGATTTGTTGTGTAATCCTTGTGATGTACTAGAAATTGTCTTTTCGTGAGGTAGCTACTAAGCAATGAGGAGACATTTGCAGGCAGTAATAGTTTGAGTTTGTAAATAAGGCCATCGTGCCATACTTTATCGAAAGCTTGAGTGATATCAAGAAAGACAGCTGAGCAATACTTTTTTTCTTCAAAAGTGTTCCTTATCAGAGTTACAATGCGGTGGACTTGTTCTATTGTGCCGTGCTGTTTTCTAAATTCAAACTGATGTTGAGGAATCAGTTGGTTGAGGTTAATAAATGGAGTTATATTCATGACAAGTAGCTTTTCGAATACTTTAGAAAGTAGAGGCAGGAGGCTGATAGGTCTGTACGATGCAACTTTTGTAGGGTCTTTTCCTGGTTTTGCTATCACAATAATTTTTGAAGTTTTCCAGCATTTGGGATAGTGTTTAATACGAAGGATAGCATTGAAAATGTGCATCAGATGAATTACTGAAGCCGGAGGTAGCTCTTTTATCATTTTACCGGTAATTTTATCTGGACCAGGTGATTTTTTTGGGTTTAGATCTTTATAAATTGCTTTGAATATGTCCTTTTTTTTAATTTTGAGCGTTATTGAGCAAGGTTGAGAAGTTAATATTGGTAATGAGGACTGTGAAGAGGGTGGATTGGGTGTAAACACACTTTTAGGTGGTTTGCAAAAGCCAAACCCTTCTCACAGTTGCTTCTAGCCCAGTTACCGTCACTCAAACGGATGGGGGAATCAGTGAGAATTGGCCGATTTGAGTTTTTTGCTGATTTCCACAAAGAGTAGTCTGACGCTTCACCAGGTGTTAATTTCGCTATGTGCTCTTCTAACTCTTTGTTGTTTTTATTTTTTAAGGCTTGCTTTAACTTTCGAGTGCAGTGCTGTAGCTGTGTTTTCAGATTCGGTGATCTGAATTCTGAAGTATTGGCGAACAAATAAATCCAGCTGTCAATTATGAACGGCGAATGTCAATTTCTAATAGTTTTCAGTTCACGTACTTCTTGTAGATTTTCTCATATCGAGAGTGATAGATGGCAGAAATTGATAGTGATAGTAATGTAAGTGGACAGACCTAATAAAACAGCAATCAGCCGTTTAGTTAATCCGCAATACTGCCGTCTGTCAGGTTATTATTTTATTCGGATTAAGTGCGCCGGTAATCCGGAATTAGGCTGCTGTCTGTCTAGGCTATAATAAATTCTTTGCCCACTTACCTATACATATTGCTTTTTGAGTAAGCAGTACTCAAAATAAAAGAGCGTGTTGAACCCACTATTGAGTATATCCATGCAGATGTCTATTGAGTACAAGAGAGACAGAGGGTGTATTCTAGTATCTTATGTGTATGGCGATGTGTTAATAGTATGCTTACACATAGAGATTACAACTAAATTACGAAAATCTATCTACCCCTGTACATAGTAAGATTTACTTCTAAAGGGATTGTCAGTTGTCCAAATTTAACGCCAATTTTAATTTTACTCCCTTCTTCACGAAATAATCGATAAAAAACAGAGTTGCATAGAGGAAATCTAACAAAGTTATCGGGATTTACACAAAATCCTAGATTATGGTGGTAGTAATTTTATATGGGAAATCTACTTGTTCGAAACTAGATTTGAGTGATAGCCTCAAAAATGAAGATAATCACGTATGTGTAAACATACTATAAGCATACTATAAGTTTACTCCAAACATTGTTGTGGAATGTTTGGTCAATTGTTTTTGCGATAACTCTATGTGTAGAGATGATATTTTCGACGAATGAAATATCGAGAAAAACATGCTGGTTCGATAAAAGTGTTACTTTCTTACCATTTAATTTTAATTGAGTCAGTAATTATGTTCTTTTTTATTTTAATTTTCATATCATAAATAATTTTTCCTTGTGTTTTGTTCTATGAAATTTGTGTAAAATTCTCTTAAAATATGGTAAATATCGATTACACCATTACAATCTCCAAAGCTTGAAACAAGATCGAAATTTTGCATCTTTCAGGCTTTTCCGATTTCTGATGTGGAGTAATTTCCATAATATTGCATTAAATCATCTTTCAGACTGAAAAGCCTGGTATGGAGCTGCAGCTTGACTAGGCATCTAGACAGGCAAGAGTTTTTATTTTGATAATATTTTCAGACAATATATTGCCAATAGAGACAGGTTAATATTGAATTTGGTCAACTGGAAGATATGGATATGGATATGGAAGAAAGGCAAAGAAGTGCTTTAATTTATTTAATAGAATAATTGGCTGCTAGTAGTAAGCAATTTGCAGAACGCCAATTTTGAAAATATCGATAAATAACAGAGTTGGAAATAGGAAAATGTTTGGAAATTATCGGGATTTTCACAAAATCGTAGATTATAGTGGCAGTAATTTTATATGGGAAATCTGCTTGTTTGAAACTAGAGGAATGTCTAAACATACTATAATATTGCATTTCTTGCCAACATAAAATATTTTTCATATGTCTCGCTCTAACACATGGGAAATTGTATACTAGGTGGCTCGACGTAAAGTCGAGCGCCAATTGTGTATCGATAGTGCCATCGATAGTTTGCGAACTCTAGTGTGAGCGACATACATTACTATAAATATTCTATGTCATCACCTAGTAATTGCAACATTTTATTTGTAAGGTCGATTCTGTGAGGTGATATATATTTATATGCTTAAACCAATTTAAATTAATTACAATTAAAGAGTGGATTCATTAATTAGCTGAGAGTAAGAAAATAGAAAATAAATACAAATATATTAAATGGCACATCGATACTTAGTAACTAATTACCTCTAAACTAATTAGGTTTTAGTACTGCATATGTTAACTGCAACAACAACTATATTTATCATATTTACATGAATTGATTTTGTTGTTCCTTTTTTTTTCATATAGTGCGTGCAGCTATGACTAGAAGAATTCATATACAACCTTTAAATGAACCAAATAATTCAGAAGACCTTATGGATAGTCCCGAAGAAATTGAGACAGGCTCATTGGCTATACAAAATGCATCCGAGAAAATAGATCGAAAAGGTAAGTTGTAAATATAAAGTAATATCGAATATATCATCTACTGATGTCGTTATATATGTATTCATGTTCACAGGCCTTTGGGTGCGGCCTCCTTCCAGTGTTGAACAATTATTGCCAACCGATGGTTCAACTATATTGCGTTTCGAAATTTGTTTGGCTCGTGTAATGCCACCGGATGGTGAGGATCCAACTGTTAAGCGTTACGTAGTATACGACCTCTCTGTGCGTCAAGATTCTTCAGTAATCGATCATCATCCTGTAATCATTACACGTCGATACACTGACTTTCGCCTTTTGTACACAACGCTAAAAAAGGAATACCCGAATGAAATGGCTTCTATTTATTTTCCTAATAAGGTGCTTATGGGCAATTTCTCGATCGACTTGATTGCCGAAAGAAGTGCAGCGTTCGAGGTTTTTCTTGCACACGTTGCCGGACATAATATCTTACGTGAGACACCATCATTTTTGAATTTTCTTCAGGCGCATGAGTTGACTAAAGCATGCCTCTTACTTGATGAACGGCGTCATGAAAGCGCAATACCATTGTTAGAAGATTGCTTCCGTTTATTGAATAAAATTTTCATGGATCGCTCACGACCTGTGCTATTGATATTGTGTCGTTTAGTTGCCGCTTGTACTACGACACCAGTACCACATCAAAACGCAGTGCGTTGGGCTAATTTGGCTCTCAATCGTTATGATACATTATGCGATATTGATCTTTTACCATTGTATATACCGTTATTACACACATGTACACATTTGTGGTAAGAAAAATTATTTTTTTTTAAATCTTGGTGTCCATGTATTTAGTCTGGTTATATCATTTAAGGTGGCAGAAAGGACGAGATCAAAAACCAATTGTTAGCCGGTTAGAGGAGATGTCTAAAAAAGGCATTAACACTAGTAACAATATTACACTGGTTCAAGCTATACATAAGCTTGATCCCCGTACTGAAACCATATGATCATGCCTTGTGCATACATATACCAACCAGATATATAATATAAATCTCATAAAGTAGTGATTTTTCGCTGTCTTTTTTTATTAACTATTAAGAAAAAGTATTTTTTTGTGAATTATTAATTAGTTTGTACTGTTCTTCATTTTGCAGAATTTTGTTATTTTTATATAAGTATTTTAATTAACAACATTTACTATATTTGTATGTATGCATGTACATACATTTTTTTATAACTATGGTATTTATCATCATTGTGGCTATATTTTAATATAATATCATCGACAAACTATGAACAAAAAAAATGTAATGTAGGTAAAAGAGATTGGGTAGTATAGAGCCCTAATATAAATATTTTCTATATAACTAATCTAAGCATTTTTACTAAAAAAATCAGCAACTGAAAGGATCGATGAAAGTTTATTTAATAACTCAGTCGTCCAGAATATTAAAAAATTTTTGCAATCAACGTAATTATGAGGACACGGCTCTATTTCCTCCCGCTGATTAGAGAAACAATGGAGAATGAATTTTCAATTTTCGAAATTCGTTTGTCTGCATCTTGTAATTCAATTTTGAAAATTTCCTTTATTTTCGGGGCTGTCAAAGAAACCAAATAGTTGGTGGTTCTCTTCACTAGAAGATATGAACCCGAAAATGTTTCTACATTCGTAATCAACAACACATGCCTCGAACTTAAAGATGCTAACTTTTTAGAGCTAGTGGTTTTGAACGAGAAACCGAACATTATGAACAAAAGTCATCAACAGCACTTAATGTCTGTAACAGGGCACTAGGTAAGAAATGGGAACTTAAACAATACAACTCGCTTGCAAAAGAATGCAGCTATAATTGCAAAATAAATAAAGCGTTTCTAACTTGAAATGCGATTTTATCTAGAATGCATTTTTCTTTTTGACTATTTTTCAAATAGATACATACATATTTTTTTTTAGTCAGGTTTTCAGTCATATTATTTGTTTTTAGAATTATTGTCTGTAATATACATGTTACAGACAATAATGTACTCACTTTGCCTTCCGAGAGATACAAATATAGTATTACACCACAAATTATTTGTCGTTATTATTGTTATTACGACCTCGTTTAAACTCTGCCACCCAATATTTTATGGTCGTCAACGAAGGAGCAGACTCCCACAGAGTAGAATCTAGTTCGGCTCTAGTATTCGTTGGACTGAGACCTTTCAAATGCAAGTATTGAATTAGATAATGGTGATCAATTTTACATTTCCTTAATCGAGAAACAAACAAAAAACCAGCATTTTGAAAATTTTCGTGTTTAAAAATAAGAATATGACTTATCTTTTTCTATTTTCTTAATGTTGTAAATATTTATATTGTTCTGTTTCAAATCGAAAAATTACGCTAATCGAATTTCGCTGTTCTGTGGTAATAGAGTTTTAATTTGTTCGCAGCTAGTATTTAGGTATGAAAAGATTGCTTGAAAATTTCCTAAATGCACTATTCACACTATTCACTACCATATTCCAATCATTTAGGAAAAGTCACAATTTAGATACCAACTTAGGCGACCTCACACACACCCTAAAACGTCTTTATAAAAAATTGTAAATTAAATGTAAGTTATTTTTGTTTTAAATTTTAAAACCTAAAGACTAGAACGTCTTTTTAAAAAATAACTTACATGTAATTTAGAAGAGACGACAAAATATATAAAATGCGATGAATAAAAAAAAAATTAAGTATCCTGCAGTAAGTGTTATCATGCATATTCGATTCTTTTTTCCTCTAGAAGTATTACATTTTGCTCCTAAAAGGTATAAACTGTCAAAAAATTCTCAACGCATGATCGTCAAATCTCCTGTGATCTTTTCGGTCAGCTCTTACGCTCTTGCTCTCGCTCTCAATTTTTCATTTTACATTGAAAACAAAAACAACGCGTGACGTGATTGTTGCCGAGACCGTCAACATAATAGCCGCCTTACAAAGTGATTGGAACAAGTCTCTAATGCAGCATAACGTGATAAACGTCGTGTCAGCGGATTTAAATTCTTGTGGCAATGGTTAGGTGTTAAGTAGAATCAAAAGTGTAGTTATCCTGAAGTCAAGAACAAAGCTCGAAGCAAGTAAATAAATAGAAAAAATAACTATTTGGTTTAACTTAATTAAATTTCATTTTTCATTACAAGTGGCCGGTCCCATCTCTAAATTTTTGGCGCTCCCTATAGGAAGCACCTTAACTTTCATATTAGTGCATATTCGTAGTTAACTAAGTTATTGGGAAAGAAATGAGCTGGTATTAACGGAAGAACTCAAACCGAGTGATGAGGTATCACGCTGTGTTGCCATGGCCATACGCTGATAACGTGCTATGTGATCCAGAGAATGTGGTAATATAGGACGCACTGTATGAATCTCTAATAATGTGAGATTGTCAAGTTTAGCATATGTTCCTTCACCCTTAATAAACGTATCGATGGAAGTACGTAGTTTTGATTCTCGTATATCAAAAATATCTTTAATAATGGTACGAATTTCTTCACACCGCGGTACATCATCTGGCGCAGTACTTAAAATCAGTTGTGCCTCAACCATATAGTGTTCGCTAGGCATTTTAGTAAAATATCTACAAATTATAAATAGCAAGTAAATAAACTGATGGTTAGGTCAAATATCCATGCTCACTTTGACTTTTTCTCTTCCTCTTTAATCTCTTCGAGTAAATCTATATCCATCCAGTCTGGTGGTACAATTCTACATTTCTGCTGCTTTCGCAAATGAATAGCAAGCCAAAGTGGTACATGCACAGGTAATCCCGCTCGAAATGGTCCAACACTTCCAGATATCAGATGCAATGTATCAAAAGAGAAATTCGGTATTACACCAATTATGGACTTTTCGCCAATAAACTCAATAACACACGGATCCATTAATCAAAGGCAGATGTGGGACTATATATTTACAATATCTATATAATTTTATCAATAGTATTCGTGGGAATAGTTTACAGATCGATGATCGATTCGATCGAATTTAGAGATGGGATTTGGGGTACTTTTCCTGCTTTCATTATTTAAAAAAATAATCGATTATATCCCGAGGTCGGAGTACACCATCGAATGAAACACCAGTCCTATTCCAGTTTACTCTTTCGTTTAACCTCTAACTTCTTCGCTGAAGCTCTAATAATAATTTATTCGTTATTTGCTGGATTTTAAGTTTCGCTTAAACTCCAAAATCGAAATATATTACCATAGAAAATAACAATCTAGAAAAAAACAAATTTTTTTCCTTTATCGCTTTTCTTGATCAACTTTAAGCAGTTATTTAGCGCTAGAGTTTTTAAGCGCTTCAATGTTTTTATCAAGATCAAAAATGCCCACACACAAATATTGCCACTGATAAGACTTATATCTTTCATACAAAATAACAGATGGTAGCTAATAATTTTTGCCTGTCGATGCACGGCATTAGCTGTTAGTTGTGGAAAATGGTATTGTTGGAGTGAGGTTTACTATTTGTTATAAAAAACAGGCAAATAGAATGATATGGTCCAGCAAGAGACTGCAATTAATTGAAATGTTGTATATTATTTATCTGTTGTTCTATATGTTACCTGTTGCAACAGTCCTATTCTAATTCATTTTCTTTATTTTTTATTTCACTTATTTTCTTATTTTGACAGTCAGTTGCATATTTCGGATATCTCGCTTATTTTGCAATTGCAACAATTCGAAATAGATATGACGTATTGTTGGCTAAATTTGTTATCGGTTATCGACAAATGGAACATATGATGGCTATAGTTTTAAGAGTTTTCATGTTTGGTTTACCATACAAATATAAATTGTTTAAAATTATTGAATATTAGGGAAATATGGAGACGAGTGTAAACTTGTTGACTCCTGGAGATACTGGTGGCAGTGGTGAAGATGCTATTGGGCAAAGTGGGTTGGGAAGTTCGTCAACTAATAAGATTCAATTCACCAAAGAAGTGAAACATGCCATTGACAAGGTAATTTTTATATTTATGTATATCATATGCAAGTACGTGTTGGCATTTGATTACAATGGCGTTTTTCCCACATGCTCTCGTGAAGGTATTGAATACTGATGACCCGATGGACTCCCCAGACTTCAATACGGTAGATTACATTAATCAACTATTTCCCAATGAACAATCGCTTGCAAATATCGATGAGACGATTCAGCGTATGCAATGTGAGGTTTCAGTCATCGATGATAATATACGTTCTGTTGTACGTGGTCAAACTAATACTGGTCAGGATGGTCAATTAGCATTATCTGAAGCACAAAAGGTCATTACGGCACTGTATTCACATATCATTGATGTGAAGACACGTGCTGAATCCACGGAAGAAATGGTGAAGGAGATAACTCGTGATATAAAGCAGTTGGACTGTGCTAAGCGTAATTTGACCTCAGCAATAACAACTCTTAACCATTTACACATGTTAGTAGGTGGTATAGATAGCTTGAATAAGCTAATCGAGAAAAGGTTATACGGTGAGATACTAAACCCGCTACAGGCAATTTCAGAAGTTAATCACCATTTTCAACAGTATTCAGATATCGATGAAATAAAGGTATGTAGATGTATATTTATGTAATATGCAATTTAATAGAGGTCAAACGTTGTTTATATTTCAAAACCATTTCGCAGAATCTCTCCCAAAGCGTCGAAAAAATACAAGTGAAGCTCGCAAAGCAAATTACGGAAGATTTTAAGGAAGCATTTTCCAATAAATCAAGTGGCGGTGGACAAAGGCGCTTGGGCTTAAATCAATTGACAGACTCTTGTAAAGTGATATCAGTGTTAGAACCAAAAGTTAAAAAGGAGTTGTTAAAGTGGTTCATAGGTAGTACATAATAACATAATCCAGTAATCGAGTTCTGATTGTAATCAAGGCTTCTTGTTTTCATATCTTATGCAGCACAACAACTTGAGGAGTATGTGCATCTTTTCCATGAAAACCAAGATATTGCTTGGTTGGATAAAATTGATAAACGATATGCTTGGCTGAAGCGCCACTTACTTGACTTTGAAGAGAAATTTGGAGCCGTTTTTCCTTTGGATTGGGAAGTGTCGGAACGTATTACAGTTGAGTTCTGCCATTTAACACGTGATCAGTTGTCACATATAATGGCAAAACGTAGTAATGAAATTGATGTTCGCCTGTTATTGTTTGCCATTAATAAAACGCAAGCATTTGAGCAATTGCTATCGAAACGTTTTACTGGCGTTACCTTAGGTATACCAATTCCCGAGAACACTCCTTCACTAATTGCGGATACAGCTGCAGATGCAACTTTAACACCGGCTTCGATTGGAGTTTTTCACGATCAGATTGGAAGTTGTTTTAAGGCGCATTTGGGTATATACATTCGTAGCATTGATCGAAATTTGTCTGAGCTTATGGAAAAGTTTGTTGAAATGGCAAGAGAACCTTTCAAACCTGGTGAAGCAAAAACCACAGTTTATCCCAGGTAAGTTGGAGTACGCAACATTTTTAGGCCATTCGCTTATGTGCTTTATTGTAGCTCTGCCGATCTTTTTGTCTTCTATAAAAAGTGTATGGTGCAATGCAACCAGTTGAGCAACGAACAACCTATGTACGACTTGGCCATGGTTTTTAAAAAATATTTACGTGAATATGCCACAAAAGTGTTGGAACACAGCATACCAAAATTGTTAACAACCACATCCAGCATTGGCAAGAGTATGTCGCTCCTAACACGTGATATGCAAAATCTTTCCACTGCAGCCGGCCAAGTTTTTCACAATTTTCTCAAAGAGGGCGATACACAACGTTTCACAAGAGATGATTTAATACGTATATGCTGCGTCCTTACAACCGCGGAGTATTGCTTGGAAACTGTGCAACAGCTGGAAGATAAACTTAAGCAGAAGGTCACATCAGTTTATGTGACTAAGATTGATATGTCAGAAGAGCGTGATATATTTCATCGGTAAGATGTCATGCAATAATTTGAGAAAACTTGATACAAACACTTCTTATCTTGCAGCATCATTTCCAACTGCATTCAGTTATTAGTACAAGATCTCGAAGCTAGTTGTGAGGTATCGCTACAGGCCATGTCCAAAATACAATGGCAAAACATAAGTAATGTTGGTGATCAGAGTGCTTTCATAAGCTCTATATGTAGCAGTTTTAAGCAAACGGTACCCATAATACGTGACAATCTTGCATCATCGCGCAAGTACTTTACGCAATTTTGCCATAAATTTGTCAATGCCTTTATACCGAAATTTATAAATGTTCTCTACAAGTGTAAACTAACGCATTCCGATGGATCTAATAATGTTTTAGGCTGCGAACAATTGCTATTAGATACCCATAGTTTGAAGACAGCACTGCTAGATTTGCCATCGATTGGCTCGAGTGTGAATCGTAAGGCGCCTACAAGCTTTACTAAAGTCGTTGTAAAGGATATGACACGTGCTGAAATGATTATCAAAGTCGTTATGACGCCCGTTCAACCACCGGCGCACTTCACACAGCAGGTGCTCAAGTTGTTGCCGGATATCACAATTGCTGAATATCAAAAAATACTCGATATGAAGGCGGTGAAACGCGTCGATCAGTTGCAGTTGATTGATCTCTTCAAACATACTGCTGCCGTTGCTGGTATCAGTGGTGAGGATAGTAGTAGTGGCGGTAGCATAATACAGGATGTGACTGATGTAAATAGCCATAGTTTTGTACAGAAGGCAACTGACTCTATGTCAATACAAAGCAATTCGAATAATGATTTAAATGCCGTTGCTGGAGACTCGGCTCAACAAAGCATTATCTCAACAACGACAACTGCATCAGCATCTTCAACTGCTTCAACGTCGACACCGAAACGGGCTTTTATTTTCAGCGTTGGCAGTTTCACTGGTGGTAGTTCAGATAAGAATTCTGATACCAACTCTACTGATCGTGGTCGTATACGTAAATTAGAAAATCTATTAAAGAAGCGTTTGCCATAAAAACGAAAATTGCATAATACTTTTCAGGCATTCCATTTATAATTATGTAACTACTTATAGAGACAACAAATTCATTAAAGAACAAAAAAAAAACAAATAAATTCATAAATTTTATTAATGGGTGGGCCATCGGCTGATTTGTTTTTCAGTTATGGACAGTGCTCAAAAAGTGCTATAAATTTAGAATTATATATTCCACCGGAAGGACAATGGTTAGCTTTTCGATAGTCGATGATATGTCACTGTGCGACTTTTGAAAAGAAGTTTCAATCGAAATATATGTATATGACACCAGGAAATTCTGCTGTAGTATATACAATTTATTCGACTGCCAAAACTTGGGATATATAGTGATGTCATTGAGCGGTTTGTACCAGTGGCTTTGTATGGGAGTGGGTGAGTGGACGTGACATACCGAACTTGTGAGATTATTACCGAAATATTGTTATCCTAGATGGAATATTAATTTAATTTTAAGGGATTAAAATTGTTAAACAATCCTATGCTTGTATTTGATAGTTCTTTATGGGCGTAAGTTGATCAAAATGTTTTAACTTTACCGATTTTTTAAACCATATTCAACAATGGAAATTCACATTTTGCAAGGTCGAGACCCCATTGTTTCAGACGTAGTTTCTGAGCATTCGTTCGCATTCCTTTTGCTCCCATTCTTCGAAGAGCTTCAACACTTGGCCGACAGTTTCAGTAGTGGACACTTGGAGCTGTTAATGATTTGAGAACACATTTCTTGGATACAATGACTGGAAGTAAAAAATACCAAAGTACGGACCTAGATTCTTGATTATTGCTCAGTTTTTAACATTTTGTTCTTTGGAAATAGCAAAATATATTAGCCAAAAAATAGTTTTCTGAACTGGTAGCATTTGATATCAGCCAGTGCAAACTGATTGAATAAAATTATATTCCAAAATTAATGAGAAAAGATAAAAAATTTTTTTTTTATAAAACTTTATTTCACTTATATTATAAATTTATATACTTTATATACTTTATATATATATATATATATATATATATATATATATATATTTATATATATATATATATATATATATATATATATATATATATATATATATATGTACATATATATATATATACATATATATATATATATATGTATGTATATATATATATACATATATATATATATATATATACATATATATATATATATATATATATATATATATATATATATATATATATATATATATCTGTTGAGAGCTGAATTAACTTACAAAACTAATGACTATTGATGATCGATGGAGTAGCCAGCTCTATAGTTATAGTTGTACATTAACAAAATAAGTTGTAATTGCATACAAGTGCAGTGTGTATTTAATTTGAACTTTATTTATGCTTACAACTACGTATACTCGTATGTTAAATCTACATTTTGGAATCATTTTGAACATGTCTTAAATGATTTTTGTTTACCAAAAAAAAAACCAAAAGTTTATTAATAAATAAAATAAAATTGAACAAAAAACTAAAGACACGAACTTGCTGTACATGAAAATTTGCTCTCACATTTCGGTGATTTTACGAGTTTTTTTTCTTAATTACTTTGGTTTAATATTATTCACTAACTTACTCGATCTAAAATTGGCGCATTCCTAGTGAAAACGAAGAATATTATTTGACAGAAATTAAGTGAAAAAATGGAACCATAATTTTGTTTGAGTTTTTGGACATGTATGTACTATATACATATGAATAAAAAGAAAATATATTCGTGTATCTAAAGAATTTATATTGTGAATATTTAGATTTTTTATACCAAAGACTCAAAAGTTTTTTGCATGATCAATTTATGCTATACATAAAAGGTATAATCAAATAGACAAACAAAAACAGTATAGTTCGTTTTGGTTTAAGTAAAAAATCAACGGTTCACTTTTATGTTGTCACTTCGGTTTTGCTCTGAACGCGTCAATTCAAATAATCTTTAAAATAACCTGCAGATCGTAATTGCGCAAATGCTAATATTTATTTATCAATGATTGTTGTTAATGGTTTAATGGTTTTTCTGTTTTTTATTAGCTCATCAATGTTCGATTGCAAAGCCGAAGATAACAAGGCTTCAAGGGCGCAACTCATTTTATGTGAAGTGATGCAGGGTCGATTCGTTAGCAGCAAAATTTGAAGTGAACGTGTTCATTCCTCTTTTTTGCTCCCTGCTGATTCTTTAACAAAACTATAGTTTCACAACTATGTTTCACGTAAACATTTTTGCTTTAATGTTTATCTTCGGCTCTGCCCAAACGACCCCATTTTATATGAAGTGAACTTTTTTTCGTCAGGAAAAAAGTTATTCGTTTCTCTTTAATTAATTTGTCAGTATAACAAATATTTCGTTAGTTTGACAGCAAACATCGGCAGCAATACTCTCATCTGACTCATTTGCTTTGAAACTGACGATGCGTTGCTTTGAAATTCACTTTATACAGTCTGACCATAGCCCGATCTTATATACTCTTTGAATTCGAATACACAGTATTTACATAGGAAGAGTAAATTTCTTAAATTAAATTTTTTTAATTGTTCGCTTTGTGTAGATGTCGCATGATTCCTTGCACCGACTAAACGGAAACGATTTTACTCGGATCCACTTTTACTCGCAAAAATACTGTGTTATCCTTTATGAATGGTCGATTATGCAATAAATCGTGTGATATAAAACGCGGAAATCCAAAACCTAATTGATCAGGTTCATTGGAGGGACGTTGAAAATTCTCCCATGTAGGATCAGGGACGAACGATTCAGCAACACCACCTTGACCGCCATTTGGTGAGCCCTGCTCGAAAAGCGTAAATGTAATGGAGTGGGAAAATGGCCACTTCAAAAGCGCATCATATTCGCCGGGCAGCACTTTTATGTAAACTGATAAGTGTGTATTTTCGCCAGGTCCATTGCCATTCAGGAACATCGATGCTTGCAACTTGTAGCCATACTGTGATGTGTAGAATGGTGGTGATACCAGCTCAAGGCCATCTTTGCTACGTGCCTCTGCCATTTTTGTTGCCCAATCGGTAATTTTCCACAATAATGTGCCCGTGTAATTAATCGATAACTTAGAGACAGCCGATTTAAGCATTTGTATCTGTTGGCCCTGACGTGTGGACAGCGCCACCATAAGCGAAAGGTGGGTTGAAGTATTTTCTTCCATATGCAATTCGAGCACATGTCGTGGACCCTTGAAGCGGCAACCAGCCTCTCTGAAAGTACATGGGATGGCTAAAACTTTGCATTCATCCCGTAAATGTGCGTCAATGTCAGCACGTGCAATGGGACCATCATTACAATGTTGTGGGCATGATACAGGCGCACGGGGGCATTGTACTACATGCAGTGCAAGTGTGTCCGCAGAAAACTCTCGTGTACAATGTACACATCGCAGTAAACGTTTTGTGCAGTCCTTTGATCTGTGTGCTGTCATACGACCACGTAATATACGTTGTCCACATTTGGCTTCACAATAAATCGGCTCTTGGCTGCAGGTACCGCCGTGTTCTTCCAAACCGGCTCCAGAGAATTCGCATTGGCAAAATTCACATTTTGTACGCCGCATCGTGCATGTATACTGCAAATGATCGGTCATCATAATGCGTGCAATCTGAGCGCCACATTTGTTTGGACATTGGGTTGCATCGTGTTTGCAAACATTTAAATGTGCCTGTGAATATAAGAGAAAAATGTATTATAATACCAGCAAATAAGTTTGGAATTTGTATGCACTTTTCGTATCTATTTTACTACTCTATTTTCAAATAAACAAATCTAAATTTAAAATATCTTGTAAAGTCCTAAAGGATACAACAAAAGCTGGTAGAAGATCCATAGTGACGTGAGCATCCAATTTCAGTGACATTCCGGTTTTTGCTATATAAAATATGAATGTGCATCCAACCTTAACAATTGTTTTTTCCGAATAAGCCACATTGAGTGTGCAAATCATACAACGGGGCTGAATCTGAATCTCCGGTCGGATTTCCGCCAATACCCTTTATTTTCTTTCTAACTTAAGTCACGAGAATTTACTATAATTATTAATTAAATATTATTTACTATTTAGGTACGAGTTAAAACTTAGTTTAAATAGCCAATTTTGATGGCTTGAACTTAATTTAATATCGGTACTGAGTTCGAACTCTCACTAAAAACTTGATTGACCTACTCTCCCTACTCTATTGTTGTTCATTTTCTACTCGCGTGTAAAAGCTAAAAGTAAAGCTAAAATAAAGGTCTAGCTACTAGTGCTCCTAGTTTATGTAAGTAATAATGTGATTTGTCACATTATTTCCTCTATTAAATAAATAAATAAAATAAATAAAAAATCACCTTTAATTTCCTTAATTCATCTGACCATTTGCAGCCTTGTTTATGATGAATGCAAAAGACCAAAGAGCCCATTATTGCTTGTTTGGGATCGGGACCGGGATAAATCTGAAATGAATGAATGAAAAATTAAAATTTTTAAACATTTATAATATTGCATGCATGTATTAATTTGCTAATAGGTAGGTATATTTTTGCAAACACTTAGACAAATTTCAGGCAATCCAACGCGGTCGTGATTTTATGGAATTTTTGGTGCCTAAATCCATTTATATCGTGATTGCTAACTTTTGGTTGTTCCAAAATCGGACAGTTACTTTAGAGGTGGATTAAAAAATATACTTGTATATTATGTGTATGTGGGTGCCGTAGCTCAGTGGTTAGTGTGTTCGCCTTCTGATCTGTAGGTCGTGGTTCAATACCCGGCTGATGCATAACAAATTTTATATCGAAAAGATTTTTCTTTCGAATGGTACCCACCTGTCGGCAAGCAATTGGCAATTCTTCCGACAGTAACAACTTGCCATGAAAAAGCTTCTAAAAAGAACTCTGTGACAAAGCTCAGAAAAAGTGATGTCACAAGTGTTCTGCCGTTCGGAACCGGCTAAAATAAGTAGGTCCATTCTAATACTGTCCAAAATTTAAGACGCACAACAGTAATAGAAGAGAAGCTCGGCCAATGAGCACTTTGGGGCTTTAAGTGCCACATATTTATTTTTTTTTTTTTTTATATTAAAAACACGTAAGGTATATGACCCAGTCTTGGAACGTGTACCAGTGGTGAAACGATTGAAGACATTTACGAAAAACAATACGAAACCTCGTGATGTAGATAACAAACAAAATTACAAAGCCTGCACGTTTCAGATTATATAAACTCTTTAGAATTTGTCAGAAAAGCGTATTTTTTACTTTTGACTATGAATACGCACCATTAGATTTAATCTATTATGGAATAAGATATCATAAAACGATGGAAAATCTGATCATTTTCTCAAAATACTTTAAAATTGAATAGTTCATCTACAAAAAAAAAAAAAAAAAAAAAAAAATATATGGCACTTATGAGCTCTGAAGGGCTCTTTGGCTCTTCCATTACTGTTGTGCGAACCTTTCAACTACAGGACTTTTCAAAAATATCCCTTTTTAGTGGCGCCATCTATTGATGGGTGACTGAGTATGAAAGATGCACATTTCATTGACATTCTGTCATAACCATTTCATAAATAGAAGCAGAGATATCCCGCCTAAAGTGTCAGTGTGTTTACAATGTCGGTACAAGAAAGACGATGGAACGTACGATAGAACAAACAGCCAATATTAAGTTTTGTTTTAAATTCCGTAAAACATTTACCGAAACGTTTCCAATAATGAAACAAGTTTACGGTGATAATTGTATAACCGGTTCAAGAATGGTCGTGAAGACCGCAATGACGACGAATATGTGGGCCAGCCAACAGCCAGTTGTGATCACCGAAGATTCTATCTAAAAAGTGCGGGAATTTATAAAATTTTTGCCAAAATCTTCGATGAAATTAATGTAAGTGGAATGAACAACCTTTGGGTCTTCGTAAGTTGTGTTCCCGCTTTGTTCCACACAAATTGACTGACGACCAGAAATAAATCAGAATTCGACATTCGAAAGACATCGTTAAAGAGGCGAAAAAAGACCCAACCCCCAATCCAAAAGTCCAAAAGTAAAGACCATGTTGATTTGTTTTTAAGCTTCGAAGATCATAATTCACAGAGAATTCGTTCCACCTGGACAAACGGTTACTGCTGCGTTTTATGTTGCTGTTTTGAAGCGTTTGTTACATCGCATTTTTCGGCCAGAATACAGTGAAGAAGGAAGTTGACGTTTGTTGCACAATAATCGGCCGTAACATCGATGGACACTTGAGAATGTTTTTTTTTTTAAAAGAAAATCGCATTTTTATCATCAACCATTCTCCATATTCAACAGATCTTGCACCATGCCACTTATATTTGATTGGAAAACACATTTGGCCATTAAAGAAAAGCGCTACAAGGATGTAGAGGCCATTCAAAAGCCTTGTACCATCAATCTGAAGGACATCCATACATTCGCCCTATACATCTTAAACGAAATGTTTCTTGGTATTTTTTATTATTTTGAATATTATATTATAATAATATTATTATAATATTTATAATATTCTATCATATAATACTGTTACAACTCGCCACGTATTCCCTTATTATTATCGTAAAATTTCTCGTGGTATTTTAAATAAGCATGCGTTGTAAAGCAGCGAGTATTTTCGACTTTGAATTCCTTTATGTGCAACCCTTTGTACATACTTGTATATTTACGAGAATTTCTCATGGTATATGGAAATTAGATAGCTATCTGAAAATATGCATGTTTGTAGGTATGTTTGTAAATACTTATGTATATTTATATGAAAGTAATATGTGTATACCACGTAACACTAGTTCGGAATGCAATTACAATATAACACACAAGTTGCTTTTCATTTTTGTATGTCTCCAAAGACCCATGCAAAGTTTTAGTTTAATCGCTGGGGACAATAAATTATTTTAATTTTCTAACTGAAATAAAAAAAGGTCTATGATTAAAAAAATTTTTATTCTAAGATTAAATGCATATAATCGGGAATTGTAGTGTTAATTTTCTTGAAAAGCCAGAATGGCTACGGTACCAATTTCTATGGAAAAAATTACATCAGAATAAATAAAACCAAGGTGTATTAAATTATACCTCAATTATTAAATTTTGAGATTGAAATATCAAACTAGGCAGAATAGAGCAATTTTGAAAACAGATTCATTTTCTCCGATCGAAAAAAATATAATGGTAATGATTGAAAGAGAACTCTGAAATAGAAAACACGACTTAAATCAACAAGTTCCAAATGTCATCTCTAGAATACATTTGATTACAACAAAACGCTACTGTTGTATGATCTATTGGTATTAGTAAAAATTCTCAATTTTCAAGAATTTTATTTCACATTTTTGAGCACAAACACAACATCAGAATTTTTGTTCTGAGCGTTTGGATTGTTACCACATGCTACTGAAGCATGTGGGTATATATGAGTGCTAATTACTAAGTAGAGAGGTTAATATTAAAAAGAAAATAATAATAATTATCTCATTCTTTTGTGATTGTCATCACGATATAGTAACGTATAAAAAGTCGTCATTTTTCATATAAGCGACAAAAGAGAAGCTGCCAGATAGACCAGCAAGCTAAGGTCAATTAAAAAGTTAACCGGAAATGTTTGTCATTGGTAATGGAACCTACATATGTATGCGCATATTGTATTATATGTGCATTTAGATATAAATTTATATTTGAATGTGCACGTAAGTATGTAAGTATGTTTGAACGCCAGTGGAGTTGATTTTAATTATGAGCATTGGTGAATATAAGAATTTAAAGTGAAAATGAAATTGAAAGGTTTTCCAATGTGTGCGTTAAAAAATACACATTTACATCTAATAATTTTGATATTTTACAGGAGAATAAAAAAAAAAAAATTTAAAACCGAAGCAATTTGTATGAAATGTATTAGGACTTTTTGCTTGTACACCCGTTATTCTCTACCATAGCAAATTAAATATTTTAAGGGGGTTGTATTGGATGGCGATCTATTGAAATCAGAAAAAAAATTGATTTTGAAAAAAATTTTAGGCCATTTCTACATTAAAGTAACGATATATAGCCAATATATTCAATGTACACTCCGCAATATTAGGACGAGGGGACATAGTGGGTGTTGTCCTATGTCTTTGTTCTTGAAAAAAAAAAATGATTTTACCGAATAGTCTAAAGCGCCTATTTGTACTGCTCAAGTACAAAAGAATTGCAACTGAAAGTTGATTGTAACTCATTATATCACGTATGCCAATTTCATTAGTATGTAAATTAGCAACTTGTAGCCATACAACAATTTCATCGCTGAATTAGGGGCAAAAATGATTAATAAAGGTGTATTTAATTATTTATTAAAATTAAATATAATATATTGTACAAAACATACAGTTACACAACCAATACTAGAGAGTAAAAACGACTAATTCCTACGACTCAGCTTGTGTTAACATTCATGGCGTGTACATAATTTAAAAATTATGTTAACAGACAAAACACACATTTGCTGTTTTATGTAAAGCTTTTATATTTTCGCAATAGGTCGTGGCAATGCAAAAATGGAAAAATTGGTGCGAGAATGCCTCCGGATAAACAATTTCATTGATTAGTGACTATTTACCTGTTGTCCGAACTTTGTGAAAGTTCTCTCATATTTCTATTTGATGATGATCCTTGAACTGGTTTCGAACATCAGCCAATCTATCGAAATTTAAAGTTTATGCATGTACAAAATTGCATGCATCTACTAATTTAAGGTGTGTTGTAAATTCCTGTTGTAGTCGATTTACAATTGGTTTTATTTCAAGATTTTTAGTCGCATTGTTTCACTTTAATATGATGGCTTTTAACATTTTCCACAACTATTTAAAGTAAATTATTCATTTACTTGCTGCACTATCTTGTAAATATGTACCACTTATGTACAAGCTTGTTGTAAAATGCCACAAGTACGTAAATAACTGTGGACGATGTGAACAGCCCACGAACACAACAACAATAACACATCATACATAATGTTTGAATGTATGGTACGGTAAATTGCATAATAAAAACGTGGCACACAATTTACAGCAGGTGAAGTGTTGAAGTTGCCTCAGTCAGCAGCTAGCAGCTGCCGCACGGCATGGTTGGTATTCATGTGAGGGATATATTAGTAATCATATGCAAACATTGTATATATGTATATATATATATATATATATATATATATATATATATATATATATATATATATATATATATATATATATATATGTCTATATATATATTATATATATGCATATTATATATTATATATATGTGCATATATAAATGTTTATATATGCTTTACGGTGAGCGTTATAGAGGCATGATAATTGAAATTGAAGACATGGACTTCATGGACCTTTGGTTTCAGCAGTATGGCGCCCCATGCCACAATCCATCTTTTGCATGTCAAGTTTGGTAATCGTATTATCAGCCATCTGCGCGATGTGAATTGGCCAAACGAGAGCTGCGCTTTCACGTCGTAGACTATCTTTGTGGGGTGCCGTGAGGGATCGATGTTATGCGAACAATCCATTAACGATTCAGGTACTTAAGGTGAATATTGAGAATGCCATTCGTGAGATGAAGCCAGAAACCGGCACCAAGGTTTTGGAAAACTGGGTGGACAGAATACGCTACTGGGAAACTAGCCGAGGGAGCTACATGAATGAAGTCATGCTCGTGTTTTTTTTGGAATTTTTAAAAAGAATCTTGTACATGTCCACCTAGTATATTATACAAGCCCATCATCGGTAGCGACTGATATGTAGCTATGCTCAATATCAATATCGAAAATCAAAGACTGTCAACAAATGCCAAAAGAGCTGGCTAGTCATTTATTTGTATTTGCTTTTTAAATCATAATTTAAAAGAGATCAAATCTGCGAATGTTAATAAAAAAGGAAACAAACCATCATTTGATAAAAGAATTATGCTGTCGCACCGTAATTTAGAATAAGACAAATTAAATAAAAGTGAAATTATCGACTCTTCGTTAAAAATGTGAAATGTGAGCATGAAAGACGAAACTACTGGTAGTTTCTGTATTATGATGGCAACTATGTTGGGTATATGAATAAATAGAGCAATTATGTAATTAAATTGTTTGAACTTAATTAAACAATTTTTTGAAATACCAATTTTCTACAAAATGTGAGAGTATTTTGTGTATTTTAGCATATGAAGGTATACCTTAACAGTATGGCCTGTAGTTATAGTCAAAATTAAGATCAATCTTAAATTTATTTCTCATTCTCAAAATTATATCTCATGCAGAAATCTGTCAAAAAGGTGATGTTGACTATAACTAGGGGCCTATGTATTCAATAGCTTTACTATAGGTACTATCGTTGGTATCGAATTACAGAACAATGCATATTTAAATATACATTCATAATCAAATTTATACAATCGTGTGCAATTATTTGCAAATTGTATTTAGCGTATCAGTGCATAAGTACGTTGTATATCATTTTGTTGATGCAGTTACGATTATTAAAGCATGTTACTTCCAAGGCTGTTTATAATAGTGCGTGTATGAAGATGTATGAATAAGCAGCAGTAACGACAGCAGCAACAAATACTGTTTTTCACAATAAAGCAACGACTACATAATAAGAATATATGTAAATATAGTATATATAAACAAAGTACATAGTTTCATGGCCGGTGAAGAATACAATAAGAAAAACTTATTACTTGGTTATAATTGTTTGCAAAAAAAAACTGACTTCGTTTTTTGTTAATCGACACATTTGAAGATATAATATTGTACATATACATATAAATAAGTTGTAATTCAACTTATAAAATGCTACAACATTTCTACATAGTTACATAGTTCGTTAGTTGTGGTTTTTTTTACTTGTGGTAATTCTAAAGTATGTTATACACATTTCTCATGTTTAGTAACCAGCAGAACAATTTCAAGAATCGCAGTATTCCCGGTTTGACCCTACGCTTTGTTGTTTTAGATGGATAAACAAAGTCATTAACAACGGACTCAGGATATAATATTATTAATGATGTTATATTTAAATACAATATACTGCGAGCTTATACTTGGAAAATTTTATTCAGAGTTGACATAAGAAACCCATAAATATCAATATTCATCTGTAGACATAGCATTAAATGTTTTCATACTCTGATCTTTTATAACAATTTGTATTAGAATATTCATTGTTGTTAAATATCAACCACCTATTTTTAGGACGTTTATCCTATGATCATGTTGCACTGTACCCAGTCAGCGTCATTTCTAAAAACAACATGTGTTACCGATATGGTGTGAAATATATCAGGATGATAATCGTATGTATCACAAAATTTTGAAAAATATATTGTAATACACATTTGTCTTCATGACTATATCATGCACATATGGGCATACATGCATGCATACGAGTACGTAAATATTTAAGAATTCGTTGCGGATGTATCTATGGGCAATCACTTGAAATTTTATATATATATATATATATATATATATATATATATATATATATATATATATATAAAATTTCAATATCATGCACATATGGGCATACATGCATGCATACGAGTACGTAAATATTTAAGAATTCGTTGCGGATGTATCTATGGGCAATCACTTGAAATTTTATATATATATATATATATATATATATATATATATATATATATATATATATATATATATATATATATATATATATATACAGATAAATAATTTTGTATATATACATATATATTTTTTTAGAGGTTTCACGGTACCGCTAGAAGCAAAATTGTTAAAATAGTTTTTGTGACACGTCAAAGATGTTATAATAACCGCATTTTAAACTGTGCAATATTGCACTGTAGTTGTGGTATAATTTACCTAAAATTTTGAATACTTTTTTTCTATCAATTGCTACACCAGATCCCAACTTGTTAGTGTTGAAGGGATTAATCATAGACAGATGAACTTTCATTTTGTGTTGTCTTGTATTATTGTTCTAATCAGTGAGCGATCAAATGTTAAATGTGATGCTGGCAGTATACATGAATACAATCATAACAAAAGGAATCTAGAAAATGTATGCAAAATTACAGATATATGTACATCTTAATACCGAAAATCTTAGCTGTGTACATACAACACTGACGTAGGTACTTATATTATAATCCCTTACATTAAGGGGTTTTCAGAGGGTAAAAAAACTTACAATTTGTTCCAATTCTGTAATTGGTACATTGCTGCTCTTATTATTATTTTTACTGCTATTTCCCATTTCGGAAGGTGACGGCGATGAATTGGATACCAACGACGATGAATGTGTTGATGAGACGGTCGATGTTGACGAACGTGTTGTTGAACAATTTGTATTTTTATTACGGGGTGGTGTCGGTGGCGGTTTCTCCTGATGGTAACCATCTGTGGTCGATGTGCCTGTTAGATTTGTGCAATCTTTCGAATTGCGATTTGGTGATAGACGCGATGGAAAACTCAGGGTTTTCGTCCACTGAGCCAAACTTCGTACCATATTGCAAGAAAAAAAGAAATTGTTTTGTTTTGTTTCGACACTTTTCAACAATTTTTTTATTAATTTGATTAATTTTGTTTTCTTTTTCACTAAATTTAACCGTTCTTTACTTTATATTCATTTATTTGTTTATTCAACATACACATACATACATACTACACTTGTATGTCAAATGAGTTGAACTATAATCCATTACGTTTTAATATAATTTTTATCTTTTCTTTTTGTTTGTTTTTTAATTTAAAATTTTTCAGTGCACACGAATATTTGCATACTTGTAGTACATTTTTACGTTTATGTATATACCCGACTGCAGAAATAGAACGATCTTACCACACTGCTGGTTTCTTAATAACTAACTTCATTCGAGGCTCAACGATCGATATCAAGCTGTCACACCACACATATTCTCTGCCGCACAGCTCCATTGTAGCATTGTAGCAGTAGGTAGCACATCAGCAAACGGTTAATTGAGAGCGCATATAAACAATAGTAGTGTTCGCTTACATTATTATCACTTTCGTCACTTAATTTATACACGAGAGTACGGGGAAGCAAATTGACATTCACAGTTCATGATTGACAGTTGGCCTTTTTTTATGGGTGATAGCAAGTGATGAGATAATTTTTACTTTCAGCTCTCTTGCATTTTACGTTCTCATTTTTCTCTGTCGCAAAATTGGAAAATTAGAATACACAAACACTGCTGCTGAAAGTTGATTAAAGAGAACAGATCTAATCTCGACGTATGAGAGACATGGTGAAATGTGAATAACAACAGCTGTATAAATTTCATTGTATGAAGTACCCAGATAGTAGAGAAATTTAAAATTTAACATCCGATTTTAAAAAAGTAGAATATTGTTGTAGGGGAAACTTTTAGCAATCCAATTTTCCAGTAGCTACCAAAAAAATGGCCATACATATACGGGAGCAAAGCAATTATAACAGTACACCGAGGAGTTACGACGATTATTCCCTAACCTACCGTCAGTTACAAAAGGCCGTTACTGTGGCAACAAATATTTTAAATGCCTCTGGTAACACTAATTGAGAATGAAAAAATTACATTTTTTTTTTGCAATTATACGATAGAATTTAATTTGATTAATTAATGAACTGATAATATTGGGAAATTAATATTGCTCAATACAAATATTGGATGATTTTCGGTACATTTTAATTTAATTTGTTTCAAATACAAATGTACGAAAAATTCAACTATGATTATAAGCTGAGAAAGACTGAAGTAAAATCTATAAAAAAAAAAAAAACAAGTAATCATACAACTTGGCCACAACGGCCTTGCCAAGGTTGAGTGAAAAACATCACGAAGTAAATATGAATGCAAAGAAAGGAGAAAATAAAATAACAGAAGGCATTTAGAGATCAGTTAAGATCAATCGGACCGGATAGCGAGTTTAAACATGTTTCTTATTCCAAGTTTCTCTACTTTTGTTGTATTATATTGTAATTCTCTTCTTTTTTTCCCCATTCACTCACTGTTAGCTCGAATTTGTAATGAAGTATATACATACATAGATACTATTTAGCAGTTTTGCTAACAAACTCCACGTAAATTATTTTATAGAATTGAAGTGGGATCATACATATGTATATGTTCTTACGAATGTTTCTGTATTTATTCACATATGCCGTAGTTCTAAGTGAGACAAATATAAATAAATACTTTCAAATTAAATTATTTAACTAAAAATTGAAAGTGTCTAAAATTTACGACACAAAACAGTACCGGAAGAAAAGCTCGGTCAAAGGGCCTTTTGGAGCCTATAAGTGCCACATATGTATTCCTTTTTTTTTATTTGTGGTCATTTTGTATGCTAACGCACTGGTTAGCTGATTTAAAATAATGACATTTGTTTTTGGTATGTGGTTGCGAAATAAAATCTTGAGCTTCAGTCTAAAGGCTGGACTATTTAAGATCGACGTTCTCTCAAAACTCGACTCGACCTGGAAAGTAACCTCAACAATTAATGGGTTGCTTATCAGTGCCTCGACGTTTAGGTTGGCAGACAACATATGGAAATCGGCAGACCACAACCTACGTAAAGTGGATAATAGTATTTCTAAAAAAATATTAGATTGCAGTCCGCTTACTTAGGTTTAGGATTGTATGGCCTTAAAATGTTACCTACAAATTGAACACGATAGAGTGGAGAGAGCAGATTTGGACAAAGTGCTTTGAAAGAAATATACGTTTTTAGTGGAGAATTTATATTTGTGACGATTTAGCAATTTATTTCACTTTTACACATTGAAGAAAGTCAAAGTTAAAGGATTGTGTTATTTGTTTAGCTATAAAAGATTTTCGATGATAAGGTGCTGTTGCAGTTCTCATAATTTTATTAAAATCGTATAAATACAGTACGAATACATACGTTAGGTCAGTTAGGTACACAGTCCAATGCACAACCCCAATCATATAATACTGGCATGTATAAAGATTCACTTTTAATTATGCACATGTTTTATTGAGATGCATTGTTTATTTATGTGTGTACGTGAGTACATATTTTATTTTTATATTCAAAAGTCACAAATATCCACAAAATATTAATTAGTATTCTAGGAATGCATATTTGTGTAACTATTGTATATTATTTTATTTATCTTTACTTGGGATAGAAGGTGAATATAGTACTTATGGCCTTAAAATTCTTTTCCCACAGTTTTATAAAAGTGTTCACCCTGAGACCTCCACTGCTTTCTCACTTTGCTAGATTGCGGTGTTGTATGTTTTCTTTCTCTTCTTACATTTCTTTTAGAATATTTCATTTAAATTGTCTAACTTACAATAATAAATTTGACAAAATCCGACACTCTTTTTCTGGATGGCATATTTACGAAAATATTGTGTGTAACATATGATACAATTATGTAAATACATGAAATAAATACAAGCAAATTTATAAATTACATTGAATTATATTGAATTTTATTTTGTAACAAGTAAAATTAAACAAGTAATTAAGTATATATTTAACACTAATAGTTCCTAAAGTAAGTTATCCTTATCGGGTCTCGTTATACATACCATAATTAGCTCAGAGAAGACTAGAAGTATCTAATTTTATTGAAATCGAGTTATATGCTCGTACATATAAAATGTCGTGTGCACGTATATAAATTGAAACATACGTACCTATCTAGTTAATAAATTTATTACTATTTAATATCGAAATATTTTATAGCTAAAATTTGAATTACATAAATATATTCTCTTTTTTTTATTATCGTTGATAAGAGATTGTCGTCAATTTCTTTTCCTTAAAAAAGATTGTTACACTTTTCACTGCCTTAATTGGATGGCTAGACTTTTAAAGAGTGTCATAAAAATGAAGGAACTCTGACATGTACTTATTGATAAATAATCAATTTATAATCATAATTCTTCGGTTATGAAAGTTTACATCTACAGTCTAGGCACTATAAAACTGTCACAAGTGTTCAATACATCAAAGCTTAAATAACATATTATAAGTGAGCATAGGCTGTTGATGTTTAGCGGACGGGTTCACATAGCTGAGCTTGATAACAAAAAGTGCTACGAAGCTGTTAATTAAAAAACTGAATTTCAAACTGCCACTTAATCAATAGCAAACAAAGAAATTTGAAAAATTTGTCTTTTTATTAACTTAGTTAAAATTACGCTTACATTTTTCTAGTTGAAAAATAGCAAATTGACTTGACAATTATTGTTCGTTTTTGTATGAAACACAATGATCGAAAAATGCCAAAGATGTCAGCGATATTGTCAGCTGGAGAATTTTCTCCTTAGGCCATTAAAAGCGTTTGCAGAGTAATTCGACAGTCATTTCTGTTTTTTCACTCGCTGTCGCGTGTATGAAATTCTAATCGCTGACATATTTTTCAGTGCTTGTTCCTCCCACCAGGGTCCGAGTCGGTATCCTCTTAGTTATCCAATATCAGACCGCGTGTTCTTATGTTCTTAGGAATGATTTACATCTGGAAAATTGAAAGTATCCTCCATATTGGAGGTGGAAAGTGCCCAAACGTCTTATATGAGGAAAGGCATGATGATAAATTTGTAGAGTGTAATTTTCACTCATCATGACAGCGCTCGTCTTGTCATTTTTTACTTAACCCCAAGGTGGCACATGATAGCAAATGTTATCCTTCGCATGATCACTGGGCTGACTTTATCGCTGGTATTAATTCAGGCTGTAAGCTAAACAAATTTCTTCAAAGTGTAGTACTTGGAACTTACAATTCGGGGCAACTATCATTTCAATCATACAACGCTGAACCACACTAATATAAAAACATACTTCATCTCACTCTATTGTTACATATTTAAGTACGTATGAGTTGCAATAACAGTAGCGACAGCCGCAAGGAAAATATCCAGAGCAGATGTTTTCTTTTTATTATTAACCTGCATAAAAGTAAATACATACTGATAACTATACTGTATGAATAAAATTATTTAGGCGCTCCTGAAAAGGGTGTTCCTGATTCTTTTGATATTATGTTGGTGCCTAATAATTTTCAATAACATGCATATACAATGCATACGCTCATATAAAGTACATATAATTAAATGTCGATGTATGCGTGCGCATGTGTGTGGATTCATGTCATTGTTCACTTTGGAATTTCACTTCAATGACAATGGCAGATGTTTCTTACTTACATACATATATGGTAGGTACATATCATATGTACAAAATACATTTTAAAACACATAAGACATTCACTCGTTAGAAGAAAAAACGATAAATTAAGCGATCGTTCAAATTCCGAATTTTTGAGAGATAGAAAAATCATTCCTTATAGGTGTTGGTGAATTGGGGACCTAAAGGGAAGCAGCAGCAGCAGCAGCAGCAGCAGCAACAGCTGTAAATGGGCATATGGTCAATTTCTTTTAGAACTATTGGCAAAGAGAAAGAGGGATATAATATACATACGTAATACTAACGGGTATATGAGTATTGGTATATGGGTATGTTTTTATAACAGATTCTACAAATATATTAATATAAATTGGTACGTAATAATGGAAGGACATGAAACATAACAAATAAAGACAAAGAGCATCCTTACAGGGTGCACATGCGCAACGCCAAGGGGAATGTGTCGAATTACTTTATTGTTGATTATTGTTGTTGTTGCTGTTGATGTTGTAAATTGGAAAATACACATTTTCACTCACCCTCATACGAGTAAAAATATGTACACATTTGTACAAATATTTCATTTGCTTTTGTTTTGAGATTCAGATGAAATTTGATCGAACGGAAATCGTTCAAGAACGATAACAGAAAGTGTTGAAAATAGAATGAACATTCTTAATTGTATTTGTATAATTTTGTAGGCTAGATTACTGGTAAGTTATCTTTGCTTTTGTATTTTGCTTCACGTATGTATGTACTTTCGTATACATTACTTGAATGCAAAAGTACTACGGATCGTGTAGTCGATGGTCTAACATAGACCCATAGACCGTCCATGCGTATAGGCGTTGAGTTGATTTTCTGAAAGACGTGATGCCTGCGTCCACATTACTTGAATGTCAAAGAATTATGAATGGCGTACCCGGTAGGCTGACTTATTGGAGAACATGATTAGTGTGACCAGTATACATATATGAAAAAACACTGCTAAAAGTGCAAATTTGTATAAAACTAAACACATTTTTCGCTTTACGTTTCATAATTTGTACATACGGACTTTTCGCCATTTCGAAACCTTAAAACAAATTGTTCTATTTATTTACACTGGCTGAATAACTATTCGGTGTATGTTATCTTATAATTGTCGCGATTCAAATCGAGACTGAGGTCAGGCTATATGATATGCAAAAGTTACTCCTTCCAGCTAAGCATATATTCTAGAAGATCAACTGGTGAGCATGATTCTTTTGTTCTTTCCGCTCATCAAATTGAGCGCTTCTCCCGGAAACATCCATGTTATGTTAGCGTTTGAAGTAAGTTGTGAATAACTTCCTCATGCTTACTGTTTGACAACATCCTAATGTGGGGTATATTTATTTTGGTATTTCGTCCTTTGGTGAAATTTTCACATTTTATCTACCATTATATGAAGCTGTTCTCTTTGATTTCATATTTGGTAGGTACCTATCCTTCTATATATCACGTGCTTATCATTATTTCTATTGATAATTTTCCTGTTACCACATTGACCGTGCTTCATTCGAGACGTTGCTGACAATCATACGATCGCTCCATACAGTAATATGCTCTTCTGCTTAGGCCCTCTAATGTTTGACATCAACCGCCTTGCTTTATTCCTAGTATACGGCAGATGTTCTTTCAAGCTCATTCTATTGTATTGCACGATGCTATCGCTTGCTCTCCGATACGTATTGTTTTATAGAGAAAATAGGGAAAAAAAAAATACACAATACAAATGACTGAGTTACTACCGCTTTCACTAAACCAGCACAATCAGAAAAATTCGACAAGGGAAGAGTTTTAATATTGGTACTTGGGAAGGCTTGAGGATTTAATACGACCCTGCCATAAGTGCTGAATAGTATACTCTGATGATAAAAAATTGTCTTGTATCGAGGCGTAAGTATCAAGGTGAAAGTTCAAATTTGCGATTGAAATTACTCAATAACCTCGCAATTTTTTTAAAACAATATTTTCAACAATATATATCTTACGTTTTATACATTTTTTAATTTATTTAAAGTTATGAAAAAAAAATTAATAAAAATTAAACAATTTCCGACCACCGCTTTGTCGTACTCACCTCTTCATAGGTGTTTTCGTTTGCACTCAATTGCTCGCTACTGGCTATGGAACGGCGAAATATTTCGCTAGAAAAATAAAATAAAAAAAAGAAATAAAAGATTTAAGTAAACACTTAATTATATTGATTGCATTGTCGTGGGCCTTATCAATGATGTACGCCTATAATATTATATATTTTTGTATCATAATTAATGCTAAAAAACAAAAACAAACACAAAAATTGTTATCATTACCTTAAGCGTTGGCATGTTGTGGGTGTTATAATATTAGTACTCGAGTCATTTGTATTATTATTGCTACAATTACTTGTTGTATTAATTATATTCGAGCTGGAAGTGCCACCATGAGAATTGGTCGTGTGACTTGAGACTTTTTTATTTAAAGCCACTGTGGTCGACATTGTGGTCTATCTATATGTATGTATTTCCTTTTTCCAAAAAAAAAAAACCAAAATAATAAAAAATACGTGGGAGCAATCGAAATAAAAGACGCGACCTTTTACATGAAGAATTCAAATAGCAAGCCAAAAAAGGTGTCTTCATTAAATTTTGAAATTTATTTGATTTTGTTTTCTATTCAACTTTTATTTATGTAGGTGTTTTAGTGCATACAATATCTATAATATTTCGTCTCGTAGAGCACACGTTGCCATTAAACGTTCATCGCACACTTTTCATTAATGTTTCATTGTGGTTAGTGTTGTTGTTGTTGTTTCTTAATTTGCTTTGAAATTTCAATATTTAATTATGTAGTTTAATAGAGATTTGCTGGTGATGGCGATGATGATGATGCTGATGGTCAGTTGTATCAGATATTTTGTACTTATGTAGGTACATTTACAGAATCATATTGTATCTATGTTGTATGTATTGTATCTTACACATAACTTAGTAGAAATTTGAATACATATATTATATTGTATTTTGAAATCTATATTAAAAAGCACTGTCAAATTTAAAGATGATGATCAAACCGGTGCACGTCAACACTTCACAAGTGAACAATTAGTTCTACAAATCAGACAATGCAAGAAGCCTCTTTCATATGTACATACTCGTATATGGTATTATAATAATATTGTATTGTATGGTATGTGTACAGTATGAAAGTGTAACCAACTATTGTAACTATCGTAATTACATATTGTATATTCTGTATGTTCTATATGTTTTATTTTATTTTTCTTTTTTCATTACTTCACGATCATGCCATTATTCTTGCATCGACATGGGTTTTGCAGAAAACTGATCATATGTCCTTCTACGGATGTGCATTCGTAGTATTAATGACATAGGAAAGTGTGGAAGAACAGTGTTTCTGAACGTTTTTTTTTTTCATTCGTAAACATTTATTACGTACCTGCAAGTAGAGATTGTAATCTGCATCTAAAATTTTTGGAATACTAAACACACATCTGTTTTTGCCAGAAATAAATATTATTTCTGTATTTTGTTGATCGTGCTCAAATAAAAATAATTATATTGAGTTTTAATTTTTTTACTTATTACTTCTTACTCTCAGAAAGAAAAGTAATGCTAAAGTAATACATATGCCGCTTTTTTTTATAAACATATTTGAAGTCGACATTATTTTCGGCTACTGATCACAACGTAGATAATCTCTGTGAGAGAAAAGTTTGTCAAACACTGCAGTTATTGTTTATAATAACAAAAGTTGCTTATCGCATATACAAGTCCCATATACTCGTACGTACATACGTACTTACATATCTGAGGTTCTTATTAAACCACTTGAAAATGCTTGAGCGTTTATGCATCTGATGATTATGTACATGAATGCATAAAAGGGCTTCTTCTTCGCTCACTGCGCAATAATAACAATTTATGCCATGTGTATTAGAGCGGGTATATTTCTATGCCTACAAAACGTATTATAGTAGACAATTGGACGAATTACCTAGCGTGAACAAACAAAGGTCTTGGCGTCTTGGACAATATGTCAGTGTGGAAAGCTACGCTTTCGAAGCAGTAAAGTATTCTGTCTAATGATCACTCTTACAAACAAGTATTACTTTAGGTTATATAAGCAAGTGGAAAGTCGAGCTCTTTCACGAAGATCGAGAATTATACTCTTCAAGTCTCTCATCATGTCTACCCATATATATGGTTGAGGGGCTTCGTGGAATTTTCTAGAGTAGAGTCCTACAGAATATCTTTACACTTATTTGTGTTGGTTTTGAACAAAAAAAAAACGGTTAAATCAATAGCTGTACGAACCTTGTGCCGATGTTGACTTAATTCATGTTGAGTAAATGGAATAATACTATTCTGCTAAGAAGGTGTCACAACCGGAACCCGCTAGCGGAACAGGAAAGTCCAGCATCCGGTGTGAGGACCAAGTCTTGAAAAGCTTGGA
Source organism: Megamerina dolium (assembly GCA_963854835.1). Classification (NCBI taxonomy): domain Eukaryota; kingdom Metazoa; phylum Arthropoda; class Insecta; order Diptera; family Megamerinidae; genus Megamerina; species Megamerina dolium. The sequence goes on along the minus strand of OY978529.1, from coordinate 47,266,808 downwards.
ATTTTTAATTGGCTTAATTGAACGAAGAACAGAGACGAAATCTACACAAAATCAAACAAAAATGATTGTAATGGCACGTTAAATATTTTTTTTTTTTTTTTTTTAGCTTATTTTTTTTTTATTGAATCTTTCTTAAATACAAGAAACTAACAATAAGTATTCAAATCTTACAAACTAAATAAAACTATGTGATATCCCCTACGTTCCATCACAATTTGGTGAGTCGCGAGATGTAGCAATTTTACAGCATATTCAGTGTGTCTTTTCTTTTTAATCGACGATGCCCCTTGCTCAGCAACAATTGCCTAGCAAGGGGATTCGGATGATTGTGTAATTTTTGAATGTAGCTTCTGCAGGACATTGCAACTTCCTCAGAAATTGTGGATACATTTAAATCTCGATGGATGTTAACGTTCCTCATATACCAAGGCGCGTTTACAATAATTCGCAGACACTTGGATTGTATTCGCTGCAATTTTTCGATATTAGAGGGAGATGCGGTGCCCCAAAACTGAATACCATAAGTCCAGATTGGTTTCAGGATTGCTTTATATAATAGCACTTTGTATTCAAGATTCAACTTTGATCTTTTGTGTAACAGCCACCATAACTGATTCATTTTAAGCTTGATCTGAGTTTTCTTTGCCTCTATGTGATTTTTCCATGTCAGCCTTCTGTCGAGGTGAATACCCAAGTACTTTGTTGAGGAACATTGTGGAACTGATTGGCCATTAATTTTAAGTGGGGGACATGTATCTAGCCTTAGCGTGAAGGTTACATGTACGCTCTTTGATTCATTGACTTTTATACGCCATTTTGCTAGCCAGATTTTGAGAGAATCGACATGAGTCTGCAGGAGTTTAGTAGCTTCTATGGGGTTAGAGCGAGAGCACAATATTGCCGTATCATCAGCAAAGGTCGATATGAATGTATAGTTATTGTTGGGCATATCTGAAGTGTATAAGAGATACAGTAAGGGACCCAAAACGCTTCCTTGAGGAACGCCAGCGTGAATATCCAATGGATTTGTTGTGTAATCCTTGTGATGTACGAGAAATTGTCTTTTCGTGAGGTAGCTACTAAGCAATGAGGAGACATTTGCAGGCAGTAATAGTTTGAGTTTGTAAATAAGGCCATCGTGCCATACTTTATCGAAAGCTTGAGTGATATCAAGAAAGACAGCTGAGCAATACTTTTTTTCTTCAAAAGTGTTCCTTATCAGAGTTACAATGCGGTGGACTTGTTCTATTGTGCCGTGCTGTTTTCTAAATCCAAACTGATGTTGAGGAATCAGTTGGTTGAGATTAATAAATGGAGTTATATTCATGACAGTAGTTAAATATGTTTATAAAAAAAGTTTCATGTTATGGTTTTCGAGAAGTAGTTTCTAAAAACATTAACTATGATATATTCTACATTGAAACGCAATTTCTTAACTATATCAAAATTAAATCTAATTATATTTATTCCAGTGATATTTTTTCTCTTTGGATTCTGTTAATACTAACTAAGCTCTTGTACACTATGCCCATTAGACCTCTAGGTTACTGCTAAATTTCGAATAATCAATTATAGTTTCAATTTAAAAAAGCATCTGTGATATCTATTGTAATTTTTTTAGAATTATAATATTTTTTTGCTATAGGTTTTGGCTGATTTTTCCCCCAGAAAAATTTTACCCGTTCCAATGTGCATGTTTACATCTATATACATGTTTATAGTGGTGGAAACTTTTATAAGCTCAAGTCTACACTATTTTAACTGATTTTATTACTGTTACATAATGTTACGAAGTAATTTTTGTAGAGGGGCGAATGGATGGATATCATTATATCGACTATTTAATCGACGCTGATCAAGAATATATATACTTTTCTATATCTTCGGAGCTTCCATTAAGTGGTTACAAACATCTGATCGAAATGAATATACCAAGCACTCATCCAGGGTATAAGAGTGAAAAACAAACTAAGTTCATATTTAAATAAAATACATTTTTGACATCAAAAATCTCAAAATTTTTATTGGCTATGTCAATTTTGAACGGTTTCGGTTAGATAGTATGGACAAACTAAGTCTTTGAATTCGAATTCGTGGTTGAATTTCTTTCAAAATTCATATAATGCGATTAAAATTTATATTAAAAATTAAAAATTAAAAATGTTCTTACTTTCTACTTTCTATTATGTTCTTTAAACTTTGAGTTTATAGGAATTGCTACCATTATACATATGTATGTATCTATATATTTATGTATGTATTTACATAGAGTGTATACATGGCTATGACCACATACTTATATCCATCTGTTGCAGTATTGTCGCATTGGTTACTGCTTTTTTATTACCCTTTGTAGAAGATGCTTTTATTGTGGTTAAGTTTCTGTTAATTGTTGTTGTACTTGTATATATAGATGAAAGTTATAATGGAAATATGATTATACAAAAAAAAAAAAAAATTGTTAAACTAATATTTTCAATATTGAAATGCGTGCTGCTACCTTTACGGTGGTACAGGAATGTTTTATCCTTTATCGTTTACTGACAAGTATGAGAATACTTCCGTTTCCATGTTGCGGTCAACGTGTGCTGGACGCACTTGCTTCTTCTGTCGCTACATGAAATTCTTTGGCAAATCTTAAATGATACGAAATTTGATATATCGTACTTTTGAGTGAGTATGAAGGGAATCATACAGCAGCAGCAGCAACAATATCTGTAGTATAATTTACACATACATACTCGTATATTGATTGAAGAAGCGATTGCTTGTCACAAGGATTTTTGAAATATTGTTCATGCTTAAATAATCTCATAACGGAAGTGTAGAACGTCGCATCGTGTGATAATTGCCAATTTTGTACAATGAAATTCGGTACACGTGAGAGAAAACTTTTTCTGACATTGAAATTCATTTAACATTTTCAAATTCTCTTGTGCGTCTAGGTACGTCTTAAAGTACTGATTGTGCAACACCTGCATTCAATCATACTCGATGGTTATACTCTGATTTTATGTCGCTTGCTGGCAAAAAAGTTTTTCATCTACAAATGCATTCATAAATGTAGCAACAATTTTTCTTCGATTAAAGTTTCATATTGATATGGCGAATCGATGCTATATGTATATCTACATACATGTGTATATTTAACAGATGCGTTTATTACTTTTTGTACTATTCATTCGGAAGGGATGCGATATTTTGTATTCGTAACATATCATATCAGATACTTACGCTTCGAGATGTAGGCATGTATGGATACATCATCTGTAGATTAAGATGGATCGCTCCCCATACAGAAAAATTTTAAACTTTTCCTTTTGTAGTGTGAAGCTAATTCTAAAATTAAAGGAATAATAACGAAAGGAAATTTTTATAAAGCGCTAATATCTCTCCAAAGAAAACAGTTTTTTTAAGAGGGGAGAGCATCGAAAGCATCAAGCCACTGAAATTAACAACTGAGCTATAATAAAAATAAAAAAAAAACAATTTTGGAGGTTCTAAAAGGGTTAAGGAAAAAAAAGCATTTTCTTTGTCCTGCAAAATTTTCAACATAATTTGAAAACTAGGGGTGTAATTTTGATACTTTTTCCGTGATCCACCCTAATTTACATGCGATGTAATATAACTAGTATTAACATTAGCAATGCACGTCTTTCCACAACCGTGATATAGTTCGATGTTATTGCATGCATATACTCGTCCATATGAATGTGTTATAGTTTAGAGTGGCCCTTAGCTTTATGGAGTTAAAAATACTTCCTTAATTTTTAAAATTTAATTTATTATAGAGGAGAGAACAGAAACAGAAAACGAAGCACACCTCGAAGTTTGCTAATTCTATACTGAAAATACTATTTAATTGTCGAAAATAAAAACTTTTTGTTGGTGGGGTTTTTTTAATTATTTTAATTTGATTATAATTTTTTTAGTGTAATATAATTAAAAAAAAAAAAATTAACATTTCGCTAACTTATCCAAACCTACAATATATCTCCTCTGTACTCTTTAATATGTATCAGATCGTTTGGTCGGATATTCTATTACGTAGCTAATTCAAAAATATTTTTAGGCTCGAAACCTCCACCTCGCAGTGCCACACATTGAGTACAGGTCATCGATGTGCGTCCAACAGTTTTGTTTCAGCTCTGTTAGCAGTACAACATCCTATGCTCTTCTGTTTCACAAATAAATGGATAATCGTATAAGTTTTCTAGGGTTTCAATACATTCTAAATCGTGAAATTTATCTGTGTAATTATCATATATAGACTTGACGATTTTGGCGTATTTTTGAACCTTAACAAATCTGTTAATATTTGGGTAGGTGCCGTAGCTCAGAGGTTAGTGAGTTGGCCTTATGATCCGTAGGTCGTGAGTTCAATGTAAAAAAAGAGTAGAAGTGTCTTTTAAACCTTGCGACTAACAACGTGATAGCAAATCATGCATTGCGCGTCGCCATACACATTTAAAAAAAAATTAAATAATTTTCCCATACTTCATTAAATATTTTTTTTTCGACTTTGGTAATACATACATCTTATTTGCAACTAAAACTCCCATATCATATTATATTCATCAGATCAATTGAAAAATGTATCCTAATTTTTCTTTAGGATATCTGGTCACCGTACGTATATTGCGTGTGCCTTGAATGAGCTTCATCGCAAAAATACTTTAATGCAATTTATTTTAGCTTACATTCACTACATACAATACCAACATATAAACAAAACCTCCTCAAAATAGTCACTAGTTTTAAAATAACTCAAATTAACTCAAGCGAAACTCGTTCACTACTGTACGTACTAGTATGTACGGATGTGAATGAGAAATTTGTTTTGGGTAATTCGTATTCTAACTCTCTAAGGTACTCTAAGTTATATACTCGTATATATGCTTACATATATCTTAGCTGACGTGTAAGACTGCATGAGAACATTCCAATTTAACAATGATTACGTGAGAATTGCGGTCACAATTGATTGCAAGTTAAGTTTTTGGAAAAAGCGGTAGTCGTGTAATTAAAAGGTAATAGTATTATATTTAGATTATGATTATGATAATAAGGTGATTTTGTGGGTGTATTTATTGATCATGTAGGACCACGTCATGTTAACTTGGTTTTGAAAGAGCTTAACTTATAAATTTTGTATTTTATCGGAGAGACAATAGAGGTGTTTACAGCTGAAACAACTGAAACACAAAGCTAAGTGGCTTTAATCGTGCCGTAGCTCAGTGGTTAATGAGTTAAGTTTCATATCGAAAAGATTTTTCTTTCGAATGGTACCCACTTGTCGGCAAGCAGTTGACAATTCTTCCGGCGGCAACAATTTGTGCTAAAAATGCTTCTAAAAGACCACTGTGACAAAGCGGTTCCGGACAAAGAAAAGGTAATGTCACAAGGGTTCTGATGTCCGGAACTGGCTAATATAAGTAGGTCTCTTTTAATACTGTCGAAAATTTAATACGCCCAACAGTACTGGAAGGGAAGCTCGGCCAAAGGGGCTTTCGGGGTCTATTAGTGCCACATATTTAAATATAGCCTTTAAGTCGAATGGAGAAAATTTGCTCATAAACAAATTATTTGTTTAAGGCGTCAGCATGACAACTATTGCGAATCTTTTGAAATTGCGTAAATTATGCCTTAACAAGAAGGGTACTCAATGCTTCGATAAAATTTCCAGTTGGAAACCTCTTTCAGAATCTTTTAGACGGTGGTTAGGAAAATTTTTAAATATCTTCATTATATCCGAAATTGGCGTGAAGGTAGCACAAAATATATTCAAATAATGCCAGTGTTGTTGGCATAATTTTATTGTAAATCGTAACATAATTAAGTACATTAAAAATAAGGTTTTTAAACTCGATTAAATTACTATTTAAACGTAAACCGAAGGCTCCCATTTAAAAATATATTATTTTTATTATCTATCTTTATCTTTTTACGCTCTGGAGTTTTTTGAACACAAATATTCAAAATTTGAATTTCAATATTTTCTCGGGGTAAATTCAGTCACTACCTAGGGTATAGGTACGTAGTGGCTTGTATTGCCCTCATACTACGTTCAAGGCAACAAGTCATATGAGTAAAACTATTCGGAAACCTCAAACTTAATTATTTTGGAGGTATTATTGATTGGTTGATTGAAACGGAAACATTGCAAAGATTTGAATAATTTATAGAGATAATTATAATTTTTAAATGATAAATATTACAAGAAATGTATAGGTACGTACAAGTGAAGAATATGCATTCACATATAAACTGTGTGTAGTACGAGAGTTGACAATATACCGTTTACGGTGCATTTTGAGTGTTTATAACATTAGATATGTTGATGTACAATATTTAGTAACATACACCATCGCGTACAACTGTATAGAGTGGATTATTTGTATATTTTTTCAGCTCAGCTCAGTCGTTTTATTGGTAGGTACCTACGTATGTGGTATTTATTGTCATTTATAGTTCTTTGTATGCATGTAGCGGCAAGCGGCATTGGTAGTAGTAGTACTGAACATTTTAATTAATTCTATATGCCATCCAAAACATACATATTTGCTTGCTACTCATATACGCTTGCCTCTATATACCTATTATACATACTTATATGGTGATGATTGTGGTGTGGTCGCACTTCCTAATTTGGTTCCGCTACAATCAATTTATGAATATTTAATAATGCACAATCATAAATTGTTGTTGAATTTATTTGCTAAAGTACGAGTATGGTATGGCATAAGTAAATGTTGTAAATGTTTACAAATCGTGCTTCAGGAGGTGTTGCGGTTTAGTGGGCTATGGTGAATTTATAGAAAATCTATTTACGATCTCATAATGATTTAGTTTGGGTTTTTCTAATAGCTTTTTGTTATTCAACATGTTATCAATATGTTAAAATTTGGTCGCAATAAAAATGAAAAGTAATATAAAGATGACCCCTTTCCAAGTAGCCGGATGTTGAAAATATGTGCTGACTTACCATATTCGGATAGAATATATTTTTGTACAGCTAATGTGTGTGCGTATCATGGAAGTTATTGCTTTTGAATTTTTTTTTTACCATTTCCTTTAAGAAACTTTATTTTCATCGTGAATATGTAAACTCTTTTGATTTGTAAAGTCGTTTATAAACACATTAAAATGTTAATCATGGCTTTATTTAGGAAAATCAGCAGTGTCAGCACAAACAACATCAACAATAGAATAAGCAATAAACTAAAGCAATTCACGCTCCCAGCCAGTTATAAAATTCCACATTTACCCACGCACTTGTATTGCTGTACAAATTCCGAACTCTGAATTTCCGTTTGTGTTTGGGAAACTATTTTCACATGCTTCTTCTTCACTTTGGAGTCGTCGTTCAAGCAAGATTAGACTTCAGTGTGCATTCTTATCTCAGGGAAAATTGTAAGAATGCATAGAAACGAAGTTTGCATGTTTGCAAATAGAATAATTTAAATAATTGACATTTTAATATGACATGTTGTTAAATAAATAAGTAAAGTAGTGTTGTAGGCACAATACAACAGAAAAGAGATTGTGTTAATATTGCGGCGCTCAAGTTAAATTGAATTTAATGTTGAATAGTCTTATTCGTTCTGAAACTACATAGCTAATACGATTAGAATCTAATCTAATCTAATAAAAAATCCTTTATTTTTTAATTCCACATATTTGAAAAGTCAAGCCACATATTGAGTTTTTGCTTCCGCTTGTCACACATAAAAGAAGAGGTGATGAATATTGTTTGATAATTAGTGTAACCAATGCAATTAAGGGGTTAGATGCCCGCCTCCTCCTCTTTTACACGAAAAGTAATTTTACAACTTAATAAGCCTATTAGTATTCATGACTCGCTAGAATATTTTGGTGAAAACTAGGGATGTGCGATTAATGAGTTAGTCGAACGGTCTGATTAATCGATTATTTGATGAATCAAAATGAATCGATTTATCAGAATTTTGATAAATCCGAATATTTTTCATTTATAATTCTTTCTTCTTTTTAGTTCTTCTTTGTTTTTGAAATTTTATTTGGAAATAAAAATTTAAAATGTATTAAGAATTTCTTTGTAGGGGATGTTTTTAGATTTTTAGCTGAAGCTCGGTATATTGCTATTAAACCCTTTTGAAAATTATTCATAATTATTTTAAGCGATTGTCACATCATCTGTATAGTATAGCCATATTGATGGAGGCGGTAATTCAATTTCTGATTCTTCTTCAATTAGGCCGTTTTCATCGAGCGTTTCATTGAAGCGTAGCTCTCCCTGACAATTGCCCTGTATAAGAAATCTGACGTAATGAATTTTTCAATTTACTCAATGTGGTCCCAGCTATAACATACCCCTTTGGAAAATTTACGCCACAAATAGCTGCCCGCATGATGATTGTATAGATTTTTATACTTTCGTTGTATATCAAAAATTGTGTCCTCATCGCAGACTTTCATCAGCTGAGTGTGCCCTATTAACATACATTTAATATTATTTAGATATACACTTGTACCGATAAATAAAGTAAAAAATGTTGTCACATATTCAAACCCGTTAGTGTGTTGATGATGCGAAGACGTCGCTCTCTTCGTGTTAGATGACCTATGTGATAAAAGGGGTCTTGGCTCCAAATTTTGTCCTTACTTTTGCAACAAGCACTGAGAGCTACTTCGAGAATTGGAGGAAAGAGTAAACGTGGTCGACCTGTTACTGGTGATGTTTCTGTTTTTGGAAGACCATTTTCGTGAAATAGATATGATAAATCTTTGCCACCAAATGCCAAGAGGTATTCCAAATTCTATGTAAAGAAGAAGGTGATTGATTGATTGATCTTTTTAATTCCACTTCGAATTGTATTTATTACCTACATTATTCCAGTGGTCTCTGCGATCTTTCAGAAGTGGTGTTAAATTTAGAATATTGCCATGTATAACAATCCAGAAATCATTCCATTTATTGTGCAGAACAACCTCATCGTATAAGAAATATTTCATATTTTCAAAAAATTCGTATATTTTTCGTTGAAATGCAATTTAAAAAATATTTATATAAATATAATTTGAAGTTTCTCTACGTACAGTAGTTTTAGAATACAATTCATCATAAAAATACTCATACTAAAACAATCATAAAAATACTCATTTTTGACTTTTATTTAGGAGCGTTTTGCTCATGTTTGTATTGTAGTGTATAAGAATGATATTTCCTTCCTGGGTGGACTATTTTTATGAGGCCTAATTATGAGCTATAAAAAACTACTAATTATGAATTAAGAATGAGTCTTAAATATAGATCATAGAAGATTCACAAATTGTATGAACTATGACTTCTTCTTGGATGTAGTTATGAAAATTTTTTGACTCTGTTGTGAGTTTTAAATTAACTCATTTATGAACGTTTTATTCGATGAATTTATGAGCCTTGGGCAGTGTTGTCACATCTACAAAATTAAACGCAATTTTGATTATGTAATAAAATATTCGGATGAGGTCAAACTTCCTGTGTGTTTGTGATGTGATGTGTTATTCGAGAAAAAATAACACATACATTTGATAATCAAGCTAAGTTAAGCTGATGTAGTTCACATATCAAAATTGCTCGTTCAATTTTCGGGTAACTCATTCATTTACACATTCTTCCACAATAATGCAAATTAGAGTCAATTAATGGATCATCCTCAATAAAAAAGAAAAAAATATTGTCAGTTTTTTTTTGAACTACAAAAGATGCTAGGCATTTTATATTCTCAGCTGAATGTTCAACCAACGGCAACAACAAGTGTAGAAATAGTAGTAGCATACTGAAATGTAAAAGACAAGCGCAAAAGGAAAGAGAAACATAAACAAAGTAAAATAAAACAAAACAAAGCAAAGTAAAGCAAAGAAAAATCAAATGAAAAAATGGCATCAAAATAAAAGACTTAGGCCACATACCCGTGAACATGGTTTCAAACGAGTTTTAAGTTGGCGCTTGCTTGCCTACTGCTTCTTCAGCGTTGAGGTTGTTATAATTATTGTTGTTGTTGTTGTTTAAAATGTCTTACCTCTACGGCATTCGATACTGATACTGAACGCTCTTTCTGAATGCAACATGTGTAGTATTCATTTTTGTAAATCTTTCTTTACACACCATCAGTCTATATTGCGAAATGTAAGTAGAGCAGAGTGTAAAGTTGTTCTCGTCTGTGGGAACTATGGGAATGCCTTTGTTAAGTTAATCATGTTCAATCTTGTCTTATTCATTGTTGTGATGATTCATAATATTTTCAGTTCTTGCAAGAGTCTGCTGTCGGCTGAAGATACAACATGTTTATGCATGTTTATGTGAAGACAATAAAATTTCGCTGGCCATTTAATACGTAAATCAGTCACAAATGTACATAGAAGGCCATATATACGTAGTACATATATTATGATATCCATTATTTACGATATTACGATGTTATGAGAGGTAGAGAAAGTATAAATATATTTGGTTGAGTGAAATATATATTTTACCCATATAAAAAAATTGTTTATAGAACAAGTTTTGGCTTGTTTCACAACTTTTATGATACATTTCGTTTCTAACTTTACATTTTATTGTTATCGTATTCTGGCTTTAGCCATGCCATTTTAATAAACTCAGTAAATACTGTAATACCATCATTGCATTATTGTTGCTGTGTAGATTCAAAGATAAATGTAGTACTTTAGCTAAAATCTCCAATAATGTTGAGTTTATAAAATTGGGGTTTGATCAATCCAGTCGAATGCTGCTTTAAAATCATCACAGAATACGTACAATTTTGTAACTTTTCTAAGATTTTGCATGCATTTTGTTTGATTCCCATTCATAAATATTTATTTTATTTTATTTCGTAAATAGGTATTATATATCTCTTATACAAAATGTGGATGTGGGATGTTATTGACAATTTTATTAGTTCCTATAGGATAAAATAACATGAACCCACTAATGTGAATTCAAAAAATGATTTAAAAAAATAATATTTCATTTGATTTACTTTTATTTTTTCAGGTCTGGGTTTACTTCGATTAGGCTTCGATAAGGACTAAAGGAAGCACTATGGCGAAACAATAAAAATATAAATAATTGAAAGCAATTGCTTTTAATTTGTAGCACATTTATCGATACAGTTTCGATACGGTGTAACATTGTAAGTCAAAATTGTTTTCAGGAGACCCTTTATATTATGATACAACATCCATTCAGTTTGCTGATTTGTCACCTCAGCCTTCCGCAAGCGATGGGATGAAGTTTTTCCTTGATAATTCGTAATGACCATAAAACCATTTAATTTTCCAGCCTGATTTCTTAGCAATGCGTCTGAAGGGCTTTGCAAAAAATTGTATGTTCTTTATTGGAGTGTCGATTCCACTATCTGAAAGAGTATATTTCTATGGTTTGGCTGAAAAAGAAAAATTATTTCATTTGTAAATCTTTTTCTTCTTTATTTTCGAAAAATATAAATTTTTGAAAAATTGTTTGAACTTTATTTTCCGGTACAAACTAAAACTTAAACTTTTTAATAAATAATATAATAAATTTTGTCCGTTTGGATATAGCTTATAATAGGGTGGTCCGTGCTATACTATAAAAAAAGATAGATGTGAAAAAAAACACGGAGGCTTACCTATAGGACTACATCTATATTGCGTTGAACTCTTAAGGCTTTTGTAATTTATTCTTATTTGAGTTTACATATAAAACTATACATATATAAATGTGCTTTCATATACATGCACATATACGTGTACATATGGGTTAATGTTCTCGAATACTTGATTACACGGCTAGTTAATGGTTTATTTTTACCCTTGATTTTCGGTTAATCAAATAACTAGATCATGTGCATTGGCTTTCTAATCTTTCTGACACAGCTTGTCCCACATCCTCGCATATTTTGCAAAAATCCCATACCCAAATTAGATTAGATTGAGGCGGCTGTCCATTTGCACGGACTCACTTAGGCCAAATAAGGCTCATTGCCGCAAGTGGGCTACCCAATTTCCCTTACGAACCAACCAGAGCTTCGGTTAAAGCTTGGAATGTTTACCAACTGATAGTAAGCTAGCTCGGTGAGGTTAAGAATAAAGTGACTGCCCAGATTAGTTATTATGCGGCGAGCCAGTGCCGGACACTCACACAGAAGGTGAGTTATGGACTCTGGTTCTACCATGCCTATTTGGATGCCTACCTATCAAGCAATGCCCCGTAATAATTCCAACCAATATGAATGTCTGTTAAGCGCTAGTAAGTCTTTTCTTCGTTTTATGTTCAGTACTGGTCAGATTGATCGGGTAGTTGCACATGAGTGTTCCACCTCCCACCTGGCATTCGTTTTCTCTAATACGTCCTAGGCTAGGAGAAGTTTACACGTCGCCATTAGAATGCCAATGCTCTCCTTATCTGGGTGTTCCCATACTCCCTACCAGATCTGGATGGCATATGTGTATTAAACTTTCTGTCGAACGTTACTTTGTCGTTTCATAGTCAACTGTTTGCGGTATAAATCTATATTGGTTCTTGAGTGTCCCGTGCCATTGCAGAACCATTCTGAAATTGATCTAAATCTAATTGTCGATTGAGATGTTAATTGCTTCCCCAGGATATTTAAATGAATAAGATGTACTAAGGTATTCAGAGATTTGGTGGAGGTCGTTCTATGTGAACAAAAATAATCACTTTTATTGGGTCAACTACTTTGCCATGGAAACCCTTATAGTTCTTGGATCTATCTAAATGAAAATGCGAATAAAACATCTGTGGCTAATGATTTAACAATCATATTATTTACTGAAGCTGCTCATATATTATTTGCACAAATTATATTCTTCATCTGTTTTGCATAGTTACTGTAATTCATAAATTATTTTATTCATTTTTATACTTTTATGCTTGAGTAGCAACCCTTGCTGCGAGCGCACTCAACCTTTACGAAGTATTGTAATATACTATATACGCTTACATATAGATGTTTGAATACTGGTATGTACTTACTTAGATAGGTACTTATTTTTGTACAATATTTCTATATCTGGGTACATGTACGCAATTATATTTCTTTCTCCTATGCCTGTAGACGAGTGTAACGCGCGTGCCATTGCCTCTTTTTCACGTCACAGATGAGTTAACATAAACATATATTACGTAGTGAAAACAAAAATATGAAAAAATATAGTGTACCTTTTGAAAGCAATAAGGCACCTTTTTAAAATATTGTAGAATATGTTCTAATGAATACCTGTGTGTGTGTGTGTGTGTGTGTGCCTTAGAATATAGCACCTACATAAAAGGCATATATGTACCAACTTGTATCTAATGAAATATTTCAAGCAGAACGTCCAATTTGTGTTGTTATAGGGGTACATATTAATGATTTTCTGCAGAATAAATTTTAAATAAAATTCAACTTCGAATGGTACAAGATATTGTATGAATATGAGAGCATTGAGTGTTCAAACAAATTAAATTCTACACATATCCGATTTGCATTAGAATTGATATAAAATACCACCAATTTCACCAAAAGGAATTTCTATATATTTATGGTGGTGTTGGTGTATTGCTGATGTTACGCCATATGGTACTATGGTACATTACTGATAGCGTGCGCATTGGAGTATGAAGTGTTCTTATGTACCTAATATAGTTGCGCATAACAATAGACTTGTATAAGATCATTAGGCGAATAGTGACAGGAAATTATTTGCTAGAACGAGTGAGAGACAGTAACGATAGTAAAAACACGGAAATATCTTAGGTGTATATGTAAATATTAATATGAGCAGCAGCACCAGCTGCTAATAAATATGTATGTATCAGTCGTAAATATACGTGAAAATTTGAAATTGTACCTTCATTGAATATGGTTTTATTTTACGGGATAACCAATAGAACCTAAACAGAGATAAATTAGTACATTAGCTAGTTACATTACCTATTAGTCCCATACATATGGGTAATTAAAAAGGATCGAAACGAAAAACTATTAACGGCTCTGTTAGGTCAATGTTGGTATAGTGCAGTGTAGTCTTACCTAAGCTGTGTAGTTTAATTAAGAAAATTCAGTATTCGAAAATTGTAGATCTTTCTGTCAAAAGCGCATATATTTGTTGTTTGTTTTTTCTTCTTTAATTAGACGATATATAATTTCCCTCTGGTGATAGTTCACCTTTTATTATTTCACTCATGATTGACGGGGTGTGATGATACTCTCAATACATTTTCTTTCGCCACATAATCTTCGGAAGGTCTGTACAAAGAATTTTGTGTAGCAGTAGCTTTCTTCCATCCTCATATTCTCTATCAATATCCCTTGGTCTACGAGTTTCTTTTACATATCTCTTTAACCTGTTTCTCTATACGACCTACATGCTTTCGCTCTCCTTCTCTGACCTGTCTTGCAAAAAAAAAAAAACTTTACAGAAAAAGCTAAGAGGTTTTTTCAAAATGGTTTAGCACACGATTACATACTTATCGTTAAAGGGAAATGATCAGAAATTTAAGCAAAGTCCATTTTAAATTGGTAATCGTAACAATGAAGACTAAGGCTACTATGACCAAAAGCAGTGGCCACAGTGTTTGCGCATAAATTCTTTTTAATTACTTACTTGTCACTAATACTTATTGGTGTTATCGATGAAATCTATGTTAAACAAGAAAAATGCTATGATGTTAATTTATCCGTTCGAGTTTCTTTGAAGTTCATTAGGATAAGGTGCGAAAAATGGTTGTTACTCTTCTCTTCATCCCTCTTCTCTTCATACATTATTTTAAAACACAATGGAATATATTCACAAGACTCCCCTATTATGTGTATTTAGAAGTTTTCAATATAAAATTGACAATAGCAGCATATAAATTATAGCAAATTGGCATTCTTTGATGTCGGTTTCTTTGAAATTCATTAAAATTTTAATATATAAAATGTCATTCAAGTAAAATGATCCTAATTCTTAGAATTGATGTTATTTTAGATAATAATCTCTTAGCACTAAGGGATCTGTTCATTAAAGATTACTAAATATTTTAAAATAATATCAAAATACATTTGTGAAAAAATACATGAATATATGCACATATTGTATATGGTCTAATTGTCTCAACCTGGCGATGCTTCGACACTGTGCAGTCCTTGTTGAAATCATAGCAAGCCAACTTACTGGTCATGATACATGCGTTCTTTGGATAATGGTATGCCTCTTTCTATCCTATTTATAGGGAACTCGCACCAGCTCTCCTTGCATCTGTTCCTTTGTGGCTTACGATCGTATTATGATCGTCTATTTACTTTTTCTGAGCACTCTGCTCATTCTTCCGTGGTTGACTTAGGTAGATTGAGGCGGTTGTCCGCTTGCGAGAACTCACTTAGGCCAAGTAAGGTTAATTTAAAGTTAGAATATAATTATTTCACCAATTTTGGTATACTGGCTGGCTCATCAATAAGTTTATTTATAATAACAATAGTCTGACTCCGATAAATCTCACACAAAGCGTTAACGTATAATATTTGCTTTTCATTTTTCCTTTCTGAAAAATATACTAAGGCTCTTCTGCACTTTTGAACAAATGCAAGTGAAACTCCCATAACATAACAAAAAAAAAAAAATGAACGGAAAATATGTGTAGTTAGTCGTATATATAATACAATAAGAAGGTAGGAGATCACAAAACAAAAATTAAAATACTTAAGTAAAATAAAAATAATTAATTGTGATACGGGCATGTAATATATACCTATATTTTTGTTTTTGTTTAACCAATATTTGAGCTGCATATTTTCATTAGAATGCAGCTATCAGATATCAAACGAGTTTATATTGAAATATTTTGCTGATGATGACATTGAGACGATTGCGATGACATTTTTTAATTACGCTAATATATTTATTTAGTTATTGTACCCGCATAGGTTGGCGTCTGTTTTCGGCAGATGAAATGCTCTAATTTATTCCAGATAAATGGTCGTTTGCTTAGTTATTTTTAAATATATTTAAATACTGATAATCCCCTTGCAACGATGGACGCTTGCTTCAGGTGATCATGATGTGTGAGGGTGTGATGTTGGTGCTTTGCATCACAGTTCTTTTGGAAATAAATTGTGTAGGCTACGATATTTTAGCAAAAATTTCCTTAAATTCTATTAATTTACCATCTTTCGTGAGCATTATTGGTTGTCGATACGGATGAATGTTTTCTATTCGCGTGGAAATGGATTGAAATCTATACAAATAACTGTCTGGCGCTGTGAACAGACTACTATTACTTATATACATATATTCATAATGATAGAATTATACACAATTCGAGACTATGGACGAAATGATCTAAAGGTGGTCGATCGTCATTTGTAATAAAAAAAAGTATAGAGATAGTGGTATAAATTTTTAATTATTTTTCAATTTTGCGCAAATGATATTGTAAGCAGCTGGTCCTTATCGGGCATTCATTAATACATTAAAACACTTCACTGCTTGTTACAATCGCTTAATCCTAGCAATATATTTACAGGCATCTGAAAATGTTATAAATTGAAGTCATTAGAAAAAGAACGAAAATACTGTAACATACGTACCTACCATACATATGTATGTCTGAAACACAGCAGATGTTATTCTCCATTCATTTTACTAAAATGAAAAATGCATCCACCTTTTGCTGTCGATGCAAAGAGAAAATATAATTTTCCTTTTATCTATTGTATATTTCCATTTCGATATTTCTCCATACGTACGTATGTATATACTAATAAAACAGACAGTAAAATGTACCCACAACTTTTATAAAAAAAAATGGAGCAACAACAACAACAATAACAAAACTACCGATGATTGTAAGTATGTTTGTACAAAGGACTATTTTTGTATTATATTTTTGTAAAGACATCGAAAAATCACAAAAACCTGGACTATGTGTATGGAAGTTTTAGGAGAATATATTAAAAAAAAATCTCCTTACAGTCGGCTGGGGCCGACCAAACTATACCCTGCATATGTAGATTTATATATAAAAAGTTTACTCGAATATCCAACTTTTCTTTTATTTCCACTTTTCGAGAAACAATTTTTGTATATACTACTAATTTACACCCGAAATATGGTTGACTTTGACGAAGTAAAAGGATTTTAAGATAATTCCGAGCCTTAGTATGGGAGCTATATAAAATTGGGCGTGGCTTGCCACTTTCTAGTAAATCCAATTAATTTTTCAACGTTAATCCACACCTTAAATTTGGTGTTCTACGTTGAATAGTTTCTAAGTTATGGTGGTTAACATTTTTGTTTAATTTCCTCAACTTTGTATGGGAGCCCCAATAAGAAGTGGGCGTGGTACGCTGATTTTTCGCCAGATTATTTCCGACTACCATATTAACCTAAGTGTTAATTATGATTGTTCTAGACGGAAGGATACAGAAGTTACAGCTATTTCAATTTAAAAGAAATTCGGTCATTTTGTATGGCGGCTACTATCAACAGTGGGCGTGGCGCGTCCATTTCCTGCGAGTCTAGTTGCTCGTACAATACTAATCCATACCTCAAATCTCGTTGTCCTACGCTAAATATTTTGTAAGTTATAACCGGTAACATTTTTTTTAATTTCCGCAACTTTGTATGGGAGACCCAAAAAGGAGTGGGCGTGGCATATTGATTTTCTGCCATGTTATTTTTGACTAACGTGTTAATCTAAGTGTCAATTATGGTTATTCTAGACAGAAGATTGTAGAAGTTACAGCAGTTTCAATTTAAAAGAAGTACAGACACTTTGTATGGGAGCTACGCTAGAAAGTAGGCGTGGCTCATCCACTTTTGGTGAGGTTATATAGTAGTATAATATAACTCTATGTGCAAAATATTGTTGTCCCAAATGGTATATTGTGTGAGTTATAGCAAGTTAAAGATTTTGAAAATTTCGAGGTTAGTCGCTTTGAATGCTTGGTGTGGGCGTGGTTATTGGCTGATCATGCCCAATATCAATCCCCTCCGTACCCTTGGATCATAGATTACTTATGCCAAATTTCATCGAAATAGCTCAATATTTACTCAAGTTATCGTGCGAACCAGCCAGGTGACAGACAGACGGACGGACGGACGGACGGACGGACGGACGGACGGACATCGTTAAATCGAAAATTTAATCGACGCTGATCACGAATATATATCCATGTCTATATCTCCGGAGATTCCTTCAAGTGGACACAAACATCTGACCGAAATGAATATACCATGCATATTGCATTATGCAGGGTATAATAAATATACAATTAAAAATCTAACCATCATTTGCATTGTTATGTGTCTTTTCAACACTATCAAGTGATCCGCCCTAACATATATACATTCATCATGATCAGGCTTCAGTAGCTATTTAGGCATCTGAATTTGCATCTTAGGATTATATTTGCAGTGCAGTTGTTTGATGCTATAAATACTAGGTCGATCAAGAAAACAGTTTTTTTGGCCAAATTAGGTTTTATTTTCTAATATTTAAGTTTTTGGGTCTTATAATCTCAATTTATTGTATTCCTATATATTTCTAAGAGTAAGAAAACATCAATAATAAAAATTTGCATTCATTTACGAACGTATTGTATTATTATATGAACGTATTTACTTAGTTTTTAAAATAAATAATAATAATAATCAAATATGAACTAACTATTTAAGTAAGCAGTTGCTGTTTCATTGCTTCATTTCGATTATTGTTTTGGCGGCAAGCGACCACCTACCTACATTGTATGTGTGCTTGCTGCTGGTGCTGCCTCCGCTGCTTTTAGGTTTTGTTGTATTATGTTTCTTTGCTGATAGGAATTTGCTTCCTACGCACGATCGATGCGTTGGTTACCACCTGCCGAGTGTGGACTCGTGTGCAGCACTTTTGTATTTTAACACTATGCATGGGAATATTTTTTCGATTTTGTCAACTTGAACTCATTAATAGTTTTTGGAGTTTGCTTTATACGTAATGCGTGTTTGTACTATGCATACCATTCATATTAGAATTGTTTTGGTTTGAGAAACAAGCATTGTCATTGGATGTGTGATTGCATAATATATTCTCTCTTTTGCTCTTACGTCAATATTCGATTGATGCTCATTTCAGTGTCAACTTCTTGCTGCAATGTATATCTTCGGCTTTGCCCAAGCAACCTGACTTTATTTTGTTATCGTTTCGTTATCGATATTTTTCTGATTTCTCATTTCTCGGTTAAAGTTTATTTCAATATCGGCAATTCAGTAAAGTTGCGGTTATGCGGTAATATAAATTTGGGATTGCACTCAAAAGAAGATTTTTTCAGAGATAAATTTAAAATTTCGAGTCACAAGTTCAAAGAGAGAGTTGTAAAAGGATTGCGACACTCATGACTCAATTTAATAATAGGATGTAAGGTTTAAGAATATTTCCCACCTGTACCGCCATCTTTAACTTCTATTGTACACCAAAATTTACTAATAAATTCAATCAAAATTTTTATTTATTGATTGCAAACATTCAGTCTACATCTGCATTCATTAAAATTTCCAACACTTCAATTCAAAAGCTCTTTTTGACTTATTAATTGAAAATATTCAACCCTATAGTGATTATGCTTTGAAAGGCAATAAATCCCAATCAAAAGGTCATTTAAGATTTCAACCACATCAAATCAAATCGCAACTGAATTGACATGATATTCCATACAATCACTTAATGGCATTTTTGCTTACAATCACTTAAGTTTTTTGCAGTTCTTACGTTGTAATGTAATTTAAATTATTACATTTTACATATTTGCTGGAAGAATTTCCACTGATGGGCGCAACCTTAGTATTCTATCATCCGTGAAAAAACGACATCTTTTCTGCCCTATGATATTTTGTGGGGGGAAATGGTTGCCCTGAAGTTCAGCTTATTGCTTAAAACGAAAATATTATGAAATACATGTGCTAGATAAGGATATACAATTACTTGTACACTTACTTATATTATTTACGTGTTAATTTGACATTTTGTATTGACGAAAATATTTATGATAAATTAATGGCAAATTACAAGAAGTGCACAATTTTAACGCAAAATTATTTAAATATCCTTTCGTTCTCTTCAAAACAAGCTGATCGAGCTTCGGTGCAAAAGAAAGCAATCCATTACTCCCCTTGAAGTGCATCAGGATTAATCTTTGAATGACCTAAATTTCTACTGGGAATTTATAAATAAGTGTGTGGATGTAAATATTTACGAAACAAACAAAATATTTACAGAAAAAAATATATTTTAATTCATCCCCTAATTTATTTGCGTATGTCTTAGATTATATTCTATAAAGTAATGCATGTTTACATATATTATACATACATTAGCATGAGCATGCATGGCATGTATGTAAAAGAGGAGCACACATGCAAAACCTGATAAATCTAATTTTGTGCTTCTTATTCCGTGCACCCAAATGAAAGAGTGCATTTATTTTGATCAGATGTTTTTTATAACCACTTGCGGGAAGCTTTAATAGGCCTTATGATCAAAATTTTAATACAATTTGATCATACAGCACCTTACACAGTCCATAATACAAATCAAACGACCATCAAATTTGATGCAAACCAAAACTAATTTGATGTTTGGTCAAACGGTCATCAAACTTATATATGTGACTAATAACATACAAAATTCCCCGAACACAAACAAGTCGTTTTATAGTTTGACAGGTTACTATTAATCAGCGTCTTCTATATAATCGATTTCATGATGACCATCTCTCCGTCCGTCTGTCCATCTGTCTGTTGTCTGATTGGTTTGAACGAAAACTTGAATAAATATTTATATTTCTATGAAATTTGGCATGAGTTACCTAGAATCCAAGAATACGGACCCTATTAAAAACGGGGATGATCGATCAACTGTCATTTCGTGTGGAAGCAATAAAAGATACCAACCTAGGGATTTGTTTAAATTTTAACCTAAAATAATAATAAATAAATAAATATGTGGCACTTAAAGCCCCAAAGGGCTCATTGGCCGAGCTTCTCTTCCATTACTGTTGTGCGTCTTAAATTTTGGACAGTATTACAAGGGACCTACTTATTTTAGCCGGTTCCGAACGGCAGAACACTTGTGACATCACTTTTTCTGAGCTTTGTCACAGAGTTCTTTTAGAAGCTTTTTCATGGCAAGTTAGTTGTTACTGTCGGAAGAATTGCCAATTGCTTGCCGACAGGTGGGTACCGTTCGAAAGAAAAATCTTTTCGATATTAAATTTGTTATGCATCAGCCGGGGATTGAACCACGACCTACAGATCAGAAGGCGAACACACTAACTAAAAAACATTTCAGGATTGTCGTATATGACGATTCAAAATGATTAATACCATAAGAACAGTTTTAATTTGTTTGGTGTACACTTTTCCCATCTACCTCAAAATACAAAATATGGATTTATCGGGTTTTGCTTGTTTACTCTTCAAATGTGATCTCTAATGAATATGCATATGGAAAAAGGGTTCTTTTTGTATGTAAAGTATATATTCGAAATTTTATTGCGGTATTATGAATTTAGTGCAATATGCATAAGCATAAGTATGTTATTGTAGTACTCGAGGACACTCTTACGAATAAACCAATTCAAACCTTAGCACAAATACCATTATAATAGTAAACAATGACAACTATAACCATTGTCATAGAAGTGTATCTGTAAGTACATAACCACTTATAAAAGGTTTAGGCTTGCGGAAGTTTAATAGGGCAACTGGTTGAAAAATTCAGAGACATTATATTTATTGCGTAGCACGATCCAATTTTAAAATATTCATGTCGTAACCTACCTTTGTGATTTGAGTTTTGGAAGTGTTAAATAATGCATTTAATTTAATTTGATTCATGAAGTCATCGACCTTTATTAAAATTTTGTTTATCTTGATAAAATTTATATTTCTGGACTTATTAGCTCCAACCTGATTACCCGATAACCGTTATATCGGTTTTAAAACTGATCGATAATACGAAAAGTAGTGATTATTCTATATATTTGTATGCATGCATTTATATTAGACCAGTTTTATTTGGCACCATAAATGGCAAAACAGCTTTGTTGATTTTTGGCCTATTATTTTATAATCTCTATGCTTCTTTTTGCACAAAAAGAAACACAAAGTTTGTATGGTAAAAAAAAAAAAAAAAAAAGAAAGTGCTAAACATAGCAACTATATCAATATACGCTAAATACTTACCATGTTCGCTAAGTTGAATGTATTCAATTACTTTAAATTTTTTTACTGTACAGAGATGTTACTTATTGATATTGTAGATTTTTATTTAAGCACCAAATATATTACAATATGTTACAACTAAGAAGAAATGCAACAAAATGATTTTACTAATTTTAAAACATTTTATGAATTAAATAACACTATGGTAGTCCAAAAATTTATCAACGTTCTAGAAAATGTTATCGGTTAGGGTAAGCCTTCTAAGTTGATCGATACCAACCAGAAAGCTCTCAATTTTATTCACATAAAAAAAAATATCGAAAAAATATTGATAATTCACGCAGTATAATGAGATGGGTATCAAACGAAAGAAAATATTCGTGGCAGTTGAGCAAAATTCCTACTGAAAATTTTTTCTGAAGAATAAAAGACCGAAGATATATTTTAAAAATTATCCTTGAATTTCTTTAAGAAAAAACAAATATTTTCTAAAAAAAAAAAAATCATGCTAATAACTGCCATTTTTTCTCTCCATCACAAAAATTTTAATTTTGTCCGACTTGTTTGATTTTAGTTTTACTAGTTCCATTCCATTTTAAATGAAACAAAAAAGTCCAAATTCTGGTTCGACCACCTTCAATTTGGTTGAAATTTTGCATATCGTTAGAGAGAAAAACGGCAATTATTGACATGAGTTTTTCTTTTTCTTTTTTCTAGAATTTTTTCTTCTGAAAAATTCTAAAGTAGGATTTTTACTCCATTGCCACCTCTTTCTTCTTTCGTTTGATGCTAATATTATTATAATGCGCTAAGCTGAAAAATATTTTCGATTTGACATAATACAGACCTCTGGTTGGTACCCCTAATCGACAGAATTTAATAAAAACTTTTTACAAATTTTCGTACCCAAAACTAGAACGGTGTCATCAGAATTTGTTATATTTTCAAATTTATATAAAAAATTAAAAATTCGAATCCATGTTGCTTAGGAAACTTTGCATCTATGTCGTTTTTTATTGGAACAAAGATGTCAAATAAAACACATCTATTAACAGATTCCAAATGTCAAAACTCTTTGACAACACTTTATTTCGAGGAAGCCATTGTTGGATGAGTTCGAACCTAGAGCATGCACTATAAAAGAATATATCGCTATACTATTCTTTACTATTATACCGCGGCGTTCATATAAAGACCCAACGTAAATGCATGTACATACTATATACATAAATATATTTGAATGTATTTACATATTTTCACAAATGTGGTCTCGATTTGTTTGCTTAATAGTAGGGCACCCTATGTAATCCACATGTCCAGCACGCTAGCATTAATTAAAGATTTTGAAAGTAATTTAATGCGTGACTGTAAATATAATGCTGAAGAAGTATGTAGATATTATTTTTGAAGTATGTACAACATATGTTTCAGGGTTTGAATCCTCATGCAATTATTGCAATCGCATTATGTTGTTGTTGTTGATTGTGTGGATACATTGTGGTTACAATGTGCAATTTAATAACGTAGCATACATATGTTTGATCATATATTTAAATGGTCGCAGAATGCCAACAACACTATAAATATTTCATAAGAATACAAGCATTTTTACAACAAACAAAGACAAATAAGAAAAAGATAAAGTAAAAACATTTTTTGTGTGTTATAGATCAGTGGTGAGTCTGTTTGCCTTCAGAGCCGTACGTAAGTCATAGATTCAATCAATGCCGGGCATCAATTGTAATATCGAAAAGAAGTTTCTTTCAGTTTTCTTTACCTGATATTGTTGTAACATGTGAAAACATAACATAAGTAAGTGATTATCATAAACCAGATTGGAAGATGTTGTATGTTCATTTAAGGGCCACTCTAATGTAGATATAGATACACGAAATAAATGCAACACAGCATACACAGCATACACAGCGATTGGCAGTTCCAATCACGACATTGTGAACGACCTTGCAATGTCGTCAAACATTGCAATTGTTAACAGCGTGGTAATTTTTAGTTGTGATTACATCTTACTTCAAGCTTTTGCATTATGTAGCTACAACTGTTGTTACTATTTTTAGTTTCCGTTCGTTAACGGTTTTAAGGTGTGGTTTTACTCAATAATAATAAACCCCATAACCCCTTGTGTGCACAGCTGTATATGTACTTCTGTAAAAAATAGTTTTCGAATATTTTAATGAAGAATAGTCAAACGTATTATTGCTTCAAGATATTGAGATTATCTATGACAGCTAGACTGCTATCAAAGGGTTAGGAGCGCACATTTAAACATCTAAGACCACGATTCACTGCCGCATATCTCTCCATGAGATGGCTGAGCAGTATTATCTGCATCTAATGTGGATGCCGGGTCATAGTGACGTTCCAGGCAACTGCAGGGCGGACGAACTGATCAGATATAGAACGACGCTAGAACTCTCCTTTGATTTTGCAAACACAGACCCTCCACTGAGCACCTGTAAGCCTAAAATGAAGGAGAGAATGACAGACAAGACAAGATCGTGCAACAGTTCTGCCCAGAGCTAGAGTGGAACCGCACAAAAAGTCTTCTCTGTCCAGATAGAAGCGGCCATTACGTCCTTGTAGTATCCGAATTGTTTTTCCAAATTGTTTTTCCATAAATCCGGCTAATTATTGACTGGCTCTTACGATAAAAAAAAAATATTGATTTTAGATAAAATTTTGCATGATTTTATATCCTTCATGAGTCCAAAGTATATTCTTTTCGGTTAGATGTTTGTAACCACTTGAAGAAATCTTCGGAAATATAGAAAATTATATATATTCCTGATCAGAGTCGTCTAAAGAGTTGATTTAATAATATCTGTCCGGCCATCCGTTTGTCTGTCTGCAACTTGGCTGGTTCGGACGATAACTAAATATTGAGCTATTTTAAAGAAACTTACCATGTCACGTAAAGTTATGATACACTGCTATATAATTTTGCCATAAATGGGCCAGTTACGCTCGTTTTATGTGGCTACCATACAAAGTCGAGGATATTTAAAAAGAAATTAAAATTTTTATAACTTACGAACTATTCAGCGTAGGACAACTATATTTGGGGTATACATTAGTATTACAAAGACAATTAGATTTACAAGAAAGAGGCAAGGCAAGGCCACTCTTTTATACAGCTGCAATTATCTTAACCAATAAGACCCCCATAACTTTGAAATACTTCGTCTAAGGCAATCATATTTCAGGTGTGCATAAGTATTATAGGCCGAAATTATTTCTCAGAAAATTGGTGAGCTACGCGTACTTTTTAATGTAACTCCCATGCAAAACAGCGGATAAAAAAAGATATGCGAGCCAACTTTTTATATATGTCTATAAATGCAAGTATAATAAGGTCGGCCCAGGCCGACTGTAGGGTAACTTTTTTCTTTTGATTTGACTACAAATTTTCAATTAATATATTGTACATTTATGATGATACTTACACGTAAAAAAAAGAAGCCATAATCCATATTAGAATTTAAGTACGTTTACATTTAACATTTGTCAATGAATGTCCATTTTTGATGTTTTTCAGATTCTTGAAATTTATTGAGCAGCCTGCGTACTTACATTTGTTTATAAATGTTTGATTTACAGGGTGACCAGAATTAACAGTCAGTTGTACTGAATTGTTCATTAGACAAAGAATTTGCTTGCAACACATGTTGCTCCCTTTGTCATGCTTATAAATTTATATAACAAATAATTTTCTTAATTTCATTAGCGTGTATTTATTTGCCATTGTAATTTTTCTTTTACACTGTGTCTTATAAAACTGTTAAGAAACCTGTTTTAGCACCAATTTGCGTGAATAACTTTAAGACTGCGGATGAATTGCAATACAACTGTTGCTTAATGTAAACTACCATACATACATACATATGGATAGCTGTAACTATGAAATTATTATTGAGGAGTGGGGAATGTGTTTCGCAAAAGTCGAAATGAAGAAAAATTCATCATACAAATATGTGGAAAAGCATTTTTCACTTGATTTTCTTTTGTTTAAATATACTTAATCTGATGACCGGTCTGTGCATACATATGTACATTAGGGTGGATCATGAAAAAAGTATCAATATTTCACCCCTAGTTTGAGATTATATTGAAAAGGTCCTAGGACAAAAAAAAAAAACAAAACCTTTTTTTTTTCTTAATCCTTTTAGAATCTCCACAATGGTTTTTTAAAATAGTTTCGGGCATAACACCCATGGAATCAGCTTGAATTTTACTAACGCCTAATATAATTATAATAGTAAAATTAAACCTAATGTGTAGGTATATAAATTAGTTGTAAATTTCTACTTAAGTCTACCGGAAATTTTTTTTTTGTCCTATTAACTTTTTTTTTGTATGAAGAGCGATCCACCTTAATGTATATATGTATGTACATAATAAATTCATTATGTACATAAATTCATACAATTTAATGGTACAAATATTGCAACGAGCGAGCGCACCTTAAATATTTTTTTTATATTTCCTCCACTCCACTTCACTTATCCATATGAGATATCACGAATCATTTGATGTCTGTACTGCCTGAAAGTATCTATTGAATGAGCAACAGTTGCTGATGATATACACTTTGTATGTATGTATATATGTATGTATGTATGTATATGCATGAATTCGCTTAAAATAGATCAATTCGCTGTTGTTGTTATTGTTGGTAGTGGTTTTTGTTGTCGTTTTTTTGCGCGCACAAATAATTTTCATGAAAATGTATATACAATTTTCTTCATTTTCCACACGTCTTGTTTTTTCTGCTTATGCATTTATGGGCGCCTAATACGAATATCGGAAAATTCCTTTGAGGATTCGGCATAAATGAAATAATATCATGCCCCTTGTCGGTACGGTAAGCGTTCACCTTTGATGATAAAATTTTCACGCTAAACTTTATGGACATAATTAATTTTTCCAAATGACTTCATTTCCATAGTTAACATTGTAGATTGTTTGAACAATGACGTCATCGTTAATGATGCCAAATAACCAGCACAACCACCACCATCACTGCCACCACCGTCACCATCTTCACCAACGCCACCAACATCACCACCACCATCACCATTACAACCACCGCTGTCACTATGAAAGGAAAATGCATATAACGACTACGTGTTGTTTTCCTTTGTATTCGTATAGGTTAGCCCGTTTCGTTCTTCTGAAACGTCTGGCGGTTGATCCAACAAATATATGTTTGTATGTATGTGAATGCTTATGTATGTTTAATGTGAAAAATGTTTTTGATACAGCAGCTGTTGTTTCGGTTACCGCCTCAATTTGGGCGCTGTCACATTGCCAAATAATCTAGACAAAAATTACTTTCTCCCCCTTCAATGGATTTTTTACATTCTACTAGCGCACTAAATAACCGTATTGCTGTTTCTGATGGCCTGTTGATATTTTCACGTAATTTATTCAATTTTGAAAAATTAAGTTTTTCAAATTTTCTTTTCAAAATACAGACACACGCACACACATACCTAAATATTATAAGATACAAATACAAGTATGCCTTATAGGAAAATGAGCTCATACAAAGAGGTTTTTTTTCGAAAAAGTCAATTTTTTATATTGTATTAGCAAGAATCGGAAAGAGCACTTTAAATGCACTTTAAAGGCTCAGTTATTCAATTGTATCATGTCGTAGCAACTGTCACCTAGTATATAACTACTATGCGAGCACTTAGTGATTACACAACTCGTGCTCGACTCAAAATAAATTTATCAAACCTTTTCTTACAAGACACCATCCTTAAGTATTCTTCAAGTAGTGTACAATGTTAGAATTTGAAATTGTGAACTATAATGTACCCAAGAAATTAAATGCTCATTTTCTATTCCTATTGATTTTCCAGATTATCTTTTTTTGCCTTTGTGGGTATTTACAAGGTTGCTACTAAAGACAAAAATATTTCTACAATTGTAAAAAGTACAAAATTGAATTAAAAAAAAAACGTTCATTTTATTTCTTAATTAAATTGGAATGCCACTGGAATACTTCAGTACTGTTTTGGAATTTTTTATGAAAATGTTTGAGCTCATTTCTAATTTTGATTTAGGCCAAATGGAAGTACAAAATAGAAAGTAGAAAATTGTTAAATTTTCCATCAATGGTGTTAACTTTAAGCTTTTCACACATAATTTAATACATTTTGACAATTAAAAGTAGTCGTAAATAAATATAAGTATAGATGTTTGTGTTTGAGTACGAATTTGAAAATGATTGCACATGTTTGTAGCATCGTATTGTGATAAAAATACATCAGACTCTCTTACAGCGTGCTAATTTTATCTTTGTGCCAGGGTTTTGGTGAAAGAATAATTCCCCCAAGAGGTTATGCCAATTGGCCGCTTTGATCACGCGATACAACAGAGTTGAAGTTTCTCCTCTGGGGTTGCATCATCGAAGGCGTAAACGCAAATTATCATAAAACCTTTTCATTTTCAATTCCAATAAAATATTGAAAGTAAATTGTACGTTTTATTAAGAATTTAACAATTAACCTCTTACTTGGACACTCTGTCATATTGTCTGTTAATGCGAGATTAACCCGAGATTAAGCCCATTTCAACATCTCGGAATTGGTTGGATCATGTTAATATTTATATATTCTATACGGCAATTTTTATTGTTCACGTATCCATTCAACCAGAAATTAGCTTTGTCGCTGAACACAATTTTCCGATAAAAAAGTGGATTTGCACTTTCTTAACCGAGCATGAATTTTGATAATAAAATTCAATAATCTGCAAGCGCTGTGCGTTTGTAAGTCCATTCATGGTTAAATTATAGACAAAATCGAACATGTTTGACAGTAATAAGTTACACGAAAACAGCTGAGCTGCCAAAAACATTGTTACTAAAAAGAAAGTTGCTAAAAAATCACCCTATATATATTTTCTATTTCGACAATTTAAATTCTTGGCTGATTACAAGAGATTAAAGTGGTTTGCTATAGCGAATACCAATGAAACAGATTGTCGTATAAGTGTTCACTTTAGAGTACATAAATCAATTAATTTATTTAGTTATTTATTTAATTATATGAACAATATTCTGACAGATTAAGCATAATCATGCAAAACAAAAAAAAACACAATTTATTACAACCACGGCATAAGAAACTCTCTGGGAATATTTTATTTTGTATACAAGAAAAACATAGAATTTAAAGAAATAATCGCATTGAATTATAGTTAACCCCTGAAAGTATACCGTACATTTCTAATCTAATCTACAAGTTGCTTGCATGCAGCTGGTATTTTATAACACATATATTGTAGTAATTAAAAATAGCACAATAAATGGTCGGATTAAATAATATGCAACATCATATTTGATTTTTCCTTTAACCGTAAAAAAATATCAAAAATAATTCACTATGTTTGTTTTTTTGAAATATGATTTTTTATAAACATTCTGTTGTGGAATAGCTTGAATGTAAGACAGGTATATTTTTGTTTTATATACACACACGTAGTTTTGGACAATATTGACATACATTCGTTAAATTAAAGTAAAGTAATTATTTTTGGAGAAATTTAACAGTAGATTTTTATTTGGTAACCGTGAAGATGAATAAACTTACTTACTTACGCAAGATCTTTGGACCTATTTGCGTTGGTGGCGAGTACCGAATAAGGTACAACCATGAGCTGTACGAGCTGTATGCCGATATGGACATAGTAAAGCGCATCAAAATCCAGCGGCTGCGCTGGCTAGGTCATGTCGAGCAAATGGAAGAACACGCTCCAGCTAGAAGGTGTTATATTCGGAACCCGCTGGAGGACGACGCAGAAGAGGAAGACCAAACCTCCGGTGGAAAGACCAAGTACTGGAGAACCTGACGGCGCTTGGAATTTCTAACTGGCGCCAGCTAGCGAAGAACAGAGATGGCTGGCGAAGCATTTTATTTTCGGCCTAAATCGATATTCGGTTGTTATGGCCACATAAGTAAGTAAGTAAGAAGATGAATAAATCTAACTATACGATTATATGGAAAATACAAATGCTACTAACCGTATGAACCGAGAGTAATTATAAGGCTCATTCGACGCGATTGCAGTGAATGTTATAAGCGGGCAAATACATAATAATGGCAAATAGCAAATGTCGAAATCAGATTTTCATTAGAAAAAATCCATCAAGATCATTTCGAGAGTAATTATTATAGGGCAGAAGCTAAAAGCTAGAAGCTAGTATAAACAATTATTCTATTCGGGACCTCATTACCACATTATAATTAAATTCGTTGTATGATAAACTTGTGTTGTGACTTAAATTCCAATGTCATCTCTAAAAGAATTTGAAATAATTATTTTTGATATTACCAAATAAAATATTGCAATTGTATAATTTTGTAGGAGTAATACTTACATGTTAAATGCTGATACCAAATGAAATTCGAATGCAGTTGTAAAATACGAATAAATCAATTAACTCAAATGTAAACACATTTTTGTTTTTTCTTGTTTTGTTTTTGTCTCAAAGTCTTTTCCATATTTTTTGGTTTGTTATTTTTTTTCTTTTCTTTGTTTTGCATATTCCAAGCTTTACTTTAGGTTTATTCTTGTTCAACCTGCTTTGTATATTTAAATTAAAATAAAAACAAAAAACAAAAAAAAAACAAAAATCAAACTAAAATAGATGATAAATGCACTCGAATTTGGATTCAAAGAGAACAAAAATGGTGGTAATGAGTTTAAATGAATCATAAAAATGAAAAGAGTTGCACATTTTTCATGCTCATAATACACGTATAATATTTCATTTTGTTTTTGAGTTTTTTTTTTGTTCATTTTTTTTTCTAATAAAATAACATTGATATACTTTTTTTTCCAAATATATATATATATATATATATATATATACATATATATATATATATATATATATATATATATATATATATATACATATATATATGTATATGTTTAATTGATTAGTACATAAGTAATTTGCTTTTGTTCTTGATTATTACATGTATGTAATTTATAGTACAGAGATATAGGAATTTTCGTATGCAGTATGTAAATATTTGTTAGCTTTCAAGTAAAAATAAAAAAATCGATTCTTGTCATTTCACATAGGTTTTATGAATTATTTTCCTGTAGTTTGCTTGTAATGTATTCAGAATTAGTTTTATGTTTGTATATGTAGTCACATATCATCATTATTACACCGTGCGACTTTTTAAAAAAAGAGTTAAAAATAAACAACGCGTATGCATTATATTAAAACCCAAAAAAAAAGTTGTTCTTTCTCTTCATCTACATAGGAATGCGAGGCGAGACTAGCCATTTACTTGGATGAAACATTTCTCAAGCTGAGGCCATTTGAATGCATGCTGCAGACAGGGATATAAACATGAGTATCGCTAAGGTATTCAATTATCAGCCGATTACCAGCACAATTGCCCATGAGCATTCGAAAAGAAGGAGGAAAGGAATTTTGTGATTTACTCAATTTGGGCAACTGGCCAGCATTATCAACCGCTCAAGAATCTAACGTATCAAGTTGGGCTGACGCGACGCGACTGTGTTTAAGAGTAATGAACAGGAATGGCATTAAATATAAAGTCATAAAAACAAGCGTGGGGGCGTATGATGTACGTTCATGTGCGCTCATGTAAGTGTACGTGTAACCAAGCTGCAGCAAAAGAAAACACACAGTTCCCGTAATATCTCTTCAAATGATCTATAAACGGACAAAGTCAATGTCGAAAGGTATTGTTGAACTCTCTATCCAATAGAGTCGGCTGTCTTTTCCTTACAAAAAATTATTTTCCCCCCATTAACATCTGGTTTATTTTTAACATCACTTTAAGAGTGGTTTGAAAACTTTTGTAGAACGGTGTAATAATTTAATAATGTTCAATGGATTATGAGAATGTGATGAGTAATGCAGGTTTGAAATAAAAATAAAACCTTTTATATATATTTTTTTGTTGTTTTGTTGATTTCTTCTTGTTCCGTTGTTTTATTTATTTTTAATTCTTCTTATTCTTCATCATTTTTGTTTTTACAGTTATATAGATAGGAAATTTTTGACTATTTGGTACGTATCATTGTAGCTGTGTTCTCAATTATAGTTGGTGTAGCTGCTTTTAAAATAACCGTATACATATATCGATGTTGTTGTAGTTGTTTATGCTAAAAAAAAACTGTACGAAATAGATACGAGTACCTAGTTATATTTTAATTGCACATCATCATTTTATTATTGACGGATATTAGTTGTGTGTGTGTGTGTGTGTATGTGTGTTTGTGTGTAATGAAATTAACGTTTATAAACGAAAAGGTAATTTATTTATTATTTTTAAGTATATATGTACAGATTAGATTAATCGAAAATTGTAGAAACATTAGAAATGCATAGCAACCTCAATTCAAGAGAAGGAAAATGTGAATTCATTGAATTCCTGAATTATTCTTATTCACTTATTACCTCTTCGTTGATCACGTAAATATATGAAAATACCATGTATGTGTTTTTAAGATGGTATAAAAACTTCCTTTTGAATGATTGCTTAGTGCTTCGATGAACTTTAGAGCATTATGATGACATAGGAAATTCATACATGATATAACATAGAAATACACAAACTTTTGTATGTATTTTCTTTTTTACTTACCTGTTCGCTTATCAGGTAATGCAAAAAAGTGATACTCAAAGAGAGAAATTTTGAGATATAATATTTTAAGTGATTATGTATCATGACGGTGTTGCGTTTTTTGGTAGCGGTGGATAGTTTTTCTCAGTTTTTCAAATATGATTATTTTGATAATTTTATTGATTTAGACATTTTTGAAA
The DNA here is from genome assembly GCA_963854835.1 of Megamerina dolium. NCBI lineage: Eukaryota > Metazoa > Arthropoda > Insecta > Diptera > Megamerinidae > Megamerina > Megamerina dolium. The sequence continues at coordinate 47,233,774 of OY978529.1, read as the reverse complement.
TTTAAATGTGAAATTTTTTTTTTTTTTTTGGCTTTCTTCATCATCTTGATGTTCAATTTAGAGTATAGTTTTACTTAACAGCCAGTATTTGCTCTAACTTCAAATTTATTCTTTCCTTCTTTTTTTGTTTTTTGTTTTTGCATTGATTAAAGTATTTTATTTTTTTTGCTGATGGAATAATGTATCCATGTTGTACATTGAATACAGTAAATTTATTGTATACTAATTACGGATTTGTTATCTTTTCTTTTTACTTTTTACTGTCTGCTAATTATGTGCTTTTAAATGCAAATTACATATATAAGTATATTTAAAAGAATAATTAATTAATTAATTAATTATTAATTAATTTTTGAATTTTCTTATATATATCGCATTATTATTATTAATACAATATTATTATTATTATTATTTTTTTATGTTGGTAGAGACAATTGTTTCAATTTCATATTCATCCACATATATTCATATATGTATATTTTAATATGTTATATTTATGTTCATAAATAACATTTAGATAATGTATATATATATATATGTATATTGTATAATATTATTGGAATATATTGTATATATGTGTATATTATTGTTCAGCTACTTATAATGTATACATATATGTAAATAAATTTGATTATATTTACATACATATATGTATTGTATATATGTACGTGTGTTTTGTTTTCACACAAAAAAAATCTTTATGTAGGTATGTTGGGTTTAAGCGTAAACATTGATTTTTGAGATAAATAACACTTTATTGAATAGGTAATAAGCCGCATTGGGCAAAATCTTAAATCCTAATACGATATAAAACTGTGCACTCAGCCAGTATTTAATTGGAAATATTTATGAATTGTATTATTTATTGATCAGTATAGACAGCAATAATAATTATAATATTGTATATGTATAGGTATATATATATATATATATATATATATATATATATATATATATACATTTTTGTGAAACATTTAATTATTTCTATATGCATATTCATATTGTTATTTGTTTTTAATCCAAAAATGCATGAAAGCCTTGAAGAAAAATTATTTTTAATAATTATATATATACTTTTATTATTGTAATTATTATCATTATTATTATTATTGTTATTATTATTGTATTTATTTGTATTTGTATATTTGTATATTTTTTTTTTGTTCATTTATTCATCAAATAATACTATAAGTAATTGTGTCAAATTTACCAATTTTGTTGAACGTCATTTTTGGAGCTGTCTATAATATTTGGAGAAAGGAAAAAAATCCAATTGTCAATTGTCATCCATGGTGCATCTATCGCATATTACGATGATAATGATCGACTAAAGACTCATTTGATTGTCATGTCTAAGTGTTGTCTCTATGCGATGTACTCTAAGTACTGTACGTATGTAATCCTCTGTAATCTGTAGTTAGTCATAGATGATGCGAGGTAAAAATTATTTGTAAATGTAAATGTAAATCAAATTATTTTCACAATATTTGCCTCGATAATTCATTGTCCATTGTGTTCATAGTCTTTTATTGTATTGTTAAGTAAGTATGTAGTAAATTAATTTGTCATTTTGCCGTCCACCTGAGCTCCTAAATTGTATGTTTTCGCTTTATTTAGTTTTCATTCGATATTATTGAATTAATTGAGATTTGAAATTCTTATAGTTTTGGTTTTTCAATTTACACCATCATCAAAATATATGTATATACATATATATATTAATAAATAATAAATAGAAAAAAAAGATGATTATAACATTTATATAAATTATGTTTTTATTTTTTTTTATTTTATAGATATTGATTCTTTCTTGATTTTTCATCTTATATGTAATGTATTGGTATTAGTGGAATAATAACATTTATATAATTTATATTCATATATGTGTGTATTATAACTAATTGATTTCAATTAACATCATATTGTTTTGATAAATTTCACTACATCTGTTTTTTTTTTTTTTGGTTTTTTGTTTGCAACATTTTATGTTGGTATATATATATATATTAATAAATTTCTACAATTTATTTTTCTTCTAATACATTGATTTGCAACGCAACTAATAAGTCATATGATGTATTAATGTGATTTTTTTTTTGCTTTTGGTTTGTTTGAAATATTATTATTGGTTAATTGTAGTTGTTGTTTTTTGTTGTTGTTGTTCTTCTTCATGTTGTTCTAGATGTTGTTTTTTTCGGCCTTCTACCACTAATAGACCATTATAGTTTTGTTTCGTGGCTCAAGATGTTATTCGCTTCGAAACTCCCACAGTTATTGTAATATTGTTTTCATTTTGTGTTCTTATTTGCTTTTATTGTGTCTATGATTATACTAATAATAATAATAATAATATTATCTCTATATGTTTTTTAATCATAAATCATTTTGATTTGATTTGAAATCATTTCATTTTGGAAGAAGAAACAAAAAGAAAAGCAATAATTTGCAACTACGCTTAAGCTTAAGTATGATATTTATTATTATATAATGTTTGTTAAGTTTATCTATTATTATTAGTATTTTTATTCATGTAGGTTTTAAAGCCTCCGACTGCTAGTAATTTCATCGTTCTAGAACGATTTTTAAATAATGCCTTTTCTATTTTTTTTTTCTGTATTACTTATTATTTTTCCTATATATATGTACTTTTCTATCCTATTCTCCTATGCTTAAGACGAGTAAGTAAGTAACATACTACATACTTTGCAATGTAACAAAGTATTCTGAGCAATTAATGCCGTTGCATACTTTTAGGGTTTAATAATGTATTAATTCTGTTTTCATATGGATATGGATTTTCAGCTACTCTATGTTAGTTTTGTATGTGTAGGTATGTGCAATTACAAATAAAAGTATTCATGTATATGTTGGATAAAATATTATTTAGGTACACAATTGTTTATTGAGTGATGGCGCTGATTGATTGATTTGATAAGGTTGAACAGTGTTACATAGAATAATAATGGAAGAATTTCACATTTGCATAATTTACAATTTTTAGCTGCCCTCTTAGAAAAGTTAAGTAAAATTGATTTTCCATAAATTGTGCAAATATGAAATTTTCATTTTCATTCTTTCAATATGTATGCAGATATATGTGAAACATGTGTATATAGTATATAAATCGGTATGCTGTATGCCTCTCAATTGAATTAGGTACACATTTTATATTGATATATTGTAATGTAGATAAGTGTATTAGTGTGTCTGTGTGTGTGAGTATGTAGGTGCATGTGTACATTTTTTTTTAATACTTCTACATCGATATATGTATACTTTATTGAATTGGTTATTTCAAATATGGTTTGATAATAATTTATGTAGGTACATACTAGTTGAAATGAGATTTCATCCTTTTGCTATTATTATATTTATTTAAATACACATTGTATATATATATATTTGTTTTTTATACAATATAAACATCAATATAATCGTTAATTAATCATCAATAAATTTATTAGATTTATTTGCGATTTGCTTTAATAAACATATACATACATTAATTTAGATAATAATTAATTGAATACTTTTTTACTTGTTTTTTTTTTTGTTTGCTTTGTTTTACTTTCATTAGCTTCTCTGCGTATGCGCTTGAATAAAATATATGTAAATATTTTTATATATATATATATATTTGTATGTATAGTTTTTATGTCTGTATAAGTAATTACGGATTAAGGACTATACGAATATACGAATTTGTATGCAAAATTGGACCGATTCAATTGTGTTGCACTTATAAGACATCATGCTTCCACGCTGGGCTGGTTAGGCGTAAGCATGTACATATTATTAAAAGTACATCGCAATTGCTGGCCAAAATTCCACACGTACATAAATAATTTGCAAAATTTATTTAGTTATTTCAAATTTGATTACGTGCATGAGAAATAAGAGTAGGGTAAGTGTGTATGTGCTACTAATAATATATAGTGTATAATGGATAAAATTAAACCTTTATGGTATTTTTAATATTTACTTTACTAAATTTCATTTGCTAATTAATTTTCCAAAAACAAGAAAAACAAAGAAACGATCAATAAATCCCAAACACAAAAGAAGAGAATGTAATAGAAGAAAATTAATTGGAAAATTTTAATTGTAAACAACCCCCTCTATCATAAACTTTTTGGCATTTTGTATTTTCACCTCTCTCACCTTTTCACCTCGACACCATTCATCCGTTCACTTACATGAGGGGGTAATGTTTTATTTTTTCTTTGTTGCACCTCCTACTGGTTTCGATGGCGTACTGGATTTAGAGTCTTTTTCCGCCAACGCAGCAGTTACGGTAGCAGTAGATTTGCCTTTGTCCTTTGTCGTTATGTCCGTTTCCTTTACCGTTTTTGATGTGGATGCTTTTGTGGATGATGTGCTAACCAATTCTTCTTCGCCCGTCTCAGCTGCGTCTTCCTCCTTAAGAACAGTTGTTGTGCTTGTCACCGTCTCCTTTGCATCGAAATCACGTTTCTCATTCGATTGATTGGCGGGCAAAGCTTTTAAAATGGCATGCACCTCTTCAGCTACCGCCATCAAGACAAATTCGAACTGTTGACGTGTTGCCACTAGGCCTGCACGTTGATCACGTAAATGTTCCAAAGTTGCGGCTATATCGATTTCACGTGCACCCTTATTCATTCGGCCCAGTACCAAGTCGAGCAATATGTAGGCACCGGTACGTCCAGCACCAGCACTGCCATGGACAACTATTGGACACGAGCGTCCACGATACGATTTATTCACTTTTCTGTTCGCCGATGTGGATAAAGTTTGATATTAATAAAGTACAATTATAATATATATTGCGATTTTTTTATCAGACGAACACGCCGTCATGTCAGGTTTTTAAAATTCTAATCAAAATTAAGCGCCTTGAGTTTGTTTTTGTTTTTCATGATAAAGGGGATTGGAAATAGAGTACGGTACGCCTAGAAACTTAAGGAGAAGAGAGAGGAGAACATTCAGACATCTTATATAAGCAAATGCTTAAGCCAGTGTGAACTCAACCATGCGGCTGTTCAAGCAGTACAGTAATATGATGCAGATTCAAAGACTTCAAAATCAACTACAGAAAAGCGTCGTCGAGTCAGTTGCCGCCTCAAAATGAAAATTTACAAAGGCTCATATGTGTTAATCTGAGAAAGACTGTGCTGATGCTTTTCACCATTAAAATCAAATTGCTTACCCTTATAAAAAATAATAAATAAATACGTGGCACTTAAAGCCACGAAGGGCTCTTTGGTCGAGTTTCTCTTCCATTCTTGTTTTCTACTTATTTATATTGGCAGAACTCTTTTGACATCACTTTTTCTGAGCTTTGTCACAGAATTCTTTTAGAAGCTTTTTCAAGGCAAATTCTTACTGCCGGAAGAATCGCATAAATTTGTTATGCTTCAGAAAGCCAACACACTAACCACTGAGCTACGGCACCCTTATAACAAGTGTATATTTCGGACAAGGAAAAGTATTTGTGGCTTTACAAGAGTCTAAACTGAATTGAAGGTACAACATCGAGTTGAGAAAAGCCTGTGTAATCTTTGGAAAAATATCATCTTCATCATTATATCACTCACGAAAATAGTACGACCTATTCCAACATATGGTGGAATCGTTTGGTGGCCAACACTAGGTAAGATCCACAACGTTCGAAAACTCTGTACAATTCAAAGAAGGGCTGGTGTCGGTATCATACTAAACTTGATGCTGAATCTACAATATCTGGAAATATATAGGCACCACACAATACCATAAATAAATTTTAACATTGATTTCTAATATTATAAAATCCAAGAATTTGAGATTGAAATGAGTGGGATAATTCGGTTCGCTGACATTACTCCCATTTGGATTTTTGGCCGCAAAAACATCGAAGGGAACAAGAAGGAAGATGTATTGGCCGGCTTGGTGCTTCTATGAAGGAAAATATAGCGGTACAGCATCACGTTGCTTTGAAGGTTGTCAAAAGAAGCGACGTAACGTAATTTTTCTGTTTCATGTACCGTTATATTGAAAGCCTAGCATAACGGAGCAAACATGGTTTCAAATAACTTTAGAATACATGGAATTTAGTAGGTATATGTAATATGTACAGTCCCATTTGTGCTGTTGCAGAGCTCGTTTGCACTTACCTTCTAAAATCGAGCAATGCTTTTGCCTGTGCTGGTACACCATTTTGTGGCCATGATAAGAAATGGAATTGTGTAACGGTACGAGTCTCGCTGGTACGCAAATTTTTGAGATAGAAAGAACGTACGAGGTAATCATCACACCAGATGTGTTCACTAACAAGATGGACCTACAGGCACAAGAATATTTAAGTGAATATTTGAGTGAATTTTAAACTACAACATTGAGCTAATGATGGTGTCTACCTCATAGATGTGATAAGCCTCTGCACCCTCTTCCGGCCAATAGCGAGCACAAGCGATTTCTCCATTCTCTTGTAGGCGACACAATGCCACAATCACTACAGCGCCCTGTTCCCAAATCATTTGCCAGAAATGGGCGAGTGTTTTTGGTAGCGGCCCTTGAGCGGCAACATAAGCCGGTGCACGTGGATCGTGATCAGTCTGACAGAATAAGTTTGTTTGTAGCTGGCAATATGATTGGAATTTGAGAAATCCCGTAGCATACTTACAATGGTCGATGCGTTAATATAGTCCAATCCTTCTTCGTTTGCCAAATGATTAAGTACGACACGCGAATGATCGTATGGAAGTGGAGCGCCTGTTCGATTTAAGCTGACACATTGTTGTTGTTGAGCCGCATCGCGGGCACTTGGTTCAGCTTCGTAACGACATAGAGCTTCCCATTCACGTTGTAAGCGACCTTTGTTGCGCAAATGATCTTCCATATAAGACTTGAAAAAATACAGAGGTGAAAGTATTTTAAAAACAAAATAGAGATCAATACGAAATTTGGTCTTGAAAAAATCCAAATAAAAAAACTAGTATACTTTCGAATCCAACATCAAGACATCAAAAAATATTTGTACTTATTCATTTAAATAGGAATAGGAATATAAATTATTTACCAAAACCATATGTCCCGTGGAAATATCCATGTTGGTAAGAGCTGGCTCTTCACTCCACGATGACGTACTCGAACGCGACGATGGGGGCCTATCGTTCTCTTTGCTCAATGATGTTATTCGGCCACTTGCCACCGTCTCCCCAGCATTACCTTTGCCAGCCATCCGAGCACGACACAAATCCTGGTAGTCTTTGCTGCAACTTTCTGTGCCGGCTATGCCCGATTGTAGACCACCCAACTTGTCGCGTTTCTTATCGTGTCTTTTAATCAATATCAGTGTCACAAAAATAACAATCACTGCGGCGGCACCTGCCCCAGCAAACATGTATGCCATAATATGCGTTACATCCGGTCCCTGTTCGGCAAGTTCAATGCGTGATGAGGATACTCCACCATTTTCATCACTCTTGATTTTGTCACCGACCCCGGCACGTATTATTGTGACACCGAGACGACGAAGGATATTGTTCTTAACACCACGATTCTCATTAATGACACGAGCGATATCAGTGGCGGTTTTATGTTCGGGATTGTTTGAGTCTACCCGGAAGGAGACTTCGTGCGGTTGAACGCTGTTCGAAAAGAATGGAGAGAGCAAGCGAGAGAGAGAGAGATAGTGAGATAGTACGCAATGAACAAAGGAAGTTTTCATATTTTTTACTCACGTTAAATAGGTAAAATAGCCTTGCATATGAAGTATGTTAGCCAATTCATTCACAATACGTACGCCATCACTCCAGCTATCAATACTGAAAAGTGTATTTCCCCGAATTAATTTCAAATAATTGCTTATGTTGTATTTTATATGTAACATATGTACGATACTTACGGGTTCTTGACAAACACATGTGCGTATTCAGTGTCGACAGTGTGCGGTGCATGATCCTCATCTGAATGGTCTTTGATTACTTTCTTTTTCTTGTTATTATCGTGGCTGCCCTTGATGTGAGGCGGTAGAACTTCCTTATTCTCAACAGTTTTATTAGGTAATGCTATACCGATCTCATTATCTGATAGTTGTGATGGTGGTGGACCAATTAGTGGACCAGGTTTCTTCACATCCAATCGTTCGTGTCGTGTAAAACCCAGCATATTGGCTAAAAGTTCTCTGGCCTTTTCTTTCTTTGTCTCCTCATCCATGACGACATCATTATCGTCATCGTTTTCGGCCACATATACAAGGCCACCTTCTGTAAATACCCGATCAGGTTGACGATTTCTATGCTTATGTGGATAAGAATTTGATGCAAGCATCGCCTCCTCCTCGAATGGCGTTAACGAATTGCGAATAAGACTTTCTTCAAATGCCTGCTGCTCACGAATATCATTAGCGTTAGGTTCATCTATTTGAGCTCGTTTATATGTTGGAATTAGAATTGGTTCCATTGGTTGGGCCATTTGCACTTGACCATAGTATTCGCGTAGATTTGGAAGTTCATCGAGTACGCCTTGTTCGGCAGCCAATTCACGGAAGAAAGATCGTTGTGCAGGTGATTCCTCGTTGTTGAGGAATTTTCGTGCATTTCCACCTGTACGTTTATATGGGCCATAATTTTCGGGAAAATATAATTCGTTCGAATCGCTGAGTAACTCTTCAGGTATGTAAATGGACGAAGGTGGTTGTGCCCGTTGCTCATTCACAGTTTCAATTGGTGATGGTGGTGGTGGTGGTTCTGTATTACGTTGATATGGTTGTGGATCAGGTTCAGAGGCAGCTAACATTTGATATAGTTCAAGGCGACTACGTAATGCATGCTCACGCTCCGCTTCAAGTTCAGCCTCGCGTTGCCTTTGCTCACGTTCTATCCGATCACGTTCCGTCTCCAGAAAAGTATTCATCACGTTCGAGCTGTCAGCATGTGGCGGTGTATGAGCATCCAGCTTGCCAAAATGCGCCAACTCCATCGGATCATGGCGCAACTGACGATCTTGTAGCTGCAATCGGTGCAGAATAGTATTGATGCCATCCGCACTTGTTTGCTTTTTTAGTGGCGGATAATACAATTCATCGGCATAATCTTCGTTCGGTGGAGTAAAACGTACAAATGCCATTGCACCAGCAGGATCAATATCAGTCGGCATGGGAGCAAGATTGGCGCACAAATTTGGCGGCAACTGAGTTTGTTTCTGCAGCGAATAGAGTGCACCTTGAATACGACACTGAACATATGGATGATCCCAACCTAAGCCGGCGCCTTGCAGTTCTTCCAGCATGGTTGCCAATATACGTGATTGTTCCTCTGTTAGAGGTGTTCTAGACATTGTGAGAGAGACAGAGAGAGTGAATGGAATTAAATGAATTATATGTTATTTACAAACATTTAGGTAAAACTTAATTACTTTTCAATGTCTTCCACGTCGACGCCTGTTTTTGGTATGCACTTTCCGAAGATGTTGTCTTCGGGTAGATGACGCAAATAGAAAATGAGTATAGGAAAATATGTTCGAATTATGGCGGAATGTTTAAAGCAATTGATTTTCTTTAATGCCGAAAAACTTACCATTGTAGCATACTTCGCTACCTTCCAAGCACAAGGTTCTGACGAATTGGCAACCTATAATAGAGATATTTGCAATTAAAATAGGAATTCATTGCAAAATTATAGGATAGATATTCATTTGAACATATGGTACACCATCCAAGGAAAGTGTAGTAGTTTCGAATGAAAACAACAACAAAATAATTATAATAAACCAAAACAAATTATCTGAATTTTAGACCCAATTATCAAATATATTTCTGAGTCTTGCATCAGTTCTTTTTCTCCTTTCCAATATCGACGTGCGGCATTTTTCAATCAAAATAACAACGGTGAATCGTAGGCACCCTACAACTCATATGTATAAGTATATACCTTCCTGCATTAAATAAAATGGTCATTTGATGTGAAAATTTTAATTTGCATAAAATAGCAAGAGCCGAAAGTGTGATTAAATTGTACAAACACAAAAAAATAAGATAGGAAGAGTGATTGGTATGTGTGAGAAAGAGATAAAGAGAGAAAAGTATGCGGATGTGATAACAAAAGGATTTTAGGATTTTGGATTTTGCCAAATTGACAGGAAATTGCAAGCAATAGGAATAAAAATGCAAAATAGATTAATGTTTGTGTATAATAAATACACAATTTATGTATTTGTATAATTTGATGCTCCCAAATGCATTGGTCGAGTATTTCTTTCTTCCTTGTTGTACATATTTTTACTATTCGAAGAGGAAAAACATGTTGATGATTTGACCCAATATAAGTCTTATGTACAGAAGGCTAACGCTTCTCTGAGCTACGATGTCCACTTTTTTCCCTATAAAAAGAAAGTGTGGCACTTATAGGGCACAAAGGACCTTTGGCAGAGTTTCTCTTTCAGTGCTGTGGACCGACGGACAGACGGATGGATATCGTTGTATCCAAAATTTATGCGATGAATAGGATTAGAAGAGACCTACTTTATATTATTCGGTTCTGAATGGCAGTGCCATTGGAACATAATTTTTCCGAGCTTTGTCTTGTCTTTTACAAGATTTTTTATGGAAAATTGTTACTGCCGGAAGAATTGCCAATTGCTTGTCTATATGTGGGTACTGTTCGAAAGAAAAACCTGTTCGATATTAAAGAGATGCTTCAGCCGGGGATTGAACCCACGGCCTACAGATCAGAAGGCCAACGCATTAACCACTGAGCTACGGCATCGAAAGTATCTCCCTAATAAAGGGTGCTGTTTTTAAATTTAAATAAAATAATGAGATTATATTATTCTAGTAGATTAGAGAATTTTATGCCGTCCGTTATGGGAGCCGTATGGGTATGGCCATATGGCTATGATTGGCACAATATTTTTTTCGAAGTCGTCCAAAGTTTCCGCCTGGTTCGTATAAACCAGTGACTTTATGTAATCCCAGAGAAAATAGACTATAGATGTTAAATCGGCCGATTCCAGTGGCCAATGGAGTGGCACATTTTAAGAAATAAAACGTTATCCAAATATTTCCTTCGATAAGTTAACTTTTTAATGCGCTGTTTGGAAAATTACGTCTGCATTTCATTCAATTAGGGTACGAAATAATCATAATCATGACTCTATAGCGCTCGCTGCTGACGTTAACATTCCTGCCGTTCTCATTCTTAAAGAAGCAAAGACCAAGGCTCATAAAGCACACCAAATAGTAGGTTTCTGTGGATGTAATGATGCCTCGTGAATTTCTTGTAGATTTGCTTTACTCCACTCTATTTTGCATATTGACATGTCCATTGAGCCAAAAATGAAGCTCAACACTGAACAGAATATTGCGAGAAACAACCGAATGTATCGCGTGAATGATGGTCACTCGGCTTTCATTACTGCACCAGCTAGATCATATAAGGACATCGGCTGAGATCTTTACGTAAAAATTTCCATACAGTGGATGCACACAGCTCCAATTGTTGCGTGTGTTGGCAAATAGTCTCATTTGGTGTCTCCTCGATACTTCTTCGGTTCGCATTGTACGTACAACAGCTCCGCGGGTGAGTACTCGTATTGTCATTTAGAGTACACGTGGTCAAATTATTTGCTCGAAGAGCACGATTACATTCCCGAACTGAACGATGATTTTCGAAATAAATTTCCATACAGTGGATGCACACAGCTCCAATTGATGCGCGTGTTGGCAAATAGTCTCATTTGGTTTTTCCTCAATACTTCTTTGGTTCGCATTGTACGACAGCTCTACGGATAGGTACTCGTATTATCATTTAGAGTATACGTGGTCAAATTATTTGCTCGTAGAGCACGATTACATTCCCGAACTGAACGATGATTTTCAAAATAAATTTGCACAATTAGCAAGCGTTGCCAGATCTGACTAATTTGTGATATTAAAATTATTTTTTTTACTTTAACATCTGTTGAACTTTTCAGAGAGCATATCATAATTTCAGTACGATGCAGATGTGTGTTAAAAGAACATATAGAAAATCTTAAAAGTGGCGATAAGAACCTCTGGGACTATGGTAGCACCATATTGAAATGTTCAAAATATGATTTGTTTAGAATTTACTAACAACAGCCATTAATCACTATGAAAGCCAACCAATAGTAACAAAAGGCGGACGAACATTGTCCAAAATAGAAATATTGCAAATACGTAACTATTTACAAGCTTATTTAAATGCATACCTACATACATACTTATATTTGGCTAGTTCAACAGTAAGGGTAATCAATTTAATAATCATTTAACAGAAAACAAATTTTAATTGAAAAAAACCAACATGTTCTAATTGACATAGAACAGTGTTGAGTAAAAGCTGCATTGTACAGTTAATCCTTTGACGTCAATCATTTACATGTGTCAATAAAAATGTGAACGTATGTATGCGTTACACATACTGGTCGATTGGTTGCTTGTTCAAAAACAAAATGATTTCAGTTCAAGCCATTTGAGTGGTGTAATGGCTGGTGGATTGGCATGTTTTTGGTAGTTTGATTCAATCGTGCGCTAAACAGGAAGGAAAAAAGACTTGAAAAAAAAAGCAAAGAATTTGATGTATGTAATGGCTAGCATCAATCTGCACAGATGATGGACGTTGAATAATTGAACATGTGAGATAATTGATTGCATGCTCTAGTGAAATTAATAGTTAACCATTTAAATTTTTAACGATTACACAAGTTTCGCAAAATAACATTTCTGTTTGCTGCAGGATAGAGTGAAACTTTTCTAGAGTAATTTGCGCACATTGATTCCAAAAATGACTACCATTTTGGAAAATCAGCTTTTGTTTCCACCATATTGCAAAAAAAAATCGCATGCAGAATCATAAAAAATAGGTGACTGAGCAAAATTATGGTCAATTTTGAAATCAGCGTTCCCAAATCTTCCTAGAAAAATTATACATATACTGTACCATATAACAAAATGTCTGTCAAATGATCTTTATACTTATCTCAAGTTTACCTACAGCTTTAAGGAAACATTTGAGAAGCATTTTAGAGAAAAACAAAGAATTATTTTATGTGGGCTCATAACATATTTCGCTTGAAATGTTGATATATTTTTATTGATAAGAAACAATATTTATTTTCTTGTGGATGGCCATAATCTGCATTGGAGCATGCTTAAAAAACTTCAAATACTATTTTCATTTGCGAGTTATTTCCAATGAAATGAAATCAATAAGATGGTATTTATGACGAAATAAATAATTTCGGAAAATAAACAACTCGCTGACACACATACTTTGTATGATGTACGGGATTATATGTGCATACATATGTATATATTTGTGTGTGAAAATATGTGTGCACAAAACCCACGCAGTTTATTTTTAATTCAAGGTACCAGTTTCGTCAGCATTTGTTGCCGTTATTGCCGTTATTGTTACTGTTATTGTGGGCTTGTATTGAGAAATGTCCGATGTTTATTTTTTTTTCCTTATCTTTTCTCTTTCACTTATACCCTGTAACTATGCTATCCATTTTACATTTTCTTCCATTCATATATTCAATATATATCTCTTGTGTTGGTTATTAAGTATTAAGATTAGTATTATGTATATACGAGAATTTTATATTCGTTTCCATTATTATTTCACTTCATTTTTATGTCATCAGTTCTTTTTTTCCCCCATCCGCTTTTTGTCATCTTTGCCCATTATGTTTTATATGATTTATGAAATCACTTTTCCTACTCACCGCTTTAATCATGTTTCAATATAGACGAGGATACAAGTAACGTACCCCAATTAAAATTGAAAAATGCCAAGTGCCAACAATTTTTGGTTTGGTCAATCATGAGAGCACAACACAATTTATTATTATTATTGCCCATATATTAACCACAACCCAAGTATACATCAAAAAAAAAAATTATTATGAAAATTGTTGTTTGGCGGCGATATTTTGTGTGTGTAATCATTTTCTGAGTATAAAGACATTTTCGGTTTTGTAATTTGTACCTTTATCCGTTTGATGATAGCTTAAAATCAACACTTGTATATACCAACGGACCACAATTATGTGAAATATTTCAATAAAAATATCTTTACAAAGCCAAGAACATTAAACATATACGAGTATATCAAATTCTTTGTAAACGCTGCTCTTGAGGAAATATTTTTTAATTAAACATTACGTTATATACTGCACATAGTATGTGGTGTATAATTTCTGAAAATTAATGAAACTGAGCTGTAGCTGATTCGATTACAAATTCAATTGGCGAAGGACTTAAATACAACGAATGAATTTTGACTAGGGGGTTGAACGAGTAACGAGTACTCCATTTGTTGCCGGTTTCACTGCGAATTAAAAAAAAAAAAATCTCCTTACAGTCGGCTGGGGCCGACCAAATTATACCCTGCATATGTAGAGATATATATATAAAAAGTTTGCTCGTATATCCATCCTTTTCTTCCGCTACTTTGTATAGGACCTACATTAAGAAGCAGGCGTACCTCACCAATTTTGGAGGATCAATTTCTGCCTATAATACTAAACTACATAGGTTGCAATGGGTTGACCTAGGCGTATTAATTAGTAAGTTATGGGTGTTTTAATGTTTAAGATAAATCCGAGACTTTGTACGGAAGCTATATAAAAAGTGGGCGTGACGTATCTCTTTCTGGTATATCTAATTAATTTTTCAATATCAATCCACACCTTAAATTAGGTTGTCCTACGCTAAATGGTTTGTAAGTTATGGAGCTTAAAAGTTTTAGTTTAATTCCCTCGACTTTGTATGGGAGACCTATGAAGGAGTGGGCGGGGCACACTGATTTTCTGCCAGATTATTTCCGACTACGATATTAATCTAAGTGTCAATTATGGTTATTTTAGGCAGGAGATTGCCGAAGTTACAGCTGTTTAAATTTAAAAGAATTTCAGTCATTTTGCATGGGGGCTGCAATGAACAGTGGGCATGGCGCTCCCATTTCCTATGAGCCTAGTTGCTCGTACAATACTTATCCATACCTTAAATCTCGTTGTCCTACGCTAAATGGTTTGTAAGTTATGGAGCTTAAAAGTTTTAGTTTAATTCCCTTGACTTTGTATGGGAGACTCATGAAGGAGTGGGCGTGGCACACTGATTTTCTGCCAGATTTTTGCCGACTACGATATTAATCTAAGTGTCAATTATGGTTATTTTAGACAGAAGATTGCCGAAGTTACAGCTGTTTTAATTTGAAATTTGTATGGCGGCTACAATAAACAGTGGGCGTGGTGCGCCCATTTTCTGTGAGCCTAGTTGCTCATACAATACTATTCCATACCTTAAATCTCGTTGTCCTACGCTAAATGGTTTGTAAGTTATGGAGCTTAAAAATTTTAGTTTAATTCCCTTGACTTTGTATGGGAGACTCATGAAGGAGTGGGCGTGGCACACTGATTTTCTGCCAGATTTTTGCTGACTACGATATTAATTTAAGTGTCAATTATGGTTATTCTAGACAGAAGATTGCCAAAGTTACAGCTGTTTTAATTTAAAATTTGTATGGGGGCTACGATAAACAGTGGGCGTGGTGCGCCCATTTTCTGTGAGCCTAGTTGGTCGTACAATACTAATCCACACCTTAAATCTCGTTATTCTACGCTGAATAGTTTGCAAGTTATAACCGGTAACATCTTTTTTAATTTCCGCAACTTTGTATGGGAAACCCAAAAAGCAGTGGGCATGGCACACTGATTTTCTGCCATATTATTTCCGACTACCATGTTAATCTCAGTGTCAATTATGGTTATTCTGGACAGAAGATTGTAGAAGTTACAGCTGTTTCAATTTAAAAGAAGTACAGACACTTTGTATGAGAGCTACGCTAAAAAGTAGGCGTGGCTCAACCACTTTTAGCGAGGTTATATAGTAGTATAATATAAGTCTATGTGCCAAATATTGTTGTCCCAGGTCGTATATTATGTGAGTTATAGCAAGTTAAAGATTTTGAAAATTTCGAGGTTAGTCGCTTTGAATGCTTGGTGTGGGCGTGGTTATTGACCGATCATGCCCAATATCAATCCCCTCCGTACCCTTGGATCATAGATTACTTATGCCAAATTTCATCGAAATAGCTCAATATTTACTCAAGTTATCGTGCGAACCAGCCAGGTGACAGACAGACGGACGGACGGACGGACGGACGGACGGACGGACGGACGGACGGACGGACGGACTGACATCGTTAAATCGAAAATTTAATCGACGCTGATCACGAATATATATCCATGTCTATATCTCCGGATATTCCTTCAAGTGGACACAAACATCTGACCGAAATGAATATACCATGCATATTGCATTATGCAGGGTATAATAATAATAATAAACTTATAAATGTCGAAATTGTAATCTCTTAAATTTGTTGTTCAAAAATATTCTTATGCAACAATGTTGGAAAAGTAACAAAAATAAATTTTCTACATTGTAAATATATACATTCTTATTAAATATGTGTGAACCAATTTTATTTAATTTCCATTTATTTTTCAAGGGTGAATCCAGAAGAGAATTCAGAAATGTTCAACAAATAACTATTTTAGCATAATATACATATTGTTATAATATATATATAATTTATATTGTATATACTAAATTCATATTAGTATATATATATAAGTATATAGTACCTACATATATTCATATACACCTACGCACTTTCACGTGCTATGCCAATATATACACAAATATCGTGTAAGTAGATACTACAATATTTATATAAGTATTTATATATAAATTTACAAATGCGCATGTTTTCTAAATGGAATTCCTCAATGAAACCTCTACATATACTAAAAGGAAGAAGAATATATGATGATAGAATGAATTTTGAGCTTATACATAATACTCATAATATCATAATCATGTAATACCATATTGAAAATATGAGTGCGTGCTTCCTGGGATTTTTTTTTTCTTTCTTGTATCTTATATTAAAGATCTTTATTTATTCCACGTGGTGGTATAAAGACCTCTCATCGATAAATGTATCGTAAGCATTACGAACCATTTTGTACTTCACATACAACATTATCCGATAAAATTTCTTCCAGGTAGATTTATCTAATGAAGGTACATATTTTTTGAAATGAAGACACAATAGTGGTTTTTGTTTTCATCTGCGAAATATTTGTATGTATATAGGTGTGATACTTTCTTAAAAATATCTACTTTTGATGGAAATAAATTACTTTTCCTTTTAAATTTGTAGTAGCATGCAGCTTAGTGACAATGTTACATTTTTTTCTTTTTTCTCACTTACGTCATTCAGCTACATTAATTTCACCTGGGCATTCAATTCATTCGTATTTTCTTGCTCATTCTTTTGCATTTTGCAAACAGACATCGTAAAAAACAATTTCCATTTACATAATATGTGAGGAAACATATTTATTTTGGTATTGTTAGAAGATGGTGCGAAAAACACCGTAAGCACTGAGAGCAATCAAAACAGCAAACGTCAAAATTGTAATATAAAATTAAATGTTCTTTGTAATAGCAGCGGTGGTAATTTATTAATACTTGTTATTCATATCCATTGAATGTACATAAGTGAGGTGGTCTATGAATAATATCCAATAAGTATTTATTTGAAATAAGCATATTGATAGCAGTGTATATTTTATACATTTATCGCTATAATGTTGATAACATCTTCATGCACAAATCAATAGTGTTCACAAAGAGTTTATATCTTTTCAACAATGAAAATACTACCAACCTGTTATTAATGAAAATACCAGATATTGAACACTATAACGAAAAGAAGTGATGCTTTCAGTATGACAGTCTTTTTCAAATTGGCAATAATTCTCAAATTCTGATTTATCGATTGGAAATAATGTTATCGATAAAAATCACTTTTAAAAGTTTCTTCCAAAGTCCATATGAAACACTCATAGCAGAGATTTCTTCATTCGCATGGCATATCCGCTAATAGTCGATATTTTAATTAAAATCGAGAAAATTTGCCCTACTCTCATGAAGATACTTCCACCGAGTTACCTTTCCTTGGCAACATCCGAACATTCCAAGGAGTTCTCTCCCATATAATCATACTCTAGAATTGGACAAATACGTAGAATGGAAAGAGTTTTTGTTACGCACGTATTATTAAATTCTTTTGATCATCTTATAATGCAATCTTATTCACACAACAATAATATGTGCATTAGGGTGGGTAAAAATTCGAACGGTTTGGCTCAGCGAAAAACATCAATTCATTTCAAGCAATGATTTATAAATAAATACATGACTCGGAACCGTCTATTTTTTATTTTTAACAGCCGTTTTGGAAGAATTCAATTTTGTAGGGAATCCCTTTTAAGGAGTGGCGATATGGGGTAATCATATTCAGAGGAAATGTTGAGGAGAAAAAATTAATGGGAATCGGTTACACATTTCACGACTCTGGGAGTGATTCCTGGGTAGCTATTATTGATTTTCCCTAAGAAGAGGAGATACTGGGCGAGCACGTTCAGAGGATGTGTTCAGGAGGGTAACAGAATGAGGATCGGTCATACAGTTTACAGCACTTGGGACAATTTCTGGTCGACTGTAGGGTTATTTGTCGATTTAAAAAGCTGAAAGTAAACGTGTGCAAATCAGGAATTTTTAGAATTTTTACAAAGTTTAGAATTAAAATCGTAAAACAATACCTAGCTATGAAGCTAAAACTGATCAAACATATCTAACTGCTGAACACAGTAAATATATACTTTTAATGAACACTGATTAATGCTGTAGTATTTTGTGAGGCATATAGCTGAATATACAGTATTATACTATGGATCGCCTTCATTGGATCGAAAATTCATTTCGAAAGCTTTTATGTGTTTTCAAATTAAAATAATAATAAATATCATAGGCAGCAATAAGCCACAAATCAACATAACTTACCAACATTTCCTTCGCTCAATGTAATAGTGATGCCATGCATTAACAGCAACAAAGTTGCCAGCAATCCGAAATTTAAATTGATGAATTTAAATGACAATAATGATGGTATCGATGGTTGTTGATAAACAGTTGTTGACTCATTTTGTTTTTGCTCTTGCCGTTGTCGCTGCCTTTGCCATCGCCATGAGTTGGCTTTGAGCGGATAAAAAGTGCATAGTTGATGTTGTTGTTGTTGTTGTTTCGGATACCCAACTTCAACAGCTGATGCGTGGTTAAGTGGTCGCAGTTGACGGCCCCGATGTTGACTCAGTTGTTGCCGCTGCTGTCGTTGCCTAATGCATTGATGTTGTGGTTTTACTTTTTGATGTTGTTGTTGTTGTTGTTTGGATTGTTCATTGCTTGCCATGATAGTCGGCCCACCTACAACGACATCAAGAAGAGGAGGAAGAGTAAAATATTGTATATTTTTTGGAGTGTTTGTACTCATGTAAATGTGTTTTGTGAAATTCTCGTCTTGTATCATACTCGTATATCAATGAATGATAAGAAAATACTTTACTTCTACTTACTTACAAATGTACGATGTAAGTGAGAGTAACATACAATAGAAAAGGTTTCGATTTTTTTGAGAAAGTTTTCCCACATCATATAGATGCTTATATGAAAGCATTAAAGTGAGGGAGAGATCTTAAAGAGAGCAATGCTCGGCAAGCAAATTTTTATAAAATGTTTGTAATTACTAAAATTAGTTAAACATTTTGATTGTGATACTTGTGGGGATTTTTATCAAGATATATTTAAAATACCTTTTTAAAATAAACCCTCATGTATACATCATATGGTGTAGTCACGCTCGAAAACACCATGGTCTGACCAGACCTTGATATAGAGATGAGCAAAAGGTATGTGAATAAATGTAAAAAAAAGGTGTAAAATAGGCCATTCAAAGACAAAAAAAAAAAATTCAGTGAAATTTATTAGTGAAATTGAAATGATTACAATTCTCCACTCCTTTTTGTTCATTTACATCATCACCATCATCTCCTTGATCTACATTTGCTGGTACGGGATTGAGTTCAAGCAACATTTATTCTTCATGCTTCACCTCATCTCTTGTAAAAAGCCGTTAAATTTTACACTAGCTGATCTACTAGTGGTTACCACAAACTGCTCGAATATTGATTACAATTTAAACTTTTGTTTTACACTGACACTATTTGTACTACATAGCGTATGCGTAACTGTATTTTATTAAAAAAACAACATATATTCATAGAGTACCTATACGAATAATATAATCTTATTTTTACATATATAATAAATTGGAAAAAAAATCATAAATTATATTTCAGTACAGTACATGAAAGTATATATAATTTGTACGATCCTGATTCCATTACCAAGCTCTACATACGTTGAGGTATGTATGTAGAAACTTATTGCAAACATACTACATACATGTCGTAAGCATAAGGACATAATATAAAATATATATTTTGTTCAACAAATACAATTTGTTCCTTGCCATTAGTTTCTCAAATCGTTCATTCATTTATTCGTTTCTGTGTTAAAGTTTGAGTTTTGTTGTTGTTGTTGTTCCTGTTGCTTTTGTCGTTGATGTTTTTATTATTACGATATTTTTCTCTCTCTCTCTCTCTCTCTCTTCTTTTTTCCCTCTGTGTGTGCATGCACATGTATGCATAAACGTCAGGCATTATTATGTCAAAGTAAATTTATGTATTAATACATTAAGTCGACCTCAAAAGAATTCTTTGTAGCAATTTGTCACACCAACAAATAAAAAATAAGAAAATAAATAAAACGACCACAAGTAAATAATGCTTGTATTGTAAAAAGAAAAATTCCAACAAAGAAATATGTACATATAAAGGGTAAATAAATGATAATGCTATAGAGAGTTAAATGGATAGAAAAAGTTGTTGCATTCGACAATTAATTTTGGTTTGATGCCAGATTTATTTTCAATACGAAATCTCCCAAAACTTTATAATACACTACTTCAATATAATACATAAGAAAAGTCAGGCTAATACCAATTATACCAATTTATCCTTTTGTCCAAAGCAATCACTTTTCAGACTGCTCTGTACGAAAATTTGAAATATTTAAATTGAAAATATTTTTGTAATTGCAATCGGGTATTTAAAAAATGGAAATGGTGGTGGTAGAAATGGTGCGAACATAATTCAACAATTTTATGATTTTAAGCAACTTCATAGTCACAGTATTAGATTTGAAATGTTGATTTTAGACATTGAACCACTATGTAATACAATATGTATTTACAAACATTATTATACCCTGCATAATGCAATATGCATGGTATATTCATTTCGGTCAGATGTTTGTGTCCACTTGAAGGAATCTCCGGAGATATAGACATGGATATATATTCGTGATCAGCATCGATTAAATTTTCGATTTAACGATGTCCGTCCGTCCGTCCGTCCGTCCGTCCGTCTGTCTGTCACCTGGCTGGTTCGCACGATAACTTGAGTAAATATTGAGCTATTTCGATGAAATTTGGCATAAGTAATCTATGATCCAAGGGTACGGAGGGGATTGATATTGGGCATGATCGGTCAATAACCACGCCCACACCAAGCATTCAAAGCGACTAACCTCGAAATTTTCAAAATCTTTAACTTGCTATAACTCACATAATATACCACCTGGGACAACAATATTTGGCACATAGACTTATATTATACTACTATATAACCTCACCAAAAGTGGATGAGCCACGCCTACTTTCTAGCATAGCTCCCATACAAAGTGTCTGTACTTCTTTTAAATTGAAACTGCTGTAACTTCTACAATCTTCTGTCTAGGATAACCATAATTGACACTTAGATTAACACGGTAGTCGGAAATAATATGGCAGAAAATCAATGTGCCACGCCCACTTCTTTTTGGGTCTCCCATACAAAGTTGCGGAAATTAAAAAAAATGTTACCGGTGATAACTTGCAAACTATTCAGCGTAGAATAACGAGATTTAAGGTGTGGATTAGTATTGTATGAGCAACTAGGCTCACAGAAAAAAAGCGCACCACGTCCAGTATTTATCGTAGCCCCCATACAAATTTTAAATTGAAACAGCTGTAACTTCGGCAATCTTCTGTCTAGAATAACCATAATTGACACTTAAATTAATATCGTAGTCGGCAAAAATCTGACAGAAAATCAGTGTGCCACGCCCACTCCTTCATGGGTCTCCCATACAAAGTCGAGTGAATTAAACTAAAATTTTAAGCTCCATAGCTTACAAACCATTTAGCCTAGGACAACGAGACTTAGGGTATGGATTAGTATTGTACGAGCAACTAGGCTCACAGAAAATGGGCGCACCACGCCCAGTGTTTATCGTAGCCCCCATACAAATTTTAAATTGAAACAGCTGTAACTTAGGCAATCTTATGTCTACAATAACCATAATTGACACTTAAATTAATATCGTAGTCGGAAATAATCTGGCGAAAAATCAGCGTACCACGCCCACTTCTTATTGGGGCTCCCATACAAAGTTGAGGAAATTAAACAAAAATGTTAACCACCATAACTTAGAAACTATTCAACTTAGGACACCAAATTTAAGGTGTGGATTAACATTGAAAAATTAATTGGATTTACTAGGAGTTTAGAAAAGTTGGATATTCGTGTAAACTTTTTATATATAAATCTACATATGCAGGGTATAGTTTGGTCGGCCCCAGCCGACTGTAAGGAGATTTTTACGTTGATAATCAGTTATGATTTGTATAATAAATGATCAATATAGTAGATTGCAAAATTACTCAGAGTTGCGTCTCATGGAAAGTTTTTCGGCAATAATGGAGAATAATCTTATCACGTACACTGTAATAATCACATTATTATAAAAATGGATGTAATTTTAATGATAATCTCAGTATTATGTATAAGATATTAGTTTACATTCATTCATTATTCATGTAAACATTCAACGAGAGCACGCCATAGAATCTTGCGTCACCAAAAAAAAAAAGAGTATCGACGTCGTGGCCAAAATTTTTGGAACATTTTTCGACATTAATGCACAAAATTGGGCATAAAAACATTGTTTGGAATTAATTATATTAGAATTGATGCAAAAACGGTCGAACGGTTCTATATATTGTATATCTATGTATATCTCGCGGATAATATGCGGGATCACTCTTGCAAGCAGGTAATATTTTGGATTAAGTAAGTAACTGAGAAGTCGAACCGCGATCGAAAAAATTAAACCCACACATGGAAAAGCATTTTCTTTTGAACATTTCCCATCTGTTGTCAAGCAATTGACAATTCTTTCGTTAGTAACAATTTGCCATGACAAAGCTCAGATAAAATGATGTCACAAAGATTCTGCCGTTCGGAAGCGGTTAATATAAGTAGGTAGGTCTCTCCTAACAGTGTCTAATATTTAATACGAACAATAGTATTGGAAGAGAAGTTCAGCAAAAGGGCTTTTCGGAGCCCTGAAGTGTCACACACACACAAGCTATTCGTTCAAATGTGTAGAGTTTTTAAAGTGCATGGAACTAAAATGTTACCTATACCCGTATATAACGGTATACAAATATTTGTGAAATTCGACCAACAATTGTGTATAAAAATACACATTTAGTTTGTGTTCTCAAGGTTTTTAATACTATCAAACTATAATATGATTTCTACAGTGTTTCTTGATGATTTAGTTGCAATCTCTAATACCAGTTAAAACAATAAAACCAAAAGAAAAGAATGCCACCAATATACACTGACGGAATAAATGACTTCAGTAACAATTATATCAAATTAAAAGTGTTCTGCATTGAGGAAAAACAAAAACCAAATAATAATGTATCGAAAACAAAAGTTAAGTAAATAATCCAACAAAGTTATCATGAATAATATGTTCAAGTACAACGCATTCGACCGATAAGTTTACCGAAGCAAAGAACTTTGTGAATGAAAGTGGTATAATGTATGTGGAGAACATGCTTCCAATTTTTTCATTCATTGAGTAAATAGACATCTGCCCACATCTAAATAAATGTTTGTCTATCCAAGACATACAAGGTGCGACAAATATGTATTAAGACTGCCTCTAGAAAACACAATTAAAACATGATATCTGCTAATTTTTCGGTATATTTATTCGAAATATTCTCCTCCTGATTCAATACACTTGTTACATCGATTTAATAGTGATTCAAACGCGTGTTCCAGCTCATTTTTCGGAATTGGCTCCAGTGCCCTCGTCGAAGCCCGTTGTATGGTCTGAATGTCATCAAAAAAGTATCCTTTCAACTTCAATTTCAGTTTTGGGAACAAAAAGAAGTCACACGGTGCCAAATCAGGTGAATACGGTGGGTGATTCAACACACAGAGTTGATTCCGAGCCAAAAATTGAGGAACAATGAGTGCTGTGTGTTAAATTTCATGTTAAAATTTCAAGATCAAACGAACACGTCTTTTGTAAAATTAATGTCAATAAATATTAAATGTTAACCAAATGCCATGAAAATTTTACAGTTAGTAGAGGAAGGTTAAAGCTTCAAAACGCATGTGCTCACACATAGATGGCGTGCTTGGTTGCTGAGATATGGTTCGAGTCTCAATACATAATTGTCGCACCTTGTATGTACACACTCGTTTGTCGAAATATGTACCGAAAGTAAGTATTATGACATAGTTGCCGATTTTTCAATCAAACTAAAAACATTTGTCTTCAGACGCAACTATTTAAGCAATATAGTATATCAAAAGTCTGATATACGATAGATTTAAAGAAACGGGCAAACAATTTTGTTTTTGCTTTTTAAAATGAACATCTCTCAAATGCCCAGTCATATTTATCACTGACTTATGCTTGAAATAGTATATTGGCTCTTCGTAAGAAGATTCCAAATTTTTTCAAAAAAGAAAAACCAACATTATAAATTATTTAAAATTTTTTTATGAATTTTAAGCAAATTATCTTAAATCCCGAGTGTGCCATTTGGTGTCTTATCATGTGGCACTTCAAAAAATATCGTCTACATGCGCTCGTGCTGATACACACACCACTCAAACGATTATTTTTAGGTCTCATAGAGAAAAGTTTATAACTTAATAGGCATATACTGATTGATGGAAATTGCAGTTACGTAAACAACTTCTTTACTTACAATATTTCTCACTCTCTCTCTCTTTCTCTCTACGTTTTTACCATTATGGCTCTCAAGGTTGCCACAATTGAATGTTGTTGCTAATTGAAATATCACTTTTTCGTTGTTCATCATTATGTTGATATTACACACGCTCACACCAATTAATACATTCATGAACACACATAGGGGTATGCATGCATTATGGGTGCCAATTTTTGGATCTTTTGCATGACCTGAAAATTTCGTGGTTAAATAAAAAAAAATTCCATCCACACATGAAATGAGACGGTATTTATTATTATTTTTTATTATTTATTATTTATTTATTATTATTATAGTGTGTGTGTTTATGTGTTTTTTGATTGTGTGTATCTACTGAGCTGCCGCCATAGTTATATACCCACCACTTCTAGAAGAATCTTAAAATTCGATATTGCTTTTTAGCTAACGCTCATATGGTGGTCATATTTTTAAATATTATTTCAGTTTTTATTCTGAGTTTCTGAGTTTCTGCATTTACAAATTTTATATCTGCATAATAATTTGATTATTACGTAGAATAAATAAAATAAATACGAACAAGAATATGAAATTTAATATTATCGATAAATCAATGACTGTGTTTGCATTTTTGGTCAAATAACCTACGATCTTCAAATGATCAAAGACGTCAAAATTTTGTTTCCCCTATTATGATCTAAACTTAATAGAGATAAATTCAGCTCAAAAAAATATTTTTCAGTCACAGCTCTTTTTCATAAGTATTTTTTCTCTCGAAACATCGAAGATTTCTCTTGGCCAATCGTGGAAATTTTCGAAATATCATTTAAAGGATCCCCAAATTTCGGGTTTGGCATCTTTAATATATGCTCGCATACTCGTATGCTATTAGTGATGCCAACATGATGATGATACGCAAAGTGAAAGTTTTTCATATTTTGTTGTGTACTGTATGTAGGAAAGTATTCGGTGATGGGTGCAATGTCGTAAATCAATTTCGTTATAGATACGGTGAGAGTATAAAGCGACCACACAAAACTCATCTACAAACCCACACACACACACGAAACTTTTGTTCTTTATTTTTGCTTTATACGCATCCTGTCAATGTTTCATTTTGTTAACGTTTTGTTGATAACATGGCCATGTTACCATACGAATATGTCATTTCGGCTTAATATTGACAATTTCACAGAATACTTCAGCTGAAAAATGGAAAATTGGAAATTCACAACTACACAATAATAGATATGTATATACATACAAGTACATAAGTATTCAACATTCTATAGCTATTTGCGTTGCAGTTATTCTGGTTAGTACTGCAGTAAAGTATTAAATTTGAAACTTTTCTATCATTGACAATTCAATTTTAACCAAATATTTCATTTCATCTCATTGTATGATTCACTTTTTGGATATAACATACTTATAGGATTATATGGCACATACGAATTGAAATATGTACGAGTATATGAAATCAAATATGTATGAGTATATCGAATGAAAAATCTATTGTACCTTATAAACATATTATTCTCATCATGTGTATGTGTGTGTGTAAGGATGTGCAGAAATTAATTATGAAATTTATAACCTATATTCTGCATTTAATGTTTAACGAATTTCAATTGAAATATATTCTTTGAGCACAATACTCAATAATTCAAATACTCATAGTTGTATTAAAATTTACAATAATATAAATCACGAAAGACTTTGGCTATTTTAACTAATCAAGAGTTACATTCCAATATAGAAAGAAGTACTTTAAAGTAGTCTTCACGTTACATTTCTTGAAGCAATGAGAGGTTACTCTCCCGAAAATAATACAAATCGGTATTCAGAGTAAATAGAATATGTATAGCTCATCGATTGGTGCATTGGATTTATATGCATAAATTGTCGGCTCCATTTTCGGTTTCGAGTACTTTTCCTATAATTCCTATAACTCTTGTGTTCGTCAAAATTTATCATGAAAACGATTTTGAAGTATGTAGCATAAGTTGGTCCATTTTAAAATACGATTCGCTTTATTGTAATTTATTTCGATATTTTTTCCTTTAGTTTTAATAATATTTTGTGAAATATTAAAGCATAAAATATGAGAAAAATGTCAGAAGCATTTCGTGAATTTAAATTTCAGCAAAGAAACCATAGCCATTGCATTTTGCAAATCCAATTGGTAATAAAATTTTGAGAAAATTGAGAAAAACTGAAATTTTGGCACTAACTAATTCTTAAGTTCATTCTAATGCTGTCGATGGCTTTAAAAATAATTTGTTAATTTTTCTTTTCACTCGGAAATGTAAAAATACTGCTATCACATGAGGGCACAAAATACATATAACAGTTAGTCACCAGTTACGAGTTGTTGTTGCTTTCAATACAAAATGATAAATCCTTTCGCAAACGGCCACGAAATGAAGGAACATCAGTATGCAAATCAAAGAGTCATGAGAGTGTTAAGTACATACAATATGTACATTTATAGTAAAATTTCTACAATTACTTTATTGTAAAATTGACCAAGCATAAACACACAAATAATCAAATTTACTTAATAAAGAAATATTGACTTTCTGTGTAATATCAACCTGAGAGGAACTGAGTCAATAATGTGCAACAGGAAATGATCATCAGAAATATCTCGTTGTATAATTTGTCAAGTTCATTTTGCTCGAATAATTTGACACATAATAATGAACATATATAGTTTGAGATAAAAGCATAATGGACTCAAGACTTTTCCACTTTATAGATAGAATTCAGAATAAACTATTTTTATACCCTGCATAATGCAATATGCATGGTATATTCATTTCGGTCAGATGTTTGTGTCCACTTGAAGGAATCTCCGGAGATATAGACATAGATATATATTCGTGATCAGCGTCGATTAAATTTTCGATTTAACTATGTCCGTCCGTCCGTCCGTCCGTCCGTCCGTCCGTCCGTCTGTCTGTCACCTGGCTGGTTCGCACGATAACTTGAGTAAATATTGAGCTATTTCGATGAAATTTGGCATAAGTATTCTATGATCCAAGGGTACGGAGGGGATTGATATTGGGCATGATCGGTCAATAACCACGCCCACACCAAGCATTCAAAGCGACTAACCTCGAAATTTTCAAAATCTTTAACTTGCTATAACTCACATAATATACCACTTGGGACAACAATATTTGGCACATAGACTTATACTATACTACTATATAACCTCGCCAAAAGTGGTTGAGCCACGCCTACTTTTTAGCGTAGCTCTCATACAAAGTGTCTGTACTTCTTTTAAATTGAAACAGCTGTAACTTCTACAATCTTCTGTCCAGAATAACCATAATTAACACTTAAAATAATATCGTATTCGGTAATAATATGGCAGAAAATCAGTGTGCCACGCCCACTCCTTTTTGGGTCTCCCATACAAAGTTGCGGAAATTAAAAAAATGTTACCGGTTATAACTAGCAAACTATTCAGCGTAGAATAACGAGATTTAAGGTGTGGATTAGTATTGTACGAGCAACTAGGCTCACAGAAAATGGGCGCACCACGCCCAGTGTTTATCGTAGCCCCCATACAAATTTTAAATTGAAACAGCTGTAACTTCGGCAATATTCTGTCTAGAATAACCATAATTGACACTTAAATTAATATCGTAGTCGGCAAAAATCTGGCAGAAAATCAGTGTGCCACGCCCACTCCTTCATGGGTCTCCCATACAAAGTCGAGTGAATTAAACTAAAATTTTAAGCTCCATAACTTAGAAACTATTCAACGTAGGACACCAAATTTAAGGTGTGGATTAACATTGAAAAATTAATTGGATTTACTAGAAAGTGGTAAGCCACGCCCACTTTTTATATAGCTCCCATACTAAGCCTCGGAATTATCTTAAAATCCTTTTACTTCGTCAAAGTCAACCATATTTCGGGTGTAAATTAGTAGTATATGCAAAAATTGTTTCTCGAAAAGTGGAAATAAAAGAAAAGTTGGATATTCGAGTAAACTTTTTATATATAAATCTACATATGCAGGGTATAGTTTGGTCGGCCCCAGCCGACTGTAAGGAGATTTTTTTATTTTCCATTGAAACTGTAGACACATACTTAGTATGTTTAAATATTTGGAATTATGCTATAATAGTAGATATGCAAAATATCTAGGAATATAAAAGTTGATCATTTTGAAAAATGTTTTTTGTATTGTAAGATTTAATCCTCCATTATTTAAGGTAATTCATTCTATGAGTATATTGATTTAAATGTCAAAAAAAAAAAAATAATAAAATTAATGGATATTGATGGTGAGTACAAGAACATTAAAAATACTTTTGAATTAATGAATATTTTTCAAAAACCATCTTCAAATAGAACGTTGCATTGGATTTGACTCAATTTCATATGCAATCTATGCAGTTATGAGTCACGAACTGATAAGTGCATTAATTAATTTATTCATAAATATTGATTAAATGAATACTATTTGTACAATAAATAACACTCAAGTCAATGAAATAAAATTATTATGGCATTGCAATGCAAACAAACGTATGCGAGTAGATACTGAAAATGAAGCCATTAGATAATTGTGAATATTTGTGTATATATGCATATGTATCCACTGATAATTCATAGATTTTATTTAATATAGATACACAATATAGAAGTACGTAATACTTATATGTACGAGTATGTCAGTATGCATATAAATTGTGAGAAAAAAAAAAATGTTCAGCAATAAATTGATTGTAATGCAAATAAATGCAATTTGTTAATTAAAAAAAAACATATACTCAGAATAATGTTTGTCTGTATGTATTTATATGTATACTCCTTGAATACGACTAATTGAATATGAACACATACATACATAAATATATGCATAATTATGTACCTTCATGGATACACCCAGACACACACACCAACGACGGAGTATGACATACATGTAAATTAGATTTGCTAGGGACCAGTAAGTAATTAAATTGTAAATTGCAAAAATTGATTTTTATCAAATGTGCAAAAAAAAAAAAAAAAAAAATAAAACCAAAACATCAAAATCTTTTCAACAGGTTCTTTGAATAATTGTGATAAAGAACTATACAAAAGACATCAATATCCACAAGTACATGGTACTAGTGGGTATGATGATGCTATGGATGATCAGTTCAACTTACCTATTGACAGCTGTATTGATATTATGATAAGTATATGTCATATTGATCTCCATATGTTTGATCAAATCTTCCATTAACAATGACTTTGGGCAAAAACAAAACAAGCAAACAAAAATTCCCAAAAAACAAAAAAAAAAAAAAACAGACACACTCAAAATAGCTATTCACTTGACTTAACGTTATCAACAATATGATATAAGAAAAATAATTAATCACGAAATATGATAATCGAACTCAGAGTAGATACTGTAGAGGATATTTAATGCAGGAGTGGATAGGGATATTTTCACTATTTAACCGTTCAACTTGTACGTTCAGTCTGCACTCACCAGGTTGAACTGAAACAAAGCATCAGGTAGTGTTAGTTACGAAGCCAACTGGAAGCTATCATACGAATTTCATCGTTTGCATGACGTGACGACATGCTATGAATCAAATGAATAATAATATGTTGGTATATGTAATTTAAGGGGAAATATACATTCGAAAATTTGCCCGATGGGAAGCTCAACAAGATTGTTAAGTTATGTCGAATTGTAGTCGCTGACAATGAGTGGTGAGTTGTGAAAAAGCTTTCAAAACGAGAAAACTTTCTCAGGAGTTTTATTACTTTTTACTTACACAAAACCATATAAATGAATGTATGTATACTATTACGCCTTAAAAGGCCACTGAGCTAGGTGGGTGGAGACAGAGAGTGAGAGAGTGAGAGAGAGAGAGTGAGAGAGTGTATATTTGTTTTTTTTGTTTTACACTTCATTTTATTATATATTTTATGTTTATATGTGCACCTATATATGCATATATACATATTTTGTATATAAATTATAATATTATTGTCGATGGTAATGGAAGATTTCCCTTTCTTTCGGTTGTTTTTTTTTTTTTTTTTTTTTTTTTGTACACTACTAAGCTAATAAATACTGACGTCAACTGGTGTGAAATCGGGGGAAGAGTATATATAATATAAATATTATATTGTATATTATATTATTTAATACATTTTGTAGTGGTTCAAAGGATTCAAGTTTATTTGACTTTCAAGTTCCCTTTCAAAACATGTTCAATTTGATTAGAATTTAAACAAAAACAAAATCTAGTTATTATATATTTCATCCATATAGATAACTTTTGACCAATTTGATATTGATGTGGCCCGAAATTTTACACCGAAATTAATAATTTCTCGGACGGTACAATCACTCGTTAATTTCAACTGCTGCTTAATATAGCGTGCAACTCTGAAACATTTTTGAAATCATTGAAATCATTGCATATTTCATATGCTCCTGTGAATTTGCCTGTTGCCAGAGACAATGATATTCAAGATCTTGGAGTAATTTCGGTTCTAAATACACCTTTGTAATTTAACTTTAGTATAATTTGTCGTAGTTATAACTTATCTAACCGATATACCAGGTGTAAAAGCTTAAATCCGCTGTTTGCTCGTAGATGGCGGTAGTGAGCATCCTTATTTTTATGATTTCGACACCTGTTTACATCAATTAGTAAACATCATCAGTGATTTCATACAACAACATACATTTTTCCTCGTATAATCATGTCTAGTTTCGTGCCAGAAAAAGAGCATTTGCGGGAAGCTCTACTTTTTTGCTTCAATTTGAAGAAATCTGCTGCTGAGTCGCATCGAATGCTTATGGAGACAGTACGCTATCGGAAACCACTTGCAGAGACTGGTTTTGTTGGTTCAAAGAAGGCCACTTTGACTTGAGTGACAAGAAGCATGAAAATAGACCCAGAAAAGTTGAGGACCATGATTTGCAGGCTCTTTTGGATGAGGACGATACCCAATCGCAAAAAATGCTTTCCGAACAGTTAGGTGTTACTCAACAAGGCATTTCCATATGTTTACGAGCCATGGGGAAGAAAAATGTGTTTTTTTTTACCGAAAAACAGCGGATTTAAGCTTGAACACCTGGTATGTATGTCAAAATCGCTTTTTTACCTGCCTAGGAATATGGTGCCCTCATTTGGAATCCATCATATGCTTACCATGTAGATGGGGCATAATTTGATTTTAAGTTCAGGTAATCCAGCTTAGACTATATTGTAATTTATGCTCCAATTTAAATAAATATAAATAAAAAAATTCAAACTAAATAGCATATAATATTTTTACAATGCAATTTTAATGCTCAATGTGATACTGAAATGAGGCAGATAGCATACATTTCAGAATGGCTCTCAATTTTAAACTGTTACCCAAGCCAGCAAATAATATCATATTAAACAAGCTGCGTTTAGCATGTTATACGATTTGTACTACTATTTGCATGGTCAAGACTGTATGTGTTATATTTATTGCTTTATTTACTTTCTCAGTGCTACTACCCTAAACCATCCCACCACCGCATGGAATTGATTCTTGCAGTGAGTGAAACTGGAACTTATTCTATGGGTGTGGGTGTGAGACGACATACCGAAAATAAGGTATATTTTTGTATTTTTGTTAACAACAACAATATCAGTATATAAATAAATATTTCAACGCCAGCACCATCCACACACATACACACGCATGCATATTACGCCCACACATTTGGGTGCGTGTTAAACGTGTTAGTTGAGAAGATGTTCTAAAATAGATTTTCATACTTGATATTCCGCCGCTCTTGCTACTACATACACAATAAGCTGGACTCACAAGCACGCACATGCAAAGCTCTGAATGTTCAATGCTGAACACCTTTACTACTGTGCACAAGTATTAAAGTCCTTTAAAGCTTTTATTTTTTTTTTCAAGCGGCGTGAATAATACGCTGTTTGCGGTTTCCCAAAGTAATTTGAATACTTTTTTATCACTTACATATTTTACTAGTACAAATATAATTTTACACAAAAATATGAATTTGGGAAGAGAAATAAATTCTTGAAAATAATAAAAAAAAATTATTTATTTAAAATAATATTATTTAAAGTGCATATGTATGCCTGTGTGTACTCTACATATACTCGTACATACGAAAATATACGTTGCTTAATATAGAATATGGATTTTAAGCAATCAAATTTCAAATAAAAATAAAAAAAATAAATATGTGGCCACATAAAGCCCCAAAGGGCTCATTGGCCGAGCTTCTCTTCCATTACTGTTGTGCGTCTTAAATTTTGGACAATATTAGAAGGGACCTACTTATTTTAGCCGGTTCCGAACGGCAGAACACTTGTGACATCACTTTTTCTGAGCTTTGTCACAGAGTTCTTTAAGAAGCTTTTTCATGGCAAGTTGTTACTGTCGGAAGAATTGCCAATTGCTTGCCGACAGGTGGGTACCGTTCGAAAGAAAAATCTTATCGATATTAAATTTGTTATGCATCAGCCGGGGAGTGAACCACCGACCTACAGATCAGAAGGCGAACACACTAACCACTGAGCTACGGCACCCAAATAGCTCGGAGTAAATTTCTTTCATGTTTACTTTCTTTTTATTCTTATTCTTCTTATTCTTTGAATGACGTCAGAATGTGTTTTATGTGCTCGAGCTAAATATGTTTTCAACATATATTGTATATGTAGAACGTAGCAAGTGGCGTATGAGTAACGTGTTGAATTAATTCAATCTATATAATGAGTGTTTTTTGAGTGCACCGTGTGTACTATCGAGCAGGAATAACAATGTAAATGGTTCAGTATCAGATCTGGCTCAGCAAGTGTTCCTATAGTATAATTAACCCTCCTGCGACATCCTTTGTACAGCTATATGAATTTTGACTTTGAACCTAAATTTTTGGTACTATTTATGCATCTGCAGTGATGCATCCTCATCTTTATGCCGACATTTTTGCATGATATGATGAAAATTGATATGTTTGTATGTGTCTTATACGTCGATGGGAGTGGTAAACGTAAATTGAACCAAATTCATATCGTATGTGTATAAAAAATGTATGCATTTGGTGTTTTACACACATCACATTTTTGTTTTTTTTTTTTTAGTATTAAAAAAACTGAAGTAGTGATCTAGCCATCTCTTTCCTACTCATGCATTTATGTAAATATTTCTATATAGTATTGTATAATATTGTATTGTATTATATATATTGTATTTGTGCTGCTTATCTATAACAAAGACTTTGAAATAAAAAGCATTTAGGGCCTCAACCAAACAAACGTTACTATCCATGCGTGGTAGTCAAGCCCCAAGAGGATTTAGCTCCACCTCATCTCAATTTTTTTTTTACAGTGGTTTAAAGTTTTAAAGTTTATTAGAAAAGGCAGTTGGAGGGTTAAAATGTTCTACAGAAATTTAAGCAGAAAATTTTACTACGGGTCATTAAGGGCGAAAAACTTCTACACATTAAAAAATAAACGTAAATCATGTAAATTTGAGCAAAAATTATAATTTTATATTAAATCATTATGTTCAACGCTTTTTTCTGATAGTGTTTTGAAATCATCATCTTCTTCGTATTGCTCATGGAGCATAACCTTTGACCACCAACACTCTGAAAAACGAAAATATTCATATTTTTTAATATTTGGTATGTCTACGCAATGTATTCACACACGCGTAGCAGTTTAACTGATCATGTACAGTAGGCTCAATCCAGATCATGGGATTCCAAACGGTATAGAATTTCGTTTATGATTTACCCATTGTAGCAAATAATTGTAGAGAGTTTTGCATATACCTCTCGGTACCAACGGTAATTTTTTATCGAAATATTTTTCGTAGCCTAAGCTCCTCACTAAAACATCCCTGTTTGCGATTGGTTGGCTTGAAACGGTCACAAATGTAACAAAAATTCTTAATATTGTATTATGTCTACACAACTTCTCTTCAACAACGTTTTAGAAAACGACATAGCAAAAATACGAAAATTTATTTTTAAATATATCAACTGTTTTGAAAATCGTTGTATTTGAATAGGAATGAATAAGAAAATTTTTTGAGAGAATCTGAATTATAGCACTGTGTAGTATTCCATAAGGGCGATATACAATGAAGCTTCACTAAAACTACATATTGCCTCTAGAAATCCCAGTCCTATTTATCATATCAAATTCTATTGTTATGCGTGTTGTTTGTGAAAACAGCACCTTTATTTAAAACTAACTGCCAAATTATGTACAACGCGACGTCACGAATCAATTTGATTTACCGGCACATTGTTTTTGTTCTATCCAAAATACAAAAATAAAACGCATGCAAGAAAAAGTGATTCGTCGCGTCACGTTTTACATAATTCGGCTTTAAATATCATAAAAATTAACTCTGTGAACAATTTTAAAGTTGTTATCCAAAAGGTAATTATTTATATTCAATATGTACTATAGCTTTAAATAATACTTTAACAACGATATATCATTAATAAAAATCAGACGTCATATAAATGAGTTAAATGAAAAAAAATCCTTTTAGCGATTTTTAAAGAGTGCAAAAACATTTGTTTACAGTACCAGAACACTCTTAAGGTAAGTGATCACAAACAATTGGAAAAACTTGAACTTTTTTTTTGTGATACGGTCTAATTTACACTCTGTCAAATCAATACCTTTTATATGCTATAAATTTCTTTTTATTGATTTTTCTGAAAGTCACTGAGATGTTAGGAAATCACTTTTAGAGATTAATAGATGAATTTCAGTTTTGCAGAAAATTATTATACATTATACAAGTGGTCGTTTTGTAGATAGCGGATTCGAATGATTTTTAGCTGCGAAAAGGGTTCCATTAAATGTGGCATTTATGAGCAATTGGATCTTGAATAAATTCAAAATACGGTAAAGCTATTTGCTTGCAAATTTTGTTCAATTTTCTCTACAAATATTTTGTATTAATAAATATGTATACAAATATAAATTCACAATAATGAATTATAAAATAAGTAAAAATAAGCAATAGTTTCTCATTAGTAGCACCGCATGTAAAATGGAAGAACATAGAAATTTATACAGATTCTGAAAATAGGGTAAATATAAAGAACTATGTGCCCTAGTGATTTATTTTGCAATGTCATTAAAATTGGTGAATTCGTTGTGATTTTATTGAAATTTTTTATATTCGTTTATATATCTTTTCATTGTACAAATGTGACTGATCATATACGATTTACCTACGTACAAAAAAAAATTGTTTTTTCAATTGATCCACCACTTCAGAAAATTCTCGCTACTGTACTCTCGTAGCGAGAATTTTCTGCATATTTGATATATATTTTTAATCTTCAATATACTCGTAAATAGTAGTCAAATTCCTTAATATTATTATGCTCAATAATAAGGGTATTGTTGCTCGTTCTTTTGAAATAAAGGAAATAACTTTAATTCCGTTGATCGTTGATAATTTGATAAAATTGCAGTTTCTTTCCGTAATTTTAGGTTTGGAAAAAGCAAAGAGTCAAAACTGGGTAATCTGCGTTATAAATCGTAGAACAATATATTTTTCGCTTTGGAACTGCGGTGACACCTTTTAGATATTTACCCTGTAACTACGTATTTCTGAGCTTTTGTTGTAATATGTCACATTTATTACACCTTTTTGATGAAAAATCGAAATCTAAATGAAATTTAACGTTTTGGTATTTGTATAGACAAATTAAATTGGTGGTTGTATCCCTTTTTTTTAAATAACTTCAAGTTATATTGCACACATTTTGAAAATAAAACATTTTTTATGCAAAACATAAACAGGTATTATGACGTATAAAATAATTTTTGCATTGGTTTAGAAAAATACAGCCAGACAATGGTAGTCGTAACGTATAGGGTTTTCTCATGGATATTAATTATGAATACATATATTAATAGGTACACATGTACGTAGTAGTATTAATTGTCAGCACCTGTTGCAAAACTTCTTCCATCACTGAACTTTTCACTATATTACTAACTTTGCACAACACAAAGTTTCATCGATTAGTCAGCTACCATTGCTGTGTTATTGCTTAATATATACATTGTATTGCATGCAATTTCGTACAAATAAATTGTACAATAATTTAGTTGAAAAAATACATATATATTATGTACTTACCTCCCGTTGACATTTATAGTGTTGCTCATGTATTTTTTAGTCCATTTTCTGTGCGACCGCAACGAATACATGCAAATTATTTGAGTGTTGTAATTAGTGAACGTTTCAAAAATTAACTTGTGTTGAATTTATTATATTTTGCATTAATTAAATGTTTCAAATCTGTAATAAATTCAAAAAAAAAAAAAAACGAATTCAATTCACACACACACTCACATTTTAATCAAACGAAAGATGAATAGATAGTCAAGAGTTTGTACAACTGTTATGAAGGACTAAAATTTGGAAGTTTCACTTGAACGAATGCCAAAATAACTATGTATATAATATAAATATTAGATAGATATTTCTCAATTATGTATAGCGTATGTATACTGCGACATACATGTATATGTATGTATAAAATAAGATATTTGTATTAAGACTTAATATTCGCGTTACATTGCAATATACTTGTACTTATTAATTTATTGAAGCGACCAAACAATTAAGACTGACGACAGCGGTCGCAATCGCACAATGTACGTAACTGTGAGAGTACCTGGTGAACAAAGGACTTGTCGTGTTCCATGTACATGTATGTATGTATGCACTACTCTTACCATACACGTTCACATGAGTATATGTATTTGTAAAAATCATTACACGCATATAATATGCTCATTTATAGCGTACAAGCGGGGCTGCCAGATTTCGCATACTTTATCTGCATTTGCTTTTTAACTGATACCCACAAAATTCTCTCTCTTTATATATTTTTTTTCGTTGTGCATATCAGAAAAAAAGGAACTACTCTTTCACTGAAAGACGAATCTTTCAAAACAGTTCTCAAAATCTTCTCCTCAATTTCGACATCACAGCTTCTAAGTGTGCGTCGTTACAATATAAAAAATCGACGACAGTACTTTTTATTCAAAATTTCCAACAAATTTTTATAAGACTGCCCTCTCCCTGAGAGGATACACAAGGGCCAGAAAGTCCCATTGTGATACCAGCGAGCTGCCCTTCCAATACTGCTATGCGTGTTAAATTTGACATCCTACGATAGATGTGAGCAAATTTTATAAAAACCTAAATTTTGCAATTACAATGACATTTATGCCTCATACTCCGCAGCCTTGCTAAACCCAGCTACTTGTACTGGCAGATTATATGACAAATGAGTATCAGTAAATTTATGCATGCGTTTTGCGGCAAATTTGGGAAGAATGACCTTAAATTGTACTGATGCGTCATTTGGGAATCCATCTAATCCAATCTTAACTGCTTGATCGTATGAAGAACCTTAGACAGGGTTGATTCTCATGCGATCGAATAAACTTTGCAATTACCGTCTAGTTTGGAAGCTTTCGTTGGGACGATTATTTTAGGGTACCAAAAATTTTTCGTCTTTGGTGAATTCTAATAACGGCCAAAGTAGAGTTTTCTTCATAACTTTTATATTTATTACTCGATTCCAACGTACACCAAACAGAAGATCTAAAAATGTAATTAAATTCCTATATCTGGCAATACTGCATGCAACGACCTTATGTGAGCGTAACAGAGAGCACCATTTTGCTACAAGTGGGTGTTGCGGCAGGATCGATGGCGACGACAATAGATACATATATACAAACGTTTTACAATGATGACGTTGAATGAAACTTCCTACAGAGACAAATCTAACCCACACACACACACACACATGAATACCTACACAATTATATATGTATGTATGTATTTTTTTTTGTATTGTTATGTCTGTTAA
This sequence comes from Megamerina dolium, assembly GCA_963854835.1. Lineage (NCBI taxonomy): Eukaryota > Metazoa > Arthropoda > Insecta > Diptera > Megamerinidae > Megamerina > Megamerina dolium. Next base: position 47,194,795 of record OY978529.1, on the reverse strand, counting down.
AATATACAAGTATATAGATGATGGCAGCGGTAGCAGTATCATTAGCAGTTCTTGTGCAATAGCTAGGTGTATGACGCCTTTCATGGTCGGTGGTCCTATCTTCGTCAACGCACATACCTACATATATACACATACTATCTAATCAAATACTTTATTTTGAACAACGCAATAAGCTCTCTCTTTCTCTCTCCGGTGCCTGAGTATATGTGTATGTGCTTCGTTGAGGTAATATTCGGTTAACAAATATAAAAATTACACAGCCGTGATGCCATAGGTCCTCATATTAGGCCATATAACCAACCGTACACATATGTATGTATGTGTGAATGAAAAAAAAATTGTTTGAGGGTTAAGGGCATGAGTTAGTTAAGCATTTTAAAAATAGAATTTAAGCATGGTGATATATGAAATAATAGAACAATTAATTTTTTTTCTTCATTATTATTAGAGATAATATGCACCATATTGTACGTACGTAAATTTGCATATACACTACATACATATGTATGCATAACATAATCATATGTCGCTCTCACAATGCTCAATAATGGAGCATGAAATTACGGTATATATATATGCACCAAGTTCTTCTACTTCTTTACATAAATTTGATTATAATTTCAAATTTTTCAAAGCAAAACACACTCAAGGTATTAAAAAATGTCAAACAACACAATAAAATGGAATTGATTTCAAATTGGTTAAATTTCACTGGTATTTGATTTTTAATTTGTTTTTTAAAATTTTTATTTTTTCAAACAATATTGCTTTCACACATATGCTCACTTAGTGATTGTTTGTAAATTTCTTTTTTCTCTGTTGCTTCTGCTGCTTCTTCTTCTTACTCTTGGTCTTGCTCTTGCTCTTGCTCTTGCTCTACACAATGGGGCATCACTCGAAGGACTGGTCTTGTTCTACTAATGTACAAGTATAGCGTAACACTTTTTCACTTGCTGCGTGTGTAGCGAAATGTTCCGCTTATCGATATTATTATTGTTTTTACTTTCTTCGCTGTATCTATTCGGTCGTTTCAATGTTGTACTACAAGCAGAGCAGTAAAGTATGTAAATATATTTGAATGTGTCCATGTGAGTTTGTGTAGGTTATGTTCGAAGAAAATGGATGAAATTGTCGAAAAAAGCTTCATAAGCGTGTATGTATGTGTGTACATTTTTTGTACGCACATGTACGTGAAGCTTTTCGTTTAGTTAAATGTCAACTGGCACGCATATCGTTTTTGACCCACAGTAGTGGATAGTAAAATGTATCAAATGCTGTTTAGCAAATTTCAGTCTAGCGCTTGTCCCCTTTAGCGATGCCTATGGTTTGCTAATAATCTTTATCTATCTCATCTTCTTACAAAAGCTGGCTCGTAATAGGCAAAGTTAGAATCATCTTAAATTTAGAATCGTTTTGTTTGATATATTTTCCATACAAGAATCTGACAAAGCCCTCAATACCTTCATCGATTCAGCTTGTATCTCATATATCTAACCAAAACGGTGCCCACGCAGTGGTCTCTTGAGTTTAACGAATAACCAGAAGTCACACAAAGCTAAATTAGGCCTATACAAAATAGTATTATTTGATCCTTCTGATATTTCAGCAATATCAGTAAGGTCTCGAACTGTCGATCGACGATTTTCGAGCACCAATTCCATGTTTTGTTCATCAGTTAATATGATTGGGGGCATTCTGGGCTTTCAACAATTTATGCCATTCATACACTTGTGTTTTCAATAGAGCCTGCTCACTGAAGGCCTTTTGCAACAAACTCAACATTTCGGCTTCGCGCAAACTTTAATGAAATTCTTTGTTCAACAATTTCAGACATTGTAAAAATCGAAAAATTCACTTTTGGTTGTCCACAAAATACAAGGATAACTATTTAAGAAATTGAGATAGTATTTCACACAGATGACAGAAGCAATAGTACCAACATAAAAAGTAATGCATTTGTCCCTATTAAAATAGCAACGTCATTGAAATTCAAAGAAATTTTAAGATATGGATTAATTTAATTTAATTTAATTAATTCAACCATTTTTAATTTAACAAAAAGTTAATTTCTTGCTGTCTTTGAAGCTTTTCGTGCTCGTTTAATGAATAAACTGTGATTGATTGCGGCGACTGAAACTTTATGTTTTTCCATTTGAAATTGGCAGCATTGGAGGGAATTTTTTTATTACTAATATTTTTATGAAAAAAATTAATATGAAACAATTTGTTCTACTTTAATTTAGTAATCGTTCATATCCATTTAATATGATTTATTATGAGATTGTTCAATAAAATGTGTAATCGTACAGTCCTAGTATGTAATACATATTTTTTTTAGCCATTACTGTAGTTTGAAGAAAAACTTCGACTGAATTAATGTGGGTTGACAGCTGTTTTCAACTGTGAACTATGAACACCTCCATTGCATCAATATGTAACTTCAATAGAGTATCAAAGTCTGATAAAGACGAAAGCTTTTCATATATACTATATGCATTTAGATTCAACCACCTATGAATGTACGATATACACACACACACACACAATCGTTTATTGATTTTTCACATTTAATTCAAAGATCGGTTGAAAACAACATCAGCAACAACCATTACCCGAACAATAGACCGCTTAATGGAATGGTCTTTGTACGTATGTATGTAAGAACAAAATATATACGCAACAGTTTGATGGAATATAAAAAGTGGGAATTAGCAATAACGAATGAATGGTGAGTATGCGCTGTCAAATATGTTGTTGGTAAATGTGGATATGGTAAAAAGGAGCAAAATACTCAGAAGGATAACAGAATGAAAAGAAAAGAGAAATTGATGCCTGTTGCTATATTAATAATGGTTGATACCATTTCCAAGTACTACTTAATCTATGTATATTTATTGGAATATCTTCATTTCCATTTATTATTATTGCTTTCTAAATGGCTCACTTTGTTTACTTTGTAAGTATATTGCTTATTGTTGTTTACACAATGTAAATATAAATATGAACTCAAATACGTTAGAGTGGCCAAAAAAATTATAGTTGCCTCGATTTTAAATTCCGATTAATTTTGATCCAAATTGTCAAATTGGATCCAATGTGAAGAAATTTGAAAATGAATTGAGTTTTAGGTTAAAAAGTGAAGCAATGTCAGAGAGAAATTTTGTATAATCTTACGAAGGGAAGGGACGAAGTAAACAGAAAGATATAATAAAGTAATAATAAAGTAATAATAAATGCTACTCAGCAGCTTTTTATTGACATATCTTGGTTGTTTGAGTTTCGTATTATAAGCTTAATTCCAATCTTGTATGTTCCTGTTTGAGTTCCGAAATGTATATGAATAGTACATACAGTACAATATTGTTAGACCTTGAAAGAACCAAAGAAAATGATATTCTGAATACGACGGACGAATATCAATATTAATAATAGAAAATATTGCGTCCGATATCGAACACTCAAATCGTAGCAACTTTCATTTTCTCCATACAATTTTGAACCATTCTAATGTATGTACATACTCGTATATCGCTATTTATCTTGGAGGAAGTATGTATAAAAGTCATATGTTATTATTATGCCTACATTCACTAGCTTAGGGTGTTGTTGTCCTTTTTACATCTAATATTACAAGAATATTACATGTATATTTAATATATAAATATACTGCAATCACTTAAAAGGCATGTGGCTTGTGGCATGCAGCCTGGCAAATTAGAATAAATGTGTTTCAATCGAAACAAATAGAATCCCTACTGTGGGCAAAGTCTGTTGACCAGTGGAAATAAATCGAAAATTTTAAATCATCGATTTTGATCAATATTGTATCATTTAACAGTGAAAATGAAACAAATACCCAAATAAAAATTACAAAAAAACACATTCGTACACCGCCCGACAAAATCGCGTCAAGTTTCGCTTTAATTCCTTTTGTATGCTAAAGTACACACATTTGGCTTTCAGTACGTTATATCGACCATTTTTGGACAAAGATGCCATTGGAAAATTGGTCCAACAACTTTGTTTTCGTTAAAAATTCAGTATTTATATAAAAAGATAAAGAACATAACTTTAGAAATGTAATTACATGACATCATGTACTTTTCCTTACGTTGATATTAAATCGAATGCCTAAAATTATGCAGCGATTTTATATTAATAATTATGTTTACGTTATTTATTTTTCTTCTTGTTATAATTACAATTTTTATAATGGTGCATATGTGCAGAAAAGTACTTAGCATTTTCGAACTACATATAAACCCCACAACATAAAAAGTGGCAGCCTTATTGGAATCGAAAACAAGGGTCTTATTAGTGAAATAAGAACAATTAAAATCCACTTCTTCATTTGGTTCTCGCACGCAATTAAAAATATCAAAAATCAAGTTTTCAAACCTGCTTTACGGCAAAAGAACGTAGTCTACGTAAGCCTGTGGCCACGTAAATAATGATTTTAGATTTGAGTTTAATTATGTGAAATTTACTAATGAACGATGTTTCATTGAAATACAACTCCTTCGATTTTTTTTCCATGCATTGTATGTGTTTAAAGCACAAACAGCTTCAACCAAACAACTTCTACTTTCTAATTCGAGTAGAGTGCGTGAATGAAATAATACCACATTTACACACAGTGATTAATATATTAGAATGGTCTGCTGTTATATCAGAATGATGATGATCTTAAAATTAGAAAAGGCTTTTTGACAGATTTTTGTATGGGAAACATGTCAAACAAATCGCTCCTATGTTTAAGATGAGCTTAACTTTGATTATAAGTAAAGAGCTCAAAATTGTGACTGTTATTGAAAATCGCCTAGTATATGTGACTTGGATTCATGAATTTTCGATAATAATTTATCATTTATATGTCTCTCACGAATGCCTTGCTTGATAATCGCCTTCAGTGCCTGAATCGTTAATGTATTGTTCGCATAACATCTGTCCTTCACGGCACCCCACAAAACAAAGTTCAACGGCGTCACGTCGTAGCTCCGATATGGCCAATTGATATCACCGGGGCGACTGATAACACGATTACCGAACTTGGTGCGCAAAAGATTGATTCTGGCATCGGCTGTGTGGCATAGCGCACCATCCTGCTAAAGCCAAAGATCGTCCAAGTGCATATCTTCAATCTACGGCCATAGAAATGCGTGAAATTTGATTGTTGAGGTCGATAGCGAGTCTATAGTGTAGGACTCTCGGGTACGGCAGTGCGCATCGTACGACAACGAGGATCCTTAGTGTTGCCCACTAGCATGCCAGTCTTATGAATTTATGGAAAAAAATTGTGTACTGCTGTACGGCTTGGTGGGGGTCTTATTTCGGCCAAAACTTGTTTTCAATAAACGGACTTTTTGGGCTACCCAACATTAACTTTGGACAAAAGTTTCCATTATTTCTTAACGTTCTTCAAACGTAAAGCTTGTCATTTCGTTCCAAAAAGACATAATATTAACTTTCTGTCAAGGTTTCCAGTAAAAAAGAGCTGTTAATGTAAAAGTAACATATGAAAACCATTAAATGGGTTAGGAAACACCTAAAACACTTATGAATTCAATAAAAAACAATTTTCAATATTAATTTATAGGTTTATTTATTTAATTTTGTAAATTCTGAAATTAGAAAAAGTCCACTTTGGGACGATTGTATGCATCTGCAACTGTAATAAATATTTTTATAACTCTCCAAATTAGACTGCGGCTCGATGTACGAGCATTAATCGCAGTCTATAGCACACATTGAATAATTTTATTCGAGTTAACACGCAGAAAGGCTGCTTTTATAAGGCAGTATGTTATTATAGTCATTATTATTAATATAATAGTTGTTGGTATATGTATATATTTATTAATTTAATAATATTATCATACATTAAAGTCCACATATGTATAGTAGATAATTATATATGTATATTTATATACTCTATGTATAGTATTTGTGTGTGTTTTTAACTTCGATTAACAATATGCATTCGGATAGATGTACTTTTAAACTCGTGCATTTATTGCCTGTGAATAATGAGGATGAATGAAAATAATTTGAATAAGAAAAATTAAATAATTTAAACTGAATAATTAAAAGCATAATTATTTTTCAATTGATAGATGCACATACTAACCAGTGGTTATGTTTTTCCGTCGATTATGCATTCAAGTCTAATTATTTTCAATTTTATGCCAAATATGTGTGTTCCACTTGTGCGTAAAATGGAAAATGATAAAATATATGGAATCTTCATTTGTCCCTGTGATTACATTTATTTCCTTCAATAATTCAATACGAGCTACTAATGCAAATTATATTATTAGTAATCGCATTTGTTCCCCTCAATATGTGTAATGAATGATCGCTGAATGTATGATTTAGATTCTACTACAGGGTATTATGCAATATTTCAGGAAAACCTTGCATACTTTTCCACTGGGTATGTATCTATGTGTATAAAGATGAAAAAATTACTTCTGTCCTAGGAAAGCTTCCACGGGAACAGTGGCAGAAATACATTATGACGAAAGCTAGCAAACACAAAAATCAGGATTGCTAGTAAGGCAAATTCACGATGCAAGATTAATGATATGAATATGAATACTATGCATATTCATTTTCAAAATTCATATAAAATGGTTTGAAAATATTTAAGATATTAAATCTGACATAAAAATATATATTGTACATGAACTTCCGTCAGCGGATATATGTATATATGCAATTAAACCAGTCTTAGCATTGTGTCGAATTAATAATCTACAGCCATTTGGCCAAATTAAAAATATTTATATTTGTCTTTACCTATTTTTTATAGATCATATTGCAATTAATTAGAAGTCATTCTGAAAGTTTAGTAATTTAAGTTACATATTTTTTGGTAAATCCTTCTGAATATAAAAACTGCAACTGATTTATTGTTTTAAAAAGTTATAAATCTCCATATTTTAATGTAAATTTGTCAACAACTAGAATCCAGGAAATCTGCAAAGCACAATTTAGTTTAAGTTCGGTTTCCAAAATGGAACTTTTTCTTTATTCAGTATAAATTCTATAGCTTCTGTCTGCCAATTTCACAATTCTATGTGCAGCGTACGCAAGAAGTGACTGCAAAGGGACATTTGCAAAAGTTTCATTAACTACAATATCCACAGGTCTATATTTCGAATTAGCAACTGCAACATTATTTTAGTATGCAAGGCAAATTTAAAGGAAAATGTGATCCAACTTGTGCAGTAACCACTATCCTGTGGCCACAATCAAATTAATTTCGGCGGAGAAACAAAAATTGAGAAATTGAGCGACTGGAATTGTTAAAAATGCAGGCGTAAAATCAAAATGAAAGGTTTTAAAATTATAGAAATTTGAAAACTATTTATAAATATGAAATAAATTGTATTTTAAATATCTAAGAAGCTGTTGTTCTTGAATTTGTACTTAATTTTTTTTTTTTTTAATAGATATTATTTGTAGGCGTTAGTTTTTTTCCCTTCAGAAACATAAATTAAGGTAAATGGTCCAGTAATTGATATACGTGGGTAGTTAAGATAACTGAGCGAGTTTTTAAACTTCTTTTGGACAAAAAGCGTTTTATTTCTTTGCATATTCTCCAGCATTTTTCCAATTTTTTATCCTTCCAAGTAATAGGTTTTCTAAATATCCTGAAAATACGCCTCTTCATTCAACACAAACCTCTTACCGCCGATTCATTTCTTAAGGTATGGAAACAGAAACTAATCGCAATGGAATAAATCTCGAGCATATGCTGGATTGGGTAGCAGTACGTAATACAATTTTGTCATTACTACTGCGGACTTGTGAGTCCATGGGTTGTCATGGTGGAAGAGCATTTTTTTCTTTGTCTGATGAGGTCGGATTTGCTCCACATCAATGTCGAAAGTATATAACAGTTGTGAACATTTTACCCTTTTCAATATAATCAAATTACTCAGAGATATTAAATATTTGAAGTTACAAAACTAAATGTAATGCATAAAAACCTCGGAGTGAGTGTGATATTAGTAGCGCTTTGCTACGCCCAACAATGTTCTATAATATTGATAAAATTCTAAATTTAGATTTTTGCTTATAATGACTAAAGTCCCTGCTTGACCTATCACTTGGAATCTGGAGAGCTTTTTCATAAAAACTATAAATTAAAATTTTGCCCTGCCTGTTTGTACATTTGGTTCGATTTTTGGAAAATCCTTTTACACAATTGCAAGTCTATCAAGGGAGCTCACAAGAATATAACAAGAAAAAGAACAAATTCTTATTGCATCATAAGTTATTTTTTTCTTCTTTAATTATCATGATAACAGTCAGAGCAGCAAGTGAAATTTAACATTCAAGTTAGTCTCTTCTCTATTAGGAAAGAATTTGTTGAAGGCAAGCTAAGTAGTATATGCAACAAAAAAAAAATAATTTAAACTAAAAATAAATTAACTATTGTACAAAATGCTAAAACGAATATGTGAATGGAACCAAAAATTACGAATAGAATATAGAAAAATACAATATGAAAAAGTGCAGTTTTAATTATAATTATTTCTTTATGGTTTTAAGCTAGTTTTCTTTTTAATACATAACATTTTCCGTTTACACGAATTTAAATTACAATAATATATAATGGTAATAATAAGAATAATAAGCTATTTATATACGACGCATGTATATATAAATTATTTTATTAATATATTATATTATTAACTATATGTAATCCGTTGTGTGTGTGTGTATGTTTTATTTTGACTTTATGCTTAACTTAAAGTAATTTTATGTTTAACCATATGATGTAGTCGTATTTTACTCTATGAGATATTGACGATGAGTGATGGTGCAGCACTTATACAAAATATATTAATGATTACGATGGTATGAGCGAAAGATGTGACCCTATTAGTTTGTGTTTGTGTATTTAAAATCAGTTGTGACAATGTAAGGCAACATATTTGTATGTATATATATATATATATAGTTTATCATTGTACGTTATATATAGGGTGTAATATATTTGTATATGCTTTGCGCCTCACACTGCAAATTATACATATATAAATACACAAATACACGACGACATAGACGACGCTTAGCGTAAAATGTTTATGTTTTACATAAATAAGTAAATGTGATGTGTGTGTGTGTGTGAGAATGGATGTGCTGTTTTGTTTGATTTATATAAATATTAATTATAATTGAATTTATTGTTTTTAATGACAAGTAACATTTCGCTTTGCTCTTGTATTTAATGTAGATTTATATTGTATATTACGAATATTATTAGATTCTTTCTAATTTATATCAATAATATTTATTTCTATTTGCTTTGTTTTCTTTTCTTTTTTTTTTCTTGTTTGTTTGTTTTTAATTATACACTATAAAGCATTTTAAACTAAATGTATTAATAAACACAGTATTGAAATCAAACTCATATTTATAATAATATTATTACAATTAATCTATACAATGGAGGAGAGGCATATTTTTTCGTTGTTTTGGAACTTAGCAAATACAGACAAAAACAAAAAAAAAAAATACAAAAACAAAATAATTAGTTAATTAATTAATTAATAATAGTAGTTACAATATTTCGCTGTTTCTATTCATTGTAGATCGTTGTGTTGACAAAAGTAACAATTATATTTGCTCATTGACGTTACATTCTTCATATGCAATGTATAAAAAAGCGCGATATATATGTATATGCACCATCAATGTGCCAAAAATTTGGTTAAAGTCCCCCCAGCCTTTTTTCATAAAGAGATGCACATAAATAGAGCTGCTTCAAATACATTTCCAATTCATTGGACACTTGTTAGTGGTAATTAACAATTTCCAATTCAATAACACAATTAATATTCCATTATAATTCTATGCCTGGGAATTGTTATTGAAAAAATATTTAACTCTATCACTGTGCTGTAATTTTCACAAACTATTTGACAGTTGGACTAACAGACAGGCAGAGTGCGATATTTAATTGAAACTTCTCAAAAACCGGTAGATAACAACTTTAAGTAATTTTCACATTATTTTTTCAAAAGAAATTTTAAACAAAACAAATAATAAATTTCACAATGAATGCAACTTGAACGCAAAAAGAATTTACACCACAAGAATTGAAGTGAACATTTACCAATTTATCAAAAAATGGAATTGCCAAAAAAATTAAAAATAAATAACAATAATTATTCTCTGGTAAAGCTTTGGAAATGCTAATTACCAATTACAATTTCAAAGAATTGGAATTGAGAAGGAATTCAATTCCGTACAATAATCATTTCTATTCAGCTCTGCAAATATATGCGTCTCTCTAGATATTCTATTCTATTTTATAATATTATATATATAAATATGCATCTATCGTTAATATGCGGCATTTCGTAATCGTTGTTACTCGTCTCGTTCTGCAACGAGTATGTTTTAGCAATTTTTTAAATTATTGATTTCGTTTGAATTATGCCAGTAATTCATGAAGACGTTCATCAGCAATTAACATTCTTAGCGGTAATTTGAGAGCTTTGTTTTTTGGTTTTCCATATTTTTCTTTCTTTGTTGTTGTTGTTGAATGTTATTGAATGAAAAGCATAATAGCGTAATATTGTGTAGATTAGCAAAAGCGTAGTAGCGCACTATACTCCCACCCAGCCACCACCATATCCTTAAGGCGTCGTTAGTAGCAGTATATCCCGTTTTCGTGTTCGACTCGTTGAATTGATGCGTTGATAGAAATAGTTGCGTCCAAATTTCTTTTGCAATTTGTAGGATTTTCCCGTTAGGAACTTTGATATAGTTTGTATGTAACTGAGCACATCCTCATGATCATCGAGCAAATGTATTGATATTACTTCGATTCGAATTTTATCAAAAGGCAATGTTTGCAGAATCTATACGAAGAAAACAATATTAGCTTCCATTATAAATATCAAATATCATCAAGTCATTCAATTACCTGTAATTCATAGCCATGCACTCCTAAACTAAGTAGATCATATTCTACTCGATTACACGCAAGCATTATAGTGTAGAGTGGAAAACACTTGACACGCGAATTAAACCATGATGTTTCCTCATCGAATAAACTGTTGATTCGCACTTCAGACTCTTCATTGTGTATGGTGACCTATATGAAGGTGAATGATATGAAAACAAGAATTAAATACATCAGCACTTTGTCACCTGCCAACTGATACTCACCTCTTTGGGATGTGAATTGGGTGAGATGCACGCGTGCAGTACCTGCATTTGTGGACGAGGCGCGTTTTGTTTACGCAACGTGAAATATCGTCTCGGCTCCGGCTCCACTATAACTCCCGCCCAATTTAGTGTCTCTGAAAGCCACGGCGCCGTCATCATCTGACCCAGAGAACCCGGTAACGACTGTATCACGGCACCATTCATTTTATTACCCACTAAGCCAGCCGCATAATTTGCCATTTCCGGTGTCAGCCCATCCTGATGGGCGGCACTAAAATTTAGATTTTGCCCCGTACCGGCGGCATCGCCATTCTTCGAAAAGTGCATTGGATATTTTCGCATATGTATTTCACGCAGGAATGCTATGAGTGTGGGATCATCTTGCGCCACCCCGTACAATTCGTAGTCGCGCGACATATTTAACCGGAACTGCTGATGGCGTATTTCTGCAAAGAAATAAAAACAAAACAAAAATAATAATTTAATACAGTTTCTATGGCCATAATTGAATAATTCGTATTGTTGGAATATGGCGACTGCTGCAGCTCAATGGATAGCGCGTCAGTCTTCTGAAGCAACTTCAATATCGAAAAGATTTTTCTTTTGAACATTGCCCACAGAACAATAAAAAACCGAATGAAAACACTCCTAAAAGAGATCTACGACTAAGCTCAAAATAAGTTATATCTGCCGTTCAGAACCGGCCAATATAAGTAGGTCCCTTCTCGGCCAAAGCCATCTTCGGAGCCTGTAGGTACCACATAACTATATGTATGTGATTTTCTTCATAAATTTAAATCCGGTATTTGGCAAGTACAAGTAAACACATTAGGGTGGATCAAATTAATAGCAAAGAATAAAAAAAAAAAACAGATTATTTATCCAAAAAAGCCTATAATATCTAATATCAATTTTAACCCACTGTATTTTAACAAATAAGCATTGCTGACCATATCAAACATAATACCTTAAATATTTTTGTATGAAAAACAATTGACAAATTGTCAAATGGTCTAAATTCATTTAAAATTTCATTGGTAACTTATTTTTTTTTTTTTCATATACTATTTGTGGTAAAAAAATTTGACTTGCCCTAATGTACATATACATTTGAATAATAATAATTTCTAGGCGTGATGCATGCATCAGTACCTCTGGCTTCGTTTGCGCTTCGTTAGTCATTTTATTCGATGCTTTTGAATTCAACTCATGTTGCTTATGGAAATTTGCATTTAATTATGAAGAATTACTAATATATATAAAGTGGAAGCGTTGTGATTTTTGCTTACCCACTTTAGGGAACGCCAATATTACGAGAGGATTTATAGTACTCACTGATATTAAAATTAACAATTACATTAAGTAATTACGTTCAAAACCAACAAAAGAAACACTGTTAATATTTTTTCTACGTCGGGACTAATTTTTTATACAAAAGTTTTCGGTTTTTTCAGATTGAACGCGGCTCTCGGATTCGTTGGTTTCGGCCGATTGACATACTATGGAGCAGCTTTCCCACTAAACGCGGGCCTTACTTCCTGTATTTCTTTAATTTTATTGCTATCTAATACAATATTTTTATATCCTGCATGAGTACATGATATATTCATTTCGATCAGATGTTTGCAACAACTTGACGGAGCCTTACTAACCTCGGAATATTTAAAATGGTTAATTTACTATAACTCACTTAATATCCCATCTAGGATAAAATCATTTAGCACGTAGAATTATGTTATACATACAGAAATGCCAAGCATACCAAGTGCCTGAATTTCGTTTAAATTTAAACCGCTGTAACTTCGACAAGCTCGGTTTTAATGAACTTGCGAAAAACCACCAAACCACGCCTACTACTTAATGTGTTGTAATTCTTCAAAATGATCTTAATCTTTGAAACCCCCATAACCTAGAAAATACTTCGCGTAAAACAACCATATTTCAGCTTTAGGTTAGTATTATAGGCCGATATTATTCCTAAAAAAATTAGTAATCCACGCCTTCTTCTTAATGAAGTTCCCATGCAAAGTAGGGGAAATAAAAAAAGAAGAGATGAATATGCGAGCCAACTGTTCGGTTCATTCATTCAATCATTTTATGGTCAGTTTGGGCGACGTTCTGAGGCGGCTATTCGGTATCTTGCGACAAAATTTCGCAACAAATTTACATTATTGGACATTAAACCACCAACAGCTATTCGTAGAGAGGAAAATATTGCAGCTGTGTCCGCCAGTGTTGTTGAGATACCGCCGATATGTTGGAGAGAGTATGCCAAAATTGGACCCAGAGTATGAACCATTTGAAGCGCAGCCGTGGACAACATTTACATGAAATCATCTTTAAACATTGAATTATATAGATCGTTCTACCGACTCAAATAAAGATTTCATACATTTCTCTAAATTTTAGGTGTTTTTTTTTAAATTAAATCCGAAGGCTCTTAAAAAATCACCGTGTATATCTACATGTGCAGGGTATAATTCGGTCGGTCTAAGCTGACTATTAGGTCATTATATATTGTTTAATAAGAAGGAAATGCAGCAATACATTTTTCTTCACATCCAGTAAAAGTCCCAAGGTTTTTACCTGAAGATCGGACACACTCTGATAACTTAACGAATGCAAACATGTTTTTCAAAAATCTTTGTAGCGAGTATACAAGAAATCTATTTCTATTATTTTGTCACGGATACTCATATTTAGTAACATTATATGGTTTAATTACCAACCAATGTGAAAGAATTCGATCTGACATTTTTACCAAGTATTCACGTTGTTGTGAGATATTTGGTGTTTACAGAACTGCTTTCCCCTTTCACCACTCTGAAAGAATTTCTTTTATAATATTTTAAAAATAAATTAATACGACAAAGAACACACACAATTTGATGAAAGCGTGGCAAAGTCAAATAAATAATAATGAACTGTCATCGGTGTGAGTGTGGGAGAAACAAATAGCGCCTAGTTGGCTCCCGATAACTGACTTTAATTAATTCATCCTTGTATGAATATGTCTGATAAAATGTGTGCCCATTCTTCTTTCAGCAAGAGTACGAGTAGACCTTGTATGAGTTTGTCATAAAATTTACATAGTATTTATTATTAATGGAAAATCATGAGCCAAAATTGTTTTCAGTTTTATTATACTCGTATTTGGTTGCTTCTTACAACAACAACAACAACAATAACTACTTTTCGCACTTTCCTTGTGCTCAATTGAAATACGAGTATTAATTTTATTGTTGTCATTACATATATTATTAAATATGTAGCTACTAACAGCTAGTGGTGACTGAAACAATACACCAAAAATTGTAACTATTAAAGTTTTAGTACTAGTTAAACTAAAAATAAACAATACCTAATATCAGTGGCGTAGCCATGACGTGAAATTAGGGGATAGATCGCTCCATAGCCGGCGAAATAATTTAAAAAAATATAATATAATACAGACAGATTAAAATATTTATTAATTTTTCTTTTACACAAGGCGCACTTTATTTTAGTATAGCTGTAGGACCTCCTTTTACAACTTGAAAGTTACCTGAAGGTCTCGCTGCTAAAGCTTATTCTTAAAATTTATAATTTATCACAGTTAAAAAAAAAAAAAAAAAATAGAAAGCCAAAAATTAAACTGCGTATTTATTGACTAAATTTTAAAAACAATGTTACACAAAATATGAAGAACAAAATTGTGAACTAAAACTTTTTATATTTTTTTCAGCCATTAAAATAAATAAATTGTTACAAAAATGATATCAATATTTTGATAGCGCCTTTTATAATGATGTCTAATACTTCGCAAAAAAAAAATAATAAATTTTTTGAAAATTTCTATTTCAATGAATCATAGCCCATAGATGGAGAAAATTCAGTACAAAATTTGGCCAAATTTTTTTTATAATATTTCCTTTTACAGGAAATCTTATCAAAGTAGACAAAATTTAATTTTTAACAAATTCCGTTAAGGAATGAAAATATACGAAGTACTTATTTCCAAAAGTATTCCACAAGATTTGAAAATATACGAAGTACTTATTTCCAAAAGTATTCCGCAAGATTTGAAATCAATATATTATCCTTTCATGTATCTTTCCGAAAGTCATCGAGACCTCCTAAAATTAATTTTAGATTATGCAAATTATGCAAAAAAAAAAAAAAGGACATGTGGTAGTGCTGTAGTACTCCACTAATTGTCGTATTTGTAACGAGGATCTTGAGTAGACTCTGAATACATCAAAGCTATTTGTTTGGAATATTATAAAGAAGGAAATGTATGAACATTGTATTTTAAATAACAAAGTATGACGTCAGAATTTCGAGAAAATCTATTTTGAAACTTCATAAAAATCGCAAATTCCTTTTTATTTCGCTGAATTTTTTTTTATGTATTTACATCTTCAAAGTTAAGTTCAATTCATTGATATACAAGACTTCTTTGATTTTTACCCATTTTACGATGGCAAAGAAGCTAATTTATGATATTCGACATAATTAGCAAACTATATCCATCCGAATATTTTAGTTTTACTTTCTGTATAGACTGCCACACTTAAAAGCAATAAATGCCCATTTTTCCCCTTGTTCATTCCTCTTGGGAGCATAGGGTCTTGATAAGACTCTTCCATCGTACACGGTTCTGTGCTGTTATTTTTGCGTGATCCCATATTGTGTTAACATCGGCTAGCTCGCGCAATATCGATCTACTCCAAGTATTTTTTGGCCGACCTCGACCTCTGCTCCCTTGCGGGTTCCATTCTAGTGCCATTCTTGTAATGCTATCTGCAGGTTTTCTAAGTGTGTGACCTATCTATCGCCACTTTCTGTTTTTGATTTCCAACAGGACGGGTTCTTCGTTCGTTAGTTTCCACAGCGCGTCGTTACTGATCGTGTTCGGCCAGAATATTCTATAGATGATATGGAGGCATTTGTTGACGAAAGTTTGTACCTTTTGTATGATGGTGTTAGAGATCAGCCATGTTTCACTACCGTACAACAATACTGACTTCACACATGCGCCGAATATTCGCAGTTTTGTGAGACGCCCTTGCTTTGTTTAACCAGCAGTTGACATCTTCATTTGCTCCGCCGTCTGTCGTAATAATGCAGCCGAGGTAACAGAAGCCTTCAACAAATTTCACTGGGCATCCGTCGATCATAATAAATGCCCATAGTTATAGTCAAAGTTGGAATCGACTTGTTTGACATACAAAAATCTGTCAAAGAAAAACTATTCTAATATTAATATGTTTCCAACTTTGACTATAAATACGAGCCATTGTTTTGAAGTTCTTGTTGAAATTTTTTTCTAATAGGACCCCTCCCCCCCCTTAGAAAATCATGACTATGCCACTGCATATTATAAATACAGTTGTTTGACTAGTCAAATAGGTGGAGTAGTGAAAATACTCATTACTTATGTATTGTTCAACACTACGTAAGTCGTTTTATAATGTTGTTGTAAAATATACCAATAAATGCTAGATAATTTAGAACATACATAAAACGCATAAGAGGCCAGTTATTGTTTGTTGTGCGTCATGTGTTCTATTTTTCTATATACAATAGAAATTTATACCAATACATATTTTTAATGTTATCTCAAACAATTAACTCATTTATTATTGTTTGATTAGTCCTAAGATAAGTTCATACTACTATATACATATAGCGTAAAGGTACAAAGTAGGTAATCGGTTCGGGTGCTTTCAGTTTAAAAGTCTTATATCGTCAAATAAGCATTGTTTAATATTTTAAAAACCAACAATTTTCACCCTTAAAAATTGTATTTACGATAGTAAAATAATTTATGATAGTAAAATAAAATCATTGAATATTCATCCCCACTCTTTCTCCTATATATATCATATATGTAGTTACAAAAAGTGCCAATATCATAAGTTCGATCAAAGCAGGATCGATATCAGTATTGCAAAGGTTAAACAATTTAATTTGATTTTGGTTTTCTGAACTTACAATAGGTTTAACATGGGTCATATAAAAAACTTCGAAAACTAAGTGTGCAATATTGTTGGTATAATGCAGGGTGGATTTCTCCCTTGCATATAAAACGGAAAAATATAAATACATTCTTATATAATACAATAAAATGGTATAGTTTGCTACCAGCACCACTACTATGTACTACTAGCTATACAATATAAATACACCCCAATAGTTTGTACCTCCTAACACAAATATATTCTACGATTGTATTGTTTATATGTCAATGAAAAGGAATAAAGTTCAAAATAAAATAAAAAAATACAATCGGCGCCGTTTATGAAAATTTAAGTGACTAACATAAAGCTACGATACGATATTATACTTTACTTCATAATCGTTTTCACAGCCGCTGCAACACATAGACCTAACACACACGCTCATTCGATGTATTCGATGCCAAAAAGAAGGAGGACATCGTTACGTATGCATACTCGAATGTACCTGCTCGTACTACTATTTACTATAAATTGTATATTGATTTTGCTGTCAGTTTAATTTATGTTGGCTGCTGGTATATTTTATAATTTCCATTTTTTTTTTCATTAAAACAGTTGTTATGGGTAGGAAATCCATATATAATATATAATTAAACACCATCATAACTTATTCGATTTAATGGTAATGATATGAATAACGAAAACGATAGAATGGCACATAAAATAGGTCGCATTTGTGCTGTAATTAGTAGCATTACATTTAAGAAAACCGTCTAATGGTTGATTTAGACTTGGGCTGTGTGGCAAAGGTGCTGGTATTAAATATGTATGACTTTGATTAGCGCTCAGCGATTAATGGTTCAGTTTTCACCACAACTGGAACAATGCATGCAATGATTAAATCCGAACCAAAATGTTGTTGTTGTAATGAAAGGCTGGAACAGCCTAACAGCTCAATATAAACTCAAACAAAACCCCGTAATCTTAAATTTAGCAGTGCACTCTACTAATACTAATGTAAAATGTCAAGTTGAGGAAGAAGATATCAATTATTTTTTCGCGAAATTGATGTAGTGATAAATTTAGCGTAAAGTTATAATCAAACAAATTTACAGCTGGATTATGTAAAACGCTACGCGACGAATCAGTTTGTTTTGCGTGCGTTTTGTTTTTGTATTTTTGGTAGAACAAAAACAAATTGCAGGCAAATTAAAGTGATTCGTTGCGTCGCGTTTTACATAATTCAGTTGTTGTTGTTGTAACAGATAACGATTTCGAAATCCCGAGTATTCATGTAAGTCAGCTTGAGTGTTGTTGTTCCCATCGACTAGCTCCAGAAAGACGAAAGCCTCCAGGGGGTGCGTCCACAGTGCAGAGGGTACCAAATTGGTAGGCCTTTTGGGGCAGTCGAAAAGATGACGGGTATCGTGCGGGCTCTGCTGGCATCGGCGGCGTCTGTCTGGAATTGTATCAGCCAGTCGGTGCATGTAGCAGTTCAGATATACACTCCATCCATATCTTAGCTGCTCCAAAGTGGCACGAGCGGATCTAGGAAGCTGTTGTTTGCAGTCTGCTATTGGCGGTGGGCGACCCCCCAGCACGATGTTATGAGCATTACCCTCGATGGCTGCCTCCACCGCGCGTTGATGCAGTGAATTCAGAGCCGCTCTATAAGTACTAGAGCTCAAATCATCGAGCAGGTGACTCACATGCCCATTAAATGATCGTAGGCCACCACAGATGTTACGCGGGGGATGGGCAAGCTTCGTTCACCGGTGGCAGGAAAGAAGAACTTGTTGCGAAAACAGTTCATTGTGCTCACGAACTTTTAGCATTCGCGTTTCCTGATATAGGTGATCCTCATATGCCATCTTATGGCAGCCCGTGATGATGCGCAAAGCAGTATTCTGTCGGGTTTGCAGAAGCCGCCATTGCGCGTCGCGTAGTTGATGATCGACCTGCCGATGGCCTTATAGGTGATGAGCAGCGTCTCCTTGCCTTTCCCCCAGCCAGTGCCGCCCAGTGCCTTAAGGGCATTATTTCTGCTATACAACCTTTGGATGGTGTAATCAACATGAGCAGCAAAGGTCATGAGACTGTCAAAAGTAACTCCGAGGATTTTAGGTCTATTCACAGTCGGAATAGTTCTGCCATCGACTGCCACTGAGCTCCTATTTTCAGTATTTTGATTGGGCGATTCAGTTTCGACTAAGAGGATGCAAAAGTTGTCAGTTAACAGAGACAAACAAAATTCGGTGGCTGAAATTGTGAATAATGTTTATGATGCCAATATTTTCACAGTCAAAAAATCATTGAAAAATTCAAACGAGATAGACCAGTCGTGGCATAGCCCAGGGGCTAAAAAACGACTCAACAAAAAAAAAAAAAAAATTATTGCACGTTTTCAATAAAAAAGGGAGTTAATACGGAACCTCATTTGTAATGTCAGGCCATACACCTGAAATTTAACGAAAATTCATGGAAAATGTATTGCAATGGTTCGTGCTCGAAGCAAAAATTCGCCATAAGTAAGTATGTCGGTATGGTATTTATAGTCACAATTATTTGTCAATTCATTTTCGACTACCCTCCTTAGTATATTTGTATGGCAAACTAATGTGTACATCAGAATACATATACTGCGTGTTTGCTGATTGTAAATGCAGTAGTGTAATAATTTTCAGGGTTGCCATTAACTTTTATTATTACATAAATTCAAAGAGCAAAAAAAAAAAAAAATGATATTAAAACCATAAACAAACAATACAGATCGATATAATCAATGATGGCGTGCAGATTAGACACGTTCTTGTATTTTTAATGAATATGAAACAACATTGAAAAATATACCGAAATATGGGTAGAGATTTTTACACTCGTACAACTTACGCAAAGAAGTTACTTGCAATCGATTACGAAATGCCACACATGCAAATGCACAATTGGGGTTAAATTCCACCGTCACCACTACCACCATCACCACCGCCAACATCATTAAGGCGGAAAAGACGTTTTTATTGTAGTCGACGAGACATGCTGAGTTAATTCTGGTTCAACACAATTGAGTCAGCTTGAGTCTTAAAGTGGAAAATCACAAAATCATATTAAATGTAAGTGAGAGAAGAGCAAATAACTACACTTGCATGTAGTAAGTGACAATCAGTAGCCGCGAGTAAGTATTTAATACTCACCCCCTGTCGTGTGGAGGTGGTATTAGCGATTAAAATCATATATGTAAGCATATGTATGTGTGCAGATTTTAATCATTACTCTGCAAGTGAATGTGTGGGGGTTGTTTGCTTTGAAATAAAACTTAATGTACTCTGTTGAGCGTTTTTACACGAAAAAAAGTTTAAATAGTTCTTTCACAATATAAGTAAGTACATTTACGTTAAGATGCCTCATAAAAATATTATATTTTATTCTTTATGTGGCCATAATTTTATTCACCTAACTATATTATCCAAGTACATTTATTGGGAAAATAATTGAAGTCTATGTTTTTTCATAGAAAAACTCATTTTTAAGTCTTTTCTAAAATTGTTTAGGAATATTTTGGTAGACGTCATACAGAACAGCAATCATTTCTTTTGTATATATGGTAAGGCATCTTAATGTACCTTCACATATTCAAGTATTGTATGTAGTTATTGTGTTGCATAAGTTTATTTGGATATGAATCACATCCGGTATATGAATAATATGTATGTACACACACATAACACTCATACATGGATAAGTTGACATTCAGTTATTAAAGGGCATTTTTATAATTTGAGAACCATAACAATGATGATAAGTACGTACTTCTGTATGTATGTATTGTACCTATGCACATACTTATTTTTCATTAAAGAATATGCTTTGCATTTTAGTTGACACAATTAACACATACATATATAGTTACATATCTACTTTTTATACATGCACACATTCAGTGTGAAAAGTACCCGGAAATTACCGAATGAAACACGTGCTTACTAGACATCGTCCACATACTACGGCACTCAGTTGTTCAATATGTTGAGATCAGCTGATTTTGTTTGCTCTGCGATTTTAACAATGGGTAAATTCGTTTTGAAGGGTTTTGAAGTGACAGTTGATTTGCCTCAATAGAGCTGAATAGAGCTGAATGTTTTTTCCAAAAACAACATCTAAATCAAGTTGCTGACGATATGAGTTTCCGAGTTTCAACGGATCGGATGAAACATGTTATAACTGCCACAGGGCCTTGGGTTTCTGAGTGTAACCTGCAAACAAGCCAACAGCCTTCGGGACGGCGCACAGTGCTCTAATTAATTGAATGAATGATATTCCTAACTGAATGAGGTATGAAGATTTCAAAAATCAAATCAAATTTTTAGTAGGTCAACTGGTTTTTGATTAAATCTAATAAATAAATATTTCTAATCAGCTATCCCTTGGCAATTATTGTATTAAGTTTTGTTTTCAACTTGATAAAACTTCGAATGAAGTGTTTCAATTGATAACCCAACCAAGTTTATGGTGCTGACTGTTTATTCAGTAAAAAAGCTCACTGATTCATCGATAAAAATGAAAATACAGCGCTTCGAGAGATTCAGCAACTCTTTGGCATTAACATGACCTATGTGCCAGTCATTTATTAAGTAAATTTCCTCCAGTTTCTTATCAAAAAGTCGTTATTCCACTATTGTCGCTTTGATAGATTGCAGAATTGTAAAAAACCAAGCCATAACGCCGTATAATCCAACGTAAGGAAGCAGCCTTGAGGCTATCCTCTCCCGAACAATGAAACGGTACTTAGCACCGATCAATGTCAAAACAACAACAAATGTGCTAGACTTAGCGCGTATAACTATAGACGTTAAATTCTTAGCATATTCGCTAAGTACAGTGCTACCAATTGCTTTCGTTGTATAGATATGTTGCATACCGATCTATTTTTATTTAAACACTAAATATTTTATAATTAAGAAGAAAAGGAAAAGGTAATTTTTTTGTAACAAAATTATTTTACCATTTTTGAACCTTTTATCAATTAAATAATAAGAATTTGTTCATTAACATTAACAAAATGTGGCATTGTGCAGTTCAGAGTACCTCGAAACAGAGCTAAATGATTTTTGAAGACGTTGATCGAGTTCGATTATGGAAACAAGTTTTCACTATAAGAGAAAGAACCAACCTACAATTTTATTCCGGCAATCATTGTATTGCTGTATTTACAATAAACACAAAGAATATAACGAGTACTGTAATCGTACTCGTAAAAATTGCGAGTACGGTATTCGGTTGCAAAAATTACCAGCGCTAGTACAGTTCTGGGCCTTACAACATACTTTTACTATTATACACCCAACTCTACCTCGAATACCTCTCGGTAAACAAAGGCACCACCATACCGTAATTCTGTGAGATTTGGGCTAATGACATTCTTTTGTTAGTGATATTTGAATAACAATGGCTATTAAATGTTTGAACATTTGTTTGTTTACGTAGATAAAAAAAAAAGCTAATGTAATAGTAAATAAGAGT
Source organism: Megamerina dolium (assembly GCA_963854835.1). Lineage (NCBI taxonomy): Eukaryota > Metazoa > Arthropoda > Insecta > Diptera > Megamerinidae > Megamerina > Megamerina dolium. Next base: position 47,172,146 of record OY978529.1, on the reverse strand, counting down.
ATGTTGCAAAAAATCGCAATACAATAAAATAATTTTACTTTATTCTTTATTATTGTTTACACAATTGCAATGTTGCAATGAAGCCCTAATCCACATACATATGTGTACATTTCAAATTTGAAGGATTCTGATGGGTGGAGTTTTACGAAATTTATTTAAAATAAATTATTCAGGCAGAATGGAAATATATTGTTCATATTAGAGCTAATTTATAAAATTAAAAATAAATTGTATTAAATAGTTGATAATATGGTGATAGAGTTTTTTAAGGAAATATATACAACACAACACACAACCAACTTTTCACATTGTCTAGTCATAGTGGCGTCCATGTAATAGCGATATTCGCTAACTGGCAAAAGAGTCTTTCGAAAGACAGAAAGACTTGCCTAGCAGTAGCAGCAGCAATAGTCATCGTGTTGATTTGCATGAAGTAAAGTGGCAAAAAAGAAAAAGAATGAGAAAAAATGTCAACATTTTGCAGAATACCAACTGCAACCGTAAAGCAGAGAAAAATAATAAAAACCAACCAACTACACATTGAAAGGAAGCAAACAAAGATGCAAAAATGTTTGCTGGATTGAATTTTAAAACGATTTATACACTGTGACGTGACAACATATAATGGACACCAATGCCGACATTCATGGCTGGATGTTGCGAGGGCTGATCCACACATGCCCATGTACTCTGACGTACTCTATTTAGTTGGATTTGGAAAAAGCTACAGAAAAACAGACAAATTTGGCGATTGAAGTATTTCTGTTTTGGTCAAATAGCGTTGTTTTGAGATCATCATTAACAACCCTGTATTTTCGCTTCTTCATACCCGGGAGTACTATAGTGCATCGAATAAATGACTTTGTCTTTGCCTTACCTTGTCGTTTTGAAGCTTTTTAATTGATTTTCGAAAGTAATAAAACGGTTGAAGAAATCACTTCATTTAATTTTACTCTGAGCTACTGTCTCCATATGCAAATGTTCAATGAAATCAAGTACTTATACGTAAGAACAATAATAATACAATAAACATTGTTAACGACAAATTAAATGGTCTGTTATACGGTGTACATGTTGATGACAGCAGACTCAAATGAATGATTGGACATTTGCATGAATGAATTTGCGGATGGATGAATCATGAAATGTGCCTTGAGTAAAACGACAATGTGAATGGAAAATTAAAAAAACAACGTAGACTGACAATATAGTATACTATAGTTTAAAGACGTCAATGTTGCCAGACTGGCAATGAGCAGAGTATAATAAGTGATAATAATATTTTTTTTATTACACCTTGTTTTAACATCCGATAATCAATACGACTCTAACATGTAACATTAATACGATACTGTTTGTTATTGATTTCATCATATTTCTACTAACGCATGCAGCAGCATCTAATGCATTGATGTTGAAAATCGAGCTTTTTTATTGTCTTTTGGAATTTAGATACCAAAGATGTTGGTAAAATAATCTTTAAAGTGTGCCTACATCCATTAAAAATAACACAGCCTACTTCCGGTACAGCACACATGAGTCAAATTTAAAATTCCCCCCAAACTAACGAGACATATGCCAAAGATATCAAATTTAAATAAAATAAACACTAGGACGTAATACAAATATATGAATGTATATACATTAAGGTGGAGAGTGATTTGGTATTGAAGATTTAGTATTTATTTGTTGAAAGAATTCGATACGTTTATTTTGATTTATGTAGAATAAATGTAAAAATTGTGATTGTGACCTTAGTTTTGGAAGCATCTTTTAACATACGACGAGATCAATATTTTATGTCTTTATATTTGAGCTAAAATAGCAACTCTCTAGCAGGTTTTTACTGTTTTTACTCCACCTTAATTTATATGGTGTACACTGACGATGAACGATATAGGGGATCTGCGCTATCCACTGGTGAGCTAGTTGTTATTTTGTGTAAACTCACCTGTTGTATCCATATAGACTATTAGTACACTAAAGACAGTCGCAAACGAAAGAATGCACAGTGCAAACGGTAAGAGCTGACGATAAGGCGATGGACCGAGACGCTGATCAAATTTTTTACATCCTCCTGCGGCGGCGGCGGCAGCATTGGACGACGAAGGATGCGAATGATTGTGGTGATGGTGTTGGTGATGATGTGAAGTGGCGACGAACGAAGAGGATGATGGTGATTTTTGACAACAATGCTGGTGACAATGTTGAAAATGCGGCACAATTCGCGACGGTGACGACAGCGGCGATGATACGGTGCTTGGTGATGGTGAGCTAATGGCGCTACTTAGCCCACTGGTGCAACCGTCATCACTAACCGCTGCAGTACACGTGTCGTATACATTGTGAGTATCATCCTCAAGTTGTACCTGCTGTCGACTGGTGTTCTCTTGTGTTGTGGCAGTTGTTGTATTGATGTTCGTTCGACTAAATCGACGATGCTGCAGATGATCTGTCCCATCAATGCATATAGCAGGAGCTGGCGGGGTGGCAATTGAAGGCGCACAGTCTACACAGTCTTTGGAGGTGGTGGTGTTGGTGATGGTGGCGTTAATGCTATCACTCTCATTTTCATCATTATTATTATTATTCTCAACATTGTTGCCGTCATCGAAATTCACTTCATTGAAGTAAGTTCGATCTGGCAGCGCCATACTTGACAACGGCGCGTCCGTCACTGTCGGCGCCGATGATAGATCTGTTCTTGTTGTTTCCGCTCTTGTCGTTGTGGCGGTGGTAGAACCACCTATGCAACCCCCAAGATCAAGCGCTTCACTTATCCCATTACGGGATTTTATTGAATGTTTCAGCTTGTTTGTTGGTGTATGTGGATTACCATTACGTCCACTACCACCACTTGTTGATGTTGATGTTGTGTTCGTTGAATTATGCCGCCGATGGTGATTGTGATGGTGGTGATGACTTGTCTTGGAGTGTTCAACAGCAGCACGTTGTAATTGCTCTGAAGCTAAGGCAGGATGGGCTGAATATTCAGTTTTCATATTGAGTTTGCCTGATGAAAACTGATCCTTCTCTCTCTCTTTCTTTTATATATATTTATCTATATATATTAGGCGCTCGATACGATTAATTAAAGTAGTAGTACGATGTGTTAATTTATAATCATAAGATATATTTTGGATGCCATGGCTGATCCGTCTTCCACTGTTGTTTGTATGAACTGAAATAAAAGAGAAATTAACTTTTTTTTTTACCAAATACATATAAGAACTCTAATAATACAAATTATAGCGTTAGGATCAAACAATTTAAAAAATGGAATATGAAAAATGTTAAAAATTAAGTGTATTGCCCTTTGAGCCCTACGCCATACATTCGTGGCTAGATAAATAGGAATATCGAATCAACTTATCATAAAAACTCAGAATATCCAAATTATGCATATAGGTTAGGTTAGGTTAGATTAGGTTATGCGGCCGCCCCGAAAAGGGGGCGCACTTAGGCCAAAAATTGGCCCATTGTGTTACCATGCATCACTGATGCTCACTATCCTGTTCCCTCTGTTAAGCGGAACCATTGGGATTTCCTAATGAATAGAGCAATGTCCCTGACATCCATGGGTGCAAGCTCAGTGGTATCTCTAAAAAAGGCACTCCCGAGTAGAGTGTACCACCTGCGTGCCAAGGCATGCCAAGGCGGGGCAAAGGAAGTGGTGAACACTTTCCTCCTCTTCCTCGTCCTGGCAGCTGCGACAAAAATCGTTGGCCGGTAGTTTTCAGAATACTAAATGCGTTTTATGTACACGGCTTGTACACATTTTTGCTTTACTAAATGAGACGAGGTTGTCAGACTAAATGCGATGGACATGAAAATGAAACAGAGTACATATATACCTCAATATATGTCAAAGGAAGGTTCCAGAAAAGTTGAACGCAAAGCGAAAAGTCGTATAAAAGCTTAGTCTGATATATGTCCATACAAATTCAATTGGATTCGGTCCAATTTTTTATGAAATAATAAGTGTGATTTTAAATGCATAGCACATTTTAATATTTATATCTCGTTTATTTTATATTTTTATATACGAGCGCTGTCTAAAGTTCTTTTTTTCTTATGCAGCCATAACAACCGATGATCGATTTAGGACGAACATATAATGCGGCGCCAGTCTTCTCTGTTCTTCGCTTGCTGGTGCCAATTGGATATTCCAAGCGCCACCAGGTTACCCAACACTTGATCCTTCCAACGGAAATTTGGTCGAATTAAATACGCTCTTCATTGGAGTGAAGGGAATAACTCGACATGACCTAGCTAGCGCAGATGCTGGATTTTGATTCGCCTGACTATCGCAATGTCAGCGTACAGCTCATACAGCTCATCGTTGTACCTTATTCGATACTCGCCATCAACGCAACTCCAGAAAACTCCAAGCATCCTCTCATCCGTGGTGCAAATTCTATAGGCTTCTGCGCCATATGTTAGGACAGGAATAATGAGGGAGTCTAAAGTTAGAAACTAAAATTAAATAGAAGGCCGTTATGTTCGTTGTTATACAGACAGTCATTTAACTGTCATTCATTTTACTTTTCTATCCTCAATGTATTTCTCAATATTTTAGACTCTCTATTAAAGAGACGAATATTTTCGTGTTTGTAATTTTGTATTGAAAACACCAACTAATGAACAAATAATTGTCAAAAGATTTGTTCTCACTTTTAGACATGTTTGCAAACAAAACAGTGGTATGTGGATTCGCTAAGGATTTGTTCATATGGGAGAGACTATATGGGGGAATAAACTGCGAAATACTTGATGGGAAAACTAAAGCAAGACGCTAAGAAACCGATCAACAAGCAATTGGCAATTCTTCCGGCATTAACAATGAAAACGCTCCTAAATGAGCACTGTGACAAAGTTCAGAAAAGTAATATCATAAGGGCTCTAATATAAGTAGGTCCCTTCTAATAGTGTCCAAAAATTTAACAATTACATGATTGGAAGAGAAAGTCGGCCAAAGGGACCAACGGGGTCTATAAGTACCAGATATTTATTTTATTTTTTATGATTTTCTAAGCCGTCTATGGTGAAGTTAGCACTTTTAAAAAAGAAACGGGCTACCATTTGTTTAGCCACATTGTACTCCTCTCAGAAAACTAATACAGATTGGTGTTTGCGTTCTGGCTCGTCTATGATGATATTGCAAAAGGCTTTTAACGAATCATACATGTGTTTTTTAAACAATTTTCAGCACCAATACATTAAAAAAAAAGTCCAAGTAACGCACAAAAGTATCAAGTAGGTGTATTTATCTGTCCATGAGTGTATATCTATGGTCTCAATGGTTTCAAAGAAGCAAGGAGTACAAGGAGAGTACGAAGATGAAAAAGAAGCCAAGAGTTCGAAATGTCCGTATGCTCGACAGCATTTTTTTTTTAGGAATAGCAATCTTCTTATTAAGGACATATACAAATGCGTCGCGTGAATATGAATTCCATATTCATATTTGTATGAAAAAAAAAAAGTAAGACCCTCTCATTCATTTGTCTGCACATGTGCATACATACTACAAGTACTAATACACTCTCATAAATAGAAACGCATGCGCTTGAATTCTTATGAATGGACAAAAAAAAATAATAATAACAACAATAATGATCAAAATACTCGAAAAAATACGAAATAAGATCACGAAAAATGAAAGAGAATAGGACGCCAGAAACGAAGAAGAAGAAGAAGAACACACTCGAAATTCGAAATAAGCACCACCTGTCAAATGTATACCATCGTAGACGCAGTCACACACACACACACACAAACACATAAAGCACTTACTGCAGCAAAAACAGCAGCAACAATACTGGTGTATTTTGAACCAAATTAAAAACTACATCCATATAAACAACACACATATGTGCAAATGCATATGTTTATTTGTATGTATGCATGTGTGTGTGTGTGTGTGTGTGTGTGTATAGTATATCCATATCTGTACTCCATCTATGTACATGTGTGCGCGCCTGCGCAACAGTCGTGTGGTATGTACCTTTGAAGAAATGAGTTCACAACTAGCAACAGCAGTAACAAATGGTAGCAACAACAACTACAACTACAACAACAACAACAACAACAAAATGCAAACACCAGAAACGGCAGATGGTTTTCCAACATCGCGGCGTCGCATCGTCATCGTTGTGCATCAACTATGTTGAAATTTATGAACCATAACTTCTACATACATACATACATACATACATATACACATACATGCCTACCCATCCATCCATACGTACGAGTATGTAATTATATGTATTTGTACGAGTATGTTCGATGTTTTGCTCTGCTGTTATTATTATTGCTCCATGTACACGATGATCACCGCCGCACCGCTTCGATCCCCCGGTTCATAGTAATGTTGAAAGAACGATGTTGAGCGCAAACTGCACGCGCTCATGCCAAGGCAACTACGATCAGACAGCCATCATCATTCTTAAGATTATGCCTATATGTATGTGTATGTATATGCATAACTTTGTACAAATGAATATGTGTATTTAAATTAATTTTTTTTTTTTTAATGTACGAATGTCTTCGCTGAATTATTGCTTGCATTTAAATTTCATGCGTTTCGATTAAGAAATACATTTAAGTAAAAACAGCAAATAAGTAAGGCACAGTTAAAATTTTTCTACATAAATAGTGTTATAGATATCATCTAATAGAATTTGTATGCATATTACGACTCTTTTGACATACATGTGTTGGTTTTTGGAAAATATGCAAATAATATTCGTTTTACTTTTAAATGTTTTTTAATTTTTAACCAAATACTGGCTGTTTTCTTTTTTACCGCAGACTTTTATTTTGTATTATTATATCCCTGTAGAAATTTGGGAGTTTTTGGGTTAAAAAACTGAACCTAGAACCATACTAGTTAAAACGAAATGATGTGTGCCCCAAGACCCGCAGGTCAAACTAGATCAATTTTTACCAAATCAACAATCATCTGATTTTTCTCTTGATCAATTGTGTCAGTTTTTCCTTAGCCGTCAACTTAAAGGGTACCCGTTCACCAATCGATAACATCTAATGATGCCCACAGTATCATCTACTTCGCCCCTAATTTAGTGCCGTGGGGTACTAAATTACAGTGACAAGAACTGAGGTTTTTGAATAGGAACAAACTAAAAGGAACCATTTTCCACTATTATTTTGATTGACTGAGAATTGAAATATCATTATAATGTACGAACTGCAAACAAAAAAAGTATTTCAAAATTTTAGGGGGAAGGAGGGGTATTGTTGCCCATCGCGATATTTTTTTTACCCAGTAAAGGTTGACAGTTTCCACCAACTATTATCGACTCGTCTCATGCTAGGCTCATTTTCCATTGAGCACTTGACCTGTTCATAGCACATAGAAATTTGATACTTCGAAATTTTTTTTCACTTAGTATTTTGTTTATTTTGACAACATTTTTCGACGAACCAACTTAGGTCTTAAGCCTCCGATGTACAAAAGAATTTTGTATGAAGTTTGCATTGTGCGGCCAATTTGTAAAAATGAGCTTTCGGGGTATTATTGGAAACAGTGGCAAATCGCAGACTCCGTAGAAGAAAATATTGTCTCCGATTGAAATTAAATATGCCAAAGAAGTAGAACTCGCCAAAACTCAGCCCATTGCTTCGTTTGTGATCGAAGTCTTCACTTGGGTTGCGCCAGAGCAAACCCGAATACTTTGACGCAAGTTCACTGCGATTCGGAATAGTTTTTATTGCATTTTTTCACTTTATGTTATTAATTTATTTAATTAATTAATGAATTTTATTATTAATTATTCGTTTTCATTCACAAATAAAGGTTTCCCATCAATAATTTTGTTTCCCAATAATCTGTCCAATAATTCCCCGATATTTTTAAAAATCTTAAAAACAGATTTTTGTGTCAACTGATATAAAAATGTACAATTTGAAACAATTTTGATCAAACTGCTGATACCAAAAGGAAGATTTATTTCTCGTACTACAAAAAAACCAAGCTTTGAAATTTTTAGCAAAATAAGAATACCCCGACTTCCCCTATATAGTGTTGTTTTGCAAATAAAAGTAAGCAATTAGAAGGAGGAAAAAACAATACAATGCAGTTGTGATTGTAATTTAGTAATGCCAAATCATTCAGTGATTTGAAGGTAAACCCAGTGGCCAAAAGCAATAACCGCTTAAAACATGCCAAGAGAGATATTCAGTTACATGCACCATCGAGACTGCCGTATTTTATTACATATTGTATACAATTTTCGTAAAGTTCGAATTTAATCATTTTGAGATAATCAAGAAAAACAAAACAAAAAATTATATTTATTTAAACTCATTTCCTTTCGAAGAAGAAAGAACCGAAATTACAATTTTTATTAATAAGTAATTCTTGTTATTATCCAACTGATGGAGTATTTGTTGATTTATCGTTTTCGCTCCGAAATTTAAAAACGTTCTCCTATAAAATTCATAAATTTGACTTAAGCGACTATTGCTTTTTGCGATAGAATTATTGTAGTATAGGAAATTTAATTTATAGAGCTTTATAAAAGTAGTTCACATACGTTTTATGAATAAGACCATTTATAAATGTCCAAAAAAAAGCTTGACATGTTTAATGTCAACTTTTATTTAATTAATTATATGAACAATATTAATAAAATCATTTTTTATATACCAAACAATTGCATTTATATTTGCATAAATGACAAGATGCAGTCATTTAAGGAAAAGGTCGATATATCACTCGACGTCTATATTTGTTTGTTGTAAAGAAAAACAAAAACATACTACTTTAACCTACTTACGATACATAGCTGGTACTCCGCCTAGTTATTATTACATCATAAGCGAATGAATGATATTGGTATAGTGGTGAATAAAATAAACAGTATTTAGGCGAATTAGAATCGCATTGTTTTCCAATCTAGAATATGTTATGTAGCATGTGTGGGAATTGAAACAGAGCAGCTAGTTTTGCCAATGTCTCTACCTCAGTGCAGAGCAATCAATAGTTCTGCAGATATGGTGCATCAATGCTATGCTGAGATAATACTGCACGATACTTTTGACCCAACCCAAATGTACTCGTATTTGATATGTAAATGGCACATGCCACAAATTTCTTTCATTCTCTGCATATGCCTATTGGTTTGCCTTTAGTCACATTCTACACACATCATTTGTGTAGTATTGTGTTTCAGCGTTATAAAATTTATAAAAATCTGGGATTTCAAATACTATGTGTATAATTTAAAAATTTCTTCTTGAATAAAATTAACTAGTTGTGCTTGCATCTTCAATGAAATACAAGACAGATGCATTTCATGAGACTGCCGCATGTCTTGCATATTTCATACAGCAGTAGGTACAATAATATAGTGGAAAATCAAATACAGCAAGATACAGCTAGAGGAAAAATCCAATTCGAAACACAAATGGGGAAAAAAAACGGCAATAACAGTCAATATGTGTGTGTGTGTGTGTGTAAAACTAAGAGGATTGATCGATTAAAGCAGTATTGTTCTGATGTTGCCTATGTGCGATAAAATACTCGTACAAAGTGAAAATAAAGGTGATAAAAATAAAAATAGCGTCAATCAATACTGTGTGTATACATATTAATGGCAACGCACTACTGGTGGTGTTTCCAGTTGCAATCGATTACTGACTGTGCCACATGGTGATGCCACTATTGCCATTGTGCACGTATTTCGAAGGTAAATAACAGCAGGTCGCGAGAAATATTATGAACGTACGTACGAGTTTGTATGTGTACTCGACTCGTATAATGGCAACGGACTATTCTTCTGCTTTACGCACTTTATCTTTATAATGATTTTTTTTGTTTTTTAATTAATTCTAATTTTGATTATTATTTTTGTGGCTAAGGTGAATGATGTTATCAATGCGACCCAGATATGCTGCTCATACAATATTTATTTATTCTAATAAATTTGAAAATAAAAATACTCAAGCTGTCAACAATTGTCAATAAAATTAATAAATAATAATTATCACTAATTATAATTATAATAATTATTGTGCTACAATTTTTATTCACATTCCCAGTTTTTCCCACTTTTCGATTTTCTAAACTTTGTCTCAAAGCTCTTGAAGAAGCTTTTTCGTGATTAATCAATTCAAATTTATAAATATTGTCGCATCAGTCAAAAACAATAATACATTTTTGAAATTATTTGAAAATAAAATTATAGCAGATATTACAAACTACTACTCAAGACGCATAAATTATCATAATGCAATAAATTGAAGCAAAACGATCATATAAATGGAAGTACTGCGCGTATTACCTTCATAAAACTACAGGAAAAATAGTAATAAATTTGATTGCAAGAAGCAAGTGTTTTTTTTTTTTTTTTTGTTTTGTCAAGTTGAGCTCAGTAAAAGTAAAACTATAAAACAACACATTTACATGCAAGAATGTAACGGGAATTTTATAGGTAGTAATAGCGCAACGAACAGTTCATTTATGAAAAGAAGTACAATACAGCACGCAAGCTAAACTAAGGGATTTGTTAAGAAGATTAGCAACGCTGGTGACAAATGTCAAACCCAATGACGCCGGGAAATGGGACAAACGACAAAATAAAGTGAAATAAATGTACTCAAGAAAAGTCGTGAGTGATAATGCTTTCACCTTCATCATTATCTTTACACGCTAGTGTAATTGCATGCTAAAAAATCGAAAGAGTTTTATGTTAGAGTTATCATGATTTTTTCATGTGGCATGCCCGACTTGACAACTTGCAAATGCAATGCATATCGTACCTACTTAATTTTATGTTGAAAAATAATAAATGCTTAATCCTCACAGAATATCAAAATTTAAAAGAAATGTTGCATTGTTGTAGCACTTACACACTTCTATAGTTAGTTATAGTTAGTGTTAAAGTTAAATGCAAAATTATTCAAGTGTTGAAAATGTTCACATATTCTTTGCCATATGATAGCTAATGAATTACTCTATAGTATCCTAATGAGCAAGAATCAAATCGTTGTAATTGTTGCAATTCAACAAAAAGGACTTCAAACAATCTGAACTAATGACGACAAGTACATAATTAATAAAGGCATGATTTATTTTAGGCTAGGGCTGACTACGTTAGATTTCAATAAGTTCATAATCGATTGGAACCACTGGTTTACTCAATTTCACCAGCACAAGTGACGCCGAAAGTTCTGGTCGTCCAACTGAGGTCACCACATTCGATATGATCAACGATCGCTGAGTGAAGGTGTGCTGCTTGAAAAGGCTACCGCGTTTGCTCACAATTTACAACAAACACCATCGTTGACCAGTTCAAACTTCGATGTTCAATTGCTATTCGTACGAGTTTTTGCGACGTTTCGTAACCGTGATGAAACATGAATTCTTCGCAATGGTCTGTTTGTGGTGAATCGATGACGAAAATATTCAAGGTGGATCTGTTAGACAACAATTTTTTTAGAATACGCGCTGTATCATTCACGTCGATTACATTGTAAAGGGTAAAATGATCACTGGTGCATATTATGCAGACACGATCGATCGATTGGATCGATTCGACGCCGAATTGCTCTCTCATCCAGCATATTTTTCAGATTTATCCACCCACGTGAATATTTCCTCTTTCTAAACATTAAGAATGTGCAGCGTTATATCGAGGAACTGGCGGACATCATTACAAACGACCCAGCGGACTACTGGTTGGCGTTGAGATCTGTCCACACCAAGATGGTGGAGGAGGTGACTAGTGTCCAGGACAACATTGTGCTGAGAGGCCGTCCGCCGCTCATATCGGTGAGGGAGCGGCGACCAGAACCACTCTCGCACAGCTTAGATCTGGCTAGTCCCGCATGCTGGCGTATTATCGAGCTCGCTTGGATCCCGAGGTTCCGGAAATTTGCCCACATTGTGGTTCTGGTCCGCACATTGTGGAACACCACTTCGCATGTGCTGCAAATCCTACGGACCTGTGCGTTAAGGCACTGTGGACGGCCCAACATGATGTTGCAAACTTCCTCAATTTGCCGCTGCATGAGGGAGTAAATGACAACAGCACCTACAGTGGCTCCCAGCTTATTTCGTACAGTGACAGTTTAAAAATTGCTGCAGTCGTAATTCCTAATATAGCAAAAATTTGAACAAAATATAAATGCCATTTTTGAAAGGAAGGTTTGTTTTTTATTTTCCAAAATTTACTTTTTCAAAATTTTAGTGTTTGACACTATAAAAAAATAAAATAAGAAAAAAATAGGAAAATTCATGTCACAGCTTATTTCGTACAGTCTCTTTAAGTTCAAACTAAAAACAAAGTAAGTTGATTTTAATATTTAGTATGACATCCCTTAGCGTTAATGACAGCCTGGAGTCTACTTGGCATTGAATCCACCAATTTTTGAGTGATGTCTGGTGTGATTTTTTTCCATTCCTCCATCAGTACCTTCTTTAGGTCTTGCTTATTAGAAATCTTGTGTGTTCTTATTTTATTGTCCAAAATAGACTAAAGATTTTCAATCACATTCATGTCAGGTGACTGTGGTGGTGGAGACATCAAGTGTGAGCAGTTCAAATAAGCCAAGATTGCACAATCCCAGATTTATGTTTTGGGTCATTATCTTGGTAATACCGAAATTCTTCCCGCAAACCCAGTTTGTCTGCACTTTGAAGTAAATTGTTTTTCAGAATCTCGAGGTACTTCATTTTGTCCATTGTTCCCTCAATAAAAACCAATTCACCTACTCCGGCTGCTGACATACAGGCCCAAACCATCACGCTACCGCCACCATGCTTCACTGTGGGCTTAAGGTTCTGCTTGTTTAGCTCGGTATTAGCTTTACGCCAAACATATGACATTCCGTCCGATCCAAAAATATTAAACTTAGACTCATCCGCGAAAATAACGGTATTCCAGAACGCAGGAGTATTAATAATATGCTCTTTGGCGAAGTCAAGTCGGCGTTGTATATTCATTTTCGAAATGAATGGTTTCTTTCGGGCTACTCGACCGTTCAAGTCATGATTGCGCAGCACACGTCGGACAGTTTCAGCACTGGATGATTTTCCTATTTCACGCTGAACCTCTGCAGCCAACTTCGGAGCGGATAACTTTGGATTTTTCTTAATTTTTCGTACAATATAACGCTCGTCTGATGCGTTGAAAATCTTATTAGGTGCTTCTCTGCCCTTGTTCTCCAACCGATTTTCGCGAACGAAGCGTTGAATGATGTATTGGACAGTTGAGGCACTTAAATTTGTCATTTCAGCAATTTTTCGCACACTCTGACCTTTCCTAAAATGGTTAATTACCAGTTTACGCTGTTCCATCGTTGTACGATGACCCATAAAGCTAAATGTTTAATTTACAGCACTTTAACTATTTAAAATAATAATAATAAAAATTGTTATAATAGTTAAAAAGGTCCAAAAACTCATACAATTCAAAAAAACTTTGTAACTGCGCGGCAGAATGAAACTTACTTACATTGAAGTTTGTGTACGAAATAAGATGTGAGCTGAAAATCAGCTGATCAATAGTTTTTCTCTCTTGCATAACAAAAAGAAAAATTTTTGGGGTTCCCCGTTTTCTTATTAGGTTTACTAAACACATACACAGACATCTACATTCAAAACTTATCGATAAGTTTTTTAGTTTCGATGTTACAGCCATGTACATAAAAATATATACACTGTACGAAATAAGCTGTGAGCCACTGTATGCCAACGGCATCACTGACATCAACAACAACACCGTCGCAAACAACAACGCCGTTGCCAATAATGGCACCAATTAACAGTTGCGCATTCCTGCTGCTACAACAACAACAACATGTAAATACAACTGCAACGAGCTGAAACTTGCTATAGAAATGCTAAGAATATTTTTATAAAAAAAAATAGATTATTAGGATGGACATAATCGAATGGAAACGATATCTACCACCCATTTCAAAGTTTGTTTTCGAATTATAGCTTTCAGTGTAGTGTCCAAGTTTCGATATTTCCGAAACCAATTGCTTGCTTTGTTTCTCCTTTGCTGTGCTATTACTGCGCATTTTTATTTGCTAGTTTATTTGTAGTAAATGATAAAATTCACAAGTCTCATTTTTTTCAATGTTCTTCAACAATATTTTTGCTGCTACTTGTTGCATTATTAATTGCAACATATGAATGAAAGAATGTGCTCATATGTACCTGTGCAATTGCAAAGGCTTCTAAACCACCAATCATCTTTTGATATGCTTGAGCAAATTAAATAAGCAACATCTCGATACTTTCTCTCTTGTTGAATGGTCTTTAACATTGTTACATTCATAGCACGCGCCAAGCAATGTAACTATGTAACAACTGATTCTTTCGCTGGTAATTCTTGACAAATGTGCAACAAAATTGTTTGCGCAATATAGGAAGGTACGTACCTATATAATTCCGAGAATGAGTGAGCTATGTAATAAGTAGATGTAGCGCAGAAAAAAAATTAATCATATAACATGTACTACGGCATATAAATAATAATGCGAAAATTAAAAAAAAAAACTCATACACTTGTGGTCATAGACAACTTATTTGCAGTAATCTATGGACTGGCACTGGCGCATGCGCAACGCGTCTATTGAGAAATTTATTCCGTATCAGAGAATTCCTTCAAGCGCATAAATTCTTCAACTGCTTAAAAGACGCTACAAGCTTTGTGTTTCGGGAAATTTAATACTTAATTATAATTTTAAATTCTTAGATACTTCCCAACTCATTCTTTAACTAACTGAGGTTAAAGTGGAACCAATTGAATAGCACTTTTTTAGGCAAAAATAACTTCAAGGCATGACTAGAGACTCGAAACATGTTTTCGCAATGCAAACATATAAATAAATATTTCATATTTTGTATTTCTATTCTCAAATATATTCGAATTTTGAGAATACAACTCGTAGTCGTATCTCGTAATTACGATTTCAATCTGTCGATTATCGTTCTGACACTAGACGCCTAGATTTTGCTCCTAACGTGGAAATTAAATAATTGCAATAAATAGCAGGTACTTCAATCAACTGTTTCATCAAGTATTCCTATATATTAATGATAATGAATTAATGTATTAAACCACCAAATGGTAGCACCAATTTACTACAGTCGTACACGTATGTACTACTCACGCCATTCAATTTCAACCAATTATTTATTGGAATGCAGTATACACATGCCACAATACATTTGAACACATTGTATTAAAAATGCAGGTAGGACAATATGTATGTATGTGTAGGTACCAATCAGCAGTGGCGGTACAACACTCACGCCCTGTAACAGTAATAGCAACAGCAACACAATCATCAAAAATAATTATAAACACTGATTAGACTAAGAGCAAACATCACGGATACCAACATAGGATAAGAACAAAAGAGAACCCTAATATATAACAACATACCAACAAGATACATAGTTGCACATGAGCATGAATGCCGGTCATCGGTGAATAGATACATACGGTCAACATGCGCAGCATGTCAAATCAAACCCAAGCACATAAATATGTACATACTTATTTTGTATGTATGTTTGTTATGAAGCAGCACCATCAACAATGGAACCATCAACCACCAGTAAACAGAGGCAAGCAGTTGCATGGAATGTGTATTTACAAAATTCGGGTTTTGAAGCAAACTAGGCATAATAATTCACTTAATCAGGATTTTTCAAGATCTCCTCGTTTTTCTTTTTTCGTTTCTTTTGAAGATGGATGATGAGAATGATTATTTATTTATTTATTCATGGGATCTGAGTGCAGATGAACGCCAGCTATTAAAAAGGGTGCCCTTTTAGAGTATCAACAACAATTGAGTAGTGTTGAGCACCTGCCTGATGGCCTAATCTCACGACGCACAAAGTGTATGTATCAATTTGAAACGTTGATAAGCGCCCTGGAGGTTTGGCAAATCAGAAACCAACCTCCAGGTTCCTGCGGTACCAATTGGGGCACGTTGACTGGCCGTACTACCCTCCTTGGTGGGGATCGAGGCCTAACTAAAACCGTTTCTGATCTAAGGAGTTAGCACCTTGGTTGCATAGTGTACTTCACGCCTTTGACATGGAATACTCTACCCGCTTGTTCTTTAGGTTACCACAACCACCACGAAAATCTCCGCCGAAGGGCCGTTCCCAACGATCAGGTTGAAGGGATACCAACCTGATCACCCGTGATACCAAATTTAAAGTCTTTTGGTAAGACTTCGTAGCCGAAGCTGCTACCAGTTTCAGCCCCATTCGGCTCCGGACTGATGGCCGTGACCTTTTAGAGTATCATTGAAATAGCTGTGTTTATCGTGAGCACCTGCCTGATGGCCTTATCTCAGTGTTGATAAGCGCCCCGTAAGATTGAAAAATTAGAAACCAACCTCCAGGTTCCTACGGTACCAATTGGGGCACGTTAAATGGACATACTACCCTCCTTGGTTTGGATCGAGGCCCATCTAAAACCTCTTCTGATCTAAGGGGTCAGCACCCTGGTTGCAATGCAACTCCACATCGAGTACCCACGCCTTGTGACGTAGAATACTCTACCCGTGTGTTGTTTGGGTTACCTCAGCCACCACGAAAACCTCCCCGAAGGGCCGTTCCCAACTTTTAGAGTATCGTAATAATTTTTCAAATGACACAGAGGTTCCACAGGGTGATCCCATCTGTTTGTGCTATTTATTAATGACCGCCAACGATGATTGGGATATTTAAACCATTTAAGAATATATAGAGTGACAAACTCGCAAGTATATTCTGCTTTAGTAAATATATATAGTTTATATAAGTAGGCTCCTAGAAAATACTGTCCAAAATTTAACACAGAACACTTCAGGAAGACAAGTACGGTCAACGGGTCCTTTAGAGCCTATAAAAAATGTATTGCGAAAAATGAGTTGGGCTGGAAACAACTTACATTTAAATAAAGAAACGCTTGAAACAACAAAATTTTATTTTAATGCTATGCTAGTTAGAGACGTTTTGGAATTTCATATTGTCTCCCGTTTGTTATCCCTAATTCAAAAATATGCCTCTTCCAGACCTCTAACTTGCAAATGATAGTGAATCGAATATGAAGGTATTATGCGATTGAATTCATATATTTATGAGTAGAACTATGTACGGGTGCGAATTATTGCGGGTTCCTTTGCGTTGACAGGTTTATTTAACGAAATAAAATTTTCGTCCAAAGTAAGGGGAAACAAGCAAAAACCCTTCTGCCGTCTGTGCAAGTGCATGATATCGATTTGCGTGTTTGTATATCGAAATCTATTCTTGATTTGCTGAGTTATCTGTTTTTGTATCGGCGTAAAATGCACAAGGCAATACTCTCGGTCGTCTAACATCGCTGGGTTGTCCCCGATCGGTTTGATGTAGTCCGAATGAATGTTTAAGAACGTAGACGAAGATCTTACAGAAAAATAGTAAATCTTTCCGAATCTAGAAGACGCTCGTGTATGATAGACTTTCTGATATTTAATTGCTATTGGAAATTACAACACTCTAGAAAAAGCACCCTCTCTACGTATTTAGTTAGTGCATGACGGACGCATTGTAACAAATGAAGATTAGAAAAACAGACTGCACCTTTCGACTGCACAAATATGTACGAGGAGTATGTGCAACGGAAATATGTACAATCGCAAGGAATCGAATTAAGGTAAGAATACAACCAAAAGGTGAATGGGTTTCAAATGACAGTGCCGACGAGATGGTGAAATTTGAAAATTGAGATTTGAGATAATAATAAAAACCAAAAAAGGAAACAGAAGAGAGATCACATACGGAGCAAAAAAAATAATACAAACACCGAATGATAGGTTCAGGAAGCATATCTCTACCTACATTTACCTACCTAAATTTATCAAAAACAACAAAAATTGAGACAAAAGGTAAATAAAAAAAAATAAAAAAATAATGAAATCATAAGCATTGTTGATGACACGTTCTATCCTCATTTGAGTCCTTTCGAGTTTGCACGATTTAATGAAGAAATTCGTGAGAAACATTGTAGGTGGCAAAATCTCACTATCGCTAAGCATGTGAATGAATATGTATGTTCAAACACTGTCACACAGAATTTGAGAAAATATAATCAAATATATGAATTTGTACAATACATATTTCAATTGAACTCTCAAGTGTTCCTACATACATATGGTATGTATTGTGTGCATCGTTTACACTGCATAAATGAAAATCTTACGCTGGAAAATTTCATTCTTATGAGCCAGAAACAAATTAACATCTGCTACAAATTATGATACAGTGTACCCAATTATTTCTTCAGCTTGCAAGTTGAAACTTGTAGCTAAGAAACACCAACAATTTTTTTTTGGAGCTAAACCAACGAAAAAATCGAATTTCGTTTACGACTATGCAAACGATTCAGAATATATTTGTGATTTTCATCTCTTTTACTAACTTCTACAGCTTTGTTGAATATTTAAGCAAATAAATCTTGTAGGTAATTTAAAGCGTGGCAAAGTAACATCTGCACAAATAAAAGAAGAGAGAGAGAGAGACAAAGACGATATGATCTTTGTGGTTCTATTTTATGATTGTACGATATAAGGATATATAGCGTTTCAAAAGGTCATACTTCATCCATCATAATATGCCTTATTAGTTAAAGGAATACAATATTATTTATGAAGATGTGAAAAAAGAATACCGAAAACCGGTGAACTAGTTAAAAAATATAATGAAGTACAGACGGATTACAAAATTAAATTTTTTTTTGTACATAATCACGACGATTAATATTAAATATAACAATTCACAAATAAAATTTCTGGTTCTTATATTGAACGTATTGATATTACTTTTATACCCTGGAACGTCAGAGTGATCCGGCACCCATTTAAGTTGCTCAGACATTTTATCAAAACATTTGCGACAGTGAATCACGCGATCCTAGTGATTTTATAGCAGCCTAGTTATCGGAGAGCATTCCAATATCTCCCTATATCTATCGTGGAGAGAGCTACGTCTATCCTTACGCTCTGCGTGAAAAACGCAGCAATGGTTAGGTAACCTAAAGGAGTGATTAATTCCTAGTGAATCGTTCTCTCACTCACTCACGGTGGTATAGTCTAATTACCCTAAATCTGTAATTTCAGTGATTAATGATTAATTAAGACCATGAAGCACCGCGACCTGAAGATCTTTTGTGCAGCCTTATTCCCTAGCTAGCTAGCTAGATATCAAGACTATTTATAAGTCTTGTTTCTGTTGTGAGATTGCTTTTAACTGGGCACCTGGGAACTATGAAACCACTGCCTAGGTAGTTTAGTCTGCGTCTAGCCACAGCTGGGCAATTGCAAAGAACATGTTCTGCTGTTTTCTGCTCTTCAAGACAGAGTCGACAGAGGTCGTTGTTAACCACACCCATTTTCATCATGTGATAATTAAGTTTACAATGACCTGTTAATTGTTCAGTGTAGAGTTTGATGTCTTTTCTGCTGAGGTTCAAGATAGCATCTACCTTAATGTGTCCAGGATCAATGAATCATTTCGAATACCGCATGTCTGTTTGGGCTCTCCAGTAATCAGTTAGACTACTTTCTTCCTCTTCACATATTAAGTTATTCATGAAGCTACTGTTTACCCCGCAGAAGGGTCCTGGGCCTATGAAAGGAATGTATGCGCCTTTTTTGGCCAGTGAATCTGCCATTCCTTGGACTGCATGGCCCTCGTGTCCCGGTACCCAAATTAGAGTCACAGAGTTCCTCTTTGCTAAGGTATTGAGAAGTTCGAAGCATCCCCAGACCAATTTAGATTGGAACGAGAAGTTCATTAGTGATTTTAGAGCTGCCTGACTGTCTGTTGTCTGTCATATGTTGGTTTATCGAGTGTCCCTACGTAGACATTCTCTGACAGATAGCTCTAAGGCGTGGACCTCCGCCTGCAAAATGGAAGCTATTTTTCCCATTGCAATTCCGCTCCCGCACTACCATCTTCCATTTTGGACCCATCAGTGTATCATAGCTGTGAGCCCTGTTTTAGAAATATTTCGTTGTTCCTCCACGCTGAGCGAACATGAATGATCACTTCAAAGAGTTTGGAGAATGCAAGTTTTTTATCCAACCTGTCAAAGACCGTGAGGCCCGATGAATTCCAGACTACGTCTAGAATCTTAATGTGTCCTTTTAGGTTGCCTTCTTTCAGGTGAATAGAGTTCGAAAGCTTTATTGTTGCACTGGCTGCTGTCCTCTTGACCACAAGGTGTAGAGGATTGACACCTGTGATTATTCCTAAAACTGCTGTGGGTCTAGTTCTCATCGTTCATTTCAGTGATTATCCAAATTATGATATTGTAGCCAAAGGCCTACAACTCTTAACTTGAGACTTGTGATACAATTTGTTATGCCATAAGCAAACACACACAGATCGGTTAACCAATAACCGTTTATCAACTAAGAGAGATCACAATAGGAAATTAAATTAAATTTATTTTCACAAAATTCGCCGCATTAGTTAAATTAGCCAAAGAAATTTAGCAAACTTAAGGTGTGTGACCTTTTTTTTTCATTATGTAAAGTTATATAAACGCGATATGGAATAAAAAATTTCGCAAATAAACAATAAGGTGATTACGATTCCGTTTTTTGCACAAGAGTTAAGTAAGATTAAACACGAAATCTCCCACCATTGCTTAGCGCATAATATGTAGTCACACAAGCTTTATGGTTTTCATTCACCTTTGTTCACTCGACAGTATTGAGTGAGTCTACACGAAGGGCAAACAAATTTGCAAAAGAGAACTTTTGCACAAACATTAAATTGTTGTTGTTGTTTTTTTCGCACTGGAAAGGCGTATTTGAGTAATGTGATTCATTTGTTTTTTCATTTGTCATGTAATAAAATTGCAAAATAAAAAAAATAATGATATTAAATAATCGAGAATTAATGGAATAAGACCGTCGTCTGCAGCCGGTTGTCCTAAAAATGTGTAATGTGATAATTAACTAGCATTATTTGGCAAACAAATTTGCTAACAAAAAAGTTTAACTGTTGTAGCCATTTTTTTCATTTTTGCTACTTTCGAATAATGCCTCTTCATTGCTTGAATTTGAGGTGCGCTAATAATAAAAGCCCAAATTTAAAAAAAATAAGAAAGAAAAACGTTTTTTATTGCTTTCACGTGAATTTACATAATAAGTACATAATACAAGCATATCGTATATAAGCAAATGTATACATAAACTTAATGTTGGACTGAGGACTAGTTAGATATATGAATAACTAAACTTTCAATCACACAATCTATAATCACGCTACCTTCTGTACGTATGATTCAATTCCATTAAAATAAAATTAACGCTCTCAACCGCAAAGCATGCTGTTGCATGCTACATGATGTTTTCTGTAACGAACAACGAACAAAATCACAACGCCAACATGGAAAATAGTGTATGTAAATTTCGAGAAAGAAAAGAAGAAGACGAGAAAAAGAGACGAGCACGCTTCACAAAATTAATATTGTGCGGTGCAGCATTTTTTTATCATTTATGAAGACCAAAGAAATCTCTTTTTATGCCCAATGTTCCATATGAAACATTTTCAAACACGATATGTAAAGAACATTGTCGGCGGTGTGTACTGAACCGCAAAAACACGCGTGCATCAGCCACAAATAACTCCAACCATAATGGTGCATCACTTCGGTATATTCGTTTTTTCGGGCCCAAACATTGAATAGCACAACCTCAAAAGTCTTATGTAAAAGTGTTTAGAATTCGATTCTTTGACACATCCAATCAAAATGTATAGGTGCGTGATAAAAAAAAATTGAAATTGAAATAGACAGACCAACTATGGCATCGAATTGCAGTGACACATTTCTCTTATTACAATCGCATAATTATATTAATATACTTATATATACATTAGACTTGTTCAAACATTTTTTTATTTTATTTTTCCAAAAGATTTTTTTGAAAATAACCTTCGATTGAAACTCGCCAGCTGGATTCAGAAGTACCAAAAAGACGTCGACCGAGATGCGAGTAAATTCGTACTAGGCTGACATGTGCTAAATCGATCGCTAAATATGTCTCACGAGCAATTTTACATTTTCTCAATACTAAAAAAAAAAATTTTTAAGAGTCACTCTAATATAGGTACGCATATATGATACATCCAAATGCATTTACATACAATAGACAACGCTATGGGTTGGTAATATAAACCAAAAACTAATAAAAAATAAAAAAACAAAAACAAAAACAAACAAATAAATGCAAGAAGTGTAACTGAAGCGGCGCTTTCGGTTCAAATGATGGCAGCAGCGCCGACAACACAGCAGTCAACCGCTGTTTTACCGCTTTGAGTGTACGTTTCCAGTTATTAATTACACGCATATGCGCACATACTTACCTGTACATTGTGCGCGCATACATTGTGTTACCAAAAACCCAGAAATAGCCTGTACCGACCGCATCACCGCACTATCCGCGAGACACTTTTAACTGTAGTGCCAACAATAATAACCTATGTAGGTAACTATTAGCTAGTACTTGCAAGTATTTTATGTATTATATTTACTATATAAAATGGTGCATAATGTCTCCAGTTGTAGATTACTGTAGTAGTTGTCATGGTGTCATAAAATAAAGGGTATTATTTAGAGAGTGACATAATTTCGGATTGAAATATACAATGTTGTTACAATATGTAATTTTATGAGGGAAATAAACGCTGCAACTGGTCCAAATATGGAGTGGTTTGTATGGCCGATTTTTGATAATATTTTCCAGAAGCTGGGTATGGATTTTGCCCAATAAAACGTCGATCTTTCATCAAACTCTATCATATAGGATACTGGATGTATTCATCCAAATCACACGATCTATGTGATCCATTGATCGATTCATTTCGCAAAATAATTCGATTACAGCATAGGCTTCGAACAACCCCTTCGTCGAGTTTCTCTTGCAATACTGTTAGGTTAGGTTAGGTTATGTGGCTGCCCTCTCTCCGAGAGGACACACTTAGGCTAGAAAGGTCCATTGTGATACCACCGAGCTTCTCTTCCAATACTGTTGTGCTTGTTAAATTTGGACAGCATTAGAAGGGACCTACTTATATAGCCCGGTTCCGAACGGCAGAACCCTTGTGATATCACTTTAACTTAGTTTTGTCACAGAGCTCTTTTAAGAAGCATTTTTGGCAAATTGTTACTGCCGGAAAAATTGCCAATTCTTGTCGGCAGGTGGATACCGTTCGAAAGAAAAACCTTTTCGATATCACATTTTGTTATGCTTCAGCCGGGGACTAAACACACGATCTACAGATCAGAAGGCCAACGCACTAACTACTGAGCTACGGCACCCACTTTCCAATACTGTTGTCCGTGGTAAATTCCGGACAATATTAAAAAGGACCCACTTCTATTAGCCGGATCCGGATGACAAAACCTTTGTAATATGGGGCTTTGTCGCAGAGTTCTTTTAGAAGCGTTTTCATTGCAAATTCTTACCGCAGGTAGAATAAAGATCGGCATAATTTTCGACCCAATCAACAACCCAAGCGTAAACGGTATCCATTTGCACAAATAGAATCTTGAACAGATCATGAACTATGGTTTGGTATGCAGTCATAAATTAAATATCAAAGAAGAAATAATCAATATGAAAAAAAATTCTTGAAACGCTGCCTAACTGTCGGTAATCAAGGGAACCATCCCAGAATACGGCAGTAAAAATTTGCTTAGTGCTGCTAACAAAAGATCTGCCGTTCGGAGTCGACTAATATAATTAGATCTTTTAACCAGAATTTCATAAAATATAACGAATATAAAAGAAATCAAGTTATAGGATTTAAGGGCTGAGGACATTTCTCTCCTCTATCGCGATCACTGTGGTCTGTTGTATATCAATTAAGTTGTAAAAAAAAACTTGGCAAGTTTTCCCACTTCTATTCAACGATAGTATGGGATCGAATTATTGATCGAATACAGTGGTCGTTATGTTGGAAAATCTTTGTTGAGAAATTGTCTCCAAATCTTCATGCATTCAATTATCATATGCTTTGCCTTCTTCATACGCTATTCTTCTTGGTTTTCTTGGCAGACTATGAAAGTTTATGCTGTCAAAGTTGAGGAGCGAACAAGCAACTAAGTAAACCATCAAGTTAGCCAGCCATCATACAATATTCAATGTAGGTACAAATGTATAATCGGAGGTAATTTTTTTTTCAGAACACAACAACGTCTACAACACACCTTTTCGACAGAACCCTCCCCTTCCCTGCTGTGCTATAGAGCGCGGCATTGTTTAAAGTTTTCATAATCATATTCGTATTCGCCTTCGTCTCTTTGCCTTCTTCTCTTTCTTCTTTTGCACCTTTATCATTATGTCTTCTTTTTTCTCAATTTTTTATTTTTATTTTTTAATTTTTTTTTTTTTTTGTTTGTTAGACAGAGTTTTGTGGTCTACAAAAGTTGTAAACCGCAAAAGTTTGTATTTCAGGTCGTTGCGTTGTACTCGAATATGTATTTTATTTTGTTTTCGTTTGGTAGATTACGATGAAGAAAACGCATACAACAAGTACAAGTACGAAACAAAAGACCATATAATGATGGGAATTAAAATTTGTTTTTATGAAAGAAAAAGGGAAAAAATCCAAAATATGTATTGTATGTTTACAATTATAGTTAGGTATCGAGAAATTCAACAATTCAATTCAAGAGCATATTCGTGGTAGAATTTTACAATATATACATGTACTTATCAGCTTTGCTTCAATTCAATTCAACAGCTTGAGATTGACTTTAAATTTCAAATCATGATTCTTAAGTCTATTTGTTGTTCTATGAAAACATGCAGTAGTAGTGAAGCAAAATATTATATATACGAGTATAATAATGGTGTACAATACCAACAATTTGAATTTTTTCCTTTTTACGAAATTTCACTTTTATTCATACATGTGAGTATTTGTTCTTACAATTGCATAGGGGAGCAAAATGGAAAATACGTTAAATAATTCAAAAGTCATAAAATTCTACATTTTATTCTATAGCTAATGAATACATCTAATATTTACAAAAGTAGAGTCTTTTTAGTGCATATCATAATATAAACTAATAGCTAATAGAATTGGTAGCACTTTCTCACTCACTCGCTACACCATGTCAGGTGATAATTTGTAAAATAAATGAAAGAATTTATAGAAGTCTTTTTAATGTGCTTAATTATTTTCCCATATCAATCGACAAAGTTCTAAGTATTATTATAAATAAAGCTAAATTTTTTTTTAAAAAGAGCAACAGATGGCTACGATACGATAGATGATTTGATGTACGAGTGCGGCCCCAGAACTACCCGACCTAACAAAGAAAACAACAAATTTGGGAAAATGTTTCTTTATTCCTCAACATAATATCCTTTTGTCTCTATACACTTTTCCCAGCGATATTCTATAGCTTCGATACCCTGTTTATAGTATGAACTGTCTAGCTCATTAAAATAGCCATTTACCGCAGGCTTCACCTCTTCATTGTTTGCAAATCTTTTACCACCAAGCCATTTTTTCAAATTTGGAAATAGAAAATAATCTGAAGGCGCTAAATCTGGCGAATAAGATGCGTGCTGAGTTTTAACTAACTGATTTTGGCCATCGCAATTGCGGATGTGTGAACTGGTGCATCGTCTTGATGAAACAACACTTTCTTTTTCGCCAAATGTGGCATTTTTTCTGTAATTTCATCATTTAACTCATCTCTCATCACGCTGCAACAAATTAGCATAATACTCGCCGTTTGAAGATAATCAATAAAAATTATCTCACGTGCATCCCAAAAAACATACGCCATAACTTTGCCTGCAGATGGAACTGTCTTCGCCTTCTTTGGACACGATTCTCCCCTTTCAGTCCAATTTTTTCCATGTTTACAAATTCACTGAGGTCGTTAACTTCCGATGGGGCTTTGAAGCTTAAAACATATGTTTTATAAGGTTGCCACTTTTGACCAAAGTAATTTTTTTCAAACTACTGCCGCCACATATATGTCAGATCGGCTAGTTCTGGGACCACTCTTTCAGCAATGCTGAAAAATTCAGATAATTGAGAAAGTTGAAAAAAATATTTCGATTTCCCATAGTCGTATTCTAGTTGCAATTTCTGGTTTGAATGGTGAGTGACCCAGTTATTAAGTTATAAGAAGAGTATATTAACTATATTCTGGGGTCGACCGATGGCAAATATTTTTGTATACAATATCGACACAAGTGAAAATGAGTTTCGGTTAATCGTCCAGAAACGTGTGAAAAACTTGGTGAATAATTAATGCCAATTTGATTTTTTTTTTTTTTGATTTTTGGGTTATGACGTTATTGTAGAGGATGATCACTGTATATGTACAATACATATATCAATTGCTTTCAATGAGTTCATTTAATGAACAATATTTTGATCATCTTCCAGGAAAATCGTATGCGCGCGTACGCCTGACGTACATACGTAGGTAATGGAAGAAGAATAATGACTTAATAAAATGTTGTTGTTTTTAATTGCGTCATATTATCGCCACCGCCTACCGCCAACGCAAATATAACATATACGTACAACCATGCGCTATATTTATGCTTAGTGCGAATACCCCGACGATATCATCATTGAATCAATTAGCCTGGCGAGCTATTTATTTGGGTAGTGTAGTGTATACAGTCAAAGATGTGTTGCTGTCGTCATAGTTTCCGTTTTACCTACATATGAGAATTTTTCAAACACAACTGTTAATAGATATTGAAAAATCTTGTTTGCTTTTAATTGATTGCAAATATGAATTTCTGATAAAACTCTAAGCCACTTGTTACTGGATATATACTGGAGGGAAATGGCATAGCATAACATAGCATAGCAGCAGCAGCAATGACAAATGCATACGAAAATACATGTGTATTTATAAATAGTTTGCCAATAAGTGCGAATAGGTATAAATAAACAAGCATCATCATATGGAGAGCTCAAATGTATTTCACTCAGCAGTTGGTCGAAATTGATGCTCGTGGTTAACAACAACAACAACAAACAAACAAACAGCAACAAACAAAAAACGAGAAAAAGATTCAAAATAAATAAACATGAGTTCACAACAATGTATTGGAAAAGATTTTTCATTCATAAAAAAGATCATTTAAATTACACTCATGCCGGCCAACAGCTTGAGCAAGTAAGTACCTATCAGAATCCTGTGCGAATAAATAAAAATGTATATATGGTTAAAAACGAGTTAGAGGCGTTTGGTATTCATCATTGCTTGTCATATTTTCCAGCTCTCTTATCGACGAACTTCATGAACAAATACTTTATTGGCAACATAATTAGTGGTAGACACTACTCAACGTACAATATGTACAGGGTGATTTTTTAGCAACATTGTTTTTGACAGCTTAGCTGTTTTCGTGTAACATGTTACTGTCAAACATGTTCAGTTTTGTTTATAATTTAATCATGAATCGACTTACAAACGAACAACGCTTGCAAATTATTGGTTATATTATCAAAATTCATGCTCGGTTAAGAGAGTGCAGATCCACTTTTTTATCAGAAAATTGTGTTCAGCGACGAAACTCATTTTTGGTTGAATGGATACGTGAACAATCAAAATTGCCGTATTTGGTGTGAAGAGCAGCCAGAAGCATTGCAAGAACTGCCAATGCATCACGAAAAATGCACTGTTTGGTGTGGATTATGGGCCGATGGCATCATTGGACCGTACTTTTTCAAAGACGACAAAGGCAGGAACGTTACTGTGAAGGGCGAGCGCTACCGTGCGATGATTACAAACTTTTTTTTGCCCAAAACGGAAGATCTGGACTTGGCTAACATGTGGTTTCGACAAGACGGTGTCACATGTCACACAGCACACGAAACGATGACCCAATTGAGAGGTGAGTTCGGTGAACAGTTTATTTCACGTTTGGGGACGATCAATTGGCCGCCTAGATCGTGCGATTTAACGCCTTTAGAATATTTTATGTGGGGCTATATCAAGGCTCATGTCTATACCGACAAGCCTGCAACGGTTGGCGTACTGGAAGTCAATATTGAAGAATTTATTCGTAAGATACTGGGCGATATGTTGGAGAGAGTATGCCAAAATTGGCCCCAGCGTATGAACATTTACATGAAATCATCTTTAAACATTGAATTATATAGATCGTTCTATCGACTTAAATCAAGATCTCATACATTTCTCTAAATTTTAGGCTCTTAAAAAATCACCCTGTAGTAGTAGTCACGTGTGCAGAACGCTAGTATCTACGTGTTTTTCTTAACAAGAGCATTTGCCACTCTAATACTAACAGATATTTTACTACAATACCTATATGATGGACTTTGTAAATATCTATCGAAATAATGCGTCATCATTGATCTTGTAGTTGCGCTTTTTTATTTATTTATTTTTTCTTTCTATCTCAATTTTTTCCTCTAAAATTGTGTTTAATTAGCTATTATAGTACTTAAGCACCATCACCTTCAATTACAAATTTATTCCAATGGAAAATAAATTTAAATAAAAACAAAAACTGAAAAAAAAGGAGACAAAAATAAAGAAAATATAACAAATAGATACATATGAAAAATAATCTCGAAATTGTTAGAAGACACCTTATATAAACCAGTTTCGAACGGCAGAACTCTTGTGACGTCACTTTTCCAGAGATTAGTCACAGAGCTCTTTCCTTAAAGTGGTATTCCATTCTACCGTATCCACGATAATATTGTTTTGCAGAAAAACTTATGCTTTGAAACTCTAGAATTGACCATTTTTTGCATAATTGCAATTGCAATTGCATAATTGCATAAATGCAATTATGATTTTGATATACACGTGAGTTCAGTTAGCGCCCTTTTTGTAAAATGTAGTGAAAAAGAGAAGCAAAACACTTTGTACATAAACTGTATAATCACGGATCCGTTCAAAATTGAATTTGTCTATTGTTGCGTTATTTGATGCATTTCGAAGAAACATGTCCCACTCGTCAGCAATGTATGATGTACATATTAGAGAAAAAGGGGATAATGGTAGTGTAGTGAAAGGGTTTTGAAACTGAAAGAAAAACAAATATTTACGCAATCTCTTCAAATAAAATCTTGCATGTGCCCGTGCACGGGTTCAATTGTCTGGATTAGTAAGCACTATTGTAACGGAAGAAATAAAGTGTTGCATCCGCTTCTCACAAATACACTTGATTATTGTGATTAGAATAAAAGTTGTAAAATTTGCACATTTAATCAAAACCAATTAAATAATTGCAGAACAACACACTGTTAGCTAGTCCATGATTATTAGTCATACTTATGTGTTTAGATTTATAAGTATATATGGCGTTTGGGGGCAGAACCGGGATAGTACAATACGTATTAGCGTACGTAGTATTAGCAAAAATATGAAGATGTTTTTCTTGTACTGTACGCTTAATTCAAATTAATTGAACGACTTTGATATAACATACACTAGCAGTGAATAGTGAATGAGAATGACGTGATTTCCTATGGATAATTTTACAATTTTTTTTTTTTTGTTCTTTTCACATAAACAATTTAAGTTGATATCCAACTACAATGACATGAATGACACTATCGCCACATTACACCATTGCGAAAGGACAAAAGCATTTTATAAAATTATATAAACAGAACCTTTTAAATATGAGTATTTCTAGTGAGATCATCCGTTAACAATTACATGCGCTGGAAAGTTAGATTCTTCACATGTATTGTCAAAATTTCATGACACTTGAACGAATAAAAGCTGATTTACTGCATTTAAAGTTACCACAGGTTTGTGTGATCGGTACAAAAATGACTCAAAATTCAACATTTGAATGGCAACATCAAGAGGGCCAAAAGGAACAAACCCATACCCAAATATGGTATATTCACTGTTTTACAGCATTTAAAGTGACCACAAGTTTGTGTGATCGGTACAAAAATGACCCAAAATTCAACGTTCGAAATGCATCATCAAGGAGGCCAGAGAGGACAAACATATACCACCTGACAACATTGTGACTGGTGATGAAACGTGGTATATTCACTGGTTTACTGCATTTAAGGTGACCACATATTTGTGTGATCGGTACAAAAATGACTCAAAATTTAACATTTGAATGGCAACATTAAGGAGGCCAGAAAGGACAAACATATACCACTTTACAACATTGTGACTGGTGATGAAACGTAGTATATTCACTGGTTTACTGCATTTAAGGTGACCACATATTTGTGTGATCGGTACAAAAATGACTCAAAATTTAACATTTGAATGGCAACATCAAGGAGGCCAGAAAGGACAAACATATACCACCTGACAACATTGTGACTGGTGATGAAACGTGGTATATTCACTGGTTTACTGCATTTAAGGTGACCACATATTTGTGTGATCGGTACAAAAATGACTCAAAATTTAACATTTGAATGGCAACATCAAGGAGGCTAGAAAGGACAAACATATACCACCTGACAACATTGTGACTGGTGATGAAACGTGGTATATTCACTGGTTTACTGCATTTAAGGTGACCACATATTTGTGTGATCGGTACAAAAATGACTCAAAATTTAACATTTGAATGGCAACATCAAGGAGGCCAGAAAGGACAAACATATACCACTTTACAACATTGTGACCGGTGATGAAACGTGGTATATTCACTGGTTTACTGCATTTAAGGTGACCATATATTTGTGTGATCGGTACAAAAATGACCCAAAATTTAACGTTCGAAATGCATCATCAAGGAGGCCAGAGAGGACAAACATATACCACCTGACAACATTGTGACCGGTGATGAAACGTGGTATATTCACTGGTTTACTACATTTAAGGTGACCACATATTTGTGTGATCGGTACAAAAATGACTCAAAATTCAATATTCTGATGGCATCATCAAGAGGGCCAAAAAGGGAAAACATATACCACCTGACAACATTGTGACTGGTGATGAAACGTGGTATATTCACTGGTTTACTGCATTTAAGGTGACCATATATTTGTGTGATCGGTAAAAAAACGACTCAAATTTCAAAATTCGAAATGCATCATCAAGGAGGCCAAAAAGGTCAAACATATAAAACATGTCATCATTGTGGTTGGTGATGAAACGTGTTTTAATCAAAATGAGAATTTCAAACAGATTATAAAAATAAGAAAAATACCAAAATACCAGTCTCAGCAACAAGCTGTAGCGCTTTGGAATTTGGAATCTCACTAAAATCGTTGAATTCATTCTGATTTTATAGTCATTCAAAGTATTCGTGTTCTATACAAATTACAAAATAGATTTTCTCGAAATTCTGAAGTTCTACAGACGATATAGTAAACATTCTACATTTTACAATAGACAGTCTACATTCAGAACCTGTTTGAGTTCATATGTGTGCAACGAGTTTAAATTTGTTGTTGTTGTTGCAACAGCATTATTTTGCTGAGTTGTCAATACTTGACCTGGAAGGACTAGGGTCAGTTTCGGGACGAAGATCCGTTTGCCATAGGAACATGTTGTTGTTGTTGCAACAGTATTTTTGGGTGAGTTTAATTTTGTCGGGTTGTGCAATTATTAATTTTTGTATACCAAGTATATCGTGAAAATTTTTTTTTCATAAGTAAGTGACATTTTCGTGATGGGATATGTAGAAAATGCCCGTAATTTTTAGCCAAAAAATTCCACAAAATTAGAATCGAATAGAGTTGATGGTTCAGGGTCAAGAAATACGAACCTACGCTAATGTTTACATTAACAATGATTAACCGATCACCACTTCAGAGAATCCTGCCCAAGTCACTGGTGGGAGGGTACTATTTTGAATAGTACAAATCGGCTTTGCAAACAAACAAACAAACAAAAAACTTTACTTCCCAAGGATGGACGGGTCTACGTCCCGGCAGCACTCGACTACTTCGTCGACCATGGTCCTTTCACCATATCAGAAAACGGTAATGCTTTGTACGAGGACCAAATAAAGCATTACCGTATTTTTGCTGCTACAACAAAAACAAAAACAACAACAACAACAACCACACTTTTTCTTGCAACATACCTTTAATTAAAAATGAAAATTATTGATTTTTATTATTAAAAGTACAAAAATGCACTTTTTTTTCTCAAACGGTATTCCTTCGATCACATTAATCCAAAGATTAGTTTTTTTCTTCAACAAATTACTTGTGTGACATGTGGGTACCTATAGATGCCCAATAAAAACGACCACTTGATCCATATAGATGCTCACATATACAAATATTTATTTATATATGTATATAAATACATACTCATACATACATAGGTAGATAGGAACATACATACGTATTGACGAGTATGTATGTTGTTTGAATGAAAACTGGAAGTGGAAGTAGAGTGCATGTATGATATGTTAAATATGCTATAGCTATGAAAATAGCTCTTTATGTTGCTTACCACGCACGCGTGTATGCATCTATTTACTACAGCTACTAAAGTATCATATATCCAAGCACATAAGGGTCATTATACCAATTACAATAAGAGTGGTAGCGCGGACAAGGGAGGAACAATCCATCTGTGTTCTTTACCAAAATAAAAATTGTCATCTGTCAGCTTAAAAACGTTTCAAGGGAGTTATGTATAGGTATAT
Organism: Megamerina dolium; assembly: GCA_963854835.1. Lineage (NCBI taxonomy): Eukaryota > Metazoa > Arthropoda > Insecta > Diptera > Megamerinidae > Megamerina > Megamerina dolium. The sequence continues at coordinate 47,139,500 of OY978529.1, read as the reverse complement.
ATAGGTACCTACTTGCTTGCTTTTGTACAAGAAAGTGGGAATTGGTTTTTCTTCTTCTTCTTCTTTTTGATGCTTTTTTTCTTTCTTTATTCCTTTTCGTTTTATTACACGAATATTTTTACGAAAGATATGAAAACGAATAATTTAATTTCTTTTTTTTTTTGTTATTCACCAAAAGCCTAATGCGACGGTTGTTGTAGTTACATGGTAGTAGGTATGTAACTATATTGGAAAAATTGCTTTTTATAAAAAAATAAAAAAATTATAATAAAGAAAACAGAAACAGACAAAACACGAGATGAAATATAAAATTAGATAATAATGTATTGGTATATGGCAAGTATGAATGAGAAGTTACGTCTTTGAGATAAAGGAATGCAAGATGACAGACGGCACTGAAGTCGATTTACTACTTAAAACGCATGCGTGAGAGTTTTTAGTTGCAGCATCATATCTGTCTGGTTGCGGATTGTTGTTGTCGGGCTCGGGCATAGAACTCAATGGTCGCCGCCGCCGCCGCCACTTGTGTCTTACTTGTTTAACAACTTTTTGGTTTCTTATTTTCATTTTGGATACGCTGCTCTTGGCTATTTTGGTATTCCATTGTATTCAATGACTGACTGACTGACTGTTTGGCTGTCTGAAGAGTGTCTGGCATTGTAATTTCACACTGCAGCTGTCATTAAACCAACAGCAATCACAATAACATAGTCTTGAGATAAATGAATGGAAGCAAATTAGTCGAAAAAGAATTGAGATGATTAAAGATTTTATTATATTTGTATATAAATATGAAGAATGATGAATGGCTAAGCTTAAGAATCTACTGATTTTAACTGCGGGAAATATGTAATGTGATTGCTTTAATTATACCTACCTACCTACCTACCTACCTACAATGACACAAGCTGGATTTCTGAATTTGTACAATTTCTTTCGACTTTTATTTTTGGGTTCAATCGAAGTGAAAATTTTGGAACAATATCAATAATTGATTTTCTCTTTACCCAAGTATGTACTACTACTATGTACAAGTGCTGTAACTTTAAAATCGATGTAGTATAGGAAATTAGGACTCATTGTCCACTTGTCTCTTCACCACACGAAATGTATGTACATTAATATTGCTATAGCAATAAAATTGTGTTTGTGTGTGTGTGTGTAATTTTACATATAGTACATATGATGTACTCATATTTTCATACTTCAATCTATGAACTTTTGTCCTCATTTATATATTTACACACACACACACATACACTGGCAAAGAATGTGTCAATTTGCTCAATAATTTATCAGTTAGCAATGTAACAAATTCCATTAGCCATATTAAAAAAATCAGCATGACGTACATAAATGAGGCATTAATATTTAATGGAAATCAAAATGACACTGTAGGTATGTATATGGTTGTGTAGAAAATTCTTACAATACTAATCAATTTGTTCATTCAAAAAGATAATAGGTGTTGTATATTAGCAGTGTAGAGACCACCAAAACGCACAGACAGACAGATATGTGGCACCAACAAACACTTGGTGTACATGGATGTACTTTCTTTTGTGGCGTCTTCTTTTCATTCAAAGATAATGTTCTTAGAATTTCAACAGTTACATTGATTTTGTTTTGGTTTTTTTCTTTTATTAACTTGTACAAATTGTAGCAATTTTCTGCACGTTCAATGAGATAAATTGTTTAGTTTTGTTATTACTGATTGTGTGTATGAAATGATGAAATATCTTTACGCTTTGCAGGTGGTTAATTCTGTACATTTCTATGTGGTTGATGAAAATTTCGATCTTATTTCCAACCACCTTCTATGGATATACTCATAGATTTGTTTGTTTGGGTGTATGTGTGTGTGTGTGTTGTAAATGCAGCCCCTGTTGTTTTCCATTCATGGAGAATATATTTGATAACTCTCTAGTGATAGTGTTTTTTCCCAACAGTAGTTGCTCCGGAAATTCCCAATGGAAACTTTAAAAATGTTTTGAAAATTAAATTTTTACCTGTGCCATAACACTTGCCGACGCGTGGGAATATATGTTGTCAATGAATACCTTAATTACGTTAGCACTCCAAGAGCACGTATGCATATTCATACATTGAATGGGTATAATACGAAAATGTGAGTAAAATTAGTGCTCAAGGACTTTATATTTTTACATTTGTTCTTGCAATATCCTTTGCTAAAATAAATTGTAATATATAATCAGGAATAGTGCGTGCAAAATAAAACTTACCTTGTATGAATAGTACTAGGTAAGTTTTGTAAACAATACAAAGGCAACCAAAATTCGATCCAAGTTGAAAAGAAGTGCTTCTCTTAAGACCGCACAGTACAGGACGAGTCACACAATATAGAATGATTTGATGTTAAGTCCGTGTGTGTGTCCAATTTTAAGAATGGGGATACAAGTCCTTCAACAAATTTGTATGTAAGTATATCACGATGAAAGGCACCAACATACAATACGACAAGTTGTAATTGAAGTGTAAAGTAAGTCTTGAGTATTATGGATGGTGCAGTCTTTCTTTATTTTCCATTATTTTTAAATGTTTATTATTTTTAAATTAATTTCCTTTTATTCCGACCAAATTTTGACTTTTTTTTCTTGCCCCCACAATACAGTTTTTCCACACGGCAATATAAAACAACGAACTCTTCTATTCACTTGACGACTCGTAACAAACGACCACTTTTGCTCACTTTTCCACACATACGATTTACTAACAACAAATATGGTTTACTATCTCTGTTTAACCAACCATCATATGTACAACGGCACTGTGGCCGATGAAAATATTAAATACAAAAAAAAGAGCAAAAAGAATGAAATACAATTTTATTCTTCACTTTGGATGAATGGACGCAACCATAAAAGAACGACAGAAAGAAAAAAAAAATTAAGCAATCTTCTTCAATCGTGGAGTAAATGAAGCAAGAAAAAAAAATAAATAAATTCAGCTGAATGGAGCCACAAAGTGTAAACACTTCAACTACTTATTACCACGTTTCAAAACCGATCAATTCAATAATAAGTGGACAAATCGAAAATAATATTATTTTCTTTATATTTTCTTAAAATTGGTAAATTGTTTTCCTTCAACATTTAGTATTGCAAATGCACATGATTCACAATATTCTTTTATTTATACAATTTTCATCAAATTCACTTTTCCTCCTGCTATGCGTTTCAATAGATATGTCACTTTTTCAGGTATTTGCTTCATCCCGATTTTCTAGGTATTAAAATTTTCAATTTATTTTTTTCTACGAGATTTAATGCTTTTTATATCTTAGTAGTTGTGGTATTTTAAAGTGAATTTCCATGAACAGAATGCTTTCTAAGAAAAATTATACGAACGATTGACCAACACAAAACTCCATCCGATCGGCTCAATAAATTCTACTTGACTGTGACAATAAATTTCTTCTTGAAAGTTATACGAAGAATGAGAAAATGAAATACAAAGCAAATTATTTAACGAAACGAACTGAACATTTCGAGGGTATTTCTAATAAAGAGGTCCAGCAATCCCAAATCCTGGTTAAATACACTCTGCAAACAGAGGAGAAAATGAAAAGCAACAAATACATGAAAAAACATGATGTTTTGTGTGATATTGCTGATGTATCGTTAAAAACGTTAATGTGTCTTTGTTTTTACTTCCTCTGTCGTTCGAATGACATTCTAAATTTTACTGTATTGTAAACATTTGGCATCGCCGAAAGAATAGTTCTTTTTTATTAAATAGAATAGGAAAGAATAGAAATTTATGTTAACGTAATCATTCGTCTCTTTTGTACAGTATTCATTTCTCAAGACTATATTTATATTTATGTATAGGAGGAGAGGAGAAGTATGCAAAACAACAACGAACACATACGGAAATAAGAAGAAATAAATAAGAAAACTACACACTCTATAATAAATTGTTTGTTGACAGTATACGCAAAAGCCAAGAGAAATCTTTTTCAAATTCTCTGACTAATACAACACTAATACGTGCAACAAAAAGTTTAATTTTGTCGTGCTGTGTTGTTACTTTCTATTACCTAAAAAACGAACTTGACAACACTGAAATACTGCATATGATTTTGACATTTGACGTTTGTATTTTCTTTAAAGTGTACACAGATTTTTGAAATGGGTGTACGGGGGCTCACTAGTTATATTGCACGCCATGCAGAACTTTATTTGACTCCATACGAACTACATGATTGCAACCTAGTTATCGATGGCGATAACTTGGCTTGCAATCTGTACAAGGATGTAACTGGAACGTATTCAGCATTTGGGGGTGACTATGATGACTTTTTTCGTGCGGTTGTACAATTTTTTCACGTGCTTGCTGAGTGCAACGTGTGTCCATACGTTTTGATGGATGGAGGCTATGAGCGGCGAAAATTGCGTACGGTAGCAAAACGTTTTCGTGGGAAGATCGCGGTTATAAAACGCATTAATCCAAACGGCTCGATTCCAGTATTTCCATTGATGATGAAGGAAGTTTTTGTGGATGCCCTGCGAGAGTGTGGTGTGCCAGTGATGCGTTGTGTATTCGAAGCCGATGATGAATTGGCTGCGCTGAGCCGTAAATTACACTGTCCGGTTTTAAGTTATGACTCGGATTTCTATATACATAATGTACGTTATATTCCGCTGGTGACATTGACTGTAAAGGCTCACACCAAACGTATTAAAGAGAAAAGTGGAGAAAGTCTTGGGGAAAGCCCATCGCGCCGTTTACGCAAAAATGAAGTCAGAGTTTTAGAGAAAAGTACAAAAGCAAATCGCATCTTGGGTGAGATTCAGGTGGATAATGTCGAGAAACGTACCCCTAAAAAGGGCAAAACTTATAAGTACCTGGATTGTTGCATGTATCGAATTGAAAATTTAATAGCACGCGGCTCACTGAGCAAAGAGAAGCTGCCACTTTTTGCAGCATTACTGGGCAATGATTATATAGCTCGTGGTTCGTTTAAGAATTTCTTCCGGGCTGGATTGGGAAAGGTTGGTCGTAGTCGTAAAATGAAGCAACAGCAACGTCGTATACGAGTTATACTGCAATGGTTGAAGACACAGACAGCGGAATCAGCCTTAGAAAAAATACTTACACGTTTACGAAAAGTAAGTTACGTAATTTTGATACACACGTACTATTGTTTAATATATATCTACATTTATTTACTAGGATCAGAGAGAATCTCTCCAGCAACAGGTGACTGCTGCCACATCCGGCTATTCGAATGAGAAATGCCATTCGTATGATTTCTTTGTGTCTAATTATGAGCATACATTCGCTCGCTTTAATCACGAAGATGATAGTGAAGATGAACGTACAGGAACTTGTGATGAGGTAGAATTGGTTGACGGGGAAATTGATATTGGTAGCAATGGAAGTGAAGATGAAGAGGAAGAGAGTTCTGCTCAAAATAATAAGGAACTGGATGAAGAGAGTGACAATGATGAGGATGTCAATGAATTTGTTGGTGATGCTGTAGATAACATAGATGACTCGGATGCTGTTGACGACGAAGAGGAAAGCGATGAAGATAAGACAAAGCAATTTCCTTCTTGGTTTCTGAGGAAATTATATCCAACAAATTTGCCACGCTATTTCGTTGACATCATACATTTGCATAAATATATAAATAATCCGCAAATTGAGCACTTTCCACACAATGATTGCCATGAAATTGCTTTACCCATACTAATTTATATATTTACCCTTATTAATAATGTCGAAGGAGATGAAACTAAGCCTCGATTGGCTAATGACGGCACTCACCTACCAATTGAGTTCACTTATATCACGCGTGCTACACGAGTAACGAACATTCGTTACTATCGCTACAGCACGGAGGAGCCTCCACGATATTCGTTCAACCCTGATGATCCAAACCCATTGCTATTTAGAAGAGTTTTTAATAAAATGCATAATGCCGATTCCGATAAGCTCTTTGACCAACTACATTTGCTGCCAAATGATATTCAATTGTATTTTCTTTCAATTGTATATTGGATTCAAAAGTCACCTCACTGTGATTTACATCATCTGCATTCGCTTATTATTTGCTTGGTAGTTTTACGTACCATCGATTCCACAATACCAGCTGAAAGAGATTTGAAAGCGTTCAAAAGGCGTTTTGGAAAAATCATCAAGGCGGAGCGTCTCGCACGGGACAAAGATGCCGCAGAAGGTGTGCAACGGGTCCTTAAGGATGAGCTTAAAGCCTTGCCAATACCCGATAGAATGCCTTTTGTGTCGAAATCTGATTGCTATCTAGTACAAGATAACATATTAAAACATTTTCACATGCAAGAGATCTTTAAGAAGAAATATGACCTTTACTCCACTACTGTGTTGCATGCATTCGCAGAATTCCAGTCTGTGGTCTTTCAGTTGCATTCATTGAATGCTCTGCTGAATTTTCCCTTCAACAGTCCACATATGGCACAATCTTATTGTGGAGTGTTACTATATAATCTGTACGATTTATTGCGTCAACGCGTAGACATGCGATACTATGTACAAAATTTCATATTCAATGATTCCCAATTGATGTTTGATTTCTATTGCTTTTTACTGAATTGGTGTGAGCCATTCATACCAGAGAGGAAGATGCAAGAGTTGCAGAATACGACTCAATCTGTAAATAAAAAAATGTTAAAGAAAAAAAGACAAGCCGCTCGAAAAATAGCTGCTGAGCAGGTGGATATAGCAGATACAAATGAGGAAATTGTGGATCAGAGTACTGGGAATTCAGAAGATGACTTCTTTGATCTAAATAATAAGTTTTGTACACTAAAAGTAGTATAATAAAGGAACAAAAATTCGAAATATTTGATGTCTTTTTGACAACTAGGATTATATTTACACGAAACCAAAAATATATATGAAATACAAATTCCCACTTTCCAGCTCAATCAAAATAATTGGAATTATGAGAAGTGAATGATTTAATTGCTACGGAAGAAGTATAAATACCTCTGTTAAGTGTTAAAATAAAGTCTAATGTTGAAATAATGTTGGTCGCGAAACCAAATTCTGGCATATAAGGATTACTTTTGTTAAAAACGCGACCGAACGCTGACAAAGCAAGAAAAACAAATGCTAAAATACTGTTAGTCCCGAAGACAAATTTGAAGATATAAACGTAATAATATTGAGTCATAATTATGGTGAGAAAACCTATTTCCCTTACTTTTTATGGGAGCTACATTATGAAGTAGGCAATAATAGGCCAATTTTTTGTGGAATAAAGGAGATATGGTTGTCTTATTCGAAGAATTTCGTAAGTTATGGAGTTTATAAAGTTTAAGATAATTTCACGACTTCGTATGGAAGCTATATTAAGTAGAAAGTTTGGTTCGTTGGTTTCTTGCAAGTTTATTACAAACGACAATATTAAACTTCGAGCTAAATATGGTTTAAAGTTAATTTGAGTAAGAAAAAGCACTTACTTGTCATTTTGTTATGAAACAGTTAAAATCTATTTATTAAAACCAATGGTACATTATAGTATGACATTTGAAGAATATTGTGTAAAATTTTCATGGAGAAATATTAAAAAATACGGCAAAGGCAGCAATTATTTTGGAGCGTCTCGAAAAAAAGTTGAATTGCGGTATCCCTTATAAATCGGTGCTGGATCATCTGAAATCAAAAAATCAAAATTATATCGTTAGATAATCGCTTTGCCAAGGTAACGCTGAAGGAGTTTTACGAAATTTCAATTTTTCACTTTTTGGGAACACTGAGAGAAAAAACGCGATTTTTTTGGGAAAATTCGGTTAATTTGTTATTGCAAAATGAAAAATATTAACAAATTTCTCTAGCGTTATCTCGTAAATTATGTACAGAAATAGTGTTCAAAATTTCAAAACGATCGGTGCAGTAGTTTTGAAGTTATGAGGGACACCGACTTTGAAAACGTGAGTTGTGGGAAAAACGTTTTATAGTTTTGAACACTTAAAAATTTGGGATGAAACGTTCATAAGCGAATTCTATCGGCTTACCTCACAGTAAATCATAGATTCCAGGTCCATAAAGGATGTTGCGATCATCCATGATGTTCTGAATCCTGCCTTCTTTTGTTTGTTTTTCAGCTTCCTGCTCTGCTCGGCCTATACGCATGGAGCCAGTTGATCGCGCGGTATAAAAATAGTCATAAGAATAGTCAATTTTGACTGATTGACTTGAAATTTAGACGCAACATTCTTGAGATATTCATTACATTCATTACAAATAATATCGAAAAAATAAAGTTTAAAACCCTATTCCCCCTTAAGCTAAAAACAGTGTAAACAATTCCGCGGCTTTGTATGGGAGCTATATAGAATAGTGGACGTGGCTCTCTTTACAATACTACTCTACAGCTCTAATCCATAGTTTTCTAAGTTATGGCGGTTAAACTTTAATTTTTAATTTCCACACTTTGTGTGGGAGCTACCTTAAGAACTAGAGTCGCTGCCTGATATTATGAAAGCTTATTTTCGACTACAATGTTAATGTAAGTGTCAAATATAGTTATTCTAGGCAGAATACTGATTAAAACGGTTTACATTTAAAAGAAATTCAGGCATTTTGTATGTGAGCTACTGTAATAGGCTGGCCCATTTTTGGCAAGATGTTGAAACAGTATAACATAACTTTACTTGAACAATCAACTTATCTACGTTAATATTACGCTTTTATTTTGTGAACGTTTAATTCTAATACGAATCAACAATGTTCAATCACTGGATTATGCTAATAGTAATTGTGACACATTTTGTACTAACTTTACTGAACTATAGCTGCGCTCTTTTGCAGTTGAGTTGCAAAAGAACACTCGCTTATTTATCGAATTGCATGCAAAGCAACAACAAAAATAACCGAACTCGCTTAAATGTTAAGCGACCTGAGTTTTGGGTTAAAAAAAATCTGCACGATTGTGAATAGGCTACTGGAATGTACTTGGGATATTTCAACTAAAAGTCATATTAGGAGTGGTCTCGTACTCCAAGTTATCACAAATTATTACAAACTATCACAGTTTTTGCGTTCTCGTACTACAAAAACTTGCTAAGTAGGGGAAATTGAGAGAGCAAAATGACATTTCAGTTTAAGGGGAAGTCGCAAATTTTTACTGGAAAAATTTGTACTTGTAGAAACTTGCAGGTTAGAAAAACAGCTGATCGCAAACAAGCGAAACGAACAATTGCAATTTACTTTGTGGAATATCAGCTGTTCGTGAAATTTGCAGGCTTTTGCTGATTTTGGGTTCTCGTACTTTTCGTATATTTTTCTCTGCGAGCGAATGGTTCAATTTCTGAGAAATTGTTTTGCTGGATAATTTTTACTGGTAAATATAAGCAAATTGAAGCAAGTGCAAGTAAAAATGTATTTGAAATAAATGAATATATTTACCTAAAAATCTCGTAAAATTGTTAATTTTTTGTTTTGATTTCGTTTACAAATTTTACAAATAACCGTCTATGATACAAGCGTTTCTAAGTAACGAAAGGGAAATTATGAGCGAGTTGGTGTTTTTTTGCAAGTCGCTCACAAAAGAATACAGCTAATAATTTATTTAATCAATATTTGTATTTACGGCCACTTTAAATGTACTTCAAATTTAACTCGTAACTCCACATTAGAGATATTTTCTCATTAGAAGTGTCTAACTCTCTAATCTCGTTGATAAGCTCGAGCTTCCCCATATAAAAGTGGATCACATTTGACGTCAACAGTTGGAGAATAAATAACGGGAATTCATGTTTTCCGTGTTCAAAGTGTACGAAGTACGAAAAATGTAAACCAAAAGTTACAATTGAATACAACTCTTTAACGATTGTGTCTCCTACCGTATCTGTGTAATTCACAATTACGTGAAAACAAAAATTTGACAACTCATGTCTGTATATTTGACAAATAGTAAAGGAAATAATCATTCTGTGTTTGTAAATTGAATTTTCGTTTATTTTGTCGCGTAATATCCTTAACATTACCACTGCCGATTGTAAAAGTATTTGGATTGTGCTCAGCAACATTAAAGAAATTCATCATTATCAATTTTTGTTTGGGAAAGTGCAGTGAAGGTGTAGTGATAGAAACGAGAAACATATGCGCACATGCAAGGAGAAACAATAAAATTTGATTGATAGGACACAATCAAAAATATTTTTATAGGTAGATCGCACTAATATCGTACTGATAAGGGAATGATCTCATGAGTGTTTCCTGTTTGAAAGTAGTAGCAAGTAGTGCGTTGTTTATCTTACTTTGTGCTGTCAGCTTTACGGAGACCTTCAAAATACTTCCGCTTATTGTAGCAGTATTGAGTTGCATAGGCTTGTGGTTGCTTATATCGAGCATTTGCATCGCTGTTGCAACGGTACTCATACAGCTGAAACCACCGCCATTTTTACGAGTCCATCCAGAGGTGCTATTCGCGTACAGCCCTTGTGTGTATTATTTCCGTTTAAGGTGTATAGCAAACATTGACAAATTGATAGCGTTGTACACTAATGTTACCCATAAGATGGACAGTGTGTTTGAAAATTACTTAGGACCTGATGGTGTGCTTGCAGGTGTGGCCGGAGCAGTGGTTGAACCAGACGATATACCGAAAGTGAATACAACAGTGTGGATTTTGGGAAAAAGTTATAATGCCATACATGGTATGTACATATATATTTTAGACACACAATGAACGTTGGAGTTTACCACTGTTCACTGTTACACCATCTTTACACAGAATTAGAGTTGATACGTCGTGATATACAATCGCGCCTTTGGTGCACATATAGACGAGGTTTTGTTCCGCTTGGTGAACCACAGCTTACTACCGACAAGGGTTGGGGTTGCATGTTGCGATGTGGCCAAATGGTTCTAGCACAAAGTCTTATCGATTTGCATTTGGGACGTGACTGGTTCTGGGTACCAGAGACACGTGATTCGACATATCTGAAGATCGTTAATCGTTTTGAAGACTCGCGTAAAAGCTTCTTTTCCATTCACCAAATTGCCTTGATGGGCGATTCAGAAGATAAAAAGGTCGGACAATGGTTTGGTCCAAACACAGTTGCACAGGTTATCAAGTAAATTTTGTATTGTACATTTCTTTAATGCTTACCTATTTAATTAAAGTTTGTATTTTGTGTTATTGTTCGTTTAGGAAACTCGTTCGTTACGATGACTGGTGTTCAATTGTAGTACATGTGGCTATGGATAATGTAGTCGTGACAGATGATATATGTATGTAGTATAGTGCAATTGCTTTTTCGATAACACAAAAAAAAAGGAGAAAATGAAACAATGTTTGTATTACATTTTTAGACTCGCTATGCCTTGGAAATACCAAAAACGATGACACCTGGAAGCCTTTATTACTTGTTATTCCACTACGTTTGGGTATCGATGAAATCAATCCAATATATATACCTGCATTAAAGCGTTGCTTTGAGCTAGTCGGAAGTTGTGGCATGATTGGTGGACGGCCAAATCAAGCGCTTTACTTTCTTGGTTACGTCGATAATGAAGTCCTATACCTGGATCCACATACGACACAGCGCTGTGGCTCAGTGGGTCGGAAAACGTCATCAGATGAATCCGATTTCGATGCAACATTTCATCAGAAGTATGCTAAGCGTATTAAATTTCAGCAAATGGATCCATCGCTGGCCGTGGTAAGCAGATACCGGTTCTTTTGCGCATATAAATACATTATGAATTTTTTCGCACACCTCTTTTTATGAAAATTGAGTGAAAATACGTTAAAATCAAAATTTAAATTCATTTACGTCAGCTATAATTCTACCACATGATATGAAAACATTGGCCATATATGAACTATGTGAAAAAACCTTTAAAAACATTTCTAAAAATTTAATTGAATTTCGTCCTCAATTTTATAAGTTCAAGAATAAACGAATGATATACTCTTCCTCTGTAGCTTTTATGCTTTCAGAAGAAAGTGATTATTACATACCTTGTATGATATTGCTTATTTGTTCTACGTCGCTCGCTGTAAAGTATATAAAAATAATGCACTTTAATTTCTTTCGTTTTAGTGTTTCCTTTGCAAGTCACGTGTTAGCTTTGAAGTGATGTTAGATAAACTAAAGACGGAGGTGCTTACTTCTTGTACACAACCACTTTTTGAAATCATGAAAACGCGCTCTCCAGAATGGGTGCCTTTGTCAGGTATTGAGTCACAATTTAATACATCAACTATATCCACTATTACTTCTACTACTACTACTACCACTACGACTTTTACCACAATAACATCAACTCCATCAACTTCGAGTGATGCTACCAATAGCAATACAGAACTATTTGAAGCCGCAATAATAATCGACAATTTCTGTTGCAATCGCACAAATAATTGTTGCGATTCAGAAGGTCTTTAATTTATTGCAAAACTCAATCAATTACAATAGTAATAATTGTGGTAATATTTCACATTACTTTTCTCTTTATACATACATTACAGATTTCGAAAATGTCAACCATATACGCACGTCGGGACTTGACAATAATAAATGCTGTGATGGTGGCACCGATTCGGACGACGAATTTGAAATTATATCCTAGTTTTACAATAATGAATTTTATTAAGTTAATATTTTTTTTATCTGTATTCGATTTTAACTTTGAAATGCCTGAAATTCGTTTTTTTCGGTTTTTTCGGTTTTGTGTATTGTGTATTATTTTTTGTAATTTTTTTTTTGTGTTAGTATCAGCGATGAAGATGGACTCTACCAATAGTTAAATAGCCACAATTTTTTTAAATAATTCTGATTATATGTATACAATATAGTACATACGTATAGTAAAATAAAGCTTAATTGTATTAAATATATGCATATGAAAAAGAGTGAAAAATGTAAATATGAATTTCTATCTATGATATTTTGCAGATATAAAATGTCAATGCTACTATTTGTTGGATGTCTAGTTTATGTTAAAAACATGAAAAAAAATTTTTAATTCCTTAAATTGTTTATCAATTTTACTTTGTGATTTACCAATACTCAATATTTTGATTGATTAAAATTACGATATTTTTATTTAAGTATAAAAAAAATTTAACTTTATAAATGTATGAACGTAGGGCAGAGATGTGAAAGTCCGACAGACGTGAGGCGATAATTGGCCACACAGCTTTCTCCATTTTAATATACTACAGGAAAAAAATCAGATGTGGCATTTGATATTTGACGTCAAGGCCGAAGACTGCTGAAGTTACATTTAGTTAGTGTGTTAGCCTTCTGGTCGCTAGGTCGTGAGTTCAATCCCCGAGTGTGGTACTTTAATATCGAAAATTCTTTCGACAGTAACACTGCTATAAAAAGCTTTTGAAAGAGCTCTGTCACAAAGCTAAAAAAAAGTGATGTCACAAGGGCTTTGCCGTTCGGAACCGGTCAATATAAGTAGGTCCCTTCTAATACTGTCCAAATTTTACACCTGATATTTGTTCAAGTTACTGTCTAAACCAGCCGGGTATCTATATCTTCGGAGAATTCTTCATATGATTACAAATATCTCACCGAAAAATCAGTGAATTATTAGGTGCTAAACATACATTTTTTTTTTCATATCCATATCGGATAAAATCGTTTCGACCATGTGGTCATTTTAATCAAATGCAATATTTTTACATTTGCTGTTATTTTAAAAGTCAAACAATCAGCAGATAAGTATAAAAATCGTCTAATGTAGGCTATAATATGAGATTTTTCTATGAATTTAAATTAGTCACACCCCATTGCTGAATGTACTTTATTTACATATGCATGTGTGTATGAACGCAAATAGTTATTTTGAACTTATTTGTAATATTTTAAGGGTACGCTATGGGTTGGTTTCTTTTAAATTACATGCCATTTTAGGACGCTTTTTTTCCCACTCAAAAATGCAACTCTATCGAGCATGTCCTGGAAATCAGACAATTTAATTTCGAAATCGAAATTGCAAATCGCTCGAATTCGTTTGAGGTGTGATGAAATTCCCACGATTTCAACGAGGTTCGAAATTAAATTCGAAACAGCTGATTGTCAGACAACAGACTTTTTATTTAACTTTGAATTGAAGATTTGAACGAAAACGAAAACATAACAATGATATTTAGCGCATGTCAGCACGTTTTCGATGACATTTTTATGAGAAAACGATTCGTACCACATGCCCGTATATAATTTTACTGAAGGGATTGAAATGAGATGATTTTAGATGATTTAACAACATTTCGAACTATTCCAGACGAAATTTTATCGAAATGTGAATTTTGAAAAGATATTTCGGTCGAATTAATCAGGCCTATCATGAACAAATTTTCGAGTGAAATTTTTCACATGTCAGCAATCTAAAATATATAGTTGACAAGGGAAAAATTTCGCACTGAAATTTGTTCATGATAAGCCTGAATATGAAAAGCTTGCCTGCTGTACGTGAATTTGTGAACAATGTTACCTTTCAAATGAGACTGAATTCTATTTCGATGGCTATGTCAACAAGAAAAGCTGAAGTTTTTGGCGCTCGTAGTTTTTAGCGATACGAGGATCAGTGGATATTGAGCGTGTGGCTGTTTGTTTCTTTTTAGCAGGACATGTAGGTGGTGTAGCTCAAATTCAAAAATTTTTTAAAAATAATGGACATTGAAAAATATTAAAAGGTGCTTATTTTAAAGCATTTAAAAAAAGAAAGCAGCCGATAATCAACCTTTTATGTATACCGCTCTATTTCTTAGCACAGAAAATATAAACACATACATTATGATAGTGGTCGCACAGGTTCAAGATCAATTATGTATTCATAACGAAAAAAAATAAAAATACGTAGAGGAAAATGAAAAATAACTCGAATCACTACGGAATTGAAAGGTATAAAAGTAGTTTTAGGAGTGCTCAAATTGATTGGTTCAATTTTAAATAAGAAAACAATAAATATAATATAGTAGGAAGGCATACAAAATGCTGCTGGTTGACCTTAACAACTGTCAGGAGGACGTGTATTGGTCATCCACCTTCAGGAGTCATCTAGATGCTTATTGGTATCATCAACCTTATCAAACCGAATGTGATTTCCCAACGGCTCGATTTCTTCCGTTAGTTGCTGAGCGGCCTTTTCGGCCATCGAGGGATATCATTAGCAGGAACAGTTTAAGCACTGCATTGCATCCTGAATCTTGAAGCACGGTCTTCGTGAGGAAGTCTGTCGAGATTCATCCTCACACCTGACAATCGTACCTTGATTGCGCTCAATTTTTATAGGACCATATACGACTACAAATTGGAGATAGTGCCTTACGACCTCAATATGTTTGTGTACGATGGATCTCTCTGTTACCGGAAGAGCTTTGATTGAATTAGGGAAAAAGGGGGAAGTCCATCATGGCAACACCCCATACCACGGTAAGAAAATCGTTACTCTCCGAGGCGGCCCAGCATTGAAGAATTTTCAAATACAGCCGAGAAAGTCACGACCTAGCTGTAAATCTATCAGGGGCACGGGCTTTAAGCAGGGATGCTCTTCCGATTTTCAGATAACTTTTCTATTCGCATTGTTCCGATTGGATTTCTCTTTTTATAGAAGCCTTAGCTGGTTTACCTCGAGTAGGATGTGGCTATCCATCACATACTGATGATTTTAGCAAAGTTTAACAGTAGAGCACAGTGTCGTTTGGCCTAGTTTCTGAATGGAACCTTCAATACGGAGACTCAGTTAAACATTTAACCCCTTAATCTATGTACCCGTATGTTTGAATGGATACTTTCCACCACCGATGTGGGAGGGCTTGAGAAAGCTAATTCGGCACTTAAATTTACTGCGATTACCGGATAAGATACAACAATTCAACAGCAGCTTTAACTCGTTAATCCGCTGTTTTTCGGTAAAAAAACACATTTTTTTTCATAGAAAGCCAAAAATTAATTTATTCAAATTATTCAAAGTATATGCCCTCACTAGCTATACATTTTTCCCATCTCTCGGGCAATTTTTGTACACCATGCCAAAAGAATTCCTAATTTTTCGAGGTAAACCACTCGTCAAGCCATTTTCCGACGTCTTCATACGAATCGTGCGTAGTGCTGTTCGGCGAGCGAGTGACCCATTGACTAAAACAGGTGATGGTCAGAAGGTGCCAGGTCTGGTGAATTAGCGGGATGAGGTAGTACCGCCCAATTCAGTATGTCCAAGTAGTTTTGGACCAGTTTTGACGTGTACAATGGGGCGTTGTCGTGGAGAAAAATCAGCTTCTCACGTCTTTGTTCATAACCAGGCCTTTTTGCACCCAAAGCACGGCGCAATTTCACTAGTTGTTGGTGGTAGCGGTGAGCATTGACAGTTTCACCAGGTTTCAACAGCTCGTAGTAGATGACACCCTGCTGATCCCACCAAACGCACAGCATCGTCTTGCGTACAAAGCGATTTGGTCTGGAGAAGAAGTTGCTGGTTGGCCGGGATCGACCCACGATTTTTTTCGTTTAGGATTCTCAAAGTATATCCACTTTTCGTCGCAAGTCACCATAAGATGCAGGAACGACTTTCTTTTTTGTCTAGCAAGCAAGATTTCGCATGTGCTTGGCGTCGCTCCATCTGCCTATCGTTCAATTTATGGGGCACCCATTTTCCAAAGTGGTTTCCGATAGCGCACTGTCTCCACAAGCATTCGATGCGACTCAGCAGCAGATTTCTTCAAATTGAAGCAAAAAAGTAGAGCTTCCCGCATATGCTCCGTTTCTGGCACGAAACTAGACATGATTATACGTTGTATGTTGTTGTATGAAATCACTGATAATGTTTACTACTTGATGTAAACAGATGTCGAACTCATAAAAAAAAGGATGCACAGTCGATAATAGCTCAATATGTTCACTAACGCCATCTACGAGCAAACAGCGGATTTAAGCTTATACACCTGTAGATCGAATAGAAGAAGAAGCTAAGGAGAAATTGTAGTTAGAATATATACAAAAAGACGTGTACATCATCAACGTATTGGTTGTTTCGCACTCTGTTCTAAGATTGCAATATCAGATGAAGAGCACTACGCCTATACTCGGCATACATTGGGCATAAGCAGCTTGTTAAAAGTAAGAATACGTAATAGTACAGCCATACCATATATAAATTAATACGCGTAACATTTTAAGCATTTCAAACATCGTTAATATTGTATCTGAAATATTCTATACAATACAAGTACTCGTGATCATGGTAAGGGTAGCACATTTAGTTTGGTCAAAATCCGCCTAATTTCAAATCAAATTTTTTTTTAATGAATAATCAATTGGATATGTATCGTAAATACATATGTATATATGTCCACACCATATTTATTTACTTCATATTTTATTTTGTTCAGCCCACCTTCAGTGAGTGAGTGGGATAAGAAAAATTTTTGCACGCGTATGCGTATAAATATTTTTTTATTTATAATTTTATGCTTAAATGCTCATTGATTGGCTTCTGTTTCAGCTGCTGTTGTTAACTGTATGTATGACGGCGCTATCGTTGATTATTGATAGTTGGCTTGTTATAAATTGATACTGACAAATGCTTACACACATATATACATACGAGTATGGATTTTACATTTAACATTTTATTATGGTAATTAACAATGCTGTACTGTATGTGTATATTTATGACTGTCGTCCACTGTTTTGGACATTGTTAATGAAAGGGTTTCTGTTTTATTTGCTTAATTGCAATTTATTGATCATTTTTTGGTGAGCATTTGGAGTGTATCGATACTTGAATACATACACAATGTATACAGTATATAGTATATGTACGTGTTAAAGGCCGTGCTTTCTTACATAATTGTCTTTTACGATCGATTTGTCTGTTGAACGTCGTCGTCGACTGATCGTTGATTATTTCATGGTTTCGAAGGTCAACAATGTGTATTTTGCAATACTTCCCCGAAAATGATGTACATTTAAGTATATATGTATGTATGCCTATATAATTTAATAGTTTGCGAATATGCTTATATGCACTCTCAATATTTTATTTGTGCAATAAATTTTAAATTGTTATTCCAAAGCAAAGAGTTACTTGGGCATCACCATACATGTAATAGTAAACAGTAGTAAACAGTAATATTTATAGTTAAAGTCAAGATCATCTAAAATTTAGAATCGATTTTTTTTGGCATATTTATATATGAATATAAAAATCTGTCAAAAAATCCACTCTAAATTTAAGGTGACCGTAACTTGGACTATAACTATGGGCGATAGTATTTTTGAGCGAAAATCTGAAAATTAAAAATATGAATTAATTTTAAACTACTGCTATTTTTGAACCTCCGTATCCATAATGATACGTGTACATTGTATGCAAATTATGATTGCTGATTCATTCTTTAACAGTTCCAAATGAACGTATGTATATAAATCAATTGAATTTTGCATTAATTAAATACGAAGGGAGGTATATTGTTTTTGCCGCATGCGAACTATAGTAAACATACATCAAAAACAATATACCACACAGACTGAGAAATTATTGAACTAATTTAAATTGATATATATGCATGTGTGTGGGTGGATGTAGATTATTACCCGGTGGCAAATTTTAACAATGGTAAGGAAATGGTTGGTAAGTAGGTTGAGTGCTTGTCTGTCGACGCACTTAGGCCTATTAAAGGCCCATTGTGATACCACTGGAGTTTTATCCCTTACCCAACTGGGTAATCTTTGAGTCATCAACCTGTGGATGTTATAAATGACACTGTCTTAGCTAGTTAGTTTTATTTTCACAACCTCTGAGACACCGCCGTTTCGAATGCCGTGAGCCATCTTCTGCGCAGAGCCTGGCATTCGTACAGGAGATGCTCAACTGTTTCTTTTTCTTCCTCCATACCTTGGCAGCTTCTGCAGTAGTCGTTAAAAGGTGCCTCTAGTCTATTCGCGAGTCTTCCTAGAAGGCAGTGACTTGTTAGAACCCCAATTGTTATTCTAAGGTCCTGCCTGTTCAATTTCAAAAGTACCTTAGTTCGAGCTAAGTTCCATTGCAGCCACATTAGCCGACTATTTAAACAGTTTCCTGTCTGTCTCCAAAGTGTGTTAGCAGTATCTATGGTGAATCTGTCTATCAGTAATTTACAAGTTGCTAGTGGCATTGGTACCGATGCTTTGTTCGGGTGGAGCGCTAACGCTGTGCCATGCCTTGCTAGTTCATCCGCCCTACAGTGGCCTGGTGCCCAAATAAGGTGGAAGGATGTTGAAGTAACTGGTGAGTTCTATTAGTAGTTCGTGGCAGTTTATCACCGTCTCTGATGACTGTCTACTCATTTGCTGCGATTTTAGTGCCGCCAGACTATCGGAATAGATATAAATTTCTCTTGTAGTAAAATTACATTTTTTGACAATAGAGAGTGCCTCCTTTATGGCTATAACTTCAGCCTGAAATACACTGCACTGTTTGAAGCCGTCCGGGAAAATACTGACTTTGTTCTCCCAGTCCATCCTATTGTTATCCCAGTCTTCTATCTAAGGAAATGGAAGAGAACATCAACATTTGCTATGAAACTTGCTTGCAATGCTTTAGTAAATACACTGCTTGAAATGTTACTTTTTGAATTTTTCTGGTGGACATATGGAAATAAATATCCATTGCACACAGACGATAGTTTTTTTTTTTAGCAGTAAGTCAATATATATTGATCGATTATTTCAAAGTAAAAACAATCAAAAAAATGGGAAAATAGCAAAAAATTTTAAATGGTTACATTTTTCAAATACAAATATAAGCTGCTGTGTCATCATTAATGTGCATACCCTTTATTTATGTGTATAATTCTATAAATTAGTCACATGCCAATAGGTTTGTATTAAAAATAGGTTTGTAATTAATAATAAATAAATAATAAATAATAATAATAATATAATAATTAATAATAGGTTTGTATTGGTCTTATATAATTTATCCATTTTAAAAATCGAGTTGATTTGAAAAAGAAACAATTAATTACTAAATTAAAATACGATACAAAAAATCACCAACGTATTTGTGGGTGATTACTGATACATTACGTCTGAGAAGTTTTAATAATAAAAAAAAAAAAGAACCAATATTAAGTAGAGCAAAATGTTTTAAAATGTTTTTACGAGTTCTTTTTCTTAACACGGTTTAAGCACATGATCATAATGCTATAATTGGCAAAAACAAATAACGTTAATACACATATACCATACATATATTTCATAATGCTTGATACTTGGTCACGTTTTTATTATTTATGCTGCTATAGTAGTCGATATGGTGGTAATGGTAGTTCTACTGCTTATTGCTGGGTGAGAGTTAACAATTGCTATATAACATATGTACATATTCGTATACATATTGTTTCAAATAGCAAAGTTCTATATATGTACATTTGTATAAATATACTTCTTTTTTTACGAGTTTTTGTGCACTCCCTTAATTCTGCTTTACATTGTTCCATAGATATTGTATTCATTTCATTGTATTTCGCTCGTGTCGGACACGAACTCTCATCCACCAGGTGGTGAACTAGTTTCATTTTGAATTTCTTATTAAAACGGATTTAATTTAAATAATGGTAATTATTAACACCTATTAAATTAACTATGAAGCGTAACAGACGATTATATAATTTTATACTCGCAAGCAAACAACAATGATTTAATACTCAACTGAATGTTTACAAATTAATACGCTCATGTGGTATTTCAATACTAAGTACTTGAAATCTTTTTTTTAGAGCTATTGAAAATTGAATTGCTATATTGCTTTATTTAAATTAACTATTGAATTTCGTAAGTAAATAGTATTCAAGCCCTTCATGCCAATATTTTCCATCATAAACTATGACATGGTTCTTTTCTTTATCCAATATATATAACATTTCCATTAATCCAGTGTTAGTAATAATATTCCTTAATGATCAGTATTTCAAGTCTTGCACAAAATGTTCATCTACTGTTTCCTTTTCCCTGATTTTGTCATCAACAGAAATATCATCGTCTAAAATGCATAACTATTTTCTTATGATAACTTATTATATTTGTATTATATATTCTTTTCAGATCAATCGGATGCCCTATTTAAGCTAAATATAAAAAATGACATTTTCTGTCCTGGGGTTCAGAGTTGCCATGCCACCATCGAACAGTTGCGTTCGCGCATAATCAATTGAAGTGGAGACAAAAAGAAATCAATGAATTGTAATTGAATTTTTTATTATAACTATAATATTACTAAAATAATTAAATTAAAAAAGTATACATCACACAGCAATTTGGATACTTGAATCCTCAGCAGTGCGTGTAAAAATAAATTCACACTTTTTCTGTTTAATGGATCTATAAATATTTGGAACGCCTGTCGCTTAGTTTGTAATATTGCATTTTCTAATTAATCTTTATCTGATTTAATATGCTCACTTAAACTTATAAGTAACAATTTTAGTTGGAGAAACTAACTCACAAAACTAAAAATCTGGACGATAATCTTACGATATAATTATTTTAAGATTGTGTTTATAGCAAAGTTATTCGCGTTATCCGGATGTATCAAATTGATTAATCAACTTTATGACATTATCGGAATTTTTGCTCATAATCCTAATATTCGTATATGAGTAATATTTACTTAATACACTCATTCTCAAAATAAAATGCGGAAATTCAAGCTAAATAATGCGAATTGCTGTATTTATGGGAAATATCCATTTAACAAAATAAATTCTTTACCTACATATCATATTATAGCTGTTGTTGTTATAAACAAAAAACAAGAATAAACATGAAGGGAATAAAATAGGGAATTTTGACATCCTTTACGATATTGTGTTCACAGTTCGAATACAAGTAAAGTTAAGTAAATGTGTTCCTTATAAATTACTTCGATTTTGAACCATTTGACCATGAACGTGTCATTTGACCATATTGGCGTGTAATGTTGTTGATTGTGATGGTGATTGAGATTATGTACTTGCTAGAGCATCTAACAAGTGGTGACCTTTCCTTTTCATATCTTTTGAAACTATTCTTTAATGGTTCATTGAATTTACTTCAAGCAAAACAACTATCCGATAATTGTGCCTTCTCCATTATTTACTTGCGCGTTTTTTTTTTCACATATAGCACGTTGAAATAATCCAGTTACTTATGATATATATTTATATGAACATTTTGTTTCACCACACCTTGCTATAAAAAATTATCTTGGTATGTTAAATGCCGCTAGCAATGAACAAAAGACAAACAAACAAACAAAGAAAAGTATAACTTGTCTAAATTGTAACACAATTGGTAGCCTAGCTAACTGATATGGTTGTTGTTATGATTTGCTATTGACGTTCAACGCTTGTGAATTCCCTCAAATGTGTTAAGAATCATTTAAGTTTCAATTTCAGTTTTAATAATTTTTTATATTATATACATATGTACACATTAAGATGCCTCACCAAAAAATAATTGCTAGTTTTATTAGTGGAACATAATGTTTTGTTCATTTTATGACGCCAACAACTTGATCGAAAACCCCTAGTTTTCAAGAAATCTCTAAAAATTGATTTTTTTTTATAGCTCTCGCTTTTGGGAGAGAATTAGTTAAAAGAAAATAATACACTGAAAAAATAATTGTTTTTATATTTTATTGCTTCTACATTATAATAAGTCAATATTTTGATAGAAAAAAATAAATATATTTTGGGAAGCAATATTCTTTTTTAGCTATGCGCTATGTGGCAAAATAAATTGATCCGCCATAATGTATAAATATGTATGTATATATTTAATTGAAAATTGGGAAGTAATCAGACCTATTGTTAATACTATAAAATAATGCTTCTATACATTTATATAAAGATCATTAAAAAAAAAAACAATCTCTAAAAGAGTTCATTTTGATTTCAATTGAAAAATGTTTTTTTTCTGTCTAAAAGATATTTATTACGGCATGGATTTATTAAATAAATCGATACATCTCAAGCGATATGTGCGATATTAATTTTTTCATATTAGATTAGTCCAAAAAAAAAAATGTATCAATTTTCATAATATGATTTTGGTTTATGATCTGAATGCTTTTCTAAAAACCTGAATTTGATAGCAGCAAATCATTTTGAAAATTTTCTTTCTTGAATCTTCAGAAGCTTTCGAATTCATGCAAAATGAAATTGTGAATTTGTAGATGCTGCCGCAAGCGAATGTGTAAAATTTCATGTTGTGAGTGTTATAAAAAATTCGGCTTTGTTTTCAGCAACTAAAAGAGAAATGCATGTCTTTGCATTAAAATCTTAAAATTCTACCCAGCAGCAGAATGGATATATCTAATGTGCATACATATATACAATATAATCTAAATGGATCCGCATACGAAATTAGAGCATCATGAAATTCCCACTTCCGGACTTTGGAGTCAATTTCGATTGAATCTAAATTAATAAAAAAAAAAAAAAAAAAAAAAAATTAGTATATCCGTAACAGGTTGATCACGGTATCATAATACAATATTCATAATCTACTTCTACTATATATAGAGGTATGTAAAAATATAACCACAACTATTTATTATTTTATTTTTTGTATACATATGTATTACAGGGTGATTTTTTAGCAACTTTCTTTTTGGCAATACTGTTTTTAGCAGCTCAGCTGTTTTCGTGTAACATGTTACTGTCAAACATGTTCAGTTTGGACTATAATTTAAACATGAATCGACTTACAAACGAACAACACTTGCAGATTATTGAATTTTATTATCAAAATTCATGCTTGGTTAAGAAAGTGCTATTCGGAATCTTGTGACTAAATTTCGCACCAAATTTACATTATTGAACATTGAACCACCAACACGCATACGTAGAGTATGGACAGAGGAAAATATCGCAGCTGTATCCGTCAGTGTTGTTGATGACTGTGAATTATCGATTCGGCGCCGTTCGCAGCAATTGGGTCTCTGTTACTCCACTACGTGGAAAATTTTGCGGAAGGATTTGGGTGTAAAACTTTTTAAAATACAGCTGGTGGAAGAATTGAAGCCACAAGACCTACCACAACGGCTAACTTTTGGTGAATGGGCGCTGGCAAAGTTGGATGAAGATCCACTTTTTTATCGGAAAATTGTGTTCAGCGACGAAGTTCATTTCTGGTTGAATACGTGATACGTGAATAATCCAAAATGCCATATTTGGTATAAAGAGCAGCCAGAAGCATTGCAAGAACTGCCAATACATTCCGAAAAAGGCACTGTTTGGTGTGGATTATGGGCCGGTGGCATCATTGGACCGTACTTTTTCAAAGACGCAAAGACGACGAAGGTAGGAACGTTACTGTGAATGACGAGCGCTACCGTGCCATGATTACAATTTTTTTTTTGCCCAAATTGGATGAGCTGGGCTTGGCTGACATGTGGTTTCAACAAGACGGTGCCACATGCCACACAGCACGTGAAACAATGGCTCAATTGAGACGCGAGCTCGGTGAACAGTTTATTTCACGTTTGGGGACGGTCAATTGGCCGCCTAGATCGTGCGATTTAACGCCTTTAGAATATTTTTTGTGGGGCTATGTCTATACTGACAAGCTTGCAACGGTTGGCGTACTGGAAGCCAATATTAAAGAATTTATTCGTAAGATACTGCGCGATATGTTGGAGAGAGAATGCCAAAATTGGCCCCAGAGTATGAACATTTACATGAAATCATCTTTAAACATTGAACTTTATATATCGTTCTATCGACTCAAATAAAGATTTCATATATTTCTCTAAATTTTATGTCTTTTTTTTTCAAATCAAATCCGAAGGCTCTTAAAAAATCACCCTGTATACATATGTACATATGTGCGCGTGTGTGTGTACAATAAAACTTGTTCTCGGAGTTTCGAATACTATATATCAGCATCATCTGCATTCAAACATCAGCGTCATCATTATTCACATTAACATTAACATCATAATCATGATGACGTTTTTCTTACTCAATATTTATATACACATTAACAACGTGAATTAATAATAAGTGTGCTAAGAATTACTAAATGTTTTGCATTCCTATTGACATTAGTCAGTCAGCAGAAGCAGAAGCAGCCGCGCAACAGCAACATCCTACATATGTAGGTATAGATTGTCAATTGCCAATCGTTGATGATATGTTATTGTTATTATGAATATTGTTATTGCAGTCGTTTATTGACACTTGTTATGTGGTTGTTGTTGTTGTTAATGTTGCAACTGGCGAATTTTGATTAATTGCAAATACGTTCTAAATGAGATATTTGTATACGTTTTTTTTGTGTCTATTTAGCAAATCATGACGTTGTTTTGTTAGTTTCTAATTGAAGGAAATAATATTAGTAATATTTTCAAAGTATTAATGTGGTGACATTTTCATATTAATCAATTAACAAAAGAAAAATTTTGTGTTATACAGATATATGCAACAGCAGTAATACCGGACGTATGATAGATATTTAATGAGATTTAGAACTGATAACAAGGCGATATAAAAAAATATAAGAAATAAATCAATTGAATGTACTTTCGAAGTATTATCAGTGGAACTTGAGGTCTAGTTTAGACAGTTTTTAGATTCCTCAAATTTTCAATTTACCTTTAAAAACCTTTTTGGCATAATTTTTCTACGGTTTTGGAAAGTAGAAAAATAGCCATTTTGAAGGTATTTTTAGTTTTGTTGGTGAAATGAAAATATTTCAAAATTTTGAGAATATTTTTTTTTCTCATGTCTAATATTGTTTAAAAGTGTGTCATCAAATTCAATAGGGAGCTATATAATGGGTTCTCCCATTTTTACCTATTGCTTGAGAACTATAATATGGATTCATGTACCAAATATGGTGAACGAGGGCAGACCAAGTACTAGAGAACTTGGAATCTCTAACTGATGCCAACTAGCGAATTAAAGTGTTGGCTGGCGAAGCATGCTCGATGCGGCCTAAATCGATTTTCTGTTGTAATGGTCACATAAGGAAGTAAGTAAGTAAATAAGTACCCAAATATGGTTGCCAGGCTGTCAAGATAGGCCTTTTGGGCTTTTTACAAGTTTTTCCTACAAAATGTTTATACAGAAGAAGCTACACGATGTTTTTATCAATGAAATTCCATATTTGCAGTGAATGCCGTAGTTCCAAATTGGTTTAATGGTGAATTTGAATATTAGCATTTTATTATTAGGTGACAATTTAGTTGTCTTTTCAATCAATCAATAAAGTTTTGTTGCTTTCATTTTATTTTGCTAAAAGTGCTTTTTCCAGGAGAGTCTTCTAACGAGATGAAAGCCTAGATAAGTCACTTTGTTCTATTGTGGTACATTTTGATCATTGATTTGTAGTTGAGAGCATGTTTTTCGATTCGTCGGAGTTTGGGTTAAGTACGTTTTTGGTTTAACTATAAATTTCTTATCCAAAAGATAGCTTCTGAGTATTTTGTAGAAGCTATCAGGAAAGAAACAACCGATTTTGTAGAGTAGGCCTTCATGCCACACGATTCAATGAGAGTGCTCTACTGTACCATAGTTTGTTTTGTGTTCATTTTAAGCTTTTAGTTACCCTAATGTCAATGAGATCTGGCACTTTTCTGGGATACGAAGGTCGATATTGTCGAAAAAACCCGTCTTTTGATAAGATCAACCTGAAAGTTCAATAAGTAATATATGTTTGGCGTCATAATCATCTACGTGGATAGTAGAACAGAATAGGTTGTTTATTTTTGGCTACTTGTTTCTATACAAATTTGAGTTTTTATTCTAATTTTTATGAGTATAGCTATAAAGATGAGTTAAGTAAATTTCTTCATTCCAGAATTTAATTTAGTGTAATTACAGCCGAAAAATTTATTCGATATAGAATTGTAATATTTCTTAATTTTGCGTATTGTCAACTCTCATTGAGCATACGCATGGGTATATTATATAAAGCAAACAAGTGAGAGAAATAGAAAAAAGTTCGGTGTACCTATAAAAGTAATTATTTGTTGAAATCTAATATGAATGAAAAATAGAGAATATATAAATGGAGAGCAAGTAAGTTAAAATTCAAAATCAAATCAAATCAAATCCAAAACACTTTTGCTTTCTGCTGAACGTACACTTGCCCATCTCTAGTACATACGTACATCCATATGTACAATGTACATATACGTTTATATGAATGTAAAAATGAGTTGGTATTGGTAGTGTGATGCGATTTTGACTTTATTTACTTTGTATATTAATTCGTTACTCGCGTTAATTCATTAGTTTACTGTACATACTATAGTTGATGCATGTAGAATTGCCTACTTCGGCTGACTGGCTGATGTGGTGACTGATGTGGTTATGCGATTTCAATAAACAAAACAAAATAAAAACAAAAAAGAGTTTAAAAGCTAAAACCCACTAAACGATTTAGTCGTTGGCGAATACTCGCGTTGAACGGTTGTGAATGCGCTTGGCTTCGCTGTAGTAGTGTAGCGACTGAAATGAAGTAAATCATAATTCGAATTTTGCGTAAGGCGTATTTTTGTGAGCTTTCGGAATTTGTTTTTTTTTTTTTTAATGTGTATTGTAGCGAATTCGCGCTATTTTGTTTTATATATATTTTTTTTTCATGGGTACTCTGTGTTGTGGTTTAATTAGCAAATATTATTGAAAATTATATGGTCTAATTGAAATAAGCATGCATTCGCGCCTACAATACGTATAAGATTAAATCTTTAAATCGTTATTGACTCTCCTATAAAAGGCGATAATAACGAAGTGCGTATGTGTGTAATTATTGTTTTTTTTTTTTTTTTGATAAATTCGTAATTTTATATGCCTTCAAATTAATACTACTACTATAATATTTTCAAGGAAATCAATATAAAAGAAACAACATTGATGAAATTCGATAAATAGTTAATGTTTAAAGTAAAGTAGAAAACAGAAACCAAAAAATGCTAAACACTAGATGTGACACATAAACAAATGTATTCCGATAGCGAAACATTTTAAATAAAATAAATAAAAATTTTTAAAATTATTTATAATAACAATAATTAGAAGAGAATCAATCAATAAATATGGCCCTGACAAACTTTACATTGCCATTTGGTGGTGGTGGTGGTGGTGGTGCTTTAACGTCATCCGTCCAATCGTGGGGTGCCACTAATATATCGCCTGTGCATAATATACATCAATTATCTAGCAATACAAATAATTTGCTCTATGCGCCGGCAGATCATCAGCAGCAAGGTGATGGTACACCACCAATACCATCGTCTGATGATAATGATTTTTACAAGAATAATCCATATGCACCACCACAAATACATCAACAGCAAATACAATATAATAATCGCCGTAAGAACAGTAATACGTATCTGCCACCGATACCACCACCAGGTGCCCGCAATACTCAGTACTATCAACAGCAGCAATTTAGTCATATAAACACTCAAAATCAACAACAGCAGCAGCAGCAGCATCAGCAACAACAAATTCATGGCAATAGTGTTGCTTTTAAGACGACCAATGTTGCTGCCTCACAAAGAACATACGGCGAGGGTACTTACAGCCGTTTCAACGGTGTTGTCACACAGCAGCCTTCATTAGTTGAAGCACAGCAACAGCAGCAACAACAGCAACGACAACAGCAACAGCAACAACAACAACAACAATATTATAATTCCTATAGTGCATCACATGTGCGTGCATCAGCTGCTGCTGCTGTTGCATCCTCTTCATCATCATCATCATCATCATCTTTGTCGTCTGGCTCATTTAATACACAAATTCCCCCACAACAACAACAACAACAACATACTGATGATCAAACACCTGATACACAATATGGTGCACCAGCAGTACCAATTGCTCCGAATACCATTGAAACACCTACACCTACATTGCCATCATTATCATCAACTTCCTCGAATGAAGCATACCCGGCGCGTCCACCCGGTTTCACACGTGTTCAAGCAAGCGCTGGCGGTTCGCGTACGCAAGTACATGCCGTACTCGATTACGATGTTGAGGAGGGCGAAGAAGAGGAGGAGTATTATGATGATGAGGATCCAACTAATAAGGGTAAGTACATACATCTATAATAATAGATATGTATGGTCACAGACATTGTACAGTGCCGGAAATTCCCATGAACTCAAATATGTGTTTATGATTACACCTGTTTTAATCTTGCGGTGTACCACCAGAAGCTTGAAATAGATGCCTTAGTTCATTGCAGATAGAGCCTATGCGATTTGGTTATGTGAAATATGTTTATTGTAAATAAATTAAAGGTATTTTTCTTCACTAAAATTACCTGTTTCCAGTCTTGTTGCCAAGACAAGTGCAGAAGCATGAATTGCAATATGAATTAAGTACTCTTGACTCAACAACAAGGTGTTCATAGATGATGTATTTTAGAAATTCCTTTTTTGAAAATTCTCAGCTATGTAATTTATTGCAAAAAATTCCTTTATATGAATCATGTTTCGGTTAATAGAAATATCCACTAATGTACGGTCGAGTTAATGATATCGAGTTTGTTTCCTAAGTCTTCTGAACACATACTAAGTATGTATGTATACAGTACTTATATAATTTTTTAGATAAATATGCACCTATTGCGATATGAGTGCGTGCTTGTTTAAAATAAACATAAATATACACAAACTTGAAAGCTAAATATGCAGCATACGTCTTAATAACAGTATGATATAAATGAATATACTAATAATAATAATAACAACAACAACAACAAGAACAACAATATCAATAAGCTAGAATTAAATTGTTGAATGCTTTAAAATGCTAATTTTCAACAACAGCGCAACGTTTTTTTGTTTGTTTTTGGCTTACGATTAAACCTGTTTAATTAACTAAATATCTTAGATATTGATATGAACATAGCACGCTAGTGCTAGTAGGTACCATTTGAGTTGCATTGCATCAACCTATTTATGTATTTAATATATGGTAACGTTATTTTTTCACTGCTTCTTCTTCTTCTCCTACTTCTTCATCCACCTCATTTGTCATCTTCGACTGTCGCTTCGTTACCAACAACAATGAACACATTAAATTACAGGCCAAGGTCAAAACTCCATAAAAGAAGAAAAGAGCAAGGACGTTATCAACATCAACATCGATCGTTTGGTGGCAGAACTCACAACCAAAGATTTTTGAATTAGCCCAATATACAAATGAAGAGATAAAATTAAATTGAATTAAATTCACGTGATTATGTATGCGTGCGTACGCATGTGTGTGTGTGTGCTTGTGTGAAGATTCTTTGTATTTATAGAAAGCAAAAAAAAAAAGGTGTATCTTATCTTCTCTATTTTGTTATTGTTATTGATGCCATTTATTATACAGTATACATATGTAAATATTCGTATACGAACGTTTTCATTCATTGAAACCTTTTTTTTTGTATTGTATGAATGTGCGTATATGACTATGTGCATGCATACATACATAAATTACATAATATTTGTATGCAGACAAATTTATTTGTATACTTTGTTGTTGCTCCTCTTCTTTTTATTCTTCTATTTTGAGTTATCTCATCATTGAATAACATGATAATGTGTGTTGTTAAATTCATTGTCCAATTACATACCCAGTCGGAAAGAAAAATGTTGAATCATTCGTGGCAGAATGCACTTTTCTATGGGAAGTATATGCGGTTTTCCAACCACAAGTGCATCTTTACTTTAAAGGTATATCGCAGATTATTCCTCTAAGAAATTTAGCACGGTACGTTACTGGAAAACGACAAAAATGTCAATCAATGTTGAAAAGGCACAATTGTATGAAGAATCAGCATAATTCAAACAACGGTGGGAAGAAATTAGAATAAATCATTATTAAGAATCGGTAAGACGCATCAAGATCGACGGCGGCCATTACTGACGTCTGCGCTATTATATAGTTATTCTTTTGCAAATCTCATCTCCTAGAGCGTGTGTTTCCAGCAGACATAATCAAAATTCACTTTATTTTTTTCGTCTTCCATTAGAAGCTTATTTAAGTATATGGTTAGGTTATGTTATTGTGGCTATCCTTCCTCTGAGAAGACAGATTTATGCCACAAAAGGGCCATTGTCATATCACCGAGATTCTCTTGGCAGTACAAACTGTCAGTTTTGCAAGCAATTAAGTAACTGAATTTCGGTTACATTACAAAGTAGATAGATCAGATTCCACAGTTAACACCTGCAGGAGAACTTGAACTATTTTTCTAATTACTTCGCATAATTTCTCACTGGGCTTTACCTATAAATACCTTGTTCAAATAAATATTGTAAATTCCATACGCAATCAAAAAGATAATAAGAGAAATAATTAATAGATTTTTTTATTACACACACTTTCAAGTATGCTAAGCATCTCAATCTTCTATAATTTGATTATATGCATTCATTAGAACGCCCACATTTTCGTGCTAGGTACAAACTGTAGCCTTAATATTGGGCAAAAATTCGAATACATTCGAAAATCTGAAACAATTCTTAAGAGCAAAATATGTATTTCAACAGAAAAATAAGATATCGAGATTAAGAGTTAAAACTGCAAAAGTTCAGATGCAAGTCATCTGCCAGCTGAGTGTTATTTTACATTGGTAAATTCTGTGTAGAATTTCGTTGAAAAAAATCAGGGCCAGTGAAACTAGTCCACAGTCTTCTTTATATCATCCACCATAATAAAGACACAGATGCTTGCGCCAACTACTGAGGAATATGTTCCTAAATTTTGGATTCAACGCTTTTTTGAGTGTATTAAGTGATGCTAGAATGTTATTAGTGTACAATCATTGCGCAGATCTTCACATTCGCCTTTGCACGATGGGTCTTTAAACATGTACGGAGTCAAACTGACAAAAAAATAATATACCCCAAAACTAAATCAAAAGAAGAAGAAATTACAAATTCGAATTCAGTGGCACAAAATCTATTTTATATCATAATTGAATATTATTAATATTTTTTTTTTGTTGAACCACACTAGTGTACAATAAAATATTACATTACGCATATCACATCTAATTCTATTTTATTGTGTTGAACATATATTCTCATA
The DNA here is from genome assembly GCA_963854835.1 of Megamerina dolium. Classification (NCBI taxonomy): domain Eukaryota; kingdom Metazoa; phylum Arthropoda; class Insecta; order Diptera; family Megamerinidae; genus Megamerina; species Megamerina dolium. The sequence continues at coordinate 47,107,459 of OY978529.1, read as the reverse complement.
AATGTCTACAACTTGTTAGATTTAATTAAAAAAAAAACAGCAAATGTTAATATGATTGCTACGACAACCACGATGATGAGGAAACTAAACGTAGAGAGAGAGAGAGAGAAAGAGAGGCTGGCACATCGTACTTATAACATTAAAAGCATTATTATGCTCTTTTCTAAAAGATAAATCAATAAACTGATTGCAATTAAAACCTGCCATTTAGGCATGTGGTTATGCGAAGTAGCAATATTCGGCTTGTTTTCTAACATATTTATGAGCAATGAGTGCACTATTACCCTTGTGTCTAGTTCATTTCAAATTACGTTAGGCAACATGTTGTACACATGTATACATGAGTATGAGTCACAAGCTTTGACATATATATGAGGTGATCTTTAATACTATGCTTTAAAGTGAAAATCATATACAAACTCCTGACAATTGTGCTACTAAATCATCATCATGTTAGATGGAAAAAGGGGGATAGAATAAATGAGAAATGCTAAATCCCAATACAATGATGGTTTTATTAAAAATAAATAATTTGCTCATTTGTATACATACAAAAATACCTATACCATATAGGTATACCGTCGTTCTAGAGTGAAGTAATTCAATGAATAGAATCAACACGTGATTGTTGACAAACGATCTATGCCTTTAGCGTCTACTCCCTGGGAATTGTTTTCTTATGTTACCTTTCATGTTATTCGTTACCTAAATACATTTTACTCATTCAATGAGATTCAGTGATGACGGCGTTGTTGGCGCAATTATTGCTATGACTACTGGTGATGATTCTAGCGCTGATCGTTGGAGCGTACAATTATTGAATACGTAATTGAATACAATAGAATTTCTTTGGGTATTTACTAATGTTTTCTCTTCATTTCAATTTATTTGATTTTTCCCTATGTCTGTATAAATATTGTAGACAGTGTCGTACTCTAGAATAGTGTAAGTGGAATAGTTTCTATTTGCTACGAGCACGGTGATGCTGTAATGCTTACTAGCGTACTTACTTAATTGAGAACTGCTAAATTAAATATGTTGATTATATTGATGTATGTATATTTTGTATGGTGATTGTTTTAATACTTAATACTTAATACTACATAATATCACCGCTAAAATTGATTGAAAGAAACTTCATTCGATCCCTCATTAGAATAAATCATTTCGTCCTACGCATTGACTGACGCCAGGTCTGATATGTTAAATATTTTTATTCAAATCGTGTTTTTTTTTTTTTATTTTATTTTCCTTTTTATATTTGTTTTTTGTTGTTTGTTTTTGTGACTTGTCTTTAAATCTGACCAAGTTTAAGTTTGATTGCTCTTTTGGAACGATCTTTAATATTATTTATTTGTTATTCTTTTTTGTTTTTTTTTTTTTTTTTTTTGGAAACAAGTTATTCACATTAATAAGCATAATCATGAGCTGATTTGATCTAACATTTTGACATTTTCATTAATTAGCTGCTTTAAAACAGTCACCAGAGTCGACATAATGAAAATACGAAATACAATGCAAAAAACTTGTTCAATTACATAGTGCGTATGAAGTCTGACATTTCTGATTTATATGCATAATAGTAGTTGGTTAGTTAGTTAGTTAGTTATTGGTTACCAATATAATTCAGTTTTGGTCGAAAACTTGCCGAAACATCAATGTTTGTCTACATTTTAAAATCGTATTTAGTATTTGATATAACCTTTAGTTTGGCTTTATCAGCCCCATTGAATGATATATTTTCTACTGAGGTTCAGAACAGCGTCTAGATTAACACACTCAGGTTCAATGGATCTTATCGACTGTTGCATGCTCTTTTCAGCTCTTCAGTAATTGATTAGGATTATTTTATGGCTTATGCATATATTTTGTGGAATTTATTATTTAAAATTGATATCATTATTGATATTACATTATGCCTCATAGATCTCAATCATAGCAATTCTTAGTCGTAGTGTAATTGGACTTGATTTGATTTTCTTATTAAAAAAGGTCATATTTGTTAAGTCTATATTTGTGGCAAAAAACTCAGTGATTATTTACTAGTTGGCATGTATCATTACAAAAAACACCTATACGAATATCTCAATATAAAATTTAATCATACTTTTAGGAATTAATTTCCTTAGTTAAATTTACTTCTCGAAGACAAGCTTTTTACTAAAGTATATATAAAAATTATTCCTATAGTAATGATTTACCATGAAAAAGTTCCCAAAAGAGCTCAATGAGAAACTATTGTATCTGGATTATCCTTTATCAAAATTGATTCAAATTAACTAAACAAAATTTGCTACTGGTTGAAGTACTTGCCGAGATTGAATTCCTCGATTTCCAATGTCCCACTATTTTACAACTTCTCCTCCTTACACAAGTACGATTATTCGCTAGAAATGGCTAGGTAAAAGATTATTTTTAAATAAATCTTACTTTTATCTTTCATTTCATCAGTGTACTCGTAAGGTATGCGTGAACATAAATCAATGTTATCAATTATAATATGTACTATACATTTATACTCTTCCGTTTATAATAAATAAGTGATAAACGTATAATAAATTTCAGTTCAGATAATATATGGCAAAACAAAATCAACTCAACTAAATTAAAAATTCATATTAAAGTATCAAACATATACAAATGCAAAAATGTAAATTAAATGGCAACCGTAGAAAAAAATTAACATTATCTGAATATTAGCATGCCCGGCAGATATACAAATATTATACTAGGTGGATGAATATGTATAGTTGTAGGCAAATAAAGAAAATACATGATTTTGGTTTTTTTGTCAAAATTAATTTTTATTTCTCAACATACTATAAATTGCTTTTAAGTCAATACATTTATTCCAGCATTTTTGTAACTTTTGGATATCTTTCGAAAAAAAAAATATACGATTTGTCCAAGCCCTTAAAATATGCTCATGAAGGATTGGTAATTGGTAAGAGACTATGCCGTTTTTGAATAGGATCTTTATTGATCCACCTAGTACTTGCTTGTATATGTATATATATGTATAATTAGATATAATAACATAGAGAGAGGCATTGTATAGTTAATAAATAAAATAAAATAAATACTTGTACATTCTGATAGAGCTAATAAATAAATAAACATATAAATACATATAATATATATATATATATATATTTGAACGTAAAGTTCAACACAAAAACAAGAACAATAACAACGGAATAGAATAGAATATTAGCATTACACAGACTGTGACGTATCTTATTAGGTACATATTATTGTATATATGCTACGTAGAGGGTGTCAAAAGTTAGTCTCATACTAATTCTCGGTTCAAGTTGATATTTACGATATGTGATAAATCTAAATGAAATGCATGGTGTTATCGTGTTTTATACTGAATTCACTCTATTGCACCTATCTAAATTTATTATTTTGATACCGTGTAGTAAAAGGATTTTATTTAGCTATCATGAAGATTTTACGAAATAATTTCCTCCAAAGGCGAAATATGGTATATTTCTTGTTTTACGGATGTTAAATAGCATGTGTTGAAATTTTTTTTTCAATTATTAAAATCTTTTAAAATGTGCACAACATTTCTAATTTTTTGAGAATTACTTTTTATGATTTTCTGTGGATTGAAAGAATTATCACTTGAGGCTAATATTGGGTAAAACATGTTTTCATTTTATATAAATTGTGGGTCGAAGTCGTTCTCAACTTTGCTCCATCACGTCAGAAATTTGGGATGGCAATACCCTTCTCTACTTTGGAATAACATATCTGGATTTAGGAAGTGCTGTTGTTAACATGGTGGAAAATTCTTAAAAGGGTAAGGCTAAACTTTCAAAATATTAATAGAAAAAAAAAATAATACAGTAGGTAGTGTTCTTAATGAATACAATAGTTTAATTGAGTCCAAATAAATCCTCTGCTGGTGACAGAAGATATTTTAAGATTCTATTTCTATTATGGAATATAAAAACAAATGGAGATTGCTGTCACATGAGAAACGTATACTCTATTTTATATGAATAGAAATTAAAACGAAGCTCTTAAAAACACCCTTTCCCTATGTATATGTACTTAGAGTTTGTTGTGTGGACTTTTGATGCTATTGCTTGCATTATAACAACAAAATAATAGGTACACGTATTAAGAGCAATGATAATTGTAATGTTGAAATTCAAATTTTATATGGAAAAATGAAAGGTCTCGATTGCCTTGAAATCATACAATTGTACCGCGTGCAAACATAACTATGTACATAGGCAGTTATGTATGTATGTACCTACTACATATATATGTACGTATACCATTATCTGCTCGTACGTATGTATGCAATACTTGCTGCTTAAGTACAATACTAAGTAGATCATTTGTGTGAAGCAATTTAGTGTTTTTGAGACAAGCTATTCTGTGGAATTAAATACCTCATAATGAGAGTAAGTACAAGAATAATATTGTTATCAATATTGTATGAATTCAAATCAATTTTCATCATTCATCGTTAATAGCAGTGTCACAAATGGCAGGCAGGTTTGTGGCTTAAGTTTTTTGTTTCTTTTTTTTATCTCATGATTTTTTGACAAGGAAACATTTATGCATGTGAACCGACAAAATAGGATGTAATTTGGAAATCGTTTACAGAAAGACAAATTGCATGACTACGCATGCAAATTATTTTTGTTTGACTTTGTCTTGCCTTGTCATATATGTATTTCACAATATTTCATGACTTAAATGTTACAAAATAAACGAAAGTACATTTAACACAAGTAACATTTAGTTGTTTTTGTTGTTATAGTTATCTTAACAATTGAAATTGACGAACCAGAGCTTTGTCAAGCATACATAAGCTGCAAATTGTACATTATAATGAAGATGTCAATTTGTTGTACATTGCATATTATGGTTTTATGAAAGACATTTGCTTACTTTCGCATTACAGGCAATCGGACTTAAACGTACGAGTAATATAAGAAAAACGAAAATCTGCAAAAAAAGGGACTAATAAAAAATGCAATATAAAAGAGAAAGTTATTGAAAAGATGAAGAACTGAAGAATTGAAATGAGTGAACGTTGTTGTCACTTTCGTTTCACGAATCCTTAATGATTTCATACAGCAAAAAAAAAAAAAATGAAAATAATCAGGTTTTTCGATTTGCTGTTAAATACGACTCAAATCAGTGGTGCATTTTAAGTGACCCAAAAAAAAAAAAAAAATAAATAATAATAATAAAATAAAATAAAATACCATACTCGTATATATTAACATGCAGCATGTAGCACTTGTAAATATTGTGTATGTAATGAGAAAAGAAAAACAAAACTACGAATAAAGAAATAAATATTAAACAAAGAATGCACTTGAAATGCGCCATGAACCATGCAAATGAGGTGCACATGCACATGCTTTGTACTTTGTGGAAAAACCAAAACTTGCAAATAAATGCAGAATAGTAGCATTGATGGCAGCCGGTCTCTTTGACATATCGTATGTGCATCATACGTGACACAATTAATGAAAAGGATGTATGCAATATTTGCATTCGTATACTCTCATATATACTATAGTGTATGTATGACTGAATGAATGAAATGAATGTGCAATCTCATTAAAACTGTCAATTAAACAATTAAACATATGATATTTCACCAAACAGCTACTGCATTGACGCTTCATTGCTACGATGCTAGTAGGCGTCTGATTGAATTTCAATGTAAATTTTTTTTTTTGTTAAGTGGCAGCGCATATGTCTTCAACTTTGATTGACAACATAATTTAATGTTAGCTTGCAAGTGCATTGGAACATATTTATTATATTGGCAAACCGCTGACGTGGATGTTGTAATAAATTTGCACACAATCGTACATATTGTATATGTTAGTATGTGTTTTCCTGAATTCATTTAGGTGGTGATGACATTTATTTGTTGTCAAGAATATGAAATGTTTATTCGGATTTAATGGGAGTTTGTAAAATTTGATGTTTATTAGCAATTCATGCGGAAAGCCAGAAGATTATTATAATTTCTAAGTTCTTTCTAAAAATGCTAATGTCAATATTATCGATTTAGAAAATCATAGAATCTTAATGATAAACTTACACATTTGCTGCACAATCCTTCATCATGGCAGTGTTCTCATGCGCATGGTGGACAAGTGCCTTTTTGAAGAGAAAAATATATTGAATTTAGAGCACATCCACAATTTTGGTACCAAATAACTTATTTTTGGTGTCAAATATCTAGAAAAATCTAGGGTTGGTTGCATGAGAAAGAGCATATTCCATGGATGTAAGTACAAGTATGTAAAACATTAATACATTTTTATAGATTTCAAAAATATTTTAAATAACACTTGTAACAAATATGCTGACTAATATTATCTCCTTCACTTTCTTCCTCTCTTTCTCCTTTCATTGCAGATGGCAGTAAACGACCCACAGTGACACCAATACAGGGACCCATTTTTCTAAAGAATGGTACTGTTCCCGTTGTACCGCTCTTCTCATATCCTACCATCAACAATGGCTCATTTGTTCAAATACCGGTAAATATATAGACACATGCTAATTAACTTTTGATCTCAATAGTAAATCATTGACACATATAACCCAACATAAATTTAACAAATGGTGCATTTAAAAGATATTACAATTACTGTCAATTAATTGATAATAATTATAATTAAGCATCAGTTGTGAAATATTTATGATTATATTTCAATCGTTTAAAGATTCAGTGGATGATTGAATGAGTAAACTGAAGTATTTACTGCTTAATAGAACAGTGGGACAAATATAGAAAAATATTTTGTAGCCGAGATAAACTACCAAGATTACGGAATCTACGGTTATTCTGATATATTTTGTCTAAGAAGTTATAGAGTTAGGTCGTATAGTTTTTAAAAGAGTTAGTGTCTTTTTGAATTGCCTACGCAGTTACTTTAAATGTAATGTAATAAAGAATCTTGTCAATTACAATAGGGGATCTATGAATATCCGTCCGTCTGTCCATCACCTGACTGGTTTACACGATAACACGACAATATTGAGATATTTGAATTTAATTGATTCATTTAATAGATTTTCGTTAAGGACAGCCATATTTAACAAGCAGATTAAGACTGTAGTTGGTAATCATCTAGTAAAAACTAGCTGAGCTAGGTCTACTTTTTAATGTAGCTCCAGTAGTAAATAGAGATAGTTTTTAAAACTTGAAATCAACATAACTTAGGTAGTCTTTCATCTAAGGTAACAACATTTTCCATGCCGATTAATATTATTAATGTAGCTCCAAGACAATAAATGATGTTAAAATATCTCTTTAAAACATATGTGTAAGACCACCATAAAATGAATGTTTAAGATAACACTATAAAATTCGTTTACTGCCCAAAACATGAAAATAGTAAGCCCACTTGTTCCGTCTCTTTATGTGTTTAGATTATAAATCGGTCGGCCCAGGCCGACTGTAAGGTAATTTTTTTTAATTATGCGTTTTTGCGCTCACTGAATTAGTATACAATTAGTTAATCAGTAAGCAGGCAGTAGTCGTGTGTATATGATTACTAACAGGTGCACGTGCATATAAATTTTATCAACATAGACCGTGATTTTTGCTGAAAAAACGTTTAATCATTGGTATTATGAATATATTTGAGGAATATGTTGTTAGTATATCTTTTTCGGTGATTAAAAAAAAAAAAAAAGTGTACCACTCGAAAAACCCCCATTCACTCATTACAGATTTCAGACGTCTAGTTCTGATGACTCGTTGTATGTAAATCTGAATAAATTCTTATGACATCAAAGACAAGCAAATTACTTCAAACAATAACCGTAGTTTGATTGATCAGGTTATGAAAAGTTATTGTATTATATGTGAGTGTATATATTACTTGCTAGATTTAGCACTTTTAATATAAAATTTGATTTCGTATTTTATTAGTTATTTTTTCCCTTTTGAATTGCCAACAAGCCAACATATTATTAAGAACCAATAAATGAAATATACTCTTTGTATACTTTGTGCCAATAAAACACAAAAAAAAAAAAAAACGATAAACCGAACAAAAGAATAAGAAGCGAAATTTTATAAAAATTCCCAGTCATAAATAATAATCTTAAACTACCACATAAAGTTTTTGTCATTATTGTTGTTGTTGTTGTTGTAATCCTGTACTAATACACTACTATACCTTCCATCATAACTTCTTGTGTGTATGTACATATAGTACATTGCAGTATATACTTTGTATTATATTTTTTTCTCTCATTTAACCCACTAGTACCGGACTAGTTGCATACATATGATTTTTATTAAATTTCATATATTGTAGAACCTACATTTTTATTACAAACGAATCAAAATCCATCATTCATCATTAACAAATGTTCATTGTTAAAATTTATAGCTTGATCAGATCTTTCAAAATAAGCGTTATCTCTGAATAGAATCTGAAAAGTTAGGAACCCGATATTTCACTAAAAATTCATAACTTTTATCTCGATAAGCAATTGAGGTAAGCTTCCTGACCATGCTAAGTTCATCTAATTCGTGAAATATTTGTGACATGTTTACTGTAGTATGAACACAAACAATTTTTTTTATGCCAATAACCTAAGCCAGTGTGAAAATAAAAGTAATTATTTTTAGTTAGAATTCAATGAATGTAATGTTTTCATGTAGGTTACTTTGAATTACAGATGTATTATCATCTCACCACTAGGTAATCGTGTGATTGTATCAATGTTGTGCTAAAATATTTATGACGATAGATTAAAATTGACCCGTTTTTGAAGAAAAGTTGACATTGACGTTACTGTCGTACATTGCCATTTGCTTTATTTGACAGCCAGGTGCATCACTCGTGCTTTGTGTTTTGTTATAAAACGCAAAAAAGATAAATATCGCTCCGAATTCTCTTGATTGAACCAATATCTCACGGTTGTCATAGATGACCTATGGTGAAGCAAGTTTTAATACTTTACCTCCAGAGTGGCAAAACAATTTTAGAACTGGTGGTAAAAAGCATACCTCTAATCAATATACTCCCTTCGTCGAAATTGAACGAAGCCTGATGATGAAAACTTTTTGATTTATCTGCATATAAAAGTGATTTTTTTTTTACTGTCGTTATTCAAATTCACTTAAGTCCTTCAAACAAATGAGACCTAAAATTTTGTCAGAATAAATACTCCACTGACTGGCAAAATATTGAAACTAGAAGTAAAAGTTTGCAGGTACATAAGATTCTAGTATTACTCATCTCAATATTAAACAGAACATCAAACCCTTTCCAACTCTGATGAGGTAATGTTAGGAGTTTTCGTGAGAAACACCCTTGGCAAAACTTTGAATCTTGTTTTTGATGGCTGCTATTGCAACCCTGTTATATCAAGTTGAATGCTCAAATTACACCGAGCTTGCGAAATATTTAGCATGCGGTCAAATCGATTGTCGGTTATAGTGGCCAAAAAATGAAGTAAGTATGGTGAAACCTACTACTTCGACCTTCAGTTTCACCGATGTTTGAAAAAGAAAAGACAAATCGATTTCGGTCCAAAAAGTCATCAGCATTTTTCGAATTTACTGGAATAGTGTTCAGATCTTTCATGTAGAACCATTGAATGTGGTTGTGTTTCTGTATTAATGGCATCGATGGTACTTCCGTATAAAATAAAATTCAACTGTATATCTTATAGCTATATCAGATTTTTTAATTAAACCATAAAAATTAGGTCGACCTTAGTATTTTTGAATAATTTAACAAATCTGATGAAATAATGTGAGTCATTTGCAGTTGATTTTTTATACAGTCATACATTTTACTTTATTGTGCAACCTATGTAAGTATGTCTAACTATTATGCGTAACTCTTTTGAATACATACACATGCATTTACTCGAAGTATGTAGGTGTTTTAAACTAGCAATAAAGCAGAAAACAGAGTAAAAATTGAAAGAAGAAAAAAAAATAAAAATAAAAACAGCAACCAAGTGCAGTCAATGCAAATTGTCGACTTTTCTTACACTCATTTTTCTTTTTTTGTTTATTCCAACACAGCGCATAACAAATTAAATGGTATCTGAATCATGCATATGAAGACATGACAAAAATTACCAAATGTTTAAAATTCACTTCAATTTAGTTTTTTAATCGAAAATAACAATGGAATGAAATATTTTAATTTAGCATAAATTAAACGCATCTACATAATTGACATGCGAAGGTGAAAAAAAAATAATACCAAAACCACAACTATATTTTTACAACAGGAACTTTTTATTTTTACTTAAGCCGCGAAGGGTTTCTTTTTTTGAATCGAATAGTTATAGGATGTGAAAAGTGGATATATTATGAGAATCCGAAACAGACAAAAATTTGGATGAAGCCAGGTGAACTTAGAATATTACAGCCAAAGTGAAATATTAATTGTGCCAAATTTGTGCTCTGCATTGGGTGGTATCGGAAAGTTGTTATGTACTATAAGTTGCTGAAAGTTTGCAGAAAGCTATAGAATACAAACCACTAGAATGGGTGGATAGGCATAACAAATTAATCTGTCAACATGACAATACCAGACCGCATGCTGCACAAATCGCGAAAACTTATTTAGATGGACAGGAGTGGAAAGTGCTACTGGGAAGTGCGCCATATTCGCCCAGTCACTTTCTACGAGAGAGCGATTTACTCCTTATGAAAAAATCAATATTTGGCTTGATAATTCGATTGCCTCAGGGCTAATTTCTTTCTTCTCAAAGCGATTTTGACAAAATAACTTATGTGAGACAGGTTAATTGTTTGTTTTATCAATAGTCCTCTTAACAAAACTTCAACATTTTCATATTGAGCTTTTCCTAGGAAAATTAGATTTGATTAAACTATTTAAACGTAAACTAATCTTTTGATGCTGCTTTATAATATTAAAATAGATCTTACAATTTCATATTAAATATTTATTCAATGAGTTTTGTTCAACATTGAAGGTGTTTTTTGTTCTCCTGTGAAGTTTTGATGATTTTGAGATAATGTATTTTGTCAAATGTCCACAAACTCCAAACTAGTTTGATTCTTGATCAACAAAATTAAATTTAGAAATAAATATTATAAATTATGTATTTCGATCTTTTGGATAATACTTATAAGATTACGATCATTCTGCTGAAATATATTGTTTTTTTTTTCATTCTGCATACATATCGATAATATTTCGAGTTTAAAAAATTAAATCAAATTGTTCAATATCAAACTTCACTGAATCAGCCAAGTAACTGACAAGAATCTATTAAATGCAAATGTCAGTTGATTAACAACAAAACAATAGCAACTACATACGATATAAGTATATGACACATTGGTTCAATCATCATCATCATCATCATCATCGTCGTCTTTGACGCTAACAACTATGCGTGCATAAAAAACTAAAATTAAATAAATAAATAAATAAACAGTAACAACGAAGGTCAATAGCCAACCGCATGTTATGAATGACTGTGATTCTTCTTCGCCGATGGTGATAATGTTGATACATAATGATGGTAGCTTTTACGACGTAGTAAAATCACTACACAAAAATAAAAAGTATATAAAAAAAAACAAAATAATAATAATAATAAATAAATAAATACAATATTATGAAATGTATTTTGATTATTTCTATTATTGCCATTATGCATATATATATATATATACAGTCGTACACATGTGCTTTATGTGCTTGTTGTTGCTTTCGACATTTTGCATTTTATAACCGGCAGTAACCTTCGCTCATCATAAAAATCGAAATTGTTTCCGCAAATTTTCAAATATCGAACGATTCAAGATATGATCACACATTCAAAAAATAATATAATGAGACATTCTCGTACATATACTATAGAATAAGATTTTTGGTCGAGAATAAATATAATGAAGAAAATATGTATAGTGCTATAGAATAGAATTGTATGAATATTATTACACGCGCATTTAACCGGCTTTAATAATCTACGATTTTTCATGTCCAATGATTGTGCCAAAATGTATGGTATTGCTACCAAAATAGTCGAGATTATAAAAACAAAACAAAACAAAAAATCAAACACAATTTGATGCTACAGAATAATAAAAATGACAAACAAAAAAAAAAAAAATACACGAAACGTGATCAGTGATTTTGAGTAGCGCCCTCCTTATACAATTGTTATGAAGTGAAATAAGAATTTTGAAAAAATATGTATGTTGGAATTGTTTTATTGCTGATAAATAAATACGCTTTAGTTAAATAAATACATGCACGGTGGTGTAAATTCCTAAGCTCAGCATTATTTCAAATGCGTATCAAATGCTCTTTTGAATGAGAGCTCTTAATAATTTTCAATTCTATACAATGCGTTGACAAGAATCGAAGAGTTTTTCATTTTAACAAAATATCAATATTAAGTCTATTGATTTCTAAGCTCAAACCATTATCAATGTGGACTCTGTATTTGTGCCATTAGCCAAACTTGAAGAGTTTTGTAGTTCTTTGTAGTACCGAAGCTAGGCCAAAGGGTTATTCATCGCCTATAAGTCTAACCTCCTAATAGTTCCTAACAAGCACAACTAATGCAATTTATCGATGATAATTAGCAATTTATGTACTTTTTCTTAAAGGTAGACAAATATAGAGGCAGTAGTGAAAACCAACCACGGATTCTTGTCCTCTGTATACGATTTCTTGTTGCATGTTTTCGTCGAACAGGGAATTGTTCAGCTCTAAACTTTTCATATAAATACTATTGTATTATTCTTTTGTTTAAAATCTGTATTACAATGTGTATTTGATGACACCACATTCACCAACAAATTTCCTTTCCTTTGCAACACACGATTATAAATTATAAATTGCAAATTTTACATTTGATTTTAATGCTGTTGTATATTTCGCTAATCTATGTCCACCTTTCTAAAATGATTGCTTTGGAGTGGGCAATATAAAAATGCTTCGGTTGTAAAAATATCATTCGTTTGCACATGTCCGAAGTTTTTCGAGCGATCATTGTATAATCCACGACACTCAAAACAGGACTATTAATCATCTTTACTTTCTTACTTATCCTTCACTCAGATTTTCTCTTCTCTATCTTTCTCTGATTACTATCTTCTCTTCTTATCATACTTATTTGCTTTTCTTCTAGTTGGGAAAACAAAGGGTCAAATTTGCTCTAACGCCTATCCATACCATAGGGCCGTCGGCAATTTCAAATTGTGGTCTATAGGAAATTCGGGTTCTGATGTCGATTGCTTACAATTTGCTTTGGGCAAAATAGTTCATGTAGTACGCCCCATTCGAATATCGTAGTATACAAATATTTCGTGAAAGTGTTGGCAATTCATTGTATACAATTCGTCTTGAATGAATTCTGGCTATGGCTGTCATAAAAATTGTTCGATTATATAAAAATGTCTACCACTGTATATAAACGATTTCTTTCATTTTATTCTTCTTTGTTGTTGTTGTGTTGTTCATCTTATTAGCATGTGTACTCTAATCAAATTAACTCCTTCGATGTGATCAAGGTATCGACTGTGATTAAAAAACAACCATACATAATGTTTGTTTTTTAAAAATATGGTATGTACATGTGTACATGCTGAACTTCACTAAATTAGAAAGAAATATTCTAAAATGTCTACTTTTTCTTGGATATCAATATGTACAATGAATACGTAATCATATATACACCAATCAATATACTTGTATATACAAGTACTTTAGAGTGTCCCTTATATTTTTTTTGATCATCTATCGGTGGGTATGCAGTTAACTGTGAAAAGACGTTGAACAATTGATTTTAGAGTTTAAATTGAATTAATGAATAAATGAAATGCTTACCTCTACACCGAATAACAGGGATTCGCTGATTTCTGCTCCTTGTGAGGGACCACCAGCAGTGCTGCATATTCCATAAGGAGACACGTCTTTGGTCGGTCCTCTTGATATACTCCAATTCCATCGTGGCCTGTTTGCATGTGTAACCGCTAACTATCTGATCTATGGTTTAAACATATTCCAGACCAGAATTTGAAATCGGTTCAGCGATGCCTCCCATGGGTAATGTACGGTCGAGATGAAAACCACAACTTTTTACTTTTTTTTTGGCACGAATGGGCATAGCGTAAACTTGAAAAATTGCCTGTCCGGAAAGTGTTTTAAACGTATAAATTGCTAAAACCGATACACAATCAAGAATGTATGAATTCGATTTCGAGTCACACAAATTTTCGAACACGTGGTCTGAAAGATGTGTATAAAAGCCAGAAAATCTTAGTCATCGAGTTTTTGTATTTGCAGTAATAAACTTGAAAAAGAAGTTTTGGTTAGGCAGGCAGCTCGAGGTTGTATGGCAGTTGCGTTGTAATTCAGAGAATAAAAAAATTGTATCTGCATCGGCCGGGAATCGAACCCGGGCCGCCCGCGTGGCAGGCGAGCATTCTACCACTGAACCACCGATGCTTCATACCATCTCTGCCGTTCATTTCTTCAATAATTTTCCATTCATTTATTCAGTCATTAACTCATTTGTATTAATAAATCATCAATAAATTAATTAAATAAGTGACATTAGCATATTTGTATTAGCTACGAATGATACACTCTCAGTAATCATATATTGGTATTCCAATGTCAAAATGCTTTAACCAGTATGTAGTTAGTTAGCTGATGCCATGATAGCACAAGCTACTATTTTTAGACTTTTGAGGAAGTAACCAACCAATCAGACCGCAAAATGAAAAATTCGAAAAGAAGACAAGAAATATGTTCCTATGTACATATGAACGAAAACTATCAGATGCAAAATAAAAAAAATTTTGGTAATACCGAAGTCTCTATACCCTACACCATGACAGGTAGGCAGACAGATAGGTTTGGTTTTCATTCGATAGACCAAACAAACTCGTGCGTTGATCGCAAATCACAGCCGAGAAGAGAGGAAGGCGTGGTGTTAATCAGATTTCGTCATTTCATGCACCTATTGGCAAAGGAAATCGTATGTATCAAGTCTCGGCTTGTCAACCTTATATTTTTGTGCAAAAAGTGTGAAAACATACATACGGAAGCATAAATTTGCTTGGAAAGTAGGTGTGGTTTTTATTTGATTGAGCCTGTTTTCATCCCATTTTGTGATCAGACTAACTTAATTGATACACCAAATTGCACCAATTTTCATGTTTATCGTTTTATAACTCGGGCAATTATAGGTCGAACAGGCTGACAGAAAGACATGGGCAAAAAAATACTCAGGTCGTAATTTTGATCAATAATGGGTGTTACAACCGCAATAATATTCTCAATATACCCTTGACTGTTTGAGTGTAGGGTATTACTATTTATACTCATGCATGGTATATGCATGTTCTTCAATACATATGAATCATATTCATAAACATATACATACTTACGCATGTATATATGTAGATTGATACATTGTTGCAATACTATGTGTACCTGAATACGTGCAATGTACATACATCATATGTATGCATTGTGTTGCATGCAGCACATATTTTATTGGCACTACTTAACCTCAATTTTATAGTTTGCAGTTTAAGTTATGCAATTTGAAATTTTCGAAAGGCAAAGTAGTTAACACTGAAGATCGCAACAGCATAAATTGGTATAGCCAAATGTCACTAGCTTACCAATTTGTAATGTGCACTTGCAAGTAAGTTAATTGCTACACAATATGCTACAAGTACAAATAATTGCCATGCTCAGTATTGTAGTACTTTGATTTAGTTGCAACAGTATTGTACCAGAACTACTTACACACATAGATCATACATAGATGTTGGAAAGGTACTAGAAGATAATTATGATATGTTGGTTTTGGTGATGTTGTAATATATACATATGTAAATGGTATAAATGAAATAAAATGCATTCATACAGTGACGGAAATTCCTATAAACTCGAACGTATTTTAATTATTTTTATTAAGCTGAAAAAAGTATTACGAATTTTATTATATATTATTATCGTTTTTATGATATGTTTTTTCAAAGAATAATTTTTGAACTCAATATCTTCATAATAACAAAACTTAAGTGGGAATTCGCATTAAAAACATATAAAACGTCCTCATAACTTGAAATACTCTTTTCGAGTTACGGATACTACATTTCTGTAATCTATTCATTTGAATTGAGTTTTCAGCTTTGTATTACAGCTTTACTACATTCTCTCTACAAAAATGTTACCTTTCGAAGTATTTATTAGCTGAAATTTTAAGTCATCACCGCATAATTACGCTTCCACCGCTGACTATTTAGCTAATACATTCTTACTTCAGTTTCACACAAATTATTCCTCAAACTCGCCTGGGTTTTCTAAAGAAAATATTTTTTCAACACTGAAAATTACTTTGTTTCATTCTTGTTGATACGACGCTAATGTGACCTAACCTAACATAACCTAACAAGTTTAGCGATTTTCTATGAAAGTTAATTTTTTATATATTAATGGAACTCGTTGAGTAAGTTTTGTCAAGAGTAAATTAATTAAATTTTTTTATGAAATTAATAAAAAAATCTTCTTTCTTATCTTACAAAAATGGTTTACCATATGATTTTATGTTAAATAATATTTATAAAAAAGGAAAATAAATGGAAAAATGCGGATGTTAAAAGAATTTGCACCTTATTTGTGTGTTATTTTTATTTCGATAAAAATTAAAGAACATTAAACTCTTCTGAAGGTTTGATAAAATTAATTAAAATATTTCTGAGTTTATTGGAATATCCACCACTGTTTAGTACATAGTACTTTACATTATCGCTTTTTATTTTATTAATATAATTTTTTTGTGGTGTTTTAATGTCGCTTTATTTTTTAATGGATGCACATAAACTGTTTATGTTCAAGATGCAATTTCATGTTGCTTGCAAAATAAGAATTTGACAAGTGTTTTGCACGATAATAGTTCGTGTCGCACAAATTGACAATGATTTTACCTTACAACGTTAGCAACACTACACAACTTAAGTGTGCTAATTATAAGAGAAACGGATTTCGTAATAGTTACATATACGTGTCTATCATATACATATGTAGAATATATTTTCATAAATAAATATATATGTGTGCGTAGGCACTAAGGTGGATCGATACCATTAACATTTTGGACCGCAGAATAAAAAATATAATGGGCCAGAAGACACAGTAAGGTAATTTTGCTCCACGACAACGCACCGGCACATAAAGTAAACCCGGTTCAGGATACAATCAAATCGCTTGGTTGCGATTTGTTACCCCACCCGCCGTATTCAACAGACTTGGCTCTTTCCAATTACACTTGTTTTCATCGATGGGTTACGCACTTAAGGAACAGCACTTCAAAACATCTGAAGAACTGGAAAATTGGGTCTCTGAATAGTTTTCATCAAAAGACGATAATTTTTTTTTTTTGCCATGGTATCCACAAATTGCCTGAAAGGTGGTCAATATGTGTAGAAAGCGATGGCCAATACTTTCATTAAAATATTTTTACCTTTTCACTTTGAAATAAGCGTTTTATTCTTTAAAATAATTTAATATTTCTATATCTGGTACTATATATCGTTAAAAATATCTTGATGAGCGCTATATTTTGTTCTTAGGTATCATCGATATCCGAAGTCTAATTCTGCTAATAGAATCAGTAACTTGAGTTGTACCCCCCAACTTCCTTTTTAGAAGCTCCTTTTTTCTTCTAGCTTACTTTTGGGATTTATCGTGACATTACCAACGATTTTAATCAATTTTCGCCAAAAACTAAATGTTTCGCCTGTGATCTCTGTTCCTCGACAGCTTTTCTAGAATTTGATCCTTGCACCCGCTGTTACATTTATCTCTACATTAATGTCCTCCTGCGCTTATTTATGTCAGCATGAGCATATAGTTCATACAGCCCATGGTTGTAACTTATTAGGAACTTGCCACCAACGTAAATAGGTTTAAAGATCTTGCCCAGAAATTTTATTTCACAACTGAAAACTGATATTTGAGGAGACACATAATAAGGAACTTGTCTGAAACCTCAATCGGAATTAAATGGAGAGAGAGAGAGAGAGAAGTAATTTCCCATTTTCGATGCACAACGGAGGCTAATCAGTGTCATTCTGCTAATTCTGTAAAGTCGAACAAGTCGAACAAGGACTATCGAACACAGACGTTGTTTATTCTTCTCTAATCTTTTCCAAGATTTGAGTGTGAACATCCAACCTATAGTGGACCTATTAGATCTGAAGCCATTCTTATAAGATTCAATCAGGTTATAGGGCATATGGTAGACTTCAACTTTTTGATAATAGAACAGAATAAAAATCCTGAATATTGGACAAGGGCTCTGCTTTTTTCCGACTATATTCTGCGGTCTAATAAATAGGTAGGTAGGCCATCAGCACCTGAATCTTTATTGTTGGTTGTTTTTATCACATCACTGTCGGGTGGTGGTACATAAGCACCACAATTAGTGATTGAGAGGAGCGTGCAATCTCTTCCAATGTTCGTAGGGCATCCATTCAGTAAAGTGGAAAAGTATTCCCTACGTAGACTCAGTGCACTCTCATATCTGTCAAGAGGTTCTCATTTTCGTCACGATAGTAACAGCTCTGGGACTTAAAACTTCACTCAGATGCTTGATATTCTAAAAAAAAATGTTAATTCTCATTCATGGCGCCACACATCTCTATCTCGTCACACTCGTATCTCTCCAAACTGTTTCCCTATATAGCGGTCGTTAACATATCACGTAACTGGTAGTAACCGATAACATCCTTAGCAGAAGTTGTTGTGGTTAGATTTGAGAACCTACTGGCAAAGTATCTGTTATTCATGATAACCGATGTAATCGATGTAATGCTTCGTTTCAAATCAATTCCAGGTCCATCATACTGTAAGAATGTCTTCTGTCAATCATTATTAATTACCATATTTCTTGCTCCGTCGAAGTAGATCACCTTTATTAAGTTATCAGAGGTGCTCTGTTGGAGGTCGAAATTTTCAAAATTTCAACCAATCGTACTTTATTTGGCCAACAGGGCGTTTAAGAAGCTTTCGTCTTTCGTACGGAGGAGAAACGACACAGATGAGTTTTGTGGCCAGCTACTTCACAAGTGTGACCTATGAAATCGTCTTTCACCATACAACTTTTACTAATTGTATTACTAAAAGAATCCATTTCTGACAAGCTCTGATGGAAAGAAACTTTAGAGGGTATTTCTGTTTTCGGTGTCCACCTTTGGATTGGTTTGGTTGCTATTGCAACCACAAAAAGGCATTGTGAAATGTGTTTTTCAATCCATTTCTTTCTACTGGGTAATAAGTAAAATTCCTCTCCTCTACCAACACTATATCAAAATTTTATATCCATTTTAGGCATCTAAGCTGTTAAACTACGCGTTTGGAAAATATAACACGCTTAGCATACATAATGTATATCTGCACGCATACACACACTCGTATATCACATAAATAAATACATTAAATTCTTGGCAATAAATAATTCAAATTTTTTGTTTTTCGGGGATTCCCATAACAACAATTAAGTAATAATGTATGAATTTATGCATTAAATTGTATTGTATGTATTACTGTTCTCAGTTAAAGTCAAAAACTCAATGTTGAAAGGAGAATTATGAAGCAATACGTATTTATTATTTATTTTAAAATATGCATTTACAAATAATTGTTAAAGTATTGCAATTAAATTGAAATTAATTTAATTTCAGATTTGGTGGACTGCACTCTCTGTCGCTCTGGGTCTGGATGTGCGTGGTGATATTATAAAGGGTGTGCCATGCGTAAAACGCTATCATCAATTATTCTGTCCCACAGCAGGCAATACTTATCCTATGTAAGTAACTACTAGATTAGTTAATTTGAGCCATTGTCTTTTAGTTAGTTGAACCATTGTTTAGTTTATATTTAATCAATGATTGATTTATGTCAAAGTTGAGAATTCGAATTCAGTTGCAAGTTTCATTACTTTAATTTCGTTGAGACAGGATATCTAGAACGGGATATCGCTCAAAACATTAAGAGAATTGTGCTTCAATTGTTGCAATAAAACATGTTTCTAATATCAGGTGTAGTAAAAGGAAATCTACTACTTTTCCAATAGATGTCTTTAGTAATCTATATCTCGCGTTGTATAAGTGCGATCGGGTTAGGCTAGATGGCATTAGAAATATAGGATTTCGTACTAAATAAACTTTTCAGGAAGTTTTGTGATTGCTTGATTCAGTATTGTTTGAGCACGCTTTAAAGATGGATACCATTAAAGAGAAAATACGCCATATTTTACAGTTTTTCTTCGATAAAGGCGAAAACGCAAGCCAGACGGATGAAAATGTGAATAGTGTTTATGGTGCTGATACTGTAACAGCCAGGTTTTGTCGATTCCGTTCCGGTAATTTTGATGTTAAAGATGCAAGGCCAATTGTCGAAAATATCGATAAAATAATGGAAATCGTCGAGTCTGACCGTCATATAAGCACTGTTTCTATTGCCCAGGAGCTAAACATTGCACAAAATCCTGTTTGGAACCATTTAAATAAATAAAACCTTCAATTTCATGCAAAAATAAGGGATTTCCTTTTACTACACCGAATATGTATTACTCATACTTGTGATTGTGACAATGTACACCTCTAATAAATTATTACGTGTTTTTTTATTTAGTACGGCAGTCAATATCAATATAACTTATGGCAAAAAGAAAAAAGAATCTAAGCGCTAATAAGGGGTTCCTCCGTTTGATTTGTACTTATTGACCCACTTTTAAATTGCCCGAGCGACACAAGAAGGGACTTGACGTTCATCTCAATTAATTCTCTGACTAAAAACTTGTTTGAGAAAAACAAAAATCAAAAGCTCACTAATAGCAACGTGTTCTATGGAATATTAAGTAATTATAGCTTCTGTGTAAAGCACAAAAACACAAACACAAAGAATCGAAAGTTTTTTTTTTTTTGTGCCATGAAACACCAATAAAGAGTTCTACAACCTCAATTTAATGTCTGCTCCTCCTCACAGATTATTTCATTTAAATCGAGTTTAAGATTTAATATAAAACTCATATTCACATATCGGATTCAGGTTTATCAGTGTTAGTATTACTTGCCGAAAACAATTGAAACACGTGAGAAATTTGAGTGAATACATTACACATTCGTAGGAATACACAAGACAACATATTACTAAATGCTTAATTATTAATATTGTATTGAATAAAATATAAAAGAGAATTGCATCGGCCGGGAATCGAACCCGGGCCGCCCGCGTGGCAGGCGAGCATTCTACCACTGAACCACCGATGCTCTTATCTCACACATCCCACTCATATGTATACTTAAAATAGTAACAATTTAATTTGATTATTTGTATAAAACTGAATACACAAGTGAGCACAATAATAATGAAATACGCCCAGTATAAAAATTATGGAGATATTTCCTATTTTGTATTTCATAGCTTACGAAAACGTCAACCATCGAAAATAATGTAGGCGAAAAGAGTAATTGAATAATCTTTATTAAAAATTGTCATCTGTTGCGTATTATATGTACATATTGTAGTAAATGCCGTAGTACATAGTAGTAAACAATATCTCATAGTAGTGGAAAATAGTTGAATGAATGAATCAACAAATAACAAAATGCCTACACATACCAATACGTAGGAGAGCTATGCCAGTCGCAGTCTCTGGCGATACCGATTTAAAAATTGACTCGAAAATCATAAGTGTGGTTGCATGTTACACGTAAATATGTCTTAAAAACTCAAGCAAATAAAAAAACAATTTTTATGTTCCAACCTGAACGAATTTCTTCATAAATTTACGTACAACATGCGTTTGTTCAAATTTTTATTCGACGTGTGTTTTCTATTTTTTAATACTACATTCCGCTCAAATACGAATGAACTGTCACTGTCAAAATGACATTTATAATTATCGAACTAACCTTGGAATACTAACAAATTTTGAAAAACTCCGGGATAAACAAGCGATCATAAAATTGGCATCCGTTAAGTGTTATGCACTACTTCATATCGCGTCATACGTATTTACCTACTTGTATGATAAACGATTTGCCATTCAAGTGCTTAGATTTTGTAACATCATTTCGTTAATTTGTTGATTGTTTTGTTTTTCTCAATAGCGACAAAATTGAACGTTTTATTGATGATAATAAAGCACTGATGCGACGCATGTATGGTGACTTTGAAATGAATATGGATCCCGGTGGGCCGCGTCAGCAATTAAAAAAGCGGAAACGTCGTTTTATCGATGAACCCGACCTGTTCATTCCACCGGGAGTATTTCCAGCAGTAATCACAGATGGTGATGGGGTAGAACAGCACGATGAGGAGGCAGGTGAGACATATTTTGGGAAATTTCGTCGCAATAAACGCCAGGCAAATCGTAATGGAAATAAAGGCACTCCAACTCCAGGAAGTACTGCAGGCTCTTCCACCGGCAGGTAAGTGATGTGTGGTTGTACGGTTGCGCCAACTTAGCTACATTTCATAAATTCTCTGTTAGATTGGATGCCTGCGAATCAAAGGTGGAAATTGTGACTCCATATTGGGCCTCAAATTCGGCGGGCAAGATACGTGCAATCGTTAATACACAACATTTTGAGCAGGCCATTCATCAGGAAATTTGTTCGTATGTATTTCGTATTCATTGTTATTTTTTGCATTTGTTATAATTTTCATAAATTCTCTCTATAGCAAAACACAAACATCACGTTGTGAGCGTGATTGCGGATGTGAACAGAAATATAAATGGCATCGGCTTTTGGCCTATGATCCAGACAATGATTGCAAGGGCATTTTTATGGACTGGTTCCTTTTTCCGTCGTGTTGCGTTTGCAGATGCAATCCGTAATCGATGTAAACAAAATGTGAATTGCATCGATCCGTAATGCGCGTGTCGCCAAGTATAAAGTGTGTTTCACTATTTACTGCAACTCGTTTCAGTACTCACAGTGAAGTTGTATAATTAATGTTTAAGTCAATGTGTCTGCTATTGTAGTATGTATACTCGTATTCGTTTGTGCCTAAATTGTATTTTAGTATGTACCTTATACTATGATTTATACTTAAAAAAGCTCTATCTAGTATAATAGGTACTGATTTTTAAGTGTCATTTTTGATTTTTCCCTGTATTCGTATTATTATAAAAACTCAACTACTGCTGTAATATGTACTTGTGTGATTTTATGATTATTAACTACTCATCATATGTATCATTTTATATGTACCGTTTATGGCGTTCTATTTTGCTTGAGTTACTTAGATTTAGAAATTACTTAAGTTCTTTAGACATATATATATATACATACAATATATACTAAATATATGTAGTCACAAAACTAGGCTCATAAATTGTAGAACATTTCAATTACTTATGTATGCATGAATATAATCAAATTATAAATAAAGATTTTTATGAAAAGAATATTCATAAAATTGTCCAAGAATGTGTATGAGAAAATTAGATCACTTGCATGTGTATGAATTTCTATATTTGTAAGTGAAAATTATTCGCTATTGAGCATTTTGTCTTTCAAATGCCAATCATTGCAGCAGATTTGATTATGACAACAGCGCACAAATATGACTCTCTCCAGCGGAGAAAAAAATGATCATTTACATTTGTATATGCATTATGTAGCTTCTGTAGAAATATTGTCCACATCCATCATGTGGCCCGGGTAGCTCAGTCGGTAGAGCATTGGACTTTTAATCCAAGGGTCCAGGGTTCAAGTCCCTGCTCGGGCGATCAACTTTTTTTTACTATTTATGAAATAGTTTTCTCTTGTTCTATTTTTTCTTTTTTTTTTACAAAAAGAGGTAATTAATTTTTCATTTTTGTTTATGAAAATAATTAATTGGATTTTGTGCGCAACTATGGGTAACTTTCAAAGCGACACCTTTTTCCTCCGAGCTTTGTCACAGAGCTCTTAAAAAAATTATCAATTATAAATCATTTCTGACTGAAGATTTGCCATTTGAAAGCCATTTTAATGGCTTTTTGTTTTTTTTTAGTTTAGTTTACATTAGTTTAGTTCAGTTTCTCGGCTTGTCTCTGAATTATTATTTTTTTTTTATCAGAAATAAAAATTAATTTTCAGTTCCACTTTTTTATAAAAAATTATATAAAACTTTTTTTTGGTTTTTGAAAATAATAATTTTGTTGTATTTTTTTGTTCACTTTCTTGTTATCAAATCATTGAATTGGTTTCAATCATTTGTGCTAGCTGACACCGTGTGAAACTGCGTAAAATAAATAGCATAGAAAAAGGTCATTTTCTATGCTCAATTTTCATTCTAAGAGAAAGCATTTGTTCAAATCAAGTAGCTCTCACTATACATTTAATTGTTCGCCAATGTAACGATCGATTTCAGAACGGTTTTGCAGAAATTTCTTGTGAGAGAGCTCATGAAGATTTCTCAACAATGTTTATGCCATTTTATGTCATTTTATTAAATAGCGTAATCGAATTGAAGCGCTTCTAAAAGGTGCTGAAACGGGATCTCCCCAAAATTATAGGGAGAAACGATGTGCAAGATATAGCACGCATCAGTCATCATAAACGAGGAACGACACATCTCGTAATTCTTAATTCAGCTGCCGAGGTACAGATCTAAGGTTTTGAATAAGACACATAATTTTTGTGATGTTTTAGAAGAAAAATATAGAAACAAGTAGTTTAAAAAAAATTTTTGACAAGCGAGCGTCCATAAGTATAATAAGCCTACGGAAGCGCTGAGTGGGTTTCGTATTCCAATGTAATTTTTATAAATAATTAAAAACGGGTAATTAACCCTATAATTATAAAATTTTAAAAGCTCGCTTAGCATCTGTCATTTATCGATTCAAGGTCAACCATGTTGCAGGCGTGTATTATATTACTGAACTACCGATATACAGGCTTTTCCACTAATACATTCCCAATTAAAACTATTCCCAACTATTGTTATCGTCAGCTCTATAACTGACCATAATTCGTTAATTCTAAGGGCCGTTTTCTCAGGTGCTTATTAGTGTTGTCGAACGGATAAAAGTTAACGGGCGCATTTGCTGTCTGTTAAAGTTTATGATTACAAATGCACAGCTAACTTTTATTGGTTTCATAACGCCTAGTTAGTATTATCGAACCGATATATGTTAGCTGTGCATTTGCTGTTATAAATAAAAACAGGCAGTAAATGCGCCCGATAATGCTAACAGGCACTTGAGAAAACGGCCCTAAATGCGTTAATTTCATTTATTATTTTTGTTTTTTAATGTGTGTTACTCTGACGAGCTAAGAAATTGTTGTACCTTGGAGGATTCCTGGCGAAAATTAAGATAACATTAAGATAAGATTAAGATAACGTGAAGTTCTATCAGAGCGGATACGGAAAATTATGGTCTTTATAAAAGATAGTCGAAAAAATACTTTTCTGGCCATTACTTTTGTTCCGGTCAGAATCTAATAACTATTAATGATGTCCATAAACAATAAGATTCAAATGAGTAAAATGTAAAAATGTTGTTGAAATTCATATGCTGATTACGAACATTTGATTGAAAAAAGATCTAACCTGAAACTACTGAACCTCGAAGTCATATTATGGTACAGTGAAGCATCGGTGGTTCAGTGGTAGAATGCTCGCCTGCCACGCGGGCGGCCCGGGTTCGATTCCCGGCCGATGCAAATATATTTTTTACTCTACATTTCCTACATTTCTGTGGTAAAAATCTTAAATTTATTATTGGCAGCAAAATGTTTTTTAGAATTGTTGCCAAAATCTACCAAAAATTACTCAAATTAGTTTTAAACGTCAATAGTAATCAATATGGCAACGCTGTTATATTAAATGTAAATACGTTCGCCTAAATTTACAATACAATAAATATTTTCGGATTTATTTAGTCGATTTGTAACATGTACAAATAGCAATATCGTTTACGTGATTAAAAAACAGTGTCGAATTTTTGTGTTTAGCAAAGACACACAAATTTTCTTTAACCCTTTCAATGTTTGGCAGAATATAGCAAAGAAGTTAAACCAAAGAGATTCTATTTCTTTCTCTTCTGTTTGAAATTTTATAGTAAATACATAAGTATAAAATACTGTATTTCAAGTAGAAATGCATTCATAGTTATTGCCCTACAATCCCATAATAACAATTGCAACTATTCTTTTAATTGCTTTAATTCGTTATTTGTTGTTTTTTTCGATAGGGAAATAGACAGATAGAGAGATAAAGAAACCCAAAATTGTTTACTTAAAATATGTTCTCTGGTAAATGTCTCAATTTATTAAATCAGTTTCTTTTTGTGATTGTAATCTTGTTGCTAATTCAGATATTGAAGAATAATACTGGCAGCTGAGTCCAGTCTCTCAAATCAATTATTCATCTACTCTTGTTATTCTAATCTCTTTGACGCAGCTCACACTAGTATAAACATGAACGGAATGGGTATGAACATCGTGCTTACGCTTGTGGAATCACGACGTTTTTTTTCTTTAAAACACGAATGGTCCAATTGCAATTTTGACATTTCTTCGCAGGCTGATAGTTTTGTGTTAAATTTTTAAATATTTATATAAATGAGATGAATTTCCCAGAAAAAGTACCGGTTTTTAATTTTGGCTTTGGCTTTCTAGCACATCTTTTCCATCGCTTTTTCTCTACCTTGTTGTTGGGAATACTTGCAAAGTGTGCGTCTTTGTTCTCTGATAACTTATTTGCTAAAC
This sequence comes from Megamerina dolium, assembly GCA_963854835.1. Taxonomy (NCBI): domain Eukaryota; kingdom Metazoa; phylum Arthropoda; class Insecta; order Diptera; family Megamerinidae; genus Megamerina; species Megamerina dolium. The sequence goes on along the minus strand of OY978529.1, from coordinate 47,080,704 downwards.
TATTGCATACTTGTAGGGTCAAAGGAAATATATGTGTCTTTACTAAATACTAACACTAACTTTTGTAATCACGTAAATGGTATTTCTAATAGTGAATGTTACAAATTGTCTAATTCAATCCAAAAATATTTATTGTATTGCAAATTTAATACAAAAGTGTTGCCATTTTGATCCAATTGATATTTAAAACTACTTAGAGTAATTATTGGTCAGTATTGGCAAACTTTCTAAAAAAATCAGTGTGCGCCAAATTCATGTAATTAGATTAAGCGATTACAGTTTTTTGCAAGACAAATGTAAGATTTTAATGTTAAAAAAAACATATTGCATCGGCCGGGAATCGAACCCGGGCCGCCCGCGTGGCAGGCGAGCATTCTACCACTGAACCACCGATGCTTCACTGTACGGTGGTACGACTTGGATGTTCAGTAGTTTCAGGTAAGATCTTTTTTCAATCAAATGATCATAATTTGCATACTACTCACAATTTTAATTATATTAAATACGGATGCTATAAACGCAGTTGTATTGTATTGATCACTTTTTTCCACTATCCCGTTTGAGGGTCTTATTGTTTATGGAACGGCCTAGTTAGTTATTCGATTCTGACCAGAAAAAAAACTAATGGCCATTTGTCATAGGAACATATAAATTATTATAGAGTATATGCGTTTGTAGTGTGAATTAGTAGCGAAGCGTCTACAACACAGACAACTCTGTATCTATAAGTGTAGCTATTTAATAGTTTCAACTTTCATTAGGTGTCATTTGCTTGAAGTGTAAACAACATAGTTTTTGTGGTCTTAGTATGTCAATTTTCATGCCAAATATGAATCAATGCTTTAAACTGAATATGTTTCATCGATTTCAACGCGCGAGGGATGGTTTGTGCGGAGTTAACCGCTCAAAATGATTAAAAGCATTGGAAATGATCCACAAAACAAGAGAATTGGGAGCCTTGCCAGTTACCGAAAGGCGCTTTTTTACCTGGGGGGATAAGCGGCAACGGCATAAAAGGGGTTTCTTTATCGTAGCATACTTACTTACTTATGTGGCCATTACAACCAAAAATCGATTTAGGACGCATTTAGCATGCTTCGTCAGCTAGCTCTTTCCTTCGCTAGTTGGAGTCTTTCCACCGGAGGTTAGGTCTGCCTCTCCTGAGTCGACCACCAGCGGGTTCCGAATATAACACCTTTTTAGCCGAAGCGTGTTCTTCCATTCGATCGATATGACCTAGCCAGCATAGCCGCTGAATTTTAATGCGCTTTACTATGTCGGTGCCGGCATACAGCTCATGATTGTACCTTATTCGATACTTGCCACCAAAGCAAATAGGTCCAAAGATTTTGCTCATCTACATACACCTCATCTGAGGTGTAAATTGTCCAAGATTCGACGCCATATGTAAGGACAGGCATGATGAGAGACTTGTAGAGTGTGGTATTCGTTTCTCGAGAGATAGATAAAGTCCTTCACTACTTCAAAAGCGAAGTTATCAACAGTCCGAGACGCTGGGACTCTTTGTTTGTTGATAATAGGTACTTAGGTATTAAACGGCGGGGAGAGGTCCTTCCCAATTTTTACTACACAACTGGAGTTACGCAGTGTCATTGTAGGTATAGGTAATCCCTTACCGGACTGCCGACAGCGGTTTTATAATCAATAAATAGATGGTGTGGATCGATCTGTTTTTTTTTTTTTGGTCTTCTCCAGGATTTGCCGCAGTGTAGTATAACTAATTCTAAAAATGGATACTCTACGATACCCCTAAACTTAACTAAGCTCATGCTTTGAATCCCACTATGTGTTAGGATCAGATGGGTGTGTTGATTTTTGAACCCAACACTTCTTATGAGGAAACCAAAAATTATCTTTATTCATCTTTATTCCCACAAAGATCAACAACTATTTCGCTGCCTGAAAGATGTGGAAAATAGTGGCATGCGCTGGACAATTCTTTGAATATAGTATATTTTACCATGCTTTCAATGAATGTGATATTATTGTAATTTACAAATTATATTTTAAGAGGCATATAAATTCATTTTACTCTTCGATCTTTCTAATTCAACGAGGTCGTTTATTTTATTTATGTATTTTTAGAACTTCAAGAAAGCATACGGCACTCACGTTGCACATCCACTTGCCAAAGGTATACAAGTCCATACAAAATATTTTTCTGTCTTTCGTTTCTCTGAAGAGGGGCCGTTGACTAAAATGCCCATCTTTTGCAGGTGGTAAGTGAGCCTATAGTGACCGGACAGTAATTTAACGTATAGTTTCACATCTTGTCTGCTGAATTTCAGAACTGCATCTATCTTAATACGTCTAACATCAATAAAATTACGCGAATACGACATACCGGTTTGGGATCCCTAGTATTAGTTAAGGTACTATATAAAATTGTTGTTTATTCCACAAAAGGATTGCACAGTTTGGTAGCACAGTTTGGTTTTTTTATTATGATTTTTTGCTAGAAATTGCGTATTTAATTAATTAGGTTAGGTTATTCTACCTTTCATATATTGGAGACGGCTTGGGTTTCTGCACCTTTGAACCGACCTCTTCTCTTACATTCAGTGCATTCATTCATAATAACAATTATTATTAAGGCTATTTTCATTTTGCTTTAGTATTTTCGGGATATTTTTTTTCGTATCATCCTACGGCTTCGTCTCTATTTTGTAATAAAGGTATCCCAATCCATTCCAATTTGCAATTTTGATGTACTACATATACAATTTAATACAAATAAATACTCAAAATGCATGAAGCAAAAAAAAAAATATGTTCGCACTATTGATGTGTTGTACAATATTTTCTTTTGCTAAATATTAAAAATCTAATCCAACCTTTTATTCAAAATAAAAACACATTTTTCCAGCCTTTCCAAAAATTACAAAAATTATTCTGGAATTGCACTATGGGTAATCATTATATTTCAGTATGTACTCGATTAAATAAATTAATTACTTTATGGCAAAAACAAAAGTTAATTAAATTAGCATAATGTGCCCACCCTGCATGTATCATAAATTAAATATTTTCCCTGTGACAACATCAACAACAGCAATACTCATAAAGTTCTGCAATTAAAATTATAATTCGTTATAGGGGCGAGTGTTGAATGGAATTCTAAGGAAAAAAGTTGAATATAATTTTAAAATATGTATTACATAAATAATGTAAAACTTATGAAATATACTATTAAACACATTCGCCACATAAATGAGGAGTAAACCATAGATGGTGAATGTAGTTAGAATTTTTAATATAAATATACTTTAAAATTATACATATGTATTTATTTGTATATTCAAGTCATTGGTGTTACGAACGAATTGTGTTGGGGGAAAACTATTGCGCCTTAGTTGCAATTAAAATCTGTGAAATTATTGCTACACCTATAGGGCTCGGCCCTTCGGCTTTACCCTGGTATCGAACCCAGATCAGAAGGACAACGCACTGAGCCACAAATATTAGTGAAATTTTTAAAGCAACTATCAGACATTTTCCAAGTTTGCTGCCAGGTAAGATAACGTGTCGAACTCTTTGAAATTGTCAAGTCCAGCGCATTTTTTGTTGGTTTCACCTCATGTTAACTAATTGGTCATGATGTAGTTAATTCTTCTTTTGTATGTATTGATATGTATTGATATTCGCGTTTTTAATAAATTTCCTCTCAATTGAGTGAGTGGTGATAACTTCCTTGGTTCGAGGTTGTACATTGCGCTTGAGATATGCTAGATAAAAACTTTTGCTCATTGAAAAATGATCATAAGTCTCGGCTATGGATTACCACTTTTATTGATGACCCCAACAAATGAAGGAAGGACCACAATTTATGAATATGAATCGGGAATGTCTTTATAGGGAAGATTAGTACGTACAAGGCAGACCACACCTCACCTCATCTAATAGATAAGACAGGGGTGCTCCAAAAGACCGTCCCATGATATAATATAATACTACGTTGCCATGCTGATAGGCACGAGAGACCTAACCTTGCAATTCACAGTTTTATTTTAGAGCTTCTTTCAGTTCCTGAAATAAGCTTATGAAGACAATGTAAAGCTTGACTTCAGTAAGCTGCACTTACCTTTGCGATTATTGGATCTACTTGTGCAGAAACCTCTCATTTGATGATACATGCCTACGGTGGACATACATATCCCACTCGCAAGGCTTTTAAAAAATAAAGGACTTTGTCTATCTTAGAACCAGTTTATGCTAGGGATCACTCTCGCAAGTAGGTGTTATTATGGGCTAGGTAATAAATGAGAAGTGGATCCATCTCTCGAGGAAAGAGAGCCATACGCTACAAGTCTTTGTATTCAAATATGGCGCTAAAGCCAGAAAGGATGCTTTGGGCCCTACGTAAATTATTTAGACTTATTTGCGTGATCGGTGAGTACCAAATAAGATACAATCATGAGCTGAACGATTTGTATAACGATAAGCACCAAAATGTAGCGAATTCGATATTGCGGTCATGTCGAGCGAATAAAGAAAATGCTTCAGCGAACGCGATTTTATATTCGAAACTCGCTGAGTTCCGTGGAAGAACTAAGCATTCCGTAAGCGAGCGAAGGGCTGAGACGATTTCAAAGCATTCTACATTTGGCAAAAATCGAACAGAATTGGCAGTAATGGCGAGATAAGTAAGTAAGTAAGTATAATTATGTACAGTGTTAGTGGCAGAGAATGGTGCATCATAAGGGTGCATCATTGGCTTTTATATTGGCCAAATTGATGCCAATATAAAAGATGTAGTATTTCGTGCTGACTTTATCAGATCACATACACATACACACACATCTTTAACTATTGGGTTGACAAGTTTGATAAATCAACTGTGTAGCCCTGATCTTGCACCGTTCTGAAACGATGTTCCGATCTCTGCAATACTCGCTTACTCAGGCTCGACCATATTGATTTAGATTTAAAAATACTTAAGTATAACTTTTAATTACATGAAGTATTTGCACTGCACTTAGACAAAAAAGTGCCCGATACTTTTTCTACAATTCAATACATATCTGCACTGACTACTAGTATAACTCTTCTTCTTCCCTGTCGTATATATATTATATAGCTTTACGCTACTTATGAATTTGATTTGTCTAGTCAAGAACAAATCATTTTCGTATTTTTACAGAAAACACATAGAAGTACGGGTATTTGTATGTATGTAACAAAAAGCATTCTTGTGCCATTCACTTTTATTTTTATGAATAATATAGCAAAAGTTTTAATTCGCATCTTTAATTTATATTTGTGTGGAATTTATTCATATAATAATTTAGAAGTATGCTCTTTAGAAGACACCTAAGTCTTTTTAATATAAATACAATATAAGTAAGTATATAAGTAATAGCTGTCTCAATATTGATATAATTCGAATGTATTCGATCGATTTCATTTCAGTTCATGCTTCAAGGTTAAGGTAAACTGGTGTCATCATTATCATCGCCATCGTCATCATCATCATCATTATCAATATCGATATTGATATCATTATAGATTTTGAAAAATATAAAATACAACAGAATAGCAAGCACAAATGAATTCAACTATTTATGACTTTTGCATATATAAAATTCTAGAAATTATAGATGATATGTACATATAATTAGCACATATACTCGTATAAAAATATATACTCGTTTTTTACATTAAAAACTAATAGATAATGAATTGATGCTCAACGATCGTGAGCCAATTAATTGTATGTGATCCTTTCACTTGTGCAAAAACATACTGTGCTTATGTTTGAAACGAAATAGTGTAGGAGTTCAAAATGAATGTAGGTAAACGTATGAATATTTGTATGACATGCATTCACATCATTTTTGTGTATCGTGTGTAATTTTATGGTTCAGGTGAATTTTGGAATATTATTTCAAAAGTCATGATTGCAATGGATCCTCGTTTACTGTCATTTGATGGGGTATGTTAAATTTCGAGATTACGAAATTATTACCTGTACAAGAAGTAAATTGAAAAAAATTGTATATATAGTGTAAAACGAATTGGTAAACAGCAATATATGGCATAATTTCATACATAGAAACACACCCTCTTAATTGTATGTGTTATTTTAACACACACCACAGATAGAAATGAAATGATATGCAAAATCCATTTTTGAGCAGGATTTTGACGATGCAGTATATAACAAAAAATTAAATAAAATCGATGTGTTAAATTGATTTTGTATGAAAACCAACAATTTTAAAACTATGTTATGTATAAACTTATGACCTATTATGGCGTCTTATGAATCCCCTAATTTTATAGCAGAAATTAGTGTTCTCGTACATATGAATTAAATTAATGTTCGCAAATTTATGGGTTCGAGCATTACTGTAATCGTTGATTTGTTTGTGTCTGATATTCTACATATTTTATGCTTTTATGTTTTATGCTATAAATTTCATAATTAATATACTTCCTGCATTTTCTATTTTGTTTTGTTTAACAAATATTGTATTTGTTATCGAAATGCAGCACAATTTCTTAATTCGGTATTAATCGAAAATTATTCATTTTAAATATGTACGAACAAATTGTACCGAATTCGTACTAAGTACCTAAACGTAAATGTTTTCCAAATTAGGAAGATTGCATTTTTTGATGATATCTAATGACACATTTGGTTATCATCGATTTATGGAAAATATTTACAAATGTACGAGATTTCGTCGAAATTCGAACATGGCGGTGGTCGACCAAATGAAGTGATCGCGGCAAATACAGTGAAGAAAATCCACTAGCAGGTATGCTAGGCGACAATCAGTGGGTTAAAGTTCGCATTGGTTCTTCACGCACTCTATTTGCCAGATTTTGCACCTCTCGGAATATTTTCTGCTGCAAATTTGGAAAAAATTGCTTGATGGTAAAATATTTACCATCAATGAAGAGGTGGAGTATGCAGTTAATAGTCTGCTTTTAGCTTTGATATCCTGGTAATAATAAGATTTACCGAGCTCTTCAAAAATATATTTTATTCATTGTGTTTTCTTTGTCGGCTATTTTTGGGACACTCCCATACGGTGTATTGGATCGAAGTATTGATGCGGCGGCAAGACATAATTTTAATATTTTTGCATGAAATTTTGACGACTGTGATTATTCGATGTAGGATATACTTATAATAAACAAAGACGTAGAATATTCTCAATAGACCTTAGCACCACTATAGTATAATGTGCTTGTACACAAAATAATATAGATGATATTCATTCGGGCTCCACATAACTTTTGCCATTCGAAAACACATATATATCGAACTTAAATGTTATCAGGGTTGATTTAATATTTATATGCTTTTGTATTAGCTAATATCAATTAACTGTATTTGCATATAAAATAAATTATAAATGGAAATGAAAAACTTAATAAAAATAAACAACAACAACAACAACAAATATATTATATAAAAAATCCACATATTGCAGATATTTACTTCCGTAGAAGAGTAAGTCTTACGTAAGCATGATTGTCTGCTATATGTATGAATTTATGAATACTGGTATGTTCTTGATTGGCGTCACATATAAATATGTACATATGTACCAATTTACATATGTAAGCTTCTTTAATTTCTGCATATTTAGTTAGTATACATATGTATGTATGTAAATATTATAAATATGATACTTATGTTCTAACTTATTACTTGTTTCTTAAGACTAGTATGGTGAGTTGTGGTGGTTCTAACTTTTGATGATTTCCAAAATATTGATGGAATAATCTTATATGAATTTTATCAATTCATTTCTAAAGCTGAAGGTTTCCTTAAATTTTAATTGTTGTTTTTAGCCCAAAAAACAAAAATAAAAAATAAATAAAAATAAAAGAATTAAATGAAATACAATAACATAGAAGAACGCAAAATAAAATACTTGTATAAGTATGTACATATAAATGTATATGGTATGTATAATGTATGCCCATGGGTATGAGGTCAAATAATACACATGTGGTATATACTTAGAAACATACATAGTATATAGTATTCATGCAATTACTCAAACTCGTTCATCTGCCAAGGAATTCCTATTTAATGATATCTCATTAAAAGATAACAAAAAATTAACATTTAATATTAAATTATATGTATAGAAATGTTTATTTGCTAATCGTATATGCTTTTTTAATTCACCTACGCCTTCTTCTGGTGTATGCGTGTGTGTGTGTGTGTGTGTTTTAGCAATTTGAAGAAAAAAAGTCTGATGCGTACAATTACCTTAAGCCAAGTATAGGCGGTAAATTATTTACTTCCTCAAATGATTAACGTTCAAATAATGTTATCATCCAGCATTTAATATAAAAATATTAAGTAAAAAAAAATACACTAAAGATGAATGAATTCATAGAAATTTATAGAATTATAAATTAATAGTAAATTAATGTTGTGAATACATAATTTTATTAAATATACAATTTAATTCAATAATAAACTCAATACACTATGACTAGTTAACAACAAAATATGTACAATAAGCATGTAATATTTCTCCAAAAATGTTCATTAATGGGGTTGCCTCTTCTCTTCATGTCAAAATACTATGCACGCTTCGAATAATACACAAAATATATGGGCATTGCTGGGGTTAATAACACTATGAACGTATTTACAAAATATAAAGAAAAACAAATGCAATTGGAATGATTTAACACAAATTTTAGTTGTTGTATGTTATAACACTAGACGAGTACTATATATAAGTTGAAAATTAAGCACTGTCGAGTGTGTGATTGCAAGATATCATCCATTATATATTTTTTCGGTCTTCTAAAAAGAACTCTATGACAAAGCTCAGAAAAAGTGATGTCACAAGAGTTCTGCCATTCGTAACTGGCTAAAATAAATAGGTCTCTTCTGATGATGTAAAAAATTTGGCACGCAGATCAGTAACGGAAGAGGAGCTCGGTCAAAGGACCCTTTGGGGCTTATAAGTGCCGCATTTTTATTCATTTTTTTTTTACATAATATGCTTTGATACAAAATAAAATACATAGGAAATTTTTTTTAGACAATTCTCGTATATCAAATAATGGCATACATAATTTGTCTGACTAATTTTTATTGAATTCAAGAAAAATAAATATAGAAGCCAGCTTCCTGAGTGGAAATAATTATAGTCCTATATACGATATAAAAAACCATGGGCCCTCATTATCCCACATATCGAATCGGTGAATGGTATGAACTGTAGTACTGAAGTTTGTTATGGCACCTAAAATTGTCGACATCATTACAAAAATTTTTTTTTTTAAAAACTTGAGATGACTCATGCATTCACATACAAGTTAATATTCCTGCTTAATGATTGTAGGTTAAAACAAATATTTGGATATTTCTAAGTATTCAGATTATCTCATTTCTGGGTGAAATTTTCTGAGAAATGCCCGTATGTACCGTTCGGTATATTTGTTCACAGGCTTTATTCAATTTTATTTATTTAGAAAGTTAGACAAATTTTGACACTCTGAATCTAAATTCAAGCTTAGAAAATTTTCCAGCAAGTAAGGACTTTTATAAATTCTATATTATGAAGTAGTTGTTCTCCATAAACCTTGTGGCGAAAAATTATCCTCCTCGGTGGATGCAATGGAGTACATAATTCAAAACAGCGTTATTCCTCGTGCACAATCTCCAATTTTATCTTATCTTAAATAGATACTACTAATTCAATTTGAAGTATTCCAATAACTGGTACTCGTTCCACTTCATCAAAATCTTGAGTTGATATTTATGTGATATATTCGGTCACATACAATATTTTATGTATTGTATTCAATTTGTGCAATATTTCTTTGTTCAAGATTTTTTGAATCTTTTGTTATTTCTTTATAGTTAATTTATAAGTCTGACCGTGTTTGCTTTTACTTAGCACAACGAATATGCATCTATACTTATTATTAATACATTTTTTGATTTATAGAGCTGTCGAAAAAGTCATGACGATTAGTGCGAATCTAGTGAATATTATGTTACAAGGAGAAGGAAGTTCATTCCATTTTTTCCTATCCGGATAGTTCCATGACTTCGGCGTCGAAGAAGGATTTGTCGTTTTCAGAGTAAAAATGGATGGGATACTGTTTGATGTATTCAAGGATCGCTATAAGGCCCTTATTGTTTGAAAAAGTGGTCGAAAATTGGATCTGTAGATTTCGCCATGTACCCGCCAGCCGCAATACATTCCCAAAATTCTATTCAAATCAAACAAGTCGTGACTTTTCCGCCAACCTATAATCTGCTTTTTATTTATTATTTCATTAACCTGTTTTTTATAAAAAAATACATACAATATATACAATGTATGATATGTTATATTACAAATTTATGCCATATTATAAAGGCTGTTAGATTAGTTGTAATTTTGTATGTACGGAAGTAACATCTTTTAAAATTGTTCATTTTTGTTGTTACCGTTAATATTAAATAATGTTATTATTAAAAAGTTGGATTAACCAAAATTATGCTTCCGGTTCTCATTTATGCAAATTGATCAAATAGAAGAAAAAAAAAAAAAATAAATTGAAGAGAAATACATAAATAGCTTTGTATTCAATTTTTAAGATTATTTGCTTGTTTTCAGATTGTTTTGTGATTGTATCAAATAAAAAAAAAAAATTAAAGATAATATTTATGTATATGCAAATAGAAGAAGCAAACATAATAATCACACACCAAAGGAGAAGTTGAATTTGCATCAGTAGTGGAAAAATAACAAAAATATATGCTCAAATATGTGACCTTTGAATTTTAAGGGAGATTCATCATCAACAGTACTTTGTTTTAATCAAACAATCAACAAATAGTATTATTTATTATTGTTCATTATTAGATGAGTTCATCTTTGAATCTGCGCTGTAATTCTTTGGTAGATGTCTCATGTAGATAATAATATAAATTTTTACTCTTAAATATAACCTTATAGAGGAATACTTATATGATGTAGTTGAATCGTATAATTAAAACAATTTTAAAGAAATCATTCACACACACAACTGTTTCAGTAATCCTTAGTTCCAAAATTGGCGCTTAAAGTCTAAAGAAAAAAAAAACATACAAACAAACAAACAGAAAACCTTTTTAATGGGCTAAATTGATTTTGAAATTGATTTTGATGATTTTTGATCAATTGAATTTATGTATATCATTAAAAAAATAAAACAAAAATAAATATATGGCACTTATAAGCCCCGAAGGGTTCTTTGGCCGAACTACTTTTCCAGTACTGGTATGTGTGTTAAATTTTGGACAGTATGAGAAGAAACCTACTTATATTAACCGGTTCCGAACAGCAGAACCCTTGTGACATCAATATTTCTGAGCTTTGTCACAGTGCACTTTTAGAAGATTTTCATGGCAAATTATTTCTGCCGTAAGAATTGCCAATTGCTTGCCGACAGGTGGGTACCGGATGGGAAAAATCTTTTCGATAAATAAAAATTGTGGTTCATCGGGGGATTGAACCCACAACCCACAATTCTCATTCCAACACACTAAATACTGAGCTACGGCACCCATCATTTATCTATATCATTTCATTACTAAAACTTATTATCTTCGCTGAAAACAATCACAACTATAACAATTGGAGAAGAAATCTGATGCTTTCGACATAATAACGAAATAAAGTGCTGAAGTACGGCCAGGAAGCCAGGAAGCAGAAGTTGCCCAATCTTGATTAATTTGATCAATATTTTCGTGATATTCGAGGGCGACTAAATAATGTGGTGCCGTTTTCAACATAGTTTGCTTTTAGCTTGATACATTTAGTTTAGCGTTTTTCATCGATGACCTCTTAATTCTATCCAAATCTCTTACCATCGAGCCATTTCTTCAGGTTCGAAACAGAAAAGAGCAGCAGAGGGTTTAATGTACAGAATACGCACGATGAGAGAGCAGTTCGGCATCTAATTTATGAAATTTTGCCACTCCGGCTGTGTGTGGTAGTTTTTGCTTTAAATGGACGTTGAATCGATGCAATAGCTCTGCATAATGTACGACGCCAGGTGATAATTTTACACATCTCATGACAATCGATGTGAATAACACAGCGCGTATGCCTTAAAAAAGTGTGATCATGACATTGTCGCCCTCAGAACCACCCTACCCTGGCTTCTTCGACTTCGATTCACCATGCAAGGTCCACTGTCATGACTCTTCCTTGGTCTCTGGTGAGTTGTGATGAATTCATGTTTCATCTACCATTACGAAAGTGCTCAAGAACTCGTACACAAGCGCCGCAGCCATGTTACGCATAGTTTTTCATATCCAAATATTCATGTTAAATGTGATGTTTTATCTCAGTTGAGATGCTTACAGCCTCTGCCACCTCACGCACTCTCATTTTCCGACCATCTAATAACATTTCATGGATCTTATCGACAATCTCTGACGTGACGACCATTTTTGGGTGAGCTGAACACTCGACGTCACTTGTGCTGCTACGACCGCAACGGAATTCAGTCAATCACTTCTTAAAAATTGAAGTTGATGATGCAGAGTTTCTTGGTTTCCATAAGGGGTTTTTTTAATAATGCACACAAAACTCACTTTTTACTTTTCACATTCAATGGTTGTCAAGCACAAATTTAATAGGAGTATTGTTGCGTTTAAGCTTATCTAGATGCCCTTGTATGCGAAAGAGCAACGCAGTTGGCTTTTATGTATCAAAATAACGGTAAAAGTGATTATAAGGAATTAATTTATACAACAAAAAACCCCCTTTGCGCGTTGCTGATGTATAAATTAGTAAATTACCTATTGCTTCTTCAAAATGTTAGTACGTACTACATATGTGTGTAAGCGTTGGATTAAGTGTGAAAATATTATGAATAACAAATTTAATATTTTTAATCATTTGTATAAACATTATAATAATTTAATTAGGTAATTTTTTTTTCTTCGAAATACAAATTGGCCGAACTTCACTCAAAATTCAGTGTTATTGTTAATTTATGTACATCTTTAAGTGCTGTATTGTGGTTGTATCATTATTCGACCTATTCAAAAACCAGGTTATCGAATACGAATGTTATTCAAAAAATGTTCGTAATCGATTGTCTCATACAAATTTAATTGGTCAATAACATTTTTTGTTTAATGTTCCAGCTCAAGATTCAGGTCCACATAATAATTTCCTTACTACAATTTTTGAAAGTAAATTAAGATAAAATAAAATATAGTACGACAAAATTCAATTATCGGATTAAAAGAAAAACACCTCCAAATAAAAGCTGATTTTGTGCTATAAATGAAAAAACAAAACGGTTAACAAATTGTGAAATGTTTTTAATAATCGGATACTTAAATATATAAGTCATTTTCAAGGCTGAAAATAAATGCATTTAAAATATTTTATATACATTTAATAAATAGTTAAATTGTTCAAAATTAGTCGAGTAAAAGAAATCCTTTTGAATACGACAAATTCTACTAACCGATCGGATATTCGAAAGAAAAAAAAAACCGGCTAATTGACATGACAGAACTAATATGCATTTTATTAATAACTTTCTTATGAATTAAGACGAAAAATATAAATTTAATTAAAAAGTAATATGCCACTAAATATCGATTAGTAATTTATTTTATTTCAGTTTACTTGATTGGTTTTATCGTCATAGCATTTTTTATTACAACTGCTATTGCGGCGACTTGATACTGACATTGACTGGACATTATATCGCTTAAGAATGCGTGAAGGACATTTGTACGTAAGTATGTGGGATTATAAGTAATTGCGCTACTTTTAATTTAATAATCGTAGCTGCAGCATTGTCATAATGAACAACATAATTATAATCATAATTATCATCACAATTATGCAGTGAGAACGAATAAGTTAACAAACTTTAAATGATTTAGTTACTAATGTGTTGCATAGTTGGAGATTGTGGCCATAAATAAGAAGAAATATGAAAGTATTTGAAAGTTATAAAAAAATTATTCTAATTAATGAAATATATTCTAAAACAATATAAAAATATGCAAAAAAATTAAGATTCTCCTTTACAAAAATGTTAATACAAATTTAATTATGAATTTGAATCAGTCTTTTGAAATAATATTTATTGTTGAGTTGGAATATTATTAAACTTCTAAAATTGTGGGTATATTAAGCTAAAGGATAGGTCCTTGCATTTGTTGAATTCTTTTTTCGGATGTAACTACAATATTTACTTAAAGAAAATTAAAGACTGTATGAGGGCGGCCCCAGAACTACCCGACCTAACAAAGAAAGCACAACAAATTTGGAAACATTTTTCTCTATTTCTCAATATAATCTTCTTTTAGTTCTATACGCGTTTTCAAGCATTTTTCTATAGCCCTGTTTATAGTATGAACTGTATAGCTCATTAAAATAGCCATCTACCGCAGATTCCACCTCTTCATTGTTTGCAAATCTTCTACTACCAAGCCATTTTTTTAAATTTGGAAATAGAAAATAATCCGAAGAATCCAAATCTGGCGAATACGGTGCGTGCTGAAGCAATTCGAGCTTTAACTCATTGATTTTGGCCATCGCAATAGCGGATGTGTAAACTGGGGCATCGTCTTGATGAAACAACACTTTCTTTTTCGCCAAATGCGGACAACGTGCATCCTAAAAAACAGCTGCCATAACCTTGCCTGCAAATGGAACTGTCTTCGCCTTCTTTGGACACGATTCTCCCCTTTCAGTCCACTATTTTGACTGCTCCTTTGTCTCAGGTGTGAAGTGGTGGACCCATGTTTCATCCATGGTTTTTGTAAATTTTCTTAACCGTTTCTTGCGTGGCCACCTCAATTGGTCGACCACTACGGTGTTCGTCTTGGCAGCTCGTACGACCTCGTTGAAACTCTGCCACCCAATATTTTATGGTCGTAAATGAATGAGCAGACTCCTCCAGAGGAGAATCTAGTTCGGCTTTAATATTTGTTGGACTGAGACCTTTCAAATGAAAGTATTGAATTACATAATGGTGACCAATTCCATATTTACAAGCTCATTGAAACTCGCTAAATTTCGATTGCTCCAAAAAAATACTAAACAACGTGACGCCTTGAAACTTAAAACATATGTTTTATAAATTTACCACTTTTCGCCATCTATATATCAGGTCGGGTAGTTCTGGGACCGCCCTCGTAGCTTCAATTATTTACAATTCTAGTAAATGATTATCCTAATGTCATATTTACTAAAATTATATTTTTGTACATATGCCTTGAATCAGGACAGTTGGCTTGACAGTGGGCGGATTTCATCCATATTCATGGCAATATTTTGTTTGCACTTAGGAAACATATGTGCTAAATTTCAAGGTTTTAGGTCAATTTGAACTAGTTTTAAATATGAGAGGTTAGTGTGGCAGTGGGCGGATTTTCCCCATATAAATAGAAATATTTAACCTCCATTCGTCATCCAAATTTAATCCGCTTAAATACACATACAATATATTAGCGTGATCATATTTAATATGTGCATACAATTTGATTGCAACATCTGTTCTGACACGACGTAAAACTATTTAAAAATCTATATTAATGTTGTCATCATCAATAGAAAAAAAATGAACAACAAGAACAACAGCAGTCACACCACATCAACACTGATGCAAGCAATATTTTAAAATTTTCGTTATTATTTTGTTTTGTTGTTGCATTTTGTTATAACATCCGCATAGATTCTTTTTAATGATATGTACACCTAGTTCCTACACTAAGAAAAATATTCGCTTTTAGTTGTAATTCATATTTTTATTAACTTCTACTGATATTTGTATCAAATAGTTTCAGACTTAAAACTAGAAAATTGCGTGAGGGTATGGTATATGTATTTCAGTCAGATATTTGTATCGATTTGAAGGAAAATTCGAAGATATAGACATTTTTAATCAGCGAGCCCACTTTCGCTATATATCTGCGTGAGCAGAGTATAAATTGGTCGGCCCAGGCCGATTGTAAGATAATTTTTGATATCATTGCTAAATATTATAACACCCTATAGCATTTGCCTTAATAGCATCGTTCTTATAAGAAATTACTATTCATCTTTATATGTAGGAAATTTTACGTACAAATAATTGTTACCTTACGTTAATATTTTGCAATTATGTGTTCGCACATGTATTGTACATAATTTTCTCAAAGTAAACTCACGTTGATGAGGAACTGTTAATGATCACACCTACTTTTTTAACGCTTATTCAGTAATACTATACAATTATAGTATTATGAGAGAGTAAAATCTGCAATTGCATTGTATTAAAATAATGTAAATTCAGTAATTTACATACAACAAATGAAAACGTCAAACAATTTATGAATTTTGTTATTATTATTACACACAAATTATAAAGGAAAAAAAAACGCAATATAATTATAACCAGTACACGATTTTCCTAAGCATACAATGATGACTTATCACAATAGTTACGGCAATGATGATTAGTTGGGTGGTGTTTATGATTTAAAGAAGCATGTGCATACTTATGTAGATAGACATATGTGACACTTAAAATTAAATTATACATTATGGATTAATAGAATTAGGAAATTAATACCACCAGCTAATAAAAAAATTAATAACTTTTAATAACTAAGCACATTAATTAAAAAATTTCATTTTTTTGAGATTTTATCATAAAATTAAGAAACTTGGTGAAGAGATTAATTTCAGTCAAACAGAAACCCCAATGTCACAAAAGTGGCATTATATACAATATTAAAAAACATTTTGAAGCATTAAGCTTTTTATTATTAAAGGTGCAATATGCCACACTCCAGAAACATAAAAACGAAACGAAAGAGATAAAGTTATACTATTAAAATTTAGCTTTTAACCTTAATCAAATTGGAACAATGCTTAATTCATACTTCTAAGTATATACTCTTATAGTGTATTGTTACCAGCGGCAAAAGATATTTGAAAATATCCAAAATGTGAACAGAGAGAGCCTAAAACTCTCACTGGTTATTTGACACTACAATTTGAAATATCATCTCAAGAAAATGGTAAACTCATACTCTGTGATTATCCACGAAGAGCAATTCAAACACCTATTCACATCAGGTGGATAAGGTGGAATAAAATAATTGGGGTTAGCACAAAAGATCTAATCTAGTCGAAATGCTGGTATTCCCCTACCACTAGAAATGATAATAGCAATGGTATTACTTGTATTGCTTGTATTGCTTCTTTGACTACCAGTACAGTATGTCAGTAGTTATCATATTAAGCAAATGTGTATATAACAAACGTGATTTACACGTCTCCTCCTAACAGACAATTGCACTTAATTTGCTGCCTAATACTATACTCTATGCAGCATCTTCGTCAACTAAATTCGTATATCTATACTACAAGTCAGTGGCGTAGCTGGGATATCTAAAGGGGGCATGTATTGTTTATACGTACATAAATAGTTTTAAAGTTTACAATGAATATAATGTAATAAAATTTAATGTTCTGTTTTTGTTCGTATTTCGTCCATTAATATTTTAGCAGTTATTTCGCCGACCAAGGAAATGGAATTATCCCCATAATCGAACCCCTTAACTCTGCCACTGCTACAAGTATATGTATGTCTAATATTTTTTAATTCGATCATACTTAATTATTAGCTTTTTTCAATTTTGTTCAACTATATACATATACTGGTTGATGATTTAATGAAAATGCTGTCACGTATTACGTGACGAATTTTGCAATTTATTTATTAAATAATTTTGTCACCGTGGCTGTTTGTGAATACTGTCTAGTCACTGTCAGATATTTTCATTGCATTTCATAAAAAAAAATAAATAAATGACTGCAACGTAACATATATTATGTTTATGGGATATTTTATGGGAAATTTAATGCATACATTCATAAAGTGTATGTGTGTGTATATATGAAGGGCTCATAACAATAATAAATATTATTAAATTTAATTAGAGCCAGAATGGTTAATATTAAATTAATGTTAGTTATTTTATTTAAATACCTTTGTTCAAATATCAGCTGATTTGTTTTGAGTAATTAAAATAAGTTATTTTAAATAATATTTTTGAAAACGTTGTGCTTTATTAAAATGCATTTTGTTTTATTTTTATATAATTGTAATTATAGAATATATATATAACCTTTTGATGTGAGAACTAACCAATAATAAAAATAATATTTATTAAATTTGTGTATTGAATAGCCTTGGAAATATTGCATAATGTTTCAAATAATGATTTCTGAATCGAATCGAATACACTTAACAAATAAAAGTTCAAAGTTTTCTTTAAAAATTCGCAATTGCTACAATAATAGTATTATACCTAAGTACATCGTTAAGGTTGAAGTTTCAAGTTAAAATATAGATATCTTTAATTTATAGTATTTCTTTTATGCTTACTTGTTTAGTCAGTTTTTAAATGTCATTCATTCATTCACGAAAATAGGCTAATGCATATGAATACATGCAAAAAATGAACCCGAAAATACAATAGTTTATGTAGGATGCGTATATAAAATATTCGAATTTTGCCCACCTTTTGTCGACTAAATATCACTACATAAATTAGCAAATTAAAATATTGAGTTTCAGTGGGAGATAAGTAAAGTTGATGGCGTCGTACTTTAATTTCCCACTAAATATGTATTTAAACCTCTCATTAGGTATACTGTAAGAAAATTGGCAATCTGTTAATCAGTTTTAAGAAGATCTTCAAGACACCATTGACTTTGTATAGAAATTCCATCTGAACGTGCCAATTGATTGATCTCACCTATTGTCAATACTATCTATACTCCGGGATCATAATTTGATGTGCATATTATTTTTTTTTTTTGAGAAATGTTTAGGCTTCAGACAGTTTTTGTATTATTTTCTATTATGGTTTTACTCGAAGAATTAGACTTTTGATCTATAGGTCGTGAATTCAATCAGATTTTTCTTTGAACGCCTGCAAGCAATTGATAAGTTTTCCGGCTGTAACAATTTGCCAAGACAAAGCTTCTAAAAGAGCTTTGTAATAAAGCTCAGAAAAAGTGATGCCGTTCTGGCGTTTGGAACCGGCTAATATAAGTAGGTCCCTTCTAAAATTGTTTTAAATTTAAAACATACAACAATACTGGAAAATATTGAAAAATACTGAAAATATAATTTCGAATTCTTATACAATATATTATCTGATGAAGACTATAGTTATATAGTGACCTTGAATATTAAAGATTTTGGAAAATATTGAAGCTTTTAATAAGTTTTGAGAGCTATTTTTTCTGTTTTTAAGCCTTTATTTAAGTAGAAAAATGAATTTATAGTTTATTTAAAGTGCATCGTTAGCTATAACTTTATCCCATCTTTATGGCAGCATATGGATTTCGTGTCGTCAGAAGTCAACATGTTTTGAGGCAATCCATGAATAGATCAAATTTTTAAATTGACCATTAATGATGTTGCCAATTCTTTAAGCGCTTGACATGAATCTTCGTCCAATAAATAAAATATATTTCGTCAATTAAAATTTCGAAGCACATTATATTTGGATTTCTACCGTGTTCTCCTATACTTAATATTTAAATAGAATAATAGCCTATATGTATGTTAGAATCTACTTCAATCTACATGGATATCCTATCAAATGTAAGAATAATAAAAATGTACAGAAATAAAATCATGAAAAGATTATTGGTTCAATTGACAATTTCATTTATAGTCGATACGAGTAAGTAAGCATAAAATTTATGCCATTTACATGCATATATTTTTGTAGCAAAAAATATACATGCATATATACATCGGTATGTACATTATTGTCATGCAAAAGTGCGAGTCTATAATATGTTATTATTGTTGTATTATTTAGGTGCCAGCGATGCAGCATGCATGTATGCAAATACAAAGACGGCGTATAATGGTGTTGGCGGCTGATTTTGTTTAGCTTTTTTTGTTGTTTTTCTTCTTTTTGTTGTGCACTGACCATGACTGAATATCAAAAACAACAAATAACAAGTGAAAAAAAATAACAAAATAATAGCATAATTTTTAACATTGTTTTTATTCATCTTTTTATGTTTATTTTTGGTTTATGTTTACGATTTTAGCCAAATATTTCAACAACATCAAAAAATAAAAAGAAAAAAGAAAAATCAGAAGATTTCTGCAAAAGAAACTAAACATTAGCAACAACAACAACAATTGCGCTATAAACTTGTAAGAAAAACATCATCAAATTTAATAATACTGGTACTACCTTATGCAATGGGTGCTGATGATGCATTACTACTAGTACATTACTACTTACAAGCTGCATGCAAAAAAAAAATAAATAATAAAAAATAAAAATGTAACAACAACAACAATAAGAAACAAAAAAGCATACCAACAACGTACTTTGCAAAAATGCATTAACTCAATAACCGGTTAGTCACAAAATATTATTCGAAATGTTGAAAAAGACGAACTCAGAAGACAGAAATAATGGGGAAAACAACAACGCATACTTGGTCAATATATGAAATTGGGCTCAACCGTCTGAAGGGTGATGGTGTCGGCGGTGGTGGTAGTATTGGTGGTGATGAAACTGAAGGTAATGAAACTAGCTGCAGCAGCAGCAGCAGCTGATAAACAAGCTACATATGCATACTTATACCAATACCAATTTATGTATGCAGTCTCCCGTCTCGACCCTCAAACAAATTGTAGTTTCATATTTCATTTTTATAAAGTTCAAAAGTCACCTTCATCTCCTCATTGGTGTATTCCTACTACTACTGCGTGTAATTCATGTTGCTTGCATATCATCATCATCAAGTACACAATACAAGTATTTCATATTCGTGGTACATGTCACATTTTCTTTGTTTTCGTTTTATTTTCTTCTTCTATTTTCCTTGGTTTTCATACTGCATACTGTTACTA
Source organism: Megamerina dolium (assembly GCA_963854835.1). Taxonomy (NCBI): domain Eukaryota; kingdom Metazoa; phylum Arthropoda; class Insecta; order Diptera; family Megamerinidae; genus Megamerina; species Megamerina dolium. The sequence goes on along the minus strand of OY978529.1, from coordinate 47,059,800 downwards.
CATACGACCTGCATACATATATACTTATTTTATATGTGAGTACCTATCTACCTAAATGCATATGTATGTACATAAATGGTAGGCCAGATATGCATACGAGTATAATCTCAGGGTTGCCAACTTGAATTTTACACATTCACAACACAGCATGCATATGTGCATACAATGTACTTATGTTTATAATTTTTTCATTCATTTGTTTATTTTATTTTTTCTCTCTCTCATCATTTTGCTATGCATGTGAGTGCTTGTGTCTTTTCAACTGTTGGTGCATCTTTATTGCATATTATAATTTTGTTGTTGTTGCTATCGCATGACGTGCATAAGTTTTTTAATTACTTTAGATGTGTTACTTACTAAACACATCATTATCATGAATCAACATATGATTTTACCACCACCACCACCACCACAATCATCATCATCATCATCATCATCATCAATATGATTATCAGCACCAATACCACATGTTAATTATGCCAAAATGTTGACCTCAAATGTCATTAGAATAAAACGTCATTTACACAGCTTTCAGTATTTCTTGCTAATCTGTTGTCTTGGGTTATTCTTCTTCTTCTTCTTCTTCTATTTTTTTGTCATTTTGTCATTTTGTATATTTTGTATATTCTTTGTCATGTGGTTTTTATGAATATTTTTTCTATATTTGTTATTTGAAAGATTTTTTTATTGCTTAACTACAAAATGCCAAATTATTATTACATTTTTAATGCGTTTTTATTGTCGTCCCAATACCAGTGCCAGTGCCAGTGCCAGTAGCAGAATGTATTGTATGTACGTGTATGTATCTGAACCCATACGAGTACGTACATATGTAAATTCGTACGTGGTCAAACAAGTGCACTTTAAAATAAAAATAATATCTATTTGTAGACATTTACAAATGTGCGTTGTGATTGAAAAGTTTCCGCAAGCTTGAAGTAAAATATGAATTACACTATGCGACAGTTGGGGTGTCATACTAAAGAGCAGCGGTCGGAAAATTGAATTATGTACCCTGAAAACAGAATTCACGTGTCTCGGTATTCCTTTGGGTAACGTAAAAAAATGCGAAATTGCAAAAAAATGAGAAATAGCGATTTATCGAAAAATTTTCGATATGTAGTTAGCTTGACTTTGGCTTCGTTTGGCTTGAATTTATTGAAAAAAATTTGTTTTAGTTTAAATAGCAATTTTTGTCTTGTATCTGCTTTCTATGTTGACATAAATACAAACTCTTGTCAAGCCAAACAAATTTCGTAAATAATATTATGCTGGAAATATCAAAAATATGTCGATAAATCGTTATTTTGCATTGTTTACCATTTGGCAATTGTTTAACGTGACCCACAGAAATCCCGAGACATGTTAAATTTTCTTCAAAGTAAATAAAAGTTGCTCTTTTTTCCCAGTTGCATAGTGATTGACATTATTCTTAAATACACTTATGTCAACGTTTCTTTTCCAACCCGTGAAGCAGTCCGAAAAGTTTTGTTCCAGAATAACCTTCAAGTTAAATATCTTCTTCGAAGTGGTAAGACCTGCCTTTGAGTTTACTGAATATCCAGAATTCCAAATTAGATGAATATGGTGGCAATGGAATGATATCGGTCGAAATTTTGAACAAATTGTCACGAACAAATTGAGTGTTTTTTTAACCAAATGAGAAATGACGATTGAATCTGTCCGAGTGGTTCGTTTTGAAATTGTACATTGATGATTTTTGGGGCACCAGATTTTTGAGTTGCTTGTTATTCATTTTATCATGTCGATGGACATCCAACTTTAATTTCTTCTTCAACACGTTCTTTGCCCTCTAGAAATATTTTGTACCAGCAAAACGTTCATAACTTTTTGAACACAGTCTACCTATATTTGTATGAATATCATCCACTTGACTGACCAAACAATGAAATAGGTAATAAAAAATATTTTGCAGTACGTATTAAGTCAAAATAGTATGCATGTAAATATAGAAATATGTTGGTATGTGTATATATGTTACATATGTAAATATGTATGTACATGCGAACAATGAAAATATTAGCATATTTAGCGCATGATGAAACAATAATTAAATTGAATTTGTAATTTATAAAATTTAGAACAAAAAGAAATATTCGTACTTTATTGCATTTTCTACATACTTGAATACCTATATGTTACTTATACGAATATTCAATAAGTAATAAGACAATAATAATAAGTAATAAATAAAATAAAAAATAAAAAAAAAACAAAAATTCAAAGATGATGAAACAATAACCGGTTGTATATGCTTACATATACACAAGATGCTAAGTACGTACTACAAAAAGTTTATTGATTTTTCATTATTATTATTATTATTAACAGTAATTTTTGTAGATTAATTTAGAATGAGTTTAATTTGTTGTACTTATTCCTCTGTAAATTTCATTTTTAATAATATAATACTCAACCATTGCATCCATAATGAAATTATTGTACTATATATATAGTCGTTCTTTATATTTAGTAATAATATTGGACACCTTCGAATTAACTGGCAATATCTTATTTTATTTATCTCATCGCTTGACTCTCCATGGATACATATATGATTATAGAGATATCTTGTAATGTGGCGTGAATTTTTGTAGTTGAAGGGCATTTCAGTGATCGGAAGATTTTTTGCGGAGTCTCTCAATCGACCCTTAAACTTTTTCATTTGTCAACTGTCCGACATTTTGATGGTTGTGCACCAAAAACAAATGAAACAAAGACAATTTTTGACACTGTTATTCATATAGTAATGACACAGGTCCACAAAAATAAAGTGTGGTGCACGACAGACTAAAGTAGTAACATAAGAGAGCAGTTAGATAAGTCAGTGACTTTTTTAATTTCTCGCATTAACTACAACACTCTGACTTTAAATGCTCCTGTCAATTATCATCTTGTTAATAGAGCACATTCAAATTTTGAGCAAGTTGCTAAACTAAATTCGATAGCCATTGAAGACAGATAACCTCATGAATTCCGACTAATACGGAAAAAAGTGAATTTCTTGTGCATATTAAGTATAATTTTTTGGATTAAAAAAATATCACAGAAACCAATGGCTGAGGGTCCCCCAATGGGGACTTCAATGGTTAAGAAGTGGCTTACAGAATAGAGTTGTGGTCGCACCAGCACAATATACGACCAAACGGTTAAAGTGCTCAAAATATGTTGTCACGCCAGAAGTCATCGATTAAGTCCATCGAATCATATTGGCTGATCGGAGAATGAAAATGTATGAGGTGGTTAAGGCTGTCGGCATCTCAATTGGTGTGTAGGTAACATCGAACATGAATTAACAAGATAGCTGCCGAGTATGCTTACGATTGACAACAAACGCAAGAATGTGATCACTTCACAGGGATTTTTGATGATCTGATGACTGCAATATAAACGAGTTTTTGCATCTTTTCGGAAACGTGGATGAAACATAAATACATAACTACACATTAGAGATCAAAGTCTTTTCCGGCTGAACGTGCACCAGAGCAGGTCAAAGTGGATTTGTAGGTTAACTCATCCAGACTCATCTGAAGAATATCCAAATTTAACCCCATGCGACTATTTTCTGATTCTAAAGCTGAAGCTGAAATGGCTCAACGGTATGTGATTTGCATAAAGTGAAGTGGGCATCGATGGAAAAATCTCATATTTAGAGGACCTTGAGAAAACCTATTACTTGGAAGGAATAAAAACTTGGAAAAACTCTGAACTACATGCATCGAACTAAAATGAGACTATGTTTGCAAATAAAACCTTTGACTGCCGAAAAAAATTTTTTTCTAAGAGGCACTGACTTATCCAACTGCCCATCATCCTCCTCAGTTTTCTATCTGGAGTTGTTTTAACTTATTTATATATGTTATTTAATATTTTTCTGAACTGAAGAGGATTAAAAACATGTACTGTAAAACCATTGGTTACATGTGAATCTCAGATATTCAAAATAGTTCTCTGTGATTAATTTGGCTATGTGATTCTTTTGAACTGGAGTAGGTAGGTTTAGGCAGCAATAAGCAAACGCCAATTGAAATAAATGAAATAAATTTTAATTGACACAACTCCTACCATGTCCATCATGACTAGTGTCTAATCCAAATGATTGCAATATTATAAAAATTATGAATTTTTCCCAAAAACTCTGTGATCAAAATATGCATTGAGGTTTCACTGTGAATTGTTTATGATGTCGAACGTTGAGTGAATAATTATATTATAATTATGTTTACTTAAAGCACTGTCTCGTGCGTGTATTGAAATGCTAATAGTGATTTGTGCAAAAATGTAAAATCACTAGGCACTCGACAGTAATCATAAATAAACTCATGTCGCTATAGCTAAGTATTAAGTGTTTATTGTACTTATATGTGTGGTACAAGCACTTTTAATAATGCGATGAACATCAAGTACATTAAGAATGTATTGTATATAGAGCATCATAACCATTCAATGAAACAATAAACACCACTTGACAATGACAAAGACTACAACTAGGTATAACGTGTTTAAGGTAATTTTTATAAAATGTTATTTTATTATTTAAGAATAAGTTAAATGCTTCCGCGATAAAAAAAAAAAAAAGAATTATTAATTATGCATATGTTGACGTAGTTTACCTATTCAGAGATTTCAATATTTTGAAAGTTGCTGATTTTATTGTTTATTTTTTTTTCTTTAATTTAACTTAAAAAATTTTATTTTATTTATTTATTAAATTTTTTTTGTTTCTTTTGAATAATACATATTTACGTATACATATGTATGAGTATGCAGACCATGTGATTTAACACACGAATACAATGGATTTAGCATAAACCACTTAATTAAATACGAGTACACTTTCACACAGCAAGTCATGTGATTGAATCTAAAAAGGATTTAAATTGAAAAATGCTTCATTATTAATCGAGTCATTATTTTATAGCGACACTTTGAATAAATCTTATTTTTATGTGAATACTATTGTGCGTATTTTATCTGTCATTCAATCAGTCAATAATTAGTTTAATGTTGTTATGATACAAATTAAAGAAAGAACTTGTCTCCACATATTCATATTACTTTTGACGCGTGTCTTCTGTTACTACGAGCTTGTAGGTATGTACCTACATATATATCTGTATGTATAACTAATAGCACACTAGTACTGCTACTACAACTGCTGCTAAGAGCGAAGAGTTTGGCACGGTGCTTGGCAGTGCCAGCCGGATTCGAAATTCATTAAGCAACCATCTTAAATATTATATCGTAGTGGTAGTGTACGTATTAAAAATATAATAATAAGACCACACAAACGCATACACTTACAAATAAATACACGCACATGTACACGTTTTCGATACAGAAAATAAAGAATAATAAAGTTCTAGAAAACCATTAATATATATATTGTTTCTTGCTGTTATTGTTTTTAATTTTTTTTTTTTTTTTTGTATTTCTTGTGATCAACTTGAGCGTTATCTTCTTATTTTTTTCGTTTTATTAAGTAGGTATTTTAACAAAATTTATATCTTAATTTATGCGTTGCGCGTTTGTGTTTTTGTTCCGATCAGTTTGTTTATCTTTTATTATCCTTTATTTGTTATTCTCTTTGTTGTTGTAGAAATTGAATATTTGATTGAAGAACAAATAAAATATATAAATACAATAGTATCAATCATTGAATATTGTTGTTTTATTTTTGTTTGATCAGTATTTTTAATACATTTACATAGTTAGATACGTTAAAATTATTAATTACTTAATAAGAAAACTAAACACACACATAAATTTGGCAATAAAACGAAAAAAACAATAATTGAAAAATAAATACAAATATGAACAACTCTAGCAAGCACATAAATAAAGTTCAAGTTTGTCATATTCCAAAAAAAAGGTCCCACAAAGGCACGCACATAAAAAATACACACACACACACATACGAGTATAAGTATCATCAATAAAACAGCCAGCTTTCAAAATGTGTTATTGAACTTTCAACTCCTTTCAAATTATCACATTTAAAATTAGCAAGTTAATAAACAACAAATATTGTATTAATATACGAGTATTTCGATTAAGTCGCCTCACATTTCATACACAACACAAATATGACTGTATTTTGAATGGTGATTAGACGACAATTAAAAAAAAAATTGATTAATATATGGCACTTATATGTGGCAGAACCCATGTGACATCAATTTCTTAAGCTTTGTCACAGAGTTCTTTTGGAAGCTTTTCCATGGCAAATAGTTACTACCGGAAGAATTGCCAATTGCTTGCTTGCTACAATTACGTGCAATTATTATATTGCAGATCATTAATATCAATATCAATCAAAATTTAATATAAATTAATTGAATTTACATAGCACCACCAAGTTACTTTCAAAACTATTATCTGTCAAATTGGGCACGGGCACCAAAGAAAATATATTTATATATTGTTTAGTGTTATTTAGTCATAGGAATGAATATTAGTAAGTATTATGTGTGTCTATCCAAAAATGTCTTGAAACGAAGAATATATTGAAAATGTTGATGCTACATTATTATCACAAAACTATGCAAAACCGTATAATTTTTAGATTACTTGGATGACAATTTATTTGGACAAAAATAGAGTAGCGAATATATATTTTTTTTTTTGCTATAAAAAGTATATTAAAAAACAAATTTTTTCCTTTTTGTTTTGCTTAGTTCATCTAGTTCACAAAAGATGATCACAAATTAATTTTTAACATTTATACTGAAGCACTTTAATATACACTCAATGAATATGTTTTATTTAGAAACTGATATTTATTAAATGAACACAAAAGAAAATAAAATAGTGGAGACTGGGGTAATACAAGTCGTATTTATTTCTGATATCTCTGAATTCTGAATTTTCTTCACGTAATTTCGCAGCTATTTAGCTACGTTTCTATAAATCAGATTATAAAAAATGTGGCTGTGTAAGCCGTGCATAAAATAATAGAACAAAAAAATTAAATTCATCTCACAAACGTGCATTGAAAGTATAATATTTAAAGACTTTAACATAAGAAAAAAATAGGTCATGCAAAAAAGCAGATGGTCCTCCTTACTTCACTTAGAGTAGAAATTGAGTGCTTTTGCATTAAATCATTGATGATTTAATTCACCAATAAATCTAATCAATAATTTTATTTATTGAACTCAAATATTCAAAATCTCCTCTTTATTTATGAATTTGAATAGCATATAATTCCAAATTGAAAAGAAAATGAAAAATGTATGATTCAATCACTTGGACAACATTGAATTGAAATGTTTTTCTATCAAATCCCTTAATGAATTGATATCACATCACAACTAATAAGTAGTGCCATTCGGTCTAACTTCTCTTTCAGTACTGTTTGGGCGTGTAATATTGTATTTTGGATAGTAACCTATATTAGTCGGTCCTGAATCCTTGTGACATTACTTCTTCTGAGGTACAGAGCTCTTTTAGAAACGGAAGAATAGGCAATTGCTTGCCAACAAGTGGATACAAACAATAATAACAATATTAGCTGTAATAGCTTTCGAATTGCAAGATTTTTTGGTTTCTGTTTTTTTGTTCTTGTATTAAATACTTTCTCTTCTGCCAAAAAATGTTCGCCTTCGCATTTCAAGAGGCATTTTAAGTCGGCTTTATCGATTGGAAAACCCCTCTAGTAGGTGAAAATAGCAGGTAAATATGTTCAGGACTCATGCTCAGGTCAGAAACGATTGAGGATTGGGTTTATATTTAACTCTCTACGCCCCTAATGACGGTGTCTGGTCAGGTATTGAGTTATAGAAAATATATAGTACTTCTTAAAATATGACCCTCTACCACACCTACTTCCTTTGTAACCTAACAGCAATCTGTGGCAGTTCATTTTATCCGAAACGCTCCTACACATTGGTTTAAAACTTTTAAAAATTTGGTATTGTTAATCAAATTTCCATCCATTTGCCAACATTTAATTTATTTATTGGCTGTATGAACGGCTTTTTATTTTTTGTTTAATTTTTCGTTTGTTTTTTTGTTTATTTGTTTATTTCATTTGACAAAAATGAACGAGTAGATACGAATGCAATACTAAAAAAATTACTCGAATAATGTACATATATGACATGCGGACAAGAGAATACAAAAAAATTTTTGCATTTTTATGAACATATTTTATTTTGAATTAAAAGAAGAAGGAGAAACAAAAATTAAAACTTCAAACGTGATAATTGACCATGAATTTATTTAATATGGTTTTTTTTCTCTTTCTCTCTCTGTCTAATTTAAAAAAATGTACAATATTTTTGATTAAATTATAACATTTTGGACTATCATTTATTGTATTGTATTATATAATTATGGCTGCATAGTAGGTATTAGAGCATATGTAGTTATTCAAAATGAAAACTCACGTGGCTTGAAACCATTTCAAATTCGCGATCGCATTATTTAATTCCAAGTAATTATATATGCATTTATACTATAACCTATACTAATCTGCGAATGGTACGAACTTATTAGTGATAGTCCTATAAGATTTATGTATTATAAATATACATAAAATATAAATAATCATATACATAAACATGTATAGTATATGTATTTAGGTATATATCTTAAATATGTGAATATGAAAATAAAGAAGACAAAGCGATGAAGTATTGACAATAAAAATGTGATCTCTTATCATATGACTGTGTACTTTTTATTCTTTTATTATATGTATGGTATTTATACTTGATTTTGTATTATTTTCTTAAATGATTGACATAGATCTATTCATTAGAGTAGTCCTTGATTGTTGACTTTTAAATTGACTTGAACATGCATATATTTCTTTATTTATTAACTTAAATTTGCATTGTGGATCAAATATCTACGCAATATATCGAAAGTGTATAAAAGTAAATGTGTATACTCTCCATAACTCAGCTAATACTATTCAAATAGGCACAGAATAGGAAGGCATCTACTGAAGTATGTATTCATCATCTTGCAAAAAATCTCAAGGCACAGATGGCTTTGCTTCGAAACTTGCCCATACTTATATAAAAATAAGAGTTTACTTTCGATTATTACCATTCCATATATGCGCTTGTATGTATACATCATTATAATAATATACATAATATGTAATTATTATTTATAATTATTATAATTAAATTATAAATCTAAGATTTACATCAGTCACAAGTACTGTGTTACAACACTTTCACTGCTAATTCACTATACACATGAGTGGTCAGATAAATGCGTGTCATAGAGTTCATAAAATATTGCCTTTGTTACAAACGAACTTATCTGGAAGCATTATTTCGGAAATCAGTCAGGTCAAGTGACACAAATAGATATTATTACTTGGTTTCTTTATCGAGGGCCATGCGAATGTTAAAGCCTACACAAATAAGCCGAAAACAAATTCAAAGCACAAGGGCGAAATCCTCGGTGTTTATAATGTTGGGTCAAGTAGGTTGGGTTATGTTGAAGCGGCTGCCATCTTGAGCGGACTCACTTAGGCCATTGTGATGCTATAAGTAGCGTACCTCATTTTCCCCTAAAACCAACCCGAGTTGGGGTAAAGCGTAGAATATTCCGCAGCTGTCAGTGAGCCAGCTCGGTGAGGTCGTACTTGTAGTGACTGTCCAGGTGAGCCATTCTGAGCTGAGTCAGGGTCGGAATATGGAAGGCAAGTTGTGGACTCCGGTTCTTCCTCATCGCCGCAGCTCCGGCAGTAATCAGGTGCCGTGATGCCTAGCCTTTTTGTATGCCTCCATGTCAGATAATGGCACGCAATCATTCCTACCAACATACTAACCGCGTGTCAGTTAAGCGCTAGTAGGTTTTTTCTTCGTTTTAAATTTTATTACTGGCCAGATTGATCGCGTAGTTGTAGACAAGTGTTATAACTCCCATCTGACATTCGTTTTCTGTAATGCGTCCGAGGATAGGAGGAGTTTACAAGTCTACAAGTTTACAAGTTTTCTAGCTCATCTGCAGTTTCGTTCCCTGGTATGTCTCTGTGCTCTAGTAACCACTGCACTAGAGACATCACTGCTCAGGCATCTCGTTCAGAGATGTCCTCCAGTTATGGTCTACTGATGAATTGAAGTCATTGAAGTTTAGAGCTGTTGATGTAAAAGTGCATTCCTCCAATGAAAAGGGTGTTCCTATAATCCCAACCCTTCCTATCTGGAATGGGTGAATGAAAGTTGTTGTCGAATGTCAACTATTCGTAATATGGAGTCATATTTGTTCAGAATTGTTGTACGTCTTGTGCCAGTGGGGGATCATTCTGAAATAGATTTAATTTTCATTGCCGATTCAGCTGCTAATTGATCCCCCAGAATGTCTAAAGGAATCAGATGCAACAAGATGTTCACTGATTTGGTGGATGTTGTTATAAGTGGCCCTGTAACGCATAAATATGCCAATCTTTGAAATCTTTTCACGGAATTTCAGTGTATAGTCCTATCGAGCGCCACTACTCAAATGGCGAACCCAAACAGTAGTATTGGTCTCACCACCGCTTTGTAGAATCAGTATACGACATTGAACCAAGTCCAAAGTAATGCAGTATTTTGGCTCAAAGTGTCAGTTTACTCGATTGTTTCTGGCAACACTGATCGCCTTGTACTGAGTTTGAATGGTGACAATATACTTTAACAGTGTAAAAGTTCTTCGTGTTTGAAAATAGAGTTTGAAATAGCGTTTGGAAATGTCAATGGTAAAGCCTAAAATGATGAATAAGATGATGGTCAATGATGATGAGAACTTAATGAGATTGTGTGCATCAAAAGCGACCAGAGTTGATGAAATGTCCATGTGTTATTTTTCAGCATGCCAACTTGAGGGCACACACATCTTTGGTGATCTGAGGAAAACTGAAGTAGCTTCGTTAGTACAAGTGTTGTTACATCCTACCTTGCAGCCTTGACGTTGCCACTATTGTCATTATTATTTATTTGGTCACTACTGTAGTTTTTTGTTTACGACTATAGTTTTAAATATGAAGAAGAAAAAAATGAAGTCAATAAAAAATTATAAATACTAGAATAATAAAAAAAAAAACATGTTTTATTATAACAGGCGTCAGTTAAGCCATCAACATGATACTACTTAGTACAAATTCAAGATAGACATATGCATCTATATATGTGTATGAACGTATATTTATTTGTATTAAATATTTTAATATATGTATTGTAGTTTCATATAAGCTGTACAATAATTCTTTAAATGAATTTGTAAGTAAAAAAAATAAAAAAAAAACATATAGTAATAGCAATAATAAGATGTTGCTTGCTAATGTTTTTTTTCTATATACAATATATTTTTAAAACATTAATCTTATAATAATAGTACTTATTATACGTATTATTACTATTAGAACTAAGCCGAACTAAATTTAGAAGTTCCAATGTAATTAAAGTGAGCTTAAATGTTTATTCAATGAATGTATCATACATACTTCGATAATGGGGTACATAATAAAAATAATGATGAAATTAATATGACTTGAATTGTTTATATGATTTAAAACATATATATTTATATATATGTACATGCATACATACAAACTTATGTATGCATAAGATGTATATGTGTATGAAAATGAAACATTGAAAGTATCAATAACCCCACACAATTATTACCATCACCGCCAGCATGATGCGTCGTCGTTATTAGTCATAAATTATACGAATTCATTAAACTCGTAAATACTCACTCACACATATGTGCACACACATATATATTTTTTGTATATCTACATGCAGCTACACATATACACGTACACATGGCGTATACGTAATATTTGATTCTATTGAAATTGTGATTTAAATAATAAATTATTAAATAATGCTAGGTTTTTTGGGGAGGGAATTTTATATACATTCATCTGTATTTTTGTTTTTTTTTTGTATATAGAATTTCATTAAATATTTATGAGAATATATGTATGTATGTATGTATAACAAAAAAAAAACGAAGAAGAAAATCATTTCAGTTAATTTATCATAGTTATCATATGCAAAAACACAAAACACGTATTTGAAATATTGCAATATAATATAGACTGTGCTAGTAGTAGAGATTGATGATGAGAATGAATGAGCGAACAAAAGAGGAACTTTTGTATAAGAATATAACATAATTATAATAATAAAATACATGTTATATGAGAATCATAATTATTATTATTGCATTAACTATAATTATATCATTATTGATTTACAACTAATAGACAATTGAATAATGCATACATGCATACAAATGCATACCCACTGCTTGAAAAGTTACTCTATGAAATTCTCGCAAAAAATAAAAAATGAAATTCAAAACGTCAATAATGATTGCAATAATGATGCTTGTTGATGCTGATAATTATCATTTAAAGATAAATATGCGTACACTGGCACAAAAAGCTCCAAAAAGATCATTCCAAATCACAACAGCCAATACTTGGGTACTAATATCGTACCTAATATTGCTATACCACTACAGACAGACCAGACTATACCAACTTCTAATACATATGTCGTGCTATGTACTATGTATTAGATGAACAGTGAGAAATAATAATAATAATAAAAGACAACAACAACAACCACAGCAATACAACTTTTCGATGTTGTTGTTATTGTTGTTAAAGAAGACGTCAGATCTCATCAATGTGAATCGTTCGAATTGCTCTAAAGTCTAGCAACAACACAACAACAACAACGATAGCTGCTGCAGCAGCACCAGCAGTAGCAACAGCGATCGCCGCAACAATCGCTTAAACATGTTTTAAAGTTAAATTTGTATTTGTACTTGTATTTTTTCGTTTTTTTGTAGCTTCTCATGTCAATGTGGTAGATGTGAGCCAAAACTTGTACATTCATACATACAATAACTGACATACTCATATTTGTGTGTGTGCGTGTGTGTGTGTTACATGTTTAGTTGTATGTGTACCATTATAAGCGGCTATAAAACACTTTGCGCCTCACAATTGACTTTTGTTTTCGTTTGCGACTTACAGCGTTTGGTTGTGCCAAACACGGTGGTTAAAGATAAGAGAAAAAAAAAATATCTGAGAATTTGTCGTTTGTTGTCGAAGCAAATTAAATAAGCCTTTAAGGTAAGCAAAGAAGGAAGAATCATGTGTTATATATACATGTTTTTCTAGTGTTGTTGTTGTTGCTGTTCTTGTTACTGTCATTTGCTTTTGAAGTGCTTCAAATAAATATGAACAAAAACTATAAATTGAAGAGCAAAAATTGAAATAATTCTATTTGAACATAGCAAAAGGATATTTGTCACGAATTAATATATATACGAAAAGTGCACGCCTCTGCAGTGAATGGAATTGAATATGGGATTTTTTTTATGTTAATATTAGTGATAAAATTATAATCACAAAAGAAGAACAATCAAATTGTGTGTCTCTTGTGTTTTGAAAATGCAATAAAATCAAATATGATAACCTCCAAAGATATAAGAGCTTAAGGACAACAAATAAATAAAACAGAAACAAATGAAAAACAATAGAAAACTGATAAGGATGAAGCAAAATGTGTGCATCATGTGTAAATGATGTAAAAATGTAAAATGTATGCTTCGATATACTTTAGCAATTTTTAGCATCAAGTTTGTTGCTTAAGTCTTTTGTAGTACGGTCAGCGCATAAAGTAACACGTATACGTGAGATATAAAAAATATTAATATGAAAACTAAGATAGTCACTAGTAGTCAAGGTAGTGAATAATTTAATTAATTCGTTTAGCTTTCGGTGTAATTTAAATGTCAATCTTTTTCAATCAATGAATTATAGTTATAATATTCATATGTACATATAGTGAAAGCCAGGCGTTAATACAATTATTCCATTTAAATATGAGTTTTAAGCAGAACTTATTTGTGATTTATTGATTTGCATTCTTTTTATTATTTGAAATCAAATTTTTTATATTGCATACAACTTGAACAAAATCAAAAAAGCATTTATATGTATATGGGCACATTGAAAAGTAGAGATAGACTCCTTATTGGTCAATATATTGCCATCAGTCACTATCCGCAGAACGATTTCTGCAATGTTGAAAACAGAAAAAAATCACAGGTTCGTGTCTTCTTGCCATTACTATAGCTGAGGTGTGAACCGGTGCATTGTTTTGGTCGAAGGACATCAAGGAAAAAAAAAAATTAAGAAAAGTATGACATACTGCCGTCAATCGTCACATATTACATTTCAGAATCGCAGTTTTATTCAACTTTTCAGTGTGCGATTATAAAAGTACAACTATGCTTATACATTTTGAATAGTTACACCTTTTAACCTACTCGAATCTCCTAATATATATCTACTTAGCTATTAACCTATTTATTGAACACGAAACGAATTTTTTTGAATGTTAAATTTCGTGACATATTAAAAAATTTCAGTAAAAATGAAATCAAGTAAAGAAATAACATAAAATTGACCCACAGAGTAGACTATCACATATTATACTGTATATGAAAGTTTATACAAAGTATCGGTTTCACCCCAAATTCGAAGGTATTAATTGATTTTGAATTATTTTAAATGCATAATACATAACATGGTTTATGTGTGCATTTGCAAGTATGACTTATGTGGTCATTACAGCCGAAAATCAATTTAGGCATACAAATATTAGCTTACTGAAATATTTTGTATTTTCTTTAAATGGCAATAGGTATACTGGGGAAAAAAATTTGTAAATTTTAAAATTTCAATTGATGTTAGTATTATTGATGTCTCTTGTGGAACTTTCGACTTTATAGCTGATTATTTATTTTACATATACATAATATACACTTTTTTTTTTTAAATTGTATTATAATAAGCAGACATTTTCTTTGTATTTTATAATTCTAGTTAATATGGCTTTGTTATTCAACGACATTCTTAATAGATAGATGAAAAAAGAAAAAATAATAAAATATTAATATACGCAAATGAACTTGTCCCATATTCAATTGAATTCATACATTTACAATTTCATTCCTAATTCAACAATTTTATGATGTTAAATTTTGGACAATATTGAAAGAGTCTTGTCCCATATTCAATTTTCATCTACTACAATTTATTGTTAATTATTAGAAGGGACCTATTTTCATATATTGATAGAATCAATTATAATTCTACATAATAATTCTTTGCGATTTGCCAATAACAAAAAAATGATTTGCATTATATTATTAAAAAAAAAAAAAACAATAACTAAAAGAACCATTTATCTAAGCTGGCGCCGTATAGTAGTTTAAAATTCTTTGATTTAAGAAATCGTTCAGAAATAAAATTGCAAATATGTTGCTTGCTCAAAAAAAAAAAAAAAATACAGCTCTATATGAATGAATATAATTTATGCAACAAAATTACTTGTATGATGTTAATGTTCAACATTTACATACATAATATACATATGCAGCACACAAATTTATGCGCATATAAATGTTTTCGTTTATGATGAAGTGTATATTGAGATTCGTGTAAGTTGCTTACTGGTTACTGGTAGTTATTTATTAATGAATTTTGAACACAACACCTATAAATTTTATATGGACATACAAATTAGAGTTGCAAAAAAAAATGAAAACAATAAATGTAATAAAAGAAAACGAACCAAATTGCCATCTCATGGTTCTACCTCTGCCTTATGTATGTTACATATATGAGGAAGGGTTATCAAACTGTTTATTACTTCCGTTTTTTCGATTTGATGCATGAACTTGATGCGATTAGCATTTACATTTGTTGTATAATTTTTTTTTTTTTTTTACTACAGACAACATGGTCAGAAAAAGATAAATGATGATATTTCAAATTGACTATAATTGCTTCATATTGTACACAGTAATAGTAATGGGTAAAATTTGTAGTCAAATTGTATTCAAATCATCTTCAAAACATCTTCAAAACAAACAAATACGTATAAGGTCATGCATACGAGTGCGAACTACCAAAAAATATTTATACATTTTTTGCATTATTATTTTGAAGTGTTGGCGATCGTGCAATTGTTTTGTTTATTTTAATTCAATTATTATTACAATTGAAGATTGTCTACTATTAGCTGAATTATTTATTGTATGTATTAACACAGAAAATATTTACATTATTGCTGTAGCACGTTGTTGTTGTTGTTGGTGTTGTTCTTCTTCTTCTTGTTGTTGTTGATTATAATTTTGAACGTGTGTAGTCTTCTTGTTTTGTTGTTTTTTGTTTTTGTTGCTGTTTGTCTTGTGTTTATTTTATACATTATTTGTCAGTCGACTAAGCAAATAAAACCGGTTATGCGAACATCCTTGACATAAAAAAACAAATGAACACAGTCACACAGTCACATGCACATACACAAAAGTGTTCATATGTGAGTAATATTGAACATCATGAATGCGTAAACACATACTTAATAGAAAGATGTATGTCGTAGAAAATCGCGCCGTGCTGGTTAAATGATGTTCAACGCCAGTTCCAGTAACACCAATACGAAGCTATCATCACCATCATCATCATCATCATTATTATTATTATAATCAATTCAATGTATTATTATACTATTAATGAATCTGATATTGTAAGCATTATATATTCGATATTTTATCATAATTATTATCACCTCTTTTATGTGTAAAGTGTTAACAGGAATGTATGCCAGTTTTAATTGATTTCGATTTCAAACAATGTTGATACATGTTATGCAGGCATAATATTAATGTCGTTTACAATGTACATACATACACGTACAAGTGCATGGTTGAACGATGGATTTATGATATATTTTTGGGCAGTGAAAAATTAAGTTGTAAATTAAACAATATAAATATGGGTAATCATTTATGCAAACGCGTTTATATATTAAAATTAAAGGTGAAAAAGCCGGTTATTTGAAAATTAAACTTCAATATATAAGCACTTCTTCTTCTTCTTCTTATGTACATAAATATAGTAAAACAGCAACAATTTACATCTATTGGAAATTATTTATTAAACAATATTAATAAATTAATATTAGAGGCCAAGATGCATTACGACTAAAGAATATCTATTATCTATGAATTATCTTATATAAATTGTTATCTTTTTCTGTTTCATTTTATAGATGAAAATCACATTAGTGATAGCTGCTTTTTGCATAGCAGCAGCTTATGCTACCCCAGCAATCAGTCAAGCCAGAACCACCACATCAACAAAACCAGGCAGATTTTTATCATTGCCGGTGCCTTCTAAATGTTCACGCCGTAAGTACATGTACAATTATCGTAAATAAGAAATATTGTATGGACAAAAAAAATAAATAAATAAATTGAAATAACCGCCCCATAATTAGCGCCATTAAATTAAAAATAAAAAAATATTTTATATTTAAACAATCATGCATAGAGCACAACTCTTTAAAGATTAATGACACCGAATCCTTTGCAACAATATATAATTAGCAAGTTATGATCAAAATACTTTTCGAACTAATCGGTGACCATTTCAAAATATTTGCATAGACCCACTCTAATATGCATGTTTCAGCAATTATATTACCAAAAAAAAATTAATGAACAAAAAATTAAATGACAATTAAAAGTAAAAGTTTAATATATGAACGTGCAATAATTTCAAAAAATTTTCCTAATTTCGTATATTAATAATGTACATGCATCTAAATATAGTACACAGGTAAACCACAAATGTGGAAAATTATTAATTTCCATATTCTTTTTATTTCATTCGAATTTTGCTTTGTGTCGAGTACTTATATGCTCACATATGTTCAATGACATTGCACATTGTTACGTGTCGAAGTGACATGATGACGACGCAGTAGAATGCAAAAATAAATAAGTTGTATGATTAATATTTAAAATGGGTCATACAAATTTTTTTGACATTTAAATTAAATGAAAATATTTTATAACATGTTCATAATTTATTTGCACATTATTTATGAGTGAATAAATAAAAATAAAAATACATAAATGCATGAATACACATGTTAAGAATTTTATTGGAATTTGTCTAAATGTCAAAGCTGTCATTTATTCACCATAGAAACTTCTTGTGTACGCACAAACAAAGAACAAGTTTTTTTCTTTTTGCATTCAATGTACAATATCGACTCGCATGCAATTATATGCTCATGTTAGTTGTTTAACCTTTGGAATTATTAATTTCTTAATTATAGTTTTATAAATAAGGAAATCTAATTTAATATTCAATTGAAATTGCAACAACTGAAATATTAAGTTTAAACAATTTCAAATACCATAACAAGAGACCATTTTTAAAATAACTGGAATCATTATCTAATAAGTAACGCAACAAACTATTTACTTATATAGTAAGTGACCAAATCAAGATTACGCATGTATATACGCAATAGTGCAATAGCATATATATAAAGCATGCACATGAATATACGATTGAATATAAGCTAGTTTCTAGTTTTTACTTCATGTTGCAATCGTTCTGCACTAATTTCCTGACAACAAATAACATATACATATCAAATAGCGACAGGTTTTTTGTTGAATAGTTTTATTTGAAATTCTCAAAAGATTGGATGAACATGTACACATGCGGGCGCACACACGCGCACACACAGCATGTGCTATATGATTATATCACAACGGCTAGGAAAAAAAAATGTGATTTAAATGTTAATTAATTTTTTTTTGGATTTATACTATATGAATAAGTATATTTCCAGAACATGATAAACTGGTTTTTTTTTTGCTCTTTCCTATCGAATGAAGAAATAGTCAAAATATTCCAAAGAATTAAAATTAGACTAAACATATCTACATGCATACATTCATACAAAACAACAAAAAAACAACAAAAATTATGGTCTCGCCTGTCAATTAAATATTCGTATTTTAGAAATTTGTCGAAATAAATTAAAATTTATTATATACCTAACTATATTTAGACAAGATTTGTTGTGGAGAGCAAAAATGATTAGCGTAGTTGGTAACAGAAAAACTGGAATGAGATTAGCATTCATTGAAAGTCATCTTATCTTGTACATCTGTTATTGTATAATTCTAATTCTAAAAAAAAAAAAATTTTTGTTTGCAAATTGTTAGTTAATTTTATTTTTCAACATCACATTAGCATATTTGAATTGCAAATTATTTAGCCCTCGTACTTGGTATAGCTAGAGCAACATAGTTGAAATTTATAATTCTCAACACGTTTCAATCAAGAAAAGAACCAAAAATTTGTAATAGATCTTTAGTATTTAATAAAATAATGCAATTTTTTATTAGCAACATAAGTAAGCGATCATTTCATTTTGAGCTACTTTTCATATCACATTGATACTTTAATTGCTATGGAATCATTTGCAAATCAGACATCTCTGACTATGTATTGTTGTAAGATCCGGGTTGGTTTTACTACATCAAGTTATGCCCATACTATGAGGTTGTTCAGAAATTATTTCGGATTTTCCCCAAACTCATTTTGTGATTAATAGCGAGGACCATTATTTTCAATTCAACTCGATTTGACTGCGCCAATAGAGTAGAAAAGGCCAAAACTGGCAAATAGGAAGTTAATTCCATCCAAACTGAGTTAATTTCTAATATCAATATTGCAGTGTAAAGAAATCAAATCTTTGCCAATAGGGACAAAATCTTTTATAAATGCAGCTTTGTGAAGTTTACTGATAGATGGCGATATCTCATGCTTCCAAATATACGAAAAAATTTTCATACGATTTATGCGAGTTAATTTGATGTTTGCGCAACTCAATTGTTTCTGAATATTTCAATGATCTGAATGAAATAGCAACATTGTTTTATTCGATTGTTTACATTGTATTTATAGATATAATTCCTCTAGAGGAATGGGTAACCTCGTAGTTGATTTCATCATGATATATTTTTCTTCTTGAAAAGTTCCGGTGAAGTTTGAATTAAAATTCTTTACAAAACTATTGCTTTATAAAATAATGTCAATTTATCTGACAATCAGTTAGTTTGTCGGTGAATAGCAATTGCCAAAGTCAATCATATTTTCGTGAAAAATAAATCATATAATTTCCAGTGCTACAGAACACTCATACAATGTAGACTTTTGAATATGTTTACTTAACTTCGGATGAGATGTTTTATTGTTTTACTTTTCGTCTTAGTAGATATAATTTTGCAATCATACTTTTATTGTGGAATATGTGTATGATTATTATAATGAGATTTTCAAATACTATAATATAGCATTTCGTTTTTATAATCTTCATTTATATAATATAATATAATCTTCTTATATTATGATATTAACGAACATTCTAAGCACTTGATTACTCTGTAAATTCCAATTCGATATATGTATACATATTATTTACATATATGCCCATATATATGTCTTTTAAATTAAGTTTTAATATTATAGTTGAATCATCTGGTTTTTTAGCAATAGTTAACAGCTACAACTTAGTTCAATTGTATTGTACGTAGTTTGAATGTAATTAGCAAACAAACCGGATATGCACATGCACAAAACGACTTACTATAATGAACGAACAAACGAACGAATGATCGAAAACGAGACCCAATTGAACTATGTATAGTTGCTTACGTCATTGCACAATTGTAAGCTAAACAAAAGCACAAATGAGTTAATTTCTTCATTTATAAGTACCTAGTATTTGATTTTGTGTTTTCTTATTTGCTATTTAGAAATCTTTAATTGTTTGCTCACTTGGCAATGTGTATGTATATATGCATGTATATACATTGATAGAAAAAACCTTAAACAAAAAATTCCCAATAAAATGCATGCGATGTTCATCAACAGCATCATCATCATCAACATCATCATCATCATCAACATCATCATTATGAATTACCAACAGAGTAGCTCAACAATTCTTTGTTCATCGTTGTTACGTTGTTATTGCTGCTTAATTGTGCTGCAATATCAGATACTTTTGTATAACATCCATAGCAAAGTCACTGTTGTATGTACGAATATTTTGCTAGTGCTTGTTATAGAGTAAAAAGTTAAAATCAAGATTATATTGCTACATTAGTTACTTCCTTTTAGTTTCTTATTGTGTTCACCTTTTCTTGCTGCTGAATTAAACAAACAAGTTACTAGAGAATATATATTCCCTCAATATTATGATATTCTCAAGGAGTTTTGTTTATTGCAGATGAGCTGATGACCTCTG
Organism: Megamerina dolium; assembly: GCA_963854835.1. Classification (NCBI taxonomy): domain Eukaryota; kingdom Metazoa; phylum Arthropoda; class Insecta; order Diptera; family Megamerinidae; genus Megamerina; species Megamerina dolium. Next base: position 47,038,621 of record OY978529.1, on the reverse strand, counting down.
ATAGCAAGTAATAAGGTTATTGCTCCTTTAGTATATTATAGTTGTAAATAACGTATGTACCTATGTATAAATTTTACGAGCAATCAAAAGTAACTTCCTCTTTCGTAATTAAGCACAATTCACCTTCAGCATATACATGTATGTATGTATATGCACTTATGTATGGCCATCGACGACGCTCGAGTAAAAGTAAGAGTGAGTGAAAGGTGATGAGATAATGTTAATTAATCAATGATGAGCAAATGATTATAGTGTTTTGAATAGTTTGAATAACTTGTATATAGAAATCGTTAATCATTGTTCATGTTAAAAGTGACGGACTAAGTCGCTTTAGGCACCTATAGTCTGGTATATGCATTTGGTATTTACAAATGACAGCATATATACCATAGCCCTTTGTATGCATTAAACGATCTATTGACATATGTAAGAAATGATATTTAATTACCTTGACCCATAAGTTCATGCAACTTTAATTGTTACTTATTATGAAAAATAGATATGAATTCGATATTTCTTTATAAAATATTATTTACAAAGGAGCACCAGTTTAGCTAACTAACAATATGGAAATATCATTACATATACTAATGTGCTTTGTGGTGTTTATTACATGACATGAATATTGAAATTGTCTTGGTTTGCTTTTTTTCAAATTTGATTCAAAATTCTCACATCTTTTACAACAAATTAATTTCATGCTATCTTATATCTGCGATATAATACAATTTAATTATATAACCACTTCGATATTATAAGATACCATCTTTTAGGGTGGTAAACAACAAACGCTAAAGAGAAAATAGTGTAAAAGTGAATAAACAAATAAAAAAAAACAACAAAAAAAACTAATTGTTATTGAGGATATTATCTCTTGTATGTGTACATACATAGTTACCCATACTATTCAAAATTCATTACAATTAAAGATTTATTATTAAGTTAAGCTGTTCGTTTTTTTTTTTTTCAAGACAATAAAAGTAATTAGCATAAGCGCATTTCGAAATCGAATATAAAATTAACAAGCAATCAACAAAACAAACAGACGAAAAAAAATGAATTGTATATAAATTAACAAAATACAAGAAATTAAGAAATCACTTTCAGTACAATATTACATACATACATACATAGGTGTATATCTATAAGTATATTATATGAGAATCTGATGATCTATTGTTAACCGGAAAAATAAAAAGAAGAAGATGAAGAAATAATATCGCAAAATGAATCGAATTCCCAAACAATTGTTTCAAAATGAAAAAAAAAATTATATATATATAAATAAATAAATAAAGCGAACTAATACATTCAGTCGTCATTCAAACACAAATAGACATTCAGCAAATAACAATAAGCAAATTATTTGTTCATTACAACAGCAAAAGCAACAGCAACAGCCACAATGTATACATAAATATATATTTGTTAGATTAACCCATTTAAACATGTTCAAACAATGAAGAGCAAACTCACTTATAAAGCATTCTTCATACATTATTGGCAATTTCATATTTTTTATTGTAGTATGACATAGTGCATGCATACATAATTGTCTCAGTTGAAAGACAACATATAAGAAAAAAAATAATAATAATAATAAGAAAAACAATCAAGCAACACCACAGCAACACTTATTAAACAGTAGCATTACACAAGTAATAGCAGAAAACAGCAGTTTTCAAATGCATACTATGAATGTATGCAGTTAGTTGAATCGCTCATAGCTATATTGGGCTGTGCAACAAATGCTACGCCACAATTGTGTGTAAAGTTGATATACATAAGTGCAATGTATATGCATATAAACATATTTTTGTATATATACAACTTGAAGCATGTCACACTTTAAATTCCCATAAAAATTTATCTCTGTTTTTACAATATTTACTTAATACTTTATTTATGTATGCACAATAGGTCTTCATGCAGCAATTGGTGGCGAAAAAGCGGAAAGGTTTTTGCTGTTTATATGTTTTTTATTATTATTATTTCGTTTATGAACTGTTTTAATTTGAGGGAACAAATTTACAAATGCTAGTACAAAATGTCTGCTGAAACAATGTTGACAAAACGACAACACCATGCATTGCATGTTTTTAAAAACATAGTGGAGCGAATAGCATAACGTAGATGTTAGCGACGAAAGCAAACCAATGATTTTTCTACTTTGCATTTAGATTTTCCTTAAAAAAAATGCTCTGCATCGAGTTAGATGTTCCCATGCTTGACGCAAAAAAATTTAACTTTTTAAGAAAATATAATTATTACAATGGGTTAAATTTGATCATTTTTTCTTAAATAATTATATAGCTATAAGTTCTCTGTTTCCACTGAATTTACTAGAATACCGTACGTAATCATATAAATACATTTTTAAGAGTTTTATAATGTCGCCTATAAACTATCCATCCATATGTATATATGGGATTCATCATTAATGTAGAAACATGTATATATACAAATGTATATATGCATATTTTAAATGATTATTATTCTTCATCTTCTAGTTATTCTCCATTTGTACCGTATTGCTGACTTAAGTCATTTGTGTCAAGTTTGTTATTTGTTAAGTTGTTTAAATTGTCTATTGTTGTTATTGTGTTGTTGGCACGCCTTTCGTAGTAGTTTTCCCATAAATATGCTGATGGCCTGATGCTAGACACGATTTTGGCAAATAGACATACATATTATTGTACACTATAAGATGTTGCTGTGCATTGAATTGAAGTATTTGAATAAATCTTGTTTGTCCAGTTTGTGTGTTGAGGTTGAACATGTTAATGAAAATTATAAGCAAAAAATATCAATTTCCTTAATTCAAATTATACTTATTACTTCATTGGTTTTAATAAATATAAATTTTTTTGTTTTATTTCTTTTGCATACATACAGGTCCCAAGGAATTCTCATATCGTGGCAGAAATATGTTCTTAAGCTCACATGTTCCAGCATTGGCTAACAAGAAAGTCGATTGGTTGGATGGTCGTAATTTATGCCGTGAATACTGTATGGACTTGGTTGCATTGGAGACACAAGAAAAAAATAATCTGATCTTCCGTGTGATCCAACAAAACGATGTTCCATACATTTGGACTGCTGGTCGTATTTGTGATTTTGCCGGCTGTGAGAATCGTCCCGATTTAGAACCAAAAAGCGTATACGGTTGGTTCTGGTCTGCAACACGCGAGAAGATTCCAGCCACTAACCGCATTCCACAAGGCTGGGGCTACAATCCATGGTCGCAAACAGGTCATAAGAAACGCCCACAACCCGATAACGCCGAATACGACATCAATCAGACTAAGGAACAATGCTTATCTGTGCTGAACAACGTATACAATGATGGTATTGCATGGCACGATGTTGCCTGTTACCACGAGAAACCAGTCATCTGTGAAGATAACGATGAACTGTTGCGCTATGTAGCAGCCACAAATCCAGGCATTCGTCTATAAGCAATAGCAATAGCAACATGTGGCGTTTTTGTTGTGTGAACGCATTTAATTTTAATATTTTTGTTTCTTTTCGTTTTATTTTTTTAATTTTATAATTTTAAATTTTATTTTTAAAACAAGACAAAATAATAGACTTTAGAATTTATTATAAAACAAACTACTCTGTGTATCTATTTGTATAAAAAAAAACAGACTATACCTATAACGAAGACTCTTTCGCTCTTTAATTCTGCGTAAATAATTTTATTTTGTCCAATTTGATCATTATGTTAATAATATCAATCAAACAAATATTCAAACTGCCAGTTTTGAAAATTTTTCTATTTTCTTTTTTGTAATGCTCATTTGCTTTTCGCAATATTTTAAACATTGTCGTTTTGGTGTGTAATTAATTAGTTCCGTTTTAAAATATTTATTATTTTCTTTTCTCATTTACTACATAAATAGAATACGTTTTCAACAATATTAAAACCACACGATTAATATAATAAAAATCACTCGATGAAAATATAAGAAAAATATTGTCGAAATATATTAAAAAAAAAGAAAACAAAAAATTAAATCATTCAAATGCGTTTTATTTACTCGTCGTATACTTTACATCTTAGTAACAACGATTAGCAACAAAGATCTTTTAGGGCGCAGTGCTTGGCCCTTTGGTCTGGGTCAACCTTTTACAAATAATAATATTAGTATAATATGAAAAACAATAGACAAAAATAGACATTATGTGTTCATCTAACTTTTAGAATGTAAATGCTTTTTATTGTGGCTGTTAGATCGTCTATTTCGACTTCTTGATCGTTTTCTTTTTTTACTTTTCCAATTCTTACTCCTCGAACGTCTATGTTTAGGTTCACTTGAAAGCTGTTCTCCACTATTCGAATGATTACTGCTCTCTTCAGAGTGATGAGAACCGCTTCTAGAACGATTATCTTTGTAGGGAGAGCTTTTAAGTGTATCTCTTTTACTTTTACAATCACTGTCATGTTTGATGTCTTTTCTATTACGTTTACTTTTATGTCGAGAATGTTTACGCCGGTGTTTTTTCCTTGGGCTTTTAGTACTTTTAGCAATTTTCTTGTCGTAATTATTTTGTTCTGTTAACTCGGTAGTTTCAACTTTTTGTGTAAGTTCGATTTCGGGACTCTCAGACCAACGCCAATTTCGAGCTCTCTCTATACCAGTCATGCTACCAACATCATTCCAACTGTTTGGCATACATAATATACATACATAAGATCGTTAATATCAGCGACGCGTAGACATAGTCAAGATACAGTCGACTTTTCGATTTCACATACAGAAATAAAGACCACTTTACTTTGACTATGACTACACTCCAATATGTATAATTTGCATCAATATACCTTAATAAAGGAGTTGCGTAAACGCCATCACAAGGTGTCCTCTTGATACTATTTGTCGATGTCCAATTTCCAAACGATTCTAGTGCAGCATTATATTTATTTTCTGGATTTTTGAGCAAATGTAAATAATTACAACTGTCTCCTTTTGGACATTTGTGTGTCGCAAATAAACCTTCAAATACAATAAACGGTAGCCAAAAAAAAATTAAATAAAGTTAAGGAACATTTATAGTTATATGATATTATACTGAAGAAAATGATTTGCCATTTTCGATTATTGCACAGTAAAAGGATACTATCACACAGTTGCAACCAACCATTGAGAGCTCACATACCACAAATCGCATCTCGCCATTTTTTTATATTCGAGAATTCAACATTCAAGCGTTTTGTAGCATAGTAGCGCCCTTGAAGATTGATAAACGCCTTTAAAGCAGATCTAAAAACAGCACGATTAATGTAATCTCAAAGCTTGGATGCTATCACATGTATACTTCTCTTCGGTATACTCTATAAAGACGTGACCACGAAGGTGAGCTTGTACATTACGTGCCGTTCGAAAATTATACATTTGTCCGAAACGTTCCATTTCAGGTACGACATCATTAAAAAAGTCATTATAATCAGCACGTAAATCGCTTTCACTCATTTCCAACATTGCATCAGCACTTGAATATTCATTATGCACATGCCTCTGCAGTAGTGGATGTGAAAAGAAATGATGCACCAAAACTATACGTGATAATAATGGTCGACGATGATTGTACACACAGGATGGTCCGAAACGACAGCAATTCGTACGTTCATAGAACACACATAATTTCGCACCGGGTCGTGATTCAACAAAACGCTGCAATTCATGCGGAGGTGTTGTTCCTGACCCGTTCAGATACTCTTCCATTCGCTGCATTGTACGTTCAAATTCAGCAATCGCTTCTGCTTTCTGTCTTTCTTTCTCTTCACGCCTCTTACGCTTAGCAGCCTCACGTTCTTCTAGCTCTTTTTCTTGTTGTTCGCGTATGAGCGCTTGTGCTGCATCCTCAGCTTCTCGCTGTAGTTTTCGTATGCGAAATTCCTTTTGAGCAATGAGTTCTCGTCGCAGCCAGGCTTCCTCATCCTCTAGATGCTTTTGCTCTTCAGCTAAACGTTGACACACGTCAAGTTCTGACTGCTGTGTTAACCACTTTTGATAGTCTGGATCATTCAGTTTGGCTTCTTCTTCTGTAAATATGAAATAATTAAAACAAACAACAGTATTACGAATGGCATTTTACCCTCTTTCAATGTTTTATCGCGCTCCATTGCCGCCTTTTGACGACGTTTTCTTCTCTGCTCTTTTTTCAACGATCTACGCCATTGTCTACGCTGTGTTGAACATGTATTTACCTGCTGCTTTGGAACAATTTCCATCTTTAACCAAATTTCCAATCATTTACTGATTTTCATTTAAAACAATTAATTTAATTCCTCATACATTTGTTTGGAATGTGAAAACATATGTTTATATATCGTAAAACTGTGAACGTAATATATTTACGATATAAATGTTTATATTGCCAACTAAATTTTTTATGTAAACTAGAGAGACTACAGGTATGATGTTTTTAAACAAAAAACGAAAAAGAAACGAAATAACTGCCGATTTAATGAAAAGCAAAAGAAAGCGATTCGAAATTATTATTTTGATTATTTATGGCAGATACTTTAGAATAGACAGATTTATCACTGCTAAATGAAAATGAAATTTATCGTCAACACATTTGACGCATATTAATAGTTTAACATCTGTACTCTAATCCAAGCATAGAACGAATATTTACAAATTTTAAGTCTGTTCTTGGTGAGAGACAAAAATATATGAACAAATTGTTCTGTATTATATGTAATTCTATTCCTTGTAAGGGTACTTTTTCCAAAACCTTACTTCCAAAACATCCTTGCACACCTTTAGCGAGTTTCTTTAAAAAATGACATTATCAAAATGGCGAAACAATAAAACAATGGCTGAAACAATAAAAGAAGCCTTTTCTACAGGCATTTCCTCAATATTACAATTCTTTCAACTTAAACGCTGGGCATAGATTTTCTGATAGATCACAAAATTTAAAATCGATTTTTTAAACATATTTTTACATTGGAAATATGTCAAATCAGTCAATATTAAATTTAAGATGATCTTTGGTTATAACTAAGATATTAGTTTCTGAATAACTGCAGCATAATTATAATACAATAGTTTGGTAATTAAAAACAAATCAAACACGTCTGTTCGGCTCTGCACACGTTTCCACCACTTCAAAAGACGACCACAAATAAGAGATAAAGATTGTTATTTTAAGTAATCGTGCAAAAGCTTCTGTACAATAATGACTTGTTATACATGACGATGCAATTTATTTAAAAGTTATTAAAGTAGTTTTAGTCCCAAAAACTTGATATTTTCAAACTATAAATGACGTACTCTAAGGGACTGTAAGATAAATATATTACTGTTCATAATTTTGGTTAAAAAGCGCACTTTTATTTAAAAACAGAAATATTCAACGATACACAGTTACATTAACACTCATCAATATGGAAAGTTTATGTAAGTTTATGTTTACAAGAAGCATTCGCAGTAGTATCCTCGTGGTATGAACCTGGTGTAGTACGAAATTGTATTAAAATAATAAGATAACAAGTTGCTGCACCAGTAATCTAAAATGTTGATAATAAAAAGATGAAATTGTTAAAAAAAAAAATAGAAGCATTTTACTCAATTCCCAACATCCTCAATTCTCAATATATACCGTAAATATCAACGTACGATCTAAATTGAATAGACCAGCTGCTGTAAAACACACACGACGATGTGACAATTGCAACGACAGACGTAAACAACGATCTCGGACTTCGGCATCATTGGTAATATTAAGAATTTTATGAACAATAGCTGCAGTCTTACTGCTTTCCTTAATCGTTTTTCTGCTACCCTCCACTATGAGAAATATTATGATAACGTACCAGAGCATTTGAGTGAAAAAGAACGCAAAAAATTCATCAGCTTCGAACACCTCGACGCGATTGGGCGTCAACATCACTTCCAATATATAGAAATCATCAAATAGTATGAAGAGAAAAGATATGGCAATAATTGCAAGCATTGGATAAGTAAAATATTCCTCAATTGTATTGCAAATATCGCAGAGGACATTGTGAACGTTAGTCACTTGCTTTAACGATTGCTCAGGATTTTGACGTATAATGGAGGTGACGCTGTAACGTGATGCTGCCGTTGCAGGTGGATATATTGTGATCGAATGACGTCGTCTCGGTACGCTACGATTGATGCGCACTATTGAATGCACTGGTGAGAGCTCAACGGCATTTCTGTCTTCGATGTGTGAATCAAGTATGTCCTGAAGAATCTATAAGCAATTTGGTTTGTGTAATTTAATGAATTTATACAGATAATCACATAGGTGCATGTGAATATGTACCTCATTAAGCATACAGAAACGACTTTTGGCCAAGTGTGTCGTGCAGAGAAATTTGAAAACCATTATACTGATATTTATGTGTGGCAAAGCAAATGTAGTAAACACTACAAATGATGGTAAAATTTGAGCAGATCGCAACAGCATATAACTTACACACAGGTAGATTACATTAAATAGCAACATGCCCAGCGAGATGACAAATGAATACCATAGTATTCTACGATAATCCAATTTCATGCCCAATCGTACGAAAATCTCATCTACAATCAAATTGTTTTGTATAATATTAATTAGTGTATTCCTTTTAAATATGGCAAATCCGAAAATGGTTAACATTGCAATGATGCCAGTAATATTTAGTGTTGCATCACCAAGTTTTGTAATGTTGGTTTGAAAGAAATAACCGATTATGGAATCACCCTCACGCACGGATAGAAAAAAACACAAAACGAAGAATAGAAAATGAGTAATGCCAACCGTGAATGACAGCGCTGAGGTGCGTACTTCCTTTTGTGAGTTGAGACGAAACGGTGCCAGCCCAATGAGAGAAATATACGTGAGTGGACGCAACGATTGAAAAATATTGTCTGCTTGTGTGAAACGTTCCCAGAATTTCCACGACATTTTTCAAGTACGAGTATCTATTTTCTTCTTAGCTATTATTTCGACCAATTTCTTATAACTGCAGTCAATAATTCAATAATTCAAATAACCGGAAATTCGATTTATAAACGTCCTTCAGCTGTGAATACTTGTTGAATACTAAAATGACTATGTTACCTTTAACCCAGCGGATGTATATATAGTACGCATTGACATTGATCGCAACACAAACATAATAATGATGGACTCTTCATACTTACAAAGGTGTGCAAGTATGAATGTTTTTTCAGGGGAAGTGGTGTATTGGCGCAATATTGAATAACAATAACATTTACAATGGCAATAATATGTAACGTTTATTTGATTAGGGTATAAACTTGGTAGTATTGCGGAATGTAAGTGTACTAACTACGTTGGAAGAACGTATTATATACACACAGGACTTGTACGTATTTGATGGTCGTTAAAAGTTGAGCTCCTTGTTGATTGTACTATACGTACTAACAAACTTGGGAGTTCTTTTGTATAGTATAGTATGTATGTGTGTGAGAAAAAAAAATCTTGAATTGATATTGTAAATGTATGTATGTATGTATATGTACAATGGTGAAAATTGTGTTTTAGAATATAACATAAAATAAACATGTACTTTTGTACATAGCGAACTCGATCATATATATACTTACTATCTTCTGTGTACCTAATCACTTCGACCTTGTCTTGTGTAGTCTTCTTTGTGTAATGTATATATACAGCCGGCGTCTTGGACAGCACGTCACTGTTGACAACTACGCTTTTGAAGTAGTAAGGGACTTTGTCCATCTTGGAACCAGCATTAACAGCAGTAATGACGTCAGCTTGGAGATCATGCGTAGGATAACTCTTGCTAACAGGTGTTACTTTGGGCTGAGTAAGCAATTGAGAAGTCGAGCCCTCTCTCGAAGAACGAAAACTACACTCTACAAGTCTCTCATCATGCCTGTCCTAACATATGGCGCTGAATCCTGGACAATTTCCACCTCCGATGAGCGAATGCTTGGAGTTTTCGAGAGAAAAGTCCTACGCAAGATCTTTGGACCTATTTGCGTTGGTGGCGAGTACCGAATAAGGTACAACCATGAGCTGACCTAGCCAGCGGCTGCGCTGGCTAGGTCATGTCGAGCGAGTGGAAGAAGAAGCTCCAGCTAAGAAGGTTTTATATTCGGAACCCGCTGGAGGACGGCGCAGAAGAGGAAGACCAAACCTCCGGTGGAAAGACCAAGTACTGGAGAACCTGACGGCGCTTGGAATTTCTAACTGGCGCCAGCTAGCGAAGAACAGAGATGGCTGGCGAAGCATGTTATTTTCGGCCTAAATCGATATTCGGTTGTTATGGCCACATAAGAAGAAGAAGAATATATACAGCTATGTCCAATAAGGAACATACACCGGTATCTGTACGTTTATCACATGAATAGTTCACCTACGCCACTACCTGGATTCATTTTATTTACCTTAGCTATATGTAAGTAATACATATATATTGATGTTTGCCAACTTGATGTTTGCCTATGCGGCAATAGGATCGACCACCTGGTTATTGCTTTAATTGTTGGCGTTATTGCTGTTATTGCTATATAACATTACAATATATTGTGTTCTCTACTGTGTACACAGAAATAATGTAATTTGCACTTAATTTGTGTTGCGATTCTATCTGGTCTACGATACACGAGACTGGTGTTTTGAGGAATTAATATCCATGTATACTTATTAGGGCTGTGCGATTAATCGCTTGTTCAAAAACTTATATTAATTAAAATATTTGATTAATCAAAATTAAATTTATTCGATTAATCAGGATTTTGATTAATCAAAATATATTTAATTTTTATTTGTACTTTGTTTTTGAAATTTTCTTTGGAAATAAAAATTTTAAATGCATTCTCATATTCGTAGCTTTGGAAAACTAGCTGTCTACTTTGTATTGGAAAAAAATATTATTGTATTATATATTTTGAATATATTATTCGAATAATTTTTTCCTTAACAATCAAAATTCTCATTAATCGAATAATTTCAATTTTTGAATATTTAAAATGTGATTATTCGAATAATTTCATATTTGCTTAATTGAATATTTTGATTAATCAAAATTTTTGATTAAATAATTAATCGCACAGCTCTAATGTATAAACAACAATATATATTTATGTACATTAAGATGGATCGATGAAGAAAATTTGTAATGTTCACTCCTTAAGTGATAGCTTACATTGAAAGCAGCTAGGCACCATCAAAAATTGTTTTGGATCGTTGATAAAACAGTCAAATTGTTGATTTTATCATAACTTTGGCATTTGATGATCAATTTCGACGAGAACTACGCATTACTTGATTTAAATTCATCCAATGATTCAATTTAAAAAAAATGAATGTTAGGAGATACAAATCGAGTTAGTGATTCTATTCTACTTGCTAACCAAATATAGCGTTCAATGTGTAATTTTTTGAACTTTTGTTCTTTTTTATGTGCAGCGACCCAATCTAATGTACATGTTAATATTTGTAATAAATTATTATATGGCTATATGTTTCTATATTACATTATTCCTTTTTTTCCCACTGCAGTTTTCTTTCTATAGTTATCGATTTGTAAACTTTTATTATCATAATTTATGGACAATAAATTTTTGTACCAACACAGACTTTTAGATAAATGGATACTCCATGTATAAATGTACTATGTATGTATATATATGTAAATATAATATTAATTACAAAATCATTATGTTACATATATTTTCGTTTTCCTTTCTATTTGTATTGACTTTCGTGACTGTATGTATGGGTGCATAAAGTATATTAATAAATGTCAAGTCTCAAGAAATTTAAGATAAACCTCTAGCATTCCAAGAACTACCAACCTATGAACGATAGTGTACATGTAATGATGATAAATGCCAAATATACGTGCAGTAGATCTGTCTGAAAATTTGTACGCTTTAAAAGTTTATATTAGTTGTATTTTTGCTGCTTCAATTTGATACTTGATTAATAATTGATTAAAATAATGTACTTGATTAGGATAGGATTTTAACGAAATATGATTTGTTAATTTTATTAAAACGATTGGAAGAAATCCATTCCCTTTGTTCGACAATGCTGCCTTCTCGAGACAAAAATTTGCCTCTTGAAGAAGTCCCTTAGCATATCCGGACTTATTCATATGCATTGAATTGAGGTGATATTAGGAGTTTCCAGTATCAAACGTGTACGCAAACGTAATGAAAACGATTTATTGATGTGTAAGATATTTATATAAATACCTTCATATTATGAACAAATACAATATTTACAAATGAGTATGAGTATGATTTAGAACATTTTTATTTCGAATAAAATATATATAGATTTTATATTGTATTAAATATGTAATATAGGGTGCTGTCTGAAAATTGTAAATGTTTATTTTAAAATAATGTTATTAGCGCAAAATATTATAAATTTTGTATTATATGCCAGAATGAAATAATTTATATATTTTTTATTCAGTGCAATCGTCAAATATACAAATATTAATTGTTTACTATTATCGCACTAGCCGTTGTTGTTGTTGTTGTAAGATTCTCAAAATTTGTAATAACACTGCATGCTCCATTAGTATTTTGTATGGGATTCGGTGTATTCGAAGTGAATTGTAATAGAATAATTAAATATGTCGTTAATGCTCCACTAATCTGTGAAGTGAAAAAATAGGCATAAATTAATTTTATAACGATGTATATTTAGAAGTAGTGAAACTTTTTGTTTGTATTTTAATTTTTACATAACATTGTTCAAATATAATAATATATTATAAAACACAAAATCAATTAGAAATAGAAACAAAAAAACAAAAATAAAATTATGAATTGTAATCATTGGCATGGCTTCTAGCCTTTTGCCTCGGACATTTTTTGGTTCGTATAATGAAGAGCTTTCTTCAGAAAATCACAATACAGGACACAACGCCAAGAAATTGCTAATTACACAATATCTGCTTGCAAATATATTACTTACCGTAAAATACAATGTACGATCAATATTGAATAAACCAGCTGCAGTAAAATTAATTTTCATATGTAACAATTGCAAAGAGAATTGTTGTAATTTCTCTTTGACATCAACATCAGTGGCCTTGTTGATTAATCGTGTTACAATACTGCTTGTCTTCTCACTCTACATAAATATTAAAATTCACACAAATTATTTTAAATATTTCATGTCTATTGTCGTATTAAATTACATGCACACCTTTTTAATGGCACGATTACTACCCTCCACAATTGAAATGATTGCAATCAAGTATAATATCATTTGAGATGAGAAGAATGTTACAAATTCGATCGTTTTGAATTTACTTTCTCGTTTCGATTTACCCAACAACGTCTCCAATACATAATATGCATCGAATACAATAATTAAGAAGGAAATCGATATAATCGTCAGTAATTGATATGTAAAATATTTATTTGCCGTCGAAGCAGCATCACATATCAGATGATGTATTTCCATTGACTCTTGTATAATTTCGGCAGGATTTTTTGTAACAATCGTATGCATTGAGAATGAATCCAAGCATTGTAGTGAACGTTTGTGTGTAATCGCCTTCATTTCATTCTGATTTTCCCATTGATGTGAGAGATTTTTCAGTACCTGTGAAGTATATGGGTGAAAAGAGTACATTGGAGTATGTTTAATAATATATCAGGAAATATTTTAAACAATATTTGTTCAAGGATGATGTTTGATAACGTTGATGATGTAAATAGGCATTGCTCATACGCAATGTGGGCTTAAATCTTATATGAATAGAGTTAGTGTTGAGGAAGTGGTGCCTAATGTACTATGTAGTATGAGAAGTCAAACTGCGATACTATTTACATATTTTGTAGGTTTGTAGGGTTTCTCTTTCATCTTTCAAAACTTGCCCAACTGCCTTCGTAATAAAAAATATTTATACAAAATTATTTAATTGAAAAAAAAGCATACCTTGTAAATAGCGCGTGAATATTCAGTAATTTTATGCGCAACACCATAGTGTATAACAACAACGCCGCAAACAATAATCTGAGGTGAAAAAAATGATATTGAAGCCGAAATTGATGGATAAATGTCACTACGAGTCACAATTAAAAAATTGCCAAACATAATAAAACCTAAATTGGTAAGTGCCATGAATATCACAAAACGATTAAGTTTTCTAGCTGAATATTTTTGTACAAATATAATGCCGACATTGAAAAATCGCTCCTCCAATCTATCGCACACGTTAATAAAATTCCATAGATGACGACGGTACAGCAAACACATACCAAGCACAATTAGCATACCGAACATGCCATTGAATTTTTGCAGAGAATCAGTAAAACGTGAGACATTTGTAAAGAAGAAATATGCCAATAACGATTGATCCTTTATCATGGACCACATAAAGCAAATGGAGTAGACTACCATACGAACAAACATATTTAAATAGCCAAGCCACGAGGAGCGTAATTGTGACTTTGGTACATTGCTCACATGGTATGGCACTAAACCGAAAATAAATGCAAACATAAAGAGTATACGGAAACAACCATAAATATCTTTCGGGTGATAAATGACGGAACAGAAATTCCACAAACGACGAACGAACCACATTTTAATTCAATTAATTTTCTCTTTTTATTCGCTACGCTTAATCCAGCTTATATCCTATAAAGTAGAACATGTAACTAATATGTATTGTAAATAGAAATTTCTTTCGAACTACATATTCAACAAGCAGCACATGCAATTGATTATATTAATTATTTACATATGATGTGTGGACTTACGCATTAACTTGTGTATATTACCTAGTCAATCTAATTAAAATTGTGCACGATAATAAGCCACCAGACTATTGATATCATGGTATTTTATCAAAAGCCTTGCATCGACTCTATCGCAGGGAGATTGCAATTGAAAATAATGCTGATTGAGGAAATTGTGACGTTAACAATGGAATACAACATCTGTCAAATAGCATTTTCAAATCTTAATAGAGGACATTTCTGTATTTGCCTTTGATCACCGCCAAATAATCAACTACGCACTTACGTAATTCCTAGCTGAGTATACTTAACCCTAAGTCCGTGCTTACTTCATATGCATTGTTCAGGAAAATCATATAGTTTCAATTTGTTTTATTATGCTGTTTTAATATAATTCAATTTCTATTTATCAAAAAAGCGTTAAATAATTGTTGAGTTTAATAATAAATACATAGAATATATTGTAGTAGTATGAAAATCGCTTGGGTTAATCTGGGGTTAAGATGGAAATATGTCAGGGGATAGTATGAAAAGTGAAATTTTTGTTGATTATATTCTATTTTGCAATATAATCTCTGAGAATTTCAATAGATTTATACCAATGTTTCTCCAATAATCCAATCCAGTAAGGATTTTTTTTCAGATTTGGAAACAAATAATAGGTTTTGGGGGAAAATTCGATGAATATGATGTATTTTGAAGCAATTTCGCCAAAATACAAAATAAACTCGTGCATAATCTTGAAGAAAAATTATATTATCGGCATCCAATTGACCTAGAAGACTTGAGTAATATTCTGCATTTATTATTTAACCTTTCTAATGGTAATCTATCATCAAAACACCTTTGTAATCCCAAAAAACTGTTGTCATAATCTTTTCCGATGTTGGAACTGTTTTTGCATTCTTTGCTGCACTTCCACCAGCTTCAAGCCATTGTTTTGTCTGTTCTTTTGGCTCTGGTGTATAATGGTGATTCAACATTAATCAACAGTTATAAATCGATGTTTGAAATCCATTTTATTTTACTTAAAACGATCGAAATATGCTTGAGAAATATACATTTTGGACCATCTTACACTTTCATCTGTAATTCTTCATGCAAAATATGATTTAGTCGTTCTCTGATACAGAACGGAAGAAAATCGAAATCGCTGGGAAGTCTTATAAAATCTTGACTTATGTGACTATAACTCAGTCAATTATTAACTAATTTTTATTTCCTAAATGATTTTGGAAAAAAGAAACTCATTAAATCGACATAATAAGAAAAGAAAAACAATACTTTCTAGTAAGACAAACTGCTATTGCCCTCATAAAAAGTTATAGAACTTAGTCCATCCTCAATCGATTTTCTAACATACATGTCAAACGTCTGCTGCCTCTATCCAATTCTAATGCCAACTGAACTATTGTTGTCTTCATGAAAACGAGATTTCGTAAACACTTTTGACTGCAACATTTACCAATTCAGTTCACAATTGCTAGACGGAAGGACGCTCACTCTTTGTTTAAATTACTTTTTCAATTTTAGTGCATTGATAAATAAATTGGAATTTTAAACATCGAAGGGGTTGTGATTGAAAAATACCAAATATAATGTAAATAAATACCATACATAGTGTTCATCGATAGATACTGTCTTACCTTATTCAACAAATCGAAATGTTGTCGGAAACGTAAAGCAAACGCTGTAAACAATACCACAATACTCAATAGAAATACATGTGGTAGAAAATATGAAATAATCGCTTGTAACGATGGCCAAATATCATTACGAAATAATAACCACAGGCTACTGCTCATATATAATACATTTACAGTAATCACCACAAACAATTTAGCATGACTAAATCTCATGATATAATTGTAATTGAAGGTGACACCGATATCGAAGAAACGTTCATCTGTACGGGCCACAGCATGACACAAAGCGATCATATCTTGACATTGACCCAAACTCATGCCAAACAATATTATCATGCCACTCATGCCAATGAATTTCTGCAACATATCACCAACTTGTGAGATTTCCGATTTGAAAAAGAAACCCACAATCGATTCTTCCTTTACAAGAGAGTGTGTAAAGCAATACATGAAGCATAACACTTGCACCAACGTATTCACATAACCGATTCGACTGATAATCAATTGCCGATTACCAGGCTGGCCACGAACACGAAACGGTGTCAATCCCAAAATGAAAGTGACCAACAAGAGCGTTTGTTCAGCACTGTATGCATCACTCGGACTTAGAAGTTCTTTCCAAAATGACATTGCTTATCGGGTGACTAACTAAAGAAATGATCAATCTAAATGTTCTTATATACTTACATTTGGAAAACATATGTAGCAGGAGCTCTTATAGATGAACAATTTCTGTCTATTACTTTATTCATTGCATTGTAATTGAAAATTAAAATTTTAACAATTCTATGACATTTGCAATACAATAAATACTTTTTTTACGAAATTTCTATTTAACTTGTTGTCATTCGTCGACATTTGATACTCATAAATAGTCAAGGTGAACGAAAGCCTTAACCTTGTCATTACACTTGTAAAACTTTCAACACATGTACTTTTTTCTGTATTTAATAACTTAATATTAAAACATTTTTACAATTATTATTTTCTCTAACGTACTTGACATTGCTATGTGTTTCTATATGTTCTCTTCCGCAAACATAAGGATTCGTTTAGTTTAGCTGATAATACATGACCTATCTGTTTGTTTATATATATATATATATATATATATATATATATATATATGTACATACATAAAACTACACACTCGTATGTCGGTCAGTCTTCCGGTCAAATTAATTAACTTAATTGACTTCAGTTTTGCAGAATAATTTTTTTTTTTTTTGTGTTTGTTTCGCGTTTAATATTTCTATGGCAAATAGAAATAACCGTTGATGTTGAGTTAAAAAAGAATTCGGAGCTTAGTATAGCGAGACATAACATATTTTTTTATATAATGTGTAAAATTATAGTAAAAATGTCCTTCAAATGTGATTTTCTCTGAACTACCTTGTTCTTGGGTTGTCTGCAAATTTATTGATAGCTTCAGAATTGGAAAATTCGTTCAACTAATTGAGTTTTTGATGATTTTTCAATATCAATCAGAAATGTGGTCTGTAAAATTTAGACTTAGTGGATCTTCCTAGCTTCTATAGATTTATTACTGATTGTACATACTAAATGGTGTTTTGTAGAAATTCTATTTTCCGATCATGATTAAACGGTTTGATTTTGCAATCATATCATCAATTGTGCTCAGTTCGTTTGTCATTTCATCATGAATAGACTAATGCCAGAAAAACGCTTACAAATTGTGCTCTCCGGCCAATTTATGGTCGACATAATCGTCCGTCCGAGGCACTGATTCGACTAAACATGGATCGTTTTCGTATCAAGTATACTATAAATCAGAATAGGCTTCCGCAGAGAGGTACAGCACGTACCGAAGAAACATTTGCTGCTGCAGAGCGTAGTATTAAAGAGAACCCATATGAGTCCATTCTCCATTGCGCAAGCCATTCTCCATAATGAGTCAGCCGCATCGGCCACATGTAATGTATTATGTATATGTATATTTCTAGTATCTAGTATCTACATATTATTTGATTATTCAATCGTTTTTCTATAGTATTATAGCTAAAGAAGTAGATATGTCATAAGTTAATTCGAAGAACCTGTCTTCGAAAGTTTTTGCATGGAGTGTGGCGTCAAAATGATGTTTGATGCTAATTGTATGACACATTAGGATTTTTGTGGATCAAACACTGCAACTTACCAACCAACCACATACATGTACATAAATATAGATATATATATATATATATATATGTGCATAAATATCGACATTAAGGTGAAGTGATTCTGTGTGAAAATTTTTCATTCTATTTACTTAAAGAAAAATCTAAATTTTATATATATATTAGAATTATTATCCGAGGCATTTTAGTTTTTTTCATTGGGGGGATTTTTTATGTGGCGGGTCCCAAACCCAACGCACAACCTCTAACCGAGGAGATTTTCGCCACTCACTTCAGCCGCCTCCCAGCGGGTGCCAGGAAGACGTTGCCCGGTGGTCGCCACATGGAGGGCCCCCATTAATAATAATGAAAGCGCCGTCACATAGTAAGCAGAGCAAGCTATATGACTACCCCTCATTAACAAATAAAGGTATCATCACATAGCGCTCAGATCAAACTACATGACAGCCAGTGAGTTGACTTGCGATGAGTTCAAACAAGGATTGCGCTAGCCCCACCCAGTTGAGGCAGTTAGACACGTTACCTTGCGAAAACACCACCAGACCACCGAGCGAATGGAAGAACACGCTCCAGATAAGAAGGTGTTATATTCGGAACCCGCTGGAGGACGACGCAGAAGAGGAAGACCAAACCTCCGGTGGAAAGACCAAGTACTGGAGAACCTGACGGCGCTTGGAATTTCTAACTGGCGCCAGCTAGCGAAGAACAGAGATGGCTGGCGAAGCATGTTATTTTCGGCCTAAATCGATATTCGGTTGTTATGGCCACATAGTAAGTAAGTAAGTATTAGAATTATTAATTAGAATATATAATATACAATTGCCAATGCATCCCGAAAAATATACTTTTTGGTGTGCACCGTACTTTTTCAAAGACGACGAAAGCAGAAACGTTACTATGAATGGCGAGCGCTACCGTGCGATGATTACAAACGTTTTTTTAGCCCAAAATGGAAGAGCTGAACTTGGCTGACATGTCGTTTCAACAAGGCGGTGCCACGCGAAACAATGGCCCAATTGAGAGACGAACAATGTATTTCACGTTTGTGGCCGGTCAATTGGACACCGATTGGCGTACGATTTAACTCCTTTAGACTATTATTTGTGGGACTATTTTAGGGCTCATATCTATAGCGACAAACCCCCAACGGTTGACGCACTGGAAGCCAATATTGAAGAATTTATTCGTGAAATACCGGCCGATAAGTTGGAAAGAGTATGCCAAAATTAAACCCAGCGTATGAGCAATTTGAGGCGCAGCCGCGGTCAACATTTACATGAAATCATCTTTAAACGTGGAATTATATAAATCGCTCTATCGACTCAAATAAAGATTTCATACATTTCTCTAAATTTTATGTATTTTTTTTAAATCAAATCCGAAGTCTCTTAAAAAATCTCCCTGTATATATATATATATATATATATATATATATATATATATAATATATACATATATATATATAATATATACATATATATATATATATATATACATATATACATATATATATATATATATATATATATATATATATATATAATATATATATATATATATATATATATATAATATATATATATATATATATATATATATATATTATATATATATATATATATATATATATATATATATATATATATATTATATATATATATATATATATATATATATATATATATATATATATATATATATATATATGTATATATGTATATAAAATAAATCTTACAAAATATTGTCTTCTTGCCATGGTATTTTGAATTTTGAGTGCCCCAGCTTACAATTTTATGCTGCCGTTAGCCTATTTCATACATCTTAAATTTTGCCTTCAAATAAAATATGACTTTTGTTGTAAACTAAAACTGTGTAAACTTTCTACAGATATGCTCCGCCTTAATGTGCATGTGTATAAATATGCACATTAATGTGCTTAGGGAATATTGATTAGTATACACCTAGTACTAAATGATAGGTTCGCAATAAGATACGAATTCTTCACAACAAACAAGAGCTTCAATTATAGTTATTTGTGTAGTAATTGGTACATACAGAAAATTAAAATGTGTGATAAAAATTCGTTAAAGTCAGTTTGATGAGTCGAGTCCTCTTGTACATGAATTTTCTGGTTCAAACATAAGCCCGAAAAACGTGTTTTATCATTTATCAAAGAAAGGTAAAATGAATTTTGTTTCTTCGTTTTGTGTTTGACTGTAAATCGGCTGAGATACATAACTAAGTCCCAAATAGTATAATTCAAATTTAACAAGACATCACACAAGAAGATTAAAAGAGTAACTAAATGTAAAAAAATGTATTCTATTTGTAAACCAATTCCAAAAAAAAACACTAACTTTATTAGCATTAAAAACACCAACACACCAACGCCAAAAAAGTTCAAATAGAATTAAAATTTAGCATACTGCAATGAATGGTGAATGCAAACTCAACATTAAATCTGGATGATAAAGTTGTATTATACAAATCAATAATAAAGCCAATTTAGATCTATGGCATACAAATGTGTGATGCACATGTCTAATGTCGAAAAGTTCCAGAGAGTACAATTAAAAATACTTAGAGTGAAGACAAAAGCTCTATGGTTTGTTAAAAATGCAAAAATGCCAATATCCACAGAGATTTAAATATGCCTACAGTCAAGAAAAAACTAATTAGAATTAGCAGAAACTACTTACTGAAACTAGAAAATCATACCAACGTACTTGCTATATAGTTTTAGTTTCAACAGAGGACAGCAACGTCTAAAAAAGCTGAAATATATATGTACTATATAATTCAATTATTCTAAGCAAATGATTTTTATTTTTCCTATAAAAGTTCTGGGCATTGACTCATATCTTTATAAGATATTAATTTGTATTAAGATTTTACCACTTATTGTTAGTTTCTTTTATAGAAAGATTCAATAAAAAATGTAACGAAAAAAACCTCAATTCTACTGGCTGAAAAGGGCATAGGCATTTAATCAATTAATTAATCCATATCAGTATAAAGTAGAGGATTAAAGATGTCTTTGTAGCACTTTAAAATAATCATTTTGCTCATATAAATACCTCAAAACACAAACATTTAGCGCTGTTGAAGGTGTAGGGTAACATAAACTTTAAAAATTTTTAAATAGCAAAGCATAACAATTTATTTTTGTTTGAGTAATGAATTTTAATTGTATTTTACCATCAGAACCGATAAATTTTGCATCCAGCTGTACAGACACAATACCAATCGAAAAAATCTCGGTAGCAATTTTTTGGCTATGAAACAAGCTTTCCAACAAGGCATTTCGCATCGAATACCGCAAAAGTTGCAACAATCTATGATTATTGTCGTGAATTAATTAATAAAATACAAGAAAAAGTATCTAGTGCCTTCTCTTTTATAAGGCAATACACTTTAATGCTGCATATGAAACACAATATCAATCAAGTAATCCCCAAGCGTCATTTTCAACAGTTTAGGTTAGATAAATTAGGTCCACAAGTAACGAATGCTCACATTTATTTTTTCATCTTACCTTATGAATCATTATCAAACGTATTTTCAGCATCTTTGTCATGCAAGAGAACATAACAATCACAATTGTAATGACGGTATGTTGCAATATGAAAGTGATGTGCAACGAAAGCGATGGTCTAATCTTTGCCGTATTGAGCAGGACAAAAGTACCCACATTATACACGAGATTTATAATAAACATAATGCTCAGAAAGATATACGAAAAACGTAATATGTTATTATATAAAATTCTCACACCCACATTATGTAATCGTATATCCATTTGACAGAATATTTCTAAACTACGTTGTAGGCGATGCTTCGGTATAATGGCACTTAAATAAATCACAGTGACGCCAATGAAACCGTTCAATATTTGTAAAAAATCACCCAAATATGTGATGCGCGATCGAAAAAAATAACCGGCAACCGATTCGCAATTATTCAGCAGTGTCAACGTATAACAGATGCTGTAGACAACAATGTGTACGATGGTGTTGAAATAACCAAATGCGGAATGCTTGAGATTGTCACCAGCATCTTTCCGTTTTATATAGAATGGCGTCAAACCGTGCCAATATGTTACAAAGAACAGCGGCTGAAGACACTCGTACAATTGTTTGGCAACGAATAGCCGACGTATACGTTGATGCCACCATATTCTTGAAGCGCTTGCATGCTCGCCCATTTTGATGATATCCATTTGATGTGAAATTCTCAACTAATACAGGATTAGCATAGTCATTGTTTCAGCCAGTTGAGGATGTCCACTCATTATTTCTGACTATTCTTTTACATATCATATTCGTATATACATTTAACTACTATTGTACGTACAAACAGTGTTTGCTGTATTTATTTCACTTCATTTCATTCGCTTTCCGGCATGGTGTTTTCTATACCAGCCACTTGTTGATATTTATACCTTTGTAGCCGTTTGTTTGGTGTGGTAGGGGGCGTAATAAAAACATCCCATCTTCCATAAAATGTGTAAATAAATAGCTATTGTTGTATTTAATGAAAAATGCTACATGGCTATAAAATGGATATTACCACTTTGGTATTTATGTTCTATTTCCGCAATGTGAAGAAAAGAACACACTCATATGTACCAACATAATAAATAGTACTCATATATGTGAAATTATTTAATTTATCATTATTCAAGTTCTTTGTTATTCACACAGGTTCTACATTTCACTTCCGAGGGAGACAATAATGAGCTTATTTCAATTTTACTCGTTTACTTACGCTAGAAACCGAACTCTTTCGCGACCAATGTTATTTGTAAGCAACTTTTGCCTTTTTGATGCCTCTTCTCATTTGCGAATCCCGTATTTGTAACGGCAAAATGCAAACAATTTTGTGCTTTCCTAAATTGTTTTGTGTGATGCGATCTGTACACAAAAACGGATCAAATGAAAAATATAATTTTTCAATATTTTTGAATTGCTTATCAAACAAAGCTCAAGTGAAAGTTGAAATAGGAAGACTAGTTGATGTCATTAGTTAAAAAAAAAAACTTTGCTATTGGTGAACAAGGCATCGGCTTATTTAGGTCCAATAAATGATAATATACCACAAATTGTATTGATAGAAACACCGAGTTAAGAGCTTCGCAATTTAATTTATTTTTCGGGGTCGTTTTATGTTCTAGTGTTTCTCTTTTTCGGTGTAAATTGTGATAAAACCACAAGCGTTAAGGAAATTAGATTTTCTTCAGATTGACTGAACACAATTTGACAGTAAAACATTATCTTAATGAGCACTGATTTTCGAAATAAATTTTCACAATCATGCAAACACAATTTGACTGATGTCATGTCAAATAACAATGAATAAAATGGTGGTATGACTTGTAGTTCCTTTTATTCCTATATGATTTGTGGACTAAATATTTATTGACCCGCTCTAATATACATATGAAAATTAGTATTTTTATGCAATATATATATTATGTTTATTAAATTAATAAAACTACTGCATTCAAAATATTCAACTCTAATTACTATTATAACATAAATATATGATACGTGGGCACATAATATATAATTAAAGTGTCATTCAATTAATGCTCCAATACTTACGCATATTTGCATGCATAGTACAAGTACTAAGTTACCTTATTCAATATAATCAAACGACGTTCGAAACTGCGTGCCACAAAACAGAACAAACAGATTGTAATCGAAAGTACTGAATGCTGTAGAAAAAATGTGACACATACGCAAAATGACGGTGTTATACCGACGGTTCGTAATAAACGAAATACGCCTGTAAAGTACACACCAATAACGATAGTCGTGAATACAATCATCACGATTGAGAAACGAAATATACGCGTGTACTTTACTTTAATGCCAATGTTTACAAAATTCTCATCTAAACTATACAAAATATCGATGACATGCAATAATTTTAACCTTTGCGTTACCGCTGACAAATAAATCACCGTTCCGGTTATGAGACCATTACAAATTTGCATAGTATCACCAATCGATGAAATGTTTGTACGAAAAAAATAACCAACTACGGATTCATTGTGTAACAATGAAATAATATAACAAGCACCATAGAGAATAATATTTAGAATAATATTGACATAGCCGAAAAGTGACATCTTCACATGTGTATCACCATTTTTATATTTAACTACACGAAATGGTGTTAAACCATACAAAAATGTTATATAGAATAATGGTTGTAATGCTTCGAACACTTGTCGCGATATAAAATATTGACGGACGCGTCGTAAATTTGCCGACATTTTGAAAATTGTATTGTAAGCGAATGAACAATTTCTCTCGATATACTGTTAGCATAATACTACGACGTTCAAATGCGTATGAGTATCCTTTTATAGATATGAGACCGATGGACAACGGACAATAATGTTGGCCACTTGTGAGTTTACTTAGTATTTCCGTTCAGCACAGCGTAAACAACGTATCAATGAAATGGTATCACAGTAATAGTAATAGCAAAAGGCACATATTTATTTTAAGGTGATCATTTATCGTTTCTTCAAATTTATTTTAAAATAGAATACGAGTATATCCATATATACATACATACATACATGTATTGGGTGTGTGAATTAAAAGCACGCCTTTTTAGTTCTCAAAAATCATTTCTTTTTAAGAATCCTGTAAAAAATATGTCATTCAAAGTATTATCCATAAGAAAATACGACATTTCCCTATCTTTCTGGTAATTTATAGATTCCATCCTAAAAGGACTCCAAAAATGAGTCCAGCCAATTTTTGAATCCGGTGGCTGAAGTGAATCGTATTCCATTAAGGGCATTCTGCATGGACCAGAACAAGTGGTATTATAAAGGCGCTGTGCATTGTCATGGTGAAAAATGACCGACTCGTTCCTGGTCGCATATTCAGGCCCTTTCTCGATCATTGCTCTGTTCAAACGCATCATTGCTGTCGGTACAGCTCTCCCATAATGGCTCCACCAGGTTCTAGTAGCTCAAAATGGATCACACCCTTCTGATCAAACCGAATACAGAGCATTACCTTGGCGCCGTGAATAATTGCCTTAAGCGTCGAGTCGGCTGGTTGTCCAGGCTTGACATATGATTTTTTTTGTGCTTGGGATTGTCGTAATATATCAATTTTTCGTCGTCCGTTACCATTCGATGCAAAAAGCCCTTGTTTTTGTGCCTTTTGAGCTGCATTTCGGACATGCAAGATTGCCTCTCAACGTCTCTCGGCTTCAAATCGTATGGAACTCAATTTCCAACCTTTTGGATAAACCTCAATGCTTTTAAACGCTTGCAATGATACTGCAAGCTCTTCTTGCGTTTGGCATGGGTGTTGGTCGAGTAATGCCTTCAAAGTCTCGTTTTCAAACTTTTTCGGTTGTCGAAAGCGTTTTTTGCCTTTGATATCAAAATCACTATTTTTGAAGAGTAGTGGGTGCCGTAGCTCAGTGGTTAGTGTGTTCGCCTTCTGATCTGTAGGTCGTGGTTCAATACCCGGCTGATGCATAACAAATTTTATATCGAAAAGATTTTTCTTTCGAATGGTACCCACCTGTCGGCAAGCAATTGGCAATTCTTCCGACAGTAACAACTTGCCATGAAAAAGCTTCTAAAAAGAACCCTGTGACAAAGCTCAGAAAAAGTGATGTCACAAGTGTTCTGCCGTTCGGAACCGGCTAAAATAAGTAGGTCCATTCTAATACTGTCCAAAATTTAAGACGCACAACAGTAATAGAAGAGAAGCTCGGCCAATGAGCCCTTTGGGGCTTTAAGTGCCACATATTTATTTTTTTTTTTATTTTTGAAGAGTACAAACCACTCTTTACACTGTGTATTGGATAGAGAATTACTGCTATACAATTCCACAAGCAAACGATGACTCTCTGCAGCACTTTTCCTTGCAAAAAACTAACTTAACAAAACTTTCCGCCAATTCTCGAAATGTTCCATTGTCAAAAAAAAAATATGATGTGCACAACCAAATTGAAAGATTTTGACAGCAAGTGAATAGACATTTAAAATAACATTTCGGATAATGATGTGCGACATCGTGCTTACGCGTGGCGCCATGTAATGTGATAGGCCGATTTATACAAAATCTCATTGAAATATCCCAATTGCTTTGCTTCCTTTCCTTTGAATACTTTGAATGTATGTGTATGTACATAAATGAATACCTAATCAAAACAAATATATCGTATGTACGAATAAATAAATGAAATAGTCTCAAATGATGACATGTGATGTTTGATGTATTTTGATAGAAAAATAGAAAACGCTATTAAATAGTTTACATTGTTAAATTGTGTAGCATTGTCACTACACTACAAAACTCACCTCATTCAAACTATTTAGTCGTTTCTGCACCGATTTAGCAAAGAAACAAAATATTGTAACTGTTAGAGAAAAGCCTAATACTTCTATTATGACGATGTGTATCAAATTCAGCGATGCGTGAACATTCATGGATCTAAAGCATGCAAATGATATAATCGTAGCCGTTGCATTCATCAGCATAATACCGCCGAGAGAAAATATGATGTAGCGTAACATATGTGTGTAATCCACAGAGGCATTGAGGCGTTCGAAATGTTGATCAATCTTCCAAAGTATCTCTATAATATCAACGAGTTTGTCCTTGAGTAACATACCGGAGCATAGTAGTACAAATGCAGAAGTTACTCCACTTAATAGATATATCTTATTGCCGAAATCGGAAACTTCAGTACGTAAGAAATGTCCAATAAGTGATTCATTATTGTAAATTGCGCATATTGTACTATATAGAAAGACTATTATATGCACTATAGGATTCACATAACCGAACCACGATGCCTTTAATGCTTTATTACCGCACGAATCTGTGACTACACGAACTGGTGTGAGTGCAAAAATATATGCACATATCAATATCGGCTGAATACTCTTATAGAACCCACTAGATATGAACAGAGTTTTAAAAATGCTTGATGTCCATCGCCTTAACATGATCGATTTAAATTTTTACCGTATCTTATAAGTACGTACATATCCTAGCGAGAAGTATATTTATACTGTCGAACCTTACTCCATTAACCAATCAATCTTACTCCATACGTACGCACTGTTAATAATTCAATTTAGTTTTCAAAGAAGTTTTTGTTTATTACTCGTGTTCGTGTTACTTGTTATTATGACACAGAGGCGTTGCCAGGGGAATTAGAGAGACAAATCCACGATGGATTAACAAGATTTTCCCCAATTATCATTCTAATATCTTAATCTCATTGCAAACAAATACAAGAGGGTTATTGTTGAAATCTTATGCCCATAACACATGAAAAACTAATTGAACAAATGTGCGCAAAATCACGAAGATTCAACATTGATAAAAAATATTAAAATCTCTGCTTCAAAATTGAGTTGCTCAAATGGGATTTTCTCTCTCTCTCTCAGAAAATCCTGACTACGTCCCAGATGTGATTTGATATTGTAAGTACATACTTCGACAGTACTATCGATGATTTTATCATGCAACTAGATGAATTATATATTTATCTAGAAGCGATAGCCATCGTGAATAACAGAATAAAAGAAGTCTGCAGAGCAGAGCATAGTATTATTAGCTATTTCATTCCTTTATTTTATTATTTTAGTATAGTTAATTTGTTTTTTATCGCCTTTCTAATTTATGGCGACAGTTGTTTAACTCCTTCATTGCCAATATGGCTTATAAGTCATTTCTACATTTACATAAATATGTATTCTCGGTAAAGTTTTCATATAAATTTCACACAAATATATAGAGTTAGTATCTACCTGTATACCCACGAGTGTTTTAATTAACATTCCTTGAACGAATAGGTGACGATAGGTTAAAAGACCAAACGCATGTAGGTATTCTAGAAAGAAATTAAAATATTATAATATTGATACAAGGGTTATATAGAATAAAACATCCGTGTTTGAAGAATATGGTGAAAATAAACGTTATATTGCTCTTTTTTCGATTATATCGCGAAATACGAACGGAACACGTACGACTGGCTGCCGAATAAAAACTAACTAAAATTTCGTTTAAAAGGAGTGTTCGTTAGACAAAATCGGAACAGTGCTATATGTATGGCGATTAACACCATCTTGTGACAAAATACTCAAAATGCCTTTCATATCTGACTTATTTACTTATGTGGCCATTACAACTGAAAATCAATTGAAGCCGAATTTATGCAGTTAGATATTCCAAGCCCTATCAGGTTCTCCAATACTTAGTCTTTCCACCGGATATTAGATCTGCCTCTTCTGCGTCTTCCACCAGCGGTTTACGAATATACCATATTGGTCCCAGAACTACCCGACCTAACAAAGAAACCACAAAAATCTGGGAGAATTTTTCTTTATTTCTCAACATAATCTCCTTTTAGCTCTATACACTTTTCCCAGCGATTTTCTATAGCTTCGATAGCCTGTTTATATTATGAACTGTCTAGCTTAAAATAGACAAAAAGTTTGCAAATCTTCTACTACCAAGCCATGTTTTCAAATTTGGAAATAGAAATAATCCCAAGGAGCTAAATCTGGTGAATAAGGTGCGTGCTGAAGCAATTCGAGCTTTAACTCATTGGCTTTGGCTATCGCAGTAGCGGATGTGTGAACTGGTGCATTGATGATTGATCTTTATGAAACAACACTTTCTTTTTCGACAAATGCGCCTTTTTTTCTTTAATATCATCACTTAAACGCTGCAACAAATTAACATTTTGAATCCACTGTTTTCATCCACTGTTTTGATTGCTCCTTTGTCTCAGGTGTGAAGTGGTGGACCCATGTCTCATCCATGGTTACGAATCGACGCAAAAAAATAACGATGACCAATTTTTTCCATGTTTAAAAATTCACTGAGGTCGTTAACTTTCGATGGCTCCAAAAAAAATACTAAACAACATACCGCCTTGAAACTTAAAACATATGTTTTATAAGGTTGCCACTTTTCACCAAAGAAATTTTTTTTTCAAACTACTACCGCAATCTGTATGTCTGGTACCGCCCTCGTGACACTTCTTAGCTGAAGTAAGTTCTTCCATTCGTTCGACATGATCCAGCCAGCTCAACCGCTGAATTTTACTGAGCTTTAATATGTCGATGCCGCCTAGCTAGATTTTGCTAGTTTTTGCGCGACTACATAGATCGCTAGAGCAACCCAAAATCAATAAAATATCAATGAATATTTTGGTCCATTGGATATCTTACTTTTTCATAGATCTGTCACAACAACAATAAGAACAAAACCACACAAGTGCGATGTCCGTGGTCTGATTTCCTCCATCAGAGTCAGTTTTTTATTTTTTTGACTTGAAAAAACAATGTGTTTAGACAGTAGACTTGCTGCAGCTTTTTTGAGGTTAGAAAGAAAAGACCTATTGGACATCAAACTTTTTTTACTTTGGGATTACGTAATTTAAAATTATCGAATATTTTTCGTTCAAGCTTTTGAAATTATAGCGAAATTATTATTTTTTTATTGTCTGCATTGCCGAACAAGTTATCGTATAAAAGGTAATGTAAATGACAACATTACCTTTTAGACGATACTTTGTTGCACAATGCATACACTTATGATAATGCCATATAAAAATAATAACGATTTAATCTCTTTATAGTATTTTAAATGTTTTTACGATCTATTTTTAATGTGAATACAATATGCACCTATGTAGAGAGTTCTGCACTCGAAAGTAATTTACAATACAATTCGTAGTGCAGAAATATCAAAGAGCCAGATAAAGTAGTTGTTTATTGTATGTACATATTTATATATAGTTTTAGTATCAATTGTAATAACAAATGATTTATTAATTACACAATGTAACAACAGTTTTTCCACGACAATAAAATAATTTTGAAATTAACGATGCATTCAGTTACCTTCACAAATACATTAAAAATGCTACGTCACAATTGTTCTTTATGGGCTAATGGTAGTATGATGGAAATCAGTGGGTAATTTCTCTGAGAATATTCACACAGCACAAATGCCATAAAATAGTGGTATACTGTTTTCCGGAAAATGTTGTTAACCAGAAAAATAGAGCGCCCGAAAAATATACAAATCATCCCCAACCTGCTGAACTCATCGCAAGACAACTCAAAAGTCATCACATAATTTGTTTGTTAATTGCTGAAATCTGATGAAAGAGAGTCATTTCTTAAACCTTATTCATTTAGGTAGGTTTTTTGTAGTTGATTATCTCATATCAATGTATAAGAATTATTGTAGTGGGAATTATCTCGAAACATATTTTTATCAAATGCATTTTAAATGTTTGATTGCAAAATTAGTTATGTACATATGTATGTGTAATAATTTCAAAAGGTCTTATGAAATATTACCTTTTAAAAGCTTGTCATTGTGATTGTCATGTGACAGCAACTCACATCAGTGGCAGATAGCAATCATAATTGCTGTAACCAAGAACAATAAACAATTATGTATGGGTAATATCCAACTAGATATGTAGTTATTACAATATGCTACGTGTAATATACAATAGAAATTACCTCATATCTACTTATGTATACAAATATGTACAGTTCATGCGAAGAATTGAAAGACCCAGATGAATAATGGCAATCAAATGTACATAAAAAAAATTGAAAGAAAAAAAAAAGGAAGTAATGTAGCCACATTGTAGGCATTATTTATAAACGTGAAGACTTTTCTCGAAATTGCATCCAAATTCAACTTCCAACGTTGAAACGTTGATACAAGCTGATAACAACAAATGACAATTTAGAAAATCATTGTTGATTTTTTTTTGTAGTACTTAAAATCAAATAAAACTTTGATAGAATTTCGCATTTTTTGTTTTTTTTTTCTACAAATTCATTTTCCATCTAAAGGTCAATTTTCATTCCATACTAATTGAAGGTTATAGTGTTGTTGTTGAAAATACACACTAACAATTGACCAAATATTTAAAACAATAATCATATTATTTTGAAGATTTTCATAGAAATAATAATACCTGTAACCATAATTATTTCAATATATGTATACGTATGTATGTATAAATATGCATATTTTCACTTGAACCCACAGCACTTAAACTCTTGACATTTGTTAATGTAGGTATATTCATTAAATTACTTGAATCATATAAAATTACATTTTGATTATTTACGTTTATTTTTATTTACTTAACCTAATTCTTTTCATTTTATTGTTTGCTTGACTTTGACTGTGAATTTAGTGATGTATTTTTTGTTTTGTTTTTATTTACTCGAAAATGGTATTAAATTTATGTTTGTTTTTTTTTCAACCATTACAATTAATATTTACGTTTTTTTAAGCGAAGACATATCAAAAAAAATTTTATAAAAACTGGTTGGTATGAGTTGCAACCTACCCGTTGGGGAAAATGAGCGCTCCATTTGCCTTATGAGCTTCCTTGCATTTTAACTTACATATATAGTATGTCATTAGTGCAGATCGCTGTTCTTGTGCTTCCTTCAAAATGTCTTAAAAACGCTTCAGCTACATATAGCAAACATTAGAAGCCCCATTTTTCGGTTCTTATAAAGCGCTTTCATTATAAGTACAAATAAGAGCTTCTTTTATTCTTGTCTTTCCCTTATCGCTAAATTTCAATGCAAGTCGAAAAATATAGAAGAAACTTTCAAGAATTTAAATTACGAAGAAACATTTACAAAAATGAATGCATATACATATGTGAAATGTCACTAAATAATTTTAGACATACGAGTACTATTGTTTCGACTATAAAATATATTTTTAAAATAAAAAGTTGATTTTTTGTAATTAGCTCATTAGATATGTCAAATACATATAAATATACAAACACTACTGCCCAGCTGTCGGCAGTAACAATTTGTCATGGAAAAGCTTCTAAAAAGAACTCTGTAACAAAATTCGAAAAAAGTGATGTCACAAGGATTCTGCCATTCGGAACCGGCTAAAATAAGTAGGTCTATTCTAATACTGTTCTGGAAGAGAAGCTCGGCCAAAGAGAGACTTCCCTTCGAGACTTCTAAGTGCTACATATATATTTTTTTTATACTTTCACGACTGTTGAACTATCACGCTTCTTTATCCTTGTCCTTGTCGGCGAAGCTCAAGACCAAAGTCAAACGATCCGATTAAAATTGCTTGATAGGCCATCCGCGCGTACATTACTTTAATACAAAATTACTATGGACTACGTATCCAGTAGATTGCTATTTACGCCCAAGGCAACTCGAATCCACATTACACAAGACAATTCTCTTTTTAAAATCCACTCTTGTGTGCTAAATCGATTATGGAGCTATGTGACTATTTAGGTGGAATGAAACTCCCTTCTCATACAACAGCGTGGGCATACCTGTATAAAGTTGCCGTTTTAACTCAAAAATAATGGCACTAAATGTCATTTGTCTCACCGCATAGTGAGAGGTTCTCCCAACGTTAAGAACGAAGCTTAGAACAAATGTACCAAATCAATCTTTTTTACGTTTAAAATGAAACTAACAGATGACTTTTCTTATAACCATCATTGGATATCCTATTTTCATAAAAACTACAATAGTTTTACTACATTTTTATATCAATTAATTACAACAAGTATTATGATTATAGAGCAGGGACATTTTTAAAATCTTTTCTAACAATACCGTCTCTTAAAGCTTCAAGAAATGTTGGTCCCTGCACGTTATATATCCAAATTTGTAATTATGGCCAGAAAAGGACCACCTTAATATAACGATAGAAAGTTTTGAATAAATGTATATTAATTTTTTTTTACGTTATTTCGTCGGTCAAGGGTGGAATCTATTTTCCTAACCTCCTCCTTAATGACGCCACTGACCTATAGTATTATACAGATATCTGGATAATAATGTCACGAAATTGTGAAACTCTTGGAATATTATAAACAAAATTATAACCTTCTCTACTGTATCGCACACCATCATAATCCATCCTCAATAATGTGCTTCCAAAAATTATTCAGAGCGTACACACGTACATACATACTTAGGTACTTATTATTTGCCACCGGTATGTGGGTAAACCGTCATGAAAATTGCCTTCCAAAATTATAGCTTATATTGTATACGTATATAGTATAAAAATATTAAGAAGTTAATTAGCCACAAAATAGCAAAGTACAATAATAACAGATACGTTAGACATTTTGTCGTTTTTGTTATTGTTATTGCTATTTATGTTTGAAGTTGAAGCACTTTCAGTATTCACTATTTGTTTCTCTTTTGTTTTTTTTTTTTAGATGTTTTGTTAAATTTGAATATCATTGTGGCGTCAGTTAGTTACTGCTGCTTTTATAATGGTAGGTACATACAGGTATGTATGGACGTATGGATTTTAGTTTGACACATTAACATAGATGACCTTGAATGATTACAGTAATTTTATTTTGTTGCTGTTTTTCTTATTTTATTTTATAATTATTAATTATTTTCTGCTTATAAGAAGTCTTAGCAATTACGAAGTTAATTTTTACCATTTTTTATTGTTTATTTCATAGCTACTGTTCTTGCATCGTACGTGGTGGTATTACATAGTTATTTGTTGGTAATGATGACGGTAGTAGAATTTTAGTGAATTTCTAAGATATGGCTGCTAGACTTCTAGAAGTGTGCTGGTTAAGGTAAGAAAACTATATTTGAATTTGGCCCAAAACAAATGACTATCATATAACGAAAGTGTCTCTATTCAAAAAGGTTTACCTGAAGTGTTATCAATTCAAAGGCTATATATAAAATATATAAAAATAAGCAAAAAAAAAAATCTAGCTCTAGAATCTAGCTCATATTTTCTATATGTCCACTTTTAGCGGTAACTTTATCCTAATGGTGATTAACAAATCCATCGTAAGCTACACGATTGTATGCCTATGGAATTAACTTCCATTCCATTCCATAGCGAAGTGCTTCCCTGAGCAAAGAATTCGCCAACCATTGTAACGTGCATCGAACTCTTTTAGACAACCTTAGTTAACGCACACTTTATAAGGCGGTGCTGGGTCTTACTGGAACGTCCACAGTCTGCACCCAAAGCCTCCAAAACTGATTCACCACAAACAAAAGCGTTTATCTTCATGTCACGGTCCAACTATACGAGTAGAAAGTAACTCTCGGCAGTCACTGCAGTGCGATTTATTAAAAGTTGCTGGACTTGATTTCTGGTAGCCATTTATTTGTCAACATTTTACGGATGTTCTCCCTGAAAGATAAATACGATCAATTTCTTTGTGGATATGTTGCTCGATTGAAAATGTTGCCTCAAATCCAATCGATTGAAACTTTAAGGACTTTACTCGGAACTCGGAATATTGCGAAAATTCCAATTCCAACTTGTAAATGTCAACAGCTGAGAAACGATAAGAAATATACAGCTTATTTTACGAGTATACAAATTTTGTTATTATCTTC
Source organism: Megamerina dolium (assembly GCA_963854835.1). NCBI lineage: Eukaryota > Metazoa > Arthropoda > Insecta > Diptera > Megamerinidae > Megamerina > Megamerina dolium. The sequence goes on along the minus strand of OY978529.1, from coordinate 47,003,667 downwards.
TACATATATGCATTTACAAAGTTTTTTCTTAACATGTATTATTTCGTATAATCTTTTTTTTTTTATTACAAAGTTATTTAAATTATAAATTAAATTTATTAGTAAGATCATTTTTATTATTACAAAGTTATTCAAATGATAAAGTACATTTTTTAAATATTTTAAAGCAAAAACGAAACTTTATTGTAATGTCGCAATGTATTGCAATTTATTTACTAACAATTGCAATTTATAATTACCTACACTGTATGAGAGAAATCAACTCAATCTCAAAAGCTTAAAAATCCATTTTGTACAATTCTTCGGAAGTATTGAATTTTTCGACATTTAATTTTCACCACAATTTTCACCTTTTTCCGTCATGCCACATAAGCAATTATTAATTTCATTCGTAATTGTTATTAAATTAAATTATTAAATTTTATTTTATTATTTTAAATTAAATTATTAAATTTTCCTTAAATGCTTGTACTTGTTATTTTGAGATTAAATCCCGGAACTGGAAATTGCTTTGAATCATATAAAAAATCCCGGGATGGCCAAGAAGCACGAAAATTAGCATCCTTAATCTGTAAACATATCTATAGATTACATTGTTTATTGCACAATTTGAATACGTAAAATAATATTTTATGTGGCATCACAGTAGCATTGAGATTAATTGCATTCTAACATGCCTTAAATAGTTTCGTTCCACATTTTAAATCATAGATAGATGTATCCGTTAAAAATTTGTATAAAATGATATCATTGGCAATCCACTGGCATCACCTAAAGTGTTGCAATGAAAAATGTATATTTGTAAAGTGTTTTTTAATCTAAAATATCAAATTGAATATTACAAATGGAATATAACAAAATAGTAAATTGAAATAAAAAAGTTAATACAAATAGTACAGTTAGATGCAAAAATAATATGCATTATCAAAAACATTCCTTTTCTTTGTAATTGTAACGAGACTTTAGGAAATAATGGTTATTGGTGTTGCACTTATAGCTGCAAACAAACTTCCAGATTTTTTACGACTGGTTCTGACCATTAAATCTACATTAAGTCACAATATGTAGTTCTGGGTGAAAAATATTCCAAACAAAACAACAATATTTTAGAGCAATTGTGTTGTGGGTGCCGTAGCCCAGTGGTTAGTGTGTGGGCCTTCTGATCTGTAGGTCGTGGGTTCAATCTCCGGCTGAAGCATAACAAATTTAATATCGAAAAGACTTTTCTTTCGAACAGTACCCACCTGTAGGTAAGCAATTGGCAATTCTTCCGGCAGTAACAATTTGTCATGGAAAAGCTCCTAAAAGAACTTTGCGACAAAGCTCAGAAAAGTGATGTCACAAGAGTTCTGCCGTTCGAAACCGGCTAAATTAAGTAGGTAACTTCTAATACTGTCCTAAATTTAACACACACAACAGTAATAGAAAAGGAGCTAGGCCAATGAGCCCTTCGGGGCTTATAAGTGCCACATATTTTTTTACAGTGTTGTGCAATAACACGCTATATGACGTTATTGTAACCAAAAATCATTACCATTTACGAAAGATTTAAAATATAAGGTTTGCCTATTGGCACTATAATGTCTTTGGAGTCATATTTGAGTCGTTTCGTGATAAGTTGCAACGAATGAACGATATTTACAAAATGTAATATACATTTATATATAGTGTAGGTAGATACTACATGTAATTTTGGGTGCATTAAATTAAATATGTATACATACATATTTTCATTATTGTTGCTGCTGTCATTTTTGTTGCAATTACTATTATTGTTTGCTTGCAATGCTATAAGTACTTGTAGTACAATATTATTAAAAGGAAACATATTAAATAAACAAAGAAGTAAAAATGACTCTATGGCTTATATAATAATTACAAAGTGTTTTTGTACGTCAAGTTAATGACTTTTTAACGAAAAAGAAATTCCGTATTCCATTAAGAGTGAGAAGTGAAATTATCCGTATGTAGTATGTATTTACTTTCTCTCTAGTAGTACAAAATGCGTTTACAATTATGTTTTCTATTTGATTAGATTCATCATTTTTTCAGTTATCATGATTTTTGAGACAACAATGATATCATGCGTGGGAACCTAATGGCCAAAGCAAGTAAATTGAAATTGTATCCAATATTAATAGCTGACCTTTGAATATTCGAATTGGTACAAAAGAAAGCTCAATTGTGATTGATGTGCCCTAGCTATGTACTCTGTAAAATACTTATTTCGACTACAATCAAAAGTTCAACATAACAAAAAAAGAACCATTTCTAGGCGAATGTAATTTACGTTATACTCGTTCATAAGTATAAAAACATTGCAACATATTGTCATTTACTTTTGTGTTCAATGTTTTTTTGAACTTTCATGCGAAAGCATAACATCGTGCTTATACATTGTTAGCGCGGGTGTGAAAACACCAAGTCAAACAACACAATGTGCAACGTTGTGGCCGGCATTGGCTTAAGATACTAAAGAAACTTAGACTAGTTAGGAAATAGTCACTTACCTGTATAGGAAATTATAAGTCCACTTATCTGTATAGACATTATTATTATATTATACATATGTTGGTACCATGGCTTATCATATGTTGGCGTTCTGTGCATAGATCGTGGTGTCTTCAAAAATTAATTTTTGTTATTTGTACGTGTATGATGGAGGGTTAGCTTTATTTTCTTATAACTTATATTTCAGTTTTATTTAAGTAAATTATATGTAAATTATAACAGGAGGCTTACTCATACACAGTTGTTCATAAGATTTTGAACACAACTTGAATCTAACTTTTTACTAACAAAAATTTTAGATATTCTTAAAACTTTAAATTTAGTTGAACTACGTTGGTCAGAACAGAATACGAACAGATTTTCATTTGAATGTTCTACATTAAAAAAATAAACAAATAATTCAATGATTTTGATAAGTGGCGATTTCTTTAAACGGTAATTAGATGTATCGATTGAAAAGTATAAATTGCAATTTTTCGCCACTAAAGCTTTTTCAAGCTTCAAATCACTTTGAAATGATATTTAGTACCGAAAAAATTTAAGAACAAATTTTTGTTATTCTACATCTAAGCTAATTACCCATATCTTTCCACTCATGAAAACCACATATTCTTTGTTTATTTTTAGAATAGTTTAGGTAGAATCAACCACTTGGGATTTGCAATTAACTTTTTTTCTTATTCCAATAAAGAAAACGAACTGATATCCGGAAAATTTTAAATTTTAATCTCACTTATTTGGTTTGTATGCTCTGAATTTACACAGGCAATCTCTATAACATTAAGTTGTTCTCATCCTCATCCTTGTCTAAAGCAACTCTGATAGTTAGGGTTAATTAGGTATCACAACTGACTCATTTTCCTGCTAGGTTTAGTGATATAATATCAATTTTCAAGCATGTACATTATACACAGTAAATATAACCAAAATAAAGGCACACTTAAGCATACACATATACTTACACATTAACAATTTTTTTTTTCAATATCATCTTTATACATTTTATATAAAACACTAGTTAAAATAACATCCATCTTAATTTATACAGAATTATTGCATGTCTTCCGTTTTAATATACGAATTTCCAATACCTAAGACAATCCAGCAAGTATATATGTATATACAAATTTAATTTAACTATTGAGGAAATTCGAATTGACTCATATTTACTTGCATACACTATAGAAATGGTAATTTTCTATAAAAAATTCGTAAATGTTTAATTACCAGTAAGTATTCGGTTAGGTATAAAAAGTACAATTAATATCTACATACAAACAAACTTGTACTTGTATCTAGCCAATGAGTTGCCTTCATGGTAGATATTTCATCCCAAGTTCGTATCTTTCTCTTGACCGTGATTTCAGTTTGCACAAAATGCCACTACAAATTAGAGTTTGTTTTATATATTACTAGTATGTACTTGTAATATGATATTAATTAAATAAACAAAACAAAAATGAAAAAAGAATTTATATTTTATTAATGACTTTATAGAGAAGCGCAAAAAAAAACGAAACTAAAATTCCATTACAGTTGAATCTCGATGATCCCAGTTTTTATTAAGCGGGATGCTTTGAGCATAGATCACTACTTCTATTAGCCATAATATACCTATTATACATAATAACTTAATTATATACCAATTATCCATAACTATAATTGTCCTGTCATTTTAGAACAGGTCCAAATACAAAAGGATCGCATTAAAATGTACTTATTCAAAGAAAGACAAACTGAATACTATTATTTTTGGGTAAATAAATTTTGTAAAAATTAATAAACTCTCCACCATTCCAAATACTCGAAGTGGCACTGTAGTTTAATATTAAAAGACTATATGTATAGTAAAGATGAGCAAATAATACAATCGTTCATGTTATACTTGAAAATAGAAAAATGCGTACAATCACTAGTACATTTGAAGCAGCACTTTTATTAAATGCTTTAACAAATGCCTTACCAAACGAGCGCTCATTTAATAATTATTTAAAATCTATATTTGTTATGACCTTATACATGAATGCAAAAAAAAAACAAAACAAAAAAAACACCACAAAAAGCATCAACTCTACATTAAATTAGCTAGTGCATATTGTTGATGAGCAACATTCAATATATAAGTTATCGTCCTTGCAATACCTATACAAACAAAATTTTTTTTTTAAATGCCTCGTGCAACAAAAAATGTTATTGAAAAAATTGTAAAAGTTGAAGTTCGGTAATATCATAATTTAAATATATTACACTATAATGTATTATATATACTTTCCAAAAAAATGTACTTTTGTACGAGAAATAGACGTAGTAAGAATTTAGAGAAGTCCCTCTTTCTTGCATTCTGTTCTGTTGAAAAACAAAATCAGCTTAGAGTCATTGGCGCTATGTAACTTTGATGGTTCCACAGATGTTTATGATCTTTCACCTCTATGCCGCATTTCTCATTATGCTAGAATGATATATGGCATTCATAAAGACATTCAAAATGCCGTGCATCGTGCACCTTCTTGTGTTCAGCGACGAAGTACATTTCTGGTTGAATGGATACGTGAACAATCAAAATTGCCGTATTTGGTGTGAAGAACACCCAGAAGCATTGCAAAAACTGCCAATGCATCCTGAAAAATGCAATAATTGGTGTGGATTATGGGCCGGTGGCATCATTGGACCGTACTTTTTCAAAGACAATGAAGGCAGGAACATTACTGTGAATGGCGAGCGCTACCGTGCGAAGATTACAAACTTTTTTTTTCCCAAAATGGAAGAGCTGGACTTGGCTGACATGTGGTTTCAACAAGGCGGTACCACATGACACACAGCACGCGAAACAATGGCCCAATTGAAAGGCGAGTTCGGTGAACAGTTTATTTCACGTTTGGGGCCGGTCAATTGGCCGCCTAGATTGTGCGATTTAACGCCTTTACACTATTTTTTGTGGGGCTATGTTAAGAATCATGTCTATAGCGACAAGACCCCAACGGTTGACGCACTGGAAGCGAATATTGAAGAATTTATTCGTGAGATACCGGCCGATATGTTGGAGAGAGTATGTCAAAATTTGACTCAGCGTATGAAACATTTGAGACGCAGCCGCGGTCAACATTTACATGAAATCATCTTTAGACATTGAATTATATAGATAGTTCTATCGACTCAAATAAAGATTTCATACATTTCTCTAAATTTAAAGTGCTCTTTCTAAAATCAAATCCGATGGCTCCTTAAAAAATCACCCTGTACAATATTTCATCCACCAATTCTTTTAGTTTTAAGGTGGATTCCTAAATCGATTTTCGGTTGCAATGGCCACATATGTAAGTATTCATTTTGTTTACAACTTTTTTATGTCTTCCATCTGCAGTATGAATTTCATTGTATATATTTATTTACAATAATTGATTGATTTAATTTGCTAATTAAATGTTTGTACATATAATAATCTAAAACTGTAATATTGCTACTAGTTCCACAACAAACGTTAAAAAAAGTAAACAGGGCAACGTATGAAATGGTTATTGAAGCGGAAACGATGCACTAACTCCAAGTGTCAAGACTAGTCGAGCTGCCGTTGTTGGGTCTGGTCCATTGAACCTCGTTCGTTGTACTGCAACAAAATAATTAGTATGAACATATACGATATTTATATATGTAGGTACACACATACATATAATTGCATAAAATACAATTGTACTATCAACAACATTATAATGAAACCAGGTTAATATTTATGTATATTGTATGTATGATTATTTTTGTTAAATTTTAACAAAGAAAGATAATTGGAAAGTTCACAAACACAAAATATCGTCGCTATATTCTGAGATACATATACATATTTGCTTGTAACTACATCGATGTATGTGGCTATTATCATGCTTTCTTCTCCACTGAGTTTTAATTTTTAATTCAAGGTTAATGAAAATGAACGTACCACTTTTTGCTATTTTCTTGTAAGTATGTAGAGAAGTCGTCAACGTTGGAGAAAGTTATTTGGGTAAATTTTCTATAAGAACATGTAATACGAAATTGATTCATACTGACTTACATAATTCCAATTTGAAGAAAAATGTTGATTGGAATGTTAAATAAATAAATAAATAAATAAATAATAAATAAATAAATAAATAATAAATAAATAATAAATAAATAAATAATAAATAAATAAATAAATTGCAAAATTATATTGGTCCATTGCCTATTTGAAAAACTTAGGCAACGAACTTGAAACAAAAGATGAGAGAAATCTTATTCAATCTTGTTCATAACACAACTTGAAGCATTACCATTATCAAACTTGTTGCACTTTTAACGATTTGTATTAACTACCAATATTTTGTTAGTTTTTTACCACGAAAAAGAAAGCAATGAATGTTTCCATTAGTTAAAATCTCTTAACAAAGTTCTTACGAGCGTTCAAATTTCAAATTTCCACCCTTTAATTGATAGTTTACCTTAAGAGCATCTAGATATCATTAAAAAATTGTTCTTTTGGACTTTGGTCGTTTACATTGAAAATTTATCCAAAAATTTTAATTCTCTTTAATAATTCCAGGATTAAAAAATTAAGAATTTACATTATATATTTATGCATTTTTTATTTATTTATTTACTTATTTATTGATCGATTTTAACATCCTTATCTGCTGCAATATGCTATAAATGAAGAAAACAATAGAAAAAAGAGCATAAAAAAGTGATTTTGAACTATTATTATTCTCTGTGCAATCGCAAATCGGGCTCCTCACTTACTATGTTTGAATTGTAATATTGGACAATATATTAAATTATAATACAAATAAGACATAAATATGAAATATAAAATTCTATATATTACTTTTGCTATAAATTCGTCGTGTGTTTTTATTCACATTGTAAATTACTTGTTCGATGTTAATATATCGCTCATTTGCTGCAAGACCGGCATAAATCAAAAAACGTGATTTTTGAGTTAATGCTGCAGAATTGTTCGTTATATCATACTTCATGTTGAGTGAAAAATTCATATGAATACCTCTTATATGCTCCGCTTGAGAAGAGAATTTTTTCCGTGTTTTCCGTGTACGGTTGGAGTCAGTTGAAAACTTCTAACGCGTTTTATGGAAAATCGATTTTTTTGACTTATGCCGGTCTTGCAGCAAATGAGCGATATGTATATCGATGTTGTGATTTATATGACATGTAATGATTTATATGACATTTAAGAATTGTAATATTATATTATGTGATGCGAAATGGTATAAAATTACAATATTTGAATTTTTTAGAATTCAATAAGTGCCCATGAAGAAGTTGGCATATAACCAACGAAACGTCAAACATTTTTTACTTGCATAAGAAAAATATTCGACCTTTGAGCTTGGCAACTGCTAGATAAAAAGGTATATTTTCTGGCTCAAAAAATCGAAAAAAATTTTATGATTTTTTTTTATGTACATACTTTTAACAATTTTTCTGCAAAATTTCATAGAGATCGGGGCACTAGAACCTAAGATACAGCCGTTCATAGCGCGCGGTGTCTATAACTACCTAATGTCCACCTAAAACTTTAAACGCGATTATCTCGGAATCGCATTTTTGAGAAAAGGTCATTGCGGTGAGCACGATATCTCGGTAACCACTACATCGATCGATTTGAAATTTTGGCGGATTGTTTGTATATACAATAGCTAGTTCGTGAACGAAGGAATTTTATTTTCGAAAAATTTTTCTATTTTTTTTTTGGGCAAAAAACTAAATTATTCGACCTCGAAAAATCGACTTTTTTGAAAAAAATATCACTGAAAAAAAGAGTTCTGCGGCAAGGACTATAACTTCCAAAATTATTAAAATTTTCACTCGAAATTTTATATGAATTTACTTAAGGACACGTACGTTAATAAAATTTGTATTGTATTTGAATAAAACAATGGTAACATGCTTAAAAAAAATAAATAAAAACCCTGTATTTCTCTGGAGAAAAAGGTATATAACCCCTTAATACGATGCTTCCATCAATTTGACAGCTGAGAGTATTTTGAAAATTTAGATCACAGAAAAAACTGTATTTCTTACATCAAATCCTTGAGAAAATTACATTTTTTTCGATTTATCGTAACTTATATCGTATTTGAATTCAGACTTCTCTGAAAACAAAAAAAGTAGCAGAAATTTCCTGAAGATGGCATCACAGTTGTATGTTGTTGTTCCACCTATTTATTAAACATGCATTTGCTGCAACTACAACACTCAGCATGCTCCAAATTTCATATGCAACAATTGATATGTAAATAGTACAATCCAAAATAAATATTACCAACAATTGTAACCATATAGTCTGTATGTATGTATGTGTGATACGAATATACGTGAATGTAACATATATACATACAATATACAATATATAATCCAGACAAGATTTAACGTAAATATATAGTAGGTACTTGTTTTATAGATACCCCTTACCATATAGTCCATCGAACAGGTTGTTTCTACCTATATTCGTTGGATGATGGATAATAATTTGAATCTTTACTATTTTATTGTTGTTGCAATGTATGTACATATGATGTACTATATCTACTATATGTACATATTAGAGGTTTACATATTTTATTTTTATTTATTTTGGTTTTTTTGTTCGTTTTTTTTTTCGTTCATTTATTCGTTTACTTGTCTACAACTACAATGTATGTACGTTCATACACATAAAAATATATATGTTGGTACTTATTATACACATACATACCCGCATATACATACATATATTTTCGTCTGACTACTGGCGCAATGGTGCTATGTACAAGTATGAGTATGCGAATGATGCGCTCATTGAAGCGGCCAAGACGTTTTAAACTGCCAAATGGAATTGTTGTTGTTGTTGTTTCATATTGTATGTTGTCGTAAAGCTGGGTTGGTGTTGTTGTTGTTGTTGTTGTTGGTATTTTTTGTTTTGTTTTGAGGACAGCTATAAACCGTGGTAAGATCGTCAGTACGATCAGTTGGTAAAAGTGTTTCGTTGCGTTTGGATTGATAGAATTAAAATAGTAAACAATTGTGCTACAAAGTATTACTTATACTTACTACTTACTTACATACATATTCTGTAATCACGAACAAAGTATTATGAGGAAATGTGTTCAGAAATATTGTACATAAAATAAAAATAATTAAAACTGAATGAAATAAAAAATTAAACAATATAATAAAATAGCAAGAAACCAAAAAAAAAAAATAAAATTTTAATTAAAAACTACCAGTTAAACGAAATATCATAAAGTGCTTATTCTTCGACGGAAAAACACCAATACGAAATAAAAGGTGATTATCCTTTTGGAATTTCGGAGTATAATTCTCATTATTACACATACATAACTACGTACCTATATTGTAAATTTTATTAATCATTACTTTGGGTAAAAAACTTTGCTGCTTCTTTGCACAATTGATTGCACCAATGAACGGTTAAATATGACCAACATTATTAATATTCGTAATAATAATAATAATGATAATTAAATTGTTTTGAAATGACTGCAATTCGAAAAAAATATATTCGAATATTATCACTAATATAATTAACATTATTAATAGTTTTAATATTGCTTCTAACCAAATTAATTTTTATGCATAATGCATCTCATTGAGTAATTGGATTTGGTCACATGTCACATTTTATTTTACCGTCTCACCACATTAGCAAATTCAAAAATTCAAATAATGACAGTTGTAAAAAGCAAAGGGGAATAACAAATTCAATAACTAAAAACATGCTATTTTTAAGTTGTCAACTAATTCACACATCACGTTTTATGCACATAAACATACATGTACCACATATACGTACTATGCAGAGAATTTCAAAATAACTTGCAAAAAAAATGTATATATATAAACTAACTAGAATGAATAAAATTAGTACAAAAGTTCAATGAAACCTCGTATGCTAAATTTCATATATTTGTATGTACATAAATCCTCTTCATACAATATCTAGTTAGTTATACACTTACTTACCTATTCACAAATTGAGTATATAATTTTTATAATGCAAATGAATCTATGCATAATGTGCTCATATCATATTCTAGTAGCTTACTTGTCACATTATTTTTGTAACAGAATAAATATGTATGTGACTATTAATCAGGTATCTAGTGAGATAGTCGTCAGTCACCTAACCATCATTACTAGTACTAACTAATAAAAAAAAAAAAGAATAAAAACTAACTAAAAAAAATTAACAAGTTTTCAATTTGCAATTCAAATATATCAAATAATGACGGTTTGCTATTCATACGGAATATACATGTACGAATAATTAAGGCGAGAGCAAAATGCGGGTATACAGCATAATGTTGTAAATGCTACATATTTGTTATATCAAAAATATTGAAAGTTATAGGATATTATTTGAGTATATTCGAAATGTTCAAATTATCATCTGTGGCAACTAATATTCAAAATTAGAATTTTATTTAATTCTCTTTCAACGTGATGTATTATAATAATGCAAAAATATAAAAAATTTTTTAACATCCACATGTTGATATTTAAAGGTATTGACGATATACGGAACAATATACCAACCATTGGTATTTTAACTTAAGGTATCAAGAAGAGGGTGCCGTAACTCAGTGGTTAGTGGGTTGGTTTTCTGATCTGTGGATCGTGGGTTCAATCTCTTTCTATATCAAATAGATTTTTCTTTCGAACGGTACCCATCTTCCGACAAATTTGCCATGAAAAGCTCTGCGACGAAGTTCAGAATAGTGATGTCGCAAGGGTTCTGATGGTCCACTGCTGTCATTGAACTGGTGTTAAATTATGAGGTATTCAAAAAAACCGTTTGCATGGGTGTGAAGTTCCAAAGACCAAGGGTACACCAATAAAATTAAATGTTAATTATCTTCTAAAATTAGTTTACGTACAACAAAAATGTCTTCTTCAATCATACTAGTTTTTGGGTGACTTGGGCGAGACTTGTCTTCGAGATAAAAAATTGAAAAAATATCGGTAAACTTTAAATTATTTTTTTAGCGGCAAACAATACCATATTATCAAATCATATTAGTATTAGGATTAATTTCTAACGCTTTTTGTTTTTTTTTTTGACTGCTTCCAACAATTTCGCATTAACCGCTGAACCAGAGATCCCAGGGAACCCAAATTACTTATAATTAAATTATGTAGATATGTTTTCAGTGAAATTATTCTGAATATTCCGAATATTTTGACTACTTTTACGATTACCAATAATTTAAACCATTTGGTTCAAATATTATATTTGAAACCATTGTGTGGAATGATAAACTTGGAATAATCCTATACATACAACAGTACATATTAAATTTATAAGTA